>CM073528.1:20316743-21566743 GCA_037074615.1 Leucaena leucocephala
CATTAAAACATAGTGGAGCACAGTTCTCACTTGCATCATATTCAGTATTCAATGGTATCAATTACTCCATACTTGAAAAATCTTCAGAATCTGATCTCTCACGAGGGGCTATGTATCACTGTCTGGTTTATGATGACAATTAAAGGAGGCTCAAACAAGGCCTGCGCTCCATGCAAGTATCGGAGAAGAAGATGCTCAAAGGAGTGCCCTCTGGCTCCCTATTTCCCTTCAGATCAGCCTAGAAAGTTCAGCAACGCTCACCGTTTGTTTGGTGTCGCGAACATCAAGAAGATTCTGGATCAGGTAGAGCCAAAGCAGAGAGACGAAGCCATGAAATCTATTATCTTTGAATCTGATATACGAGAACAGTTTCCTGTTATGGGCTGTCTAGGAGTCATATGGAGCTACAATAATCAGATATGCTCTCTCATGGAAGAGCTACGTTATCTGAAACTGAGGCTCGCCTTTTACAAAGAACAGTTTTATTATCATATTTCTGAGCAAATTTCTCCTTGTACACCGATGGAATCTATGTCTGCAGTTAGTACAGACACGTTGTCGATGATGTCGAATCACTTGGCATATAATAACAATAACACTGAAGGTGTTATATTTGATGGCGGTGGCTCCGGAGATGAAATGTTTGGCTTCAACAATCCTTCAATTCCATGACTGCACAATCATCTAATTTCATACCCAACCAATCATAAATGGACACCAATGATGAATGATAGACAATTATTTATTGAATACAAAGAAAAAACATCTGAGTATTTCAGGAACTTTTTATATTTTTAATAAAAATAGTTGTGTATATATAAATGTTATTGAACATATATGAATGTTATTGAACATCAAGGCTTTTCATCTTTGAGGGAAGTATATTTGGGTCTGACGGGCGTAAAAGGATGATGATTAGATCATCGATGTCATCCATGAAAGTAAGGTGCGTGTGGTGAATATTATTAGTTTTTAATCAATCATTCCTTCACGTAGATGTAGATTCATAGATATGATGGTCACACATGGATCATTATGGCTATATTTTTTGTTTTGATGAGTCATGTGTACCTAGACATATCATGAATCACCTTCATCAGCTCACCATTACTGCACATTTCATCTTCAAAAACATTAATCATTCAGAACCTAGTGAAGATAGTGCAAGAGAACAATTACCTTTTCTATCAATTGAACGTTTTAAATTCCAACGCTTATGCATAAGCGAAAGTTATTTGTTTTATAAAACTACTTTAAAATTACAATTTAAAGCTTTTATGGATGCTTTTTGAATTTAACTAATCAAGATAATTTTGCCTTTTGTTATTTTAGATGTTATTTTATTTTAATTATCCTTTTAACTAATCAAGAAAATAAACCCCTCTTCTGTTTGAAGTTTTTGATGGGGAATGAGCTACAATTTTAGCGCCTCCCCTTCCCTTCCCCTATTTTTGCGTCCTTCTAAATCGGGGTTTTTTATAGGGGAGCCAAATTTTAGGGTAATTATATCCCACTTCCACACACTTCTCTCTATCTGAAGCTTTTCTTTCATACTCATATTAGTGTCATTGTCAACTTGTCGACTAGATTCGTTGAGGCAATTTTAGTGTCGTCGCCTATGTCACTTAGCTTCATAGTTGACTTGCCATTTGGAGACATTGAGATGAAGAAGCTGGCTAGGTTCTTCAACGTTCAAGGAGCATTGTGCTTTGTGATAATAGACCCTGATGGTAAGATGATAACGAGACATGAAAATAACCTCATAAACTTATACCATGAGAATGTGTACCCATTCATGCATGTGAGAGTGCAGTTGTTAGAGAAGCAGATGGAGGAAGAGGCGAGGAGCTTCCCAAACTGTTAAGTCACGAGGGGCATCGTCACCATCTGAATCTGGTGTCATACGACAATGGAGGAGGGCCCTTCATATGCTTTGTGTGTGTGATGAGCAAGGCTCCAGCCGAGCCTACCAGTGTGGCTACGAAGTGCACCCAAAGTGCATCACTCTTGTGGACCACTAGCTAGCTACCTCAATCCATTCATTTTGGTTATCTATATGTTATTAATTGATATCATTTAGTTATCTTCCTTGATTTATGTGCAATTCCCCTCTCATTTATCTTTATATAGAAGATCAAACTAAATGGCAACGAATATAATATTCACTAATTAATTAGTTACATTTTTTGTTGATTCCATGCATCAACTTCCAATATCCTCCTATATTCCTTCACTAACTAGTGAGTTTCTAATTAAATATGAAATTTAAAAAGGTGAGGCCCCACTTGAGTATTATCAATAATTTTGGTATATTTAAGTAGGTAGTCAAAACAAGCATGATTTTTAAGCATTGTCAAAGAACATGTATTTTTAGTATTATTGATAACTTCTATATATCATGTAACTGTTATCAATTTAATCCATATATATTTTTTTTAAAAAATAGAGTTATTATTTGACTGAAATCGAGTTTTAAAAGAAAACTCGAGTTTCAAGATAATATTACTTGAGTTTTATAAAGAAATTTGAATTGTTCAATGGCTCTAACTAATCAAATTATATTTTGGTTAAAGAATTCGAGCTTATAAAGTCATGTCTTATTATCATTGAAGTGACATAATTTTAGTTATGTAAAGGTAACTTAAATTTTATCTATAAAAAGTATCGTAAAACTCGAGTTTCGTTCAAAAACTCGAGTTTCGTTATAAAATTTGAGTATTTTATGGAGAAACTCCATTTTTACCATGACTCATTTTTTTTCTTATTACACAACTGAAATTTCATAAAAAAAATTGAGTTCCCATGCAAAAGTCATCAATAACAATAAGGATATAATAATAAATTAATCATATTATTTCCAGCTCTTCCCTCTTTTAACCAAATAAATGATCATTAAAAACATATTCACTCTATTCTCTTCCAATCAAACTAAATAAAGAAACATTCAACCCTCCTCTCCCCTCCTTTCGAACCGATCAAGCCCTTAGTGTTATACTTGCAAATCTGGTTAGTTTCCTTTCGGTTGGAAAAGAGGTATTGGGAGTACACACATCATCTTTGATAATGAGAAGAGGGACAAATCCGGTCAAATTAGATTGCCCACAGTGACGAGCTAGAACACTTGAGATCTAGTTCGAACTTGATGTTGATTGGATATAAAGGGGAAAATAGAAGAGGAGCGGCTGATCTGATTAGTGTACGGGGACGAAATTAAATGAAATTGAATTATATACTGTTTATGAAACATATGCGTTTCAGTTCATGCTCCCATATGCTTGCTTCTTCTCGTATCTGAAGGTTTTGCAAATATGGTCATGCAGACCAGTTCTTTAACACGTTAAATATGTTAGTGTTGAGGTTGATCAGTTATAACGCAGAAATCATCTCTATTCTTATGTTGACCGCTGATATGGCTAAGTGGTGAATTAGGAGGCAACTAATCTCTTCAGCATAATAGCGTCTAACGTGATTGCGTTTCGTTGGTCCTAAGGTTATTAAGTGATGGAAACTGTTCCAAAGATCCAACATCATTGTGTTCAATATTTTATAATTTTGCAATCGTGGATTGTAAGAAATTTATTATTATTCTACTCATGTGGTTTCAGAAGACTCCCCTTGGCAAGGTTGAGAGCAATTCCACACTACTTGATCCCCAAGTTTTTGTTGTGGGTTAGCCGTCCATTGACCCTAGGCCTAAACAATCAAAGAGAACTTTATTTGATATGTTTTATAAACAGCTACGTTATCGATTAATTCTACACGTAGTTGTTTATGTTAAACCAAAAGCATGCTTACGTTAACCAAATTTTTATCCACATGGCGCGTCCATAGGGAAAGGGACCTAACGTATAAATATTCCAAATTCTTGAACCAGAAAATAATTTCTGAAAGTGAGGGGAGTAAGGGGGCAGATAGAAGATTGATGGCCACAATTTCATTTGACCACCAGATTGAAATCTGTGTTAATAGCTTCTTAATAAATGTCTAACCCTACCGCCTACTGATTAGGCACGATGGCCCCCGAAAAGACATCATATTTCGAATTTGAACCCTAAGCCCAGCCTATATCTATTTGCTGAACCAAAGGACAAAAAAGAATTTTGATGCAATCCCTTGACCCTAACATTTATAAATTAAGGAAGCAAGAAATTTTATACGAGTCTAGGAAGCGGCCAAACCAGCATATGTGTTGCCAATTAATTCAACCCCGTTTTTCATTGACCTTTTTTTGTTTGATACCAGAAATTTTAAAAAAGTGTTGAAGTCATCTATAATTTAAAAATAGATAAAATTTCTCTTTTTTTTAAATAATATTAATATATGATAGAGTGAGCGGTCTATTACTCTCGGAGGTAAATTTAGATATCTAAGAATTAAGATATATCTCTAAATATTATAATTAAAACTATAATAAAATAATACTATTTAAAAATTAAATATATTCTAAAATTTTAAATAATAGTATATCTCAACTTTTTGTCAATTATACCTACTGAACCCACGTATTATTTGTGTTTTTCATTGACCTTTTGTGGGCTTATTATTGGTTGTTTGACTTATCATCATATAATTGCAGTATTGAATGAGGGAGAGAACTGAACGAGGCCTAAGGGAGGCCCAAATACAAAATGCGTCCAGATTTCCAAATATATGTGCCATCGAGAAGACTTTCCACATTCTCGGCTTTCTCGCAACTCCAAAACTATTCTCTATATTGCAAGACCCGCACTGCAATGGAGGGTTAATTTGCATCATTCTATATATAGAATATTCAGTGGCACAGTGACATAACAGAAGCCTTCTCCAAAGTGTTCTTCGACCTAATGCTTAGCCCTTCCCTGTTCTGCGTCAAATCAGGGAATGAAACTTTATAATAAGAAGAGGAGAAGCAAGAGTGTTGGTGTGTGTGTGTGCGTGTGTATGCATATCTGTTTGAAGTGACAGTAAAAATGAGAGAAAGAGGTGCTGCAGTCGAGGGGAGATGACAGTTGCTGCTCTAGTTGGCTTGCTAAGAAGTTGCATTAGTAGCAGTAAGGGTCATCTCCCCTGGGAGAGGAGCCCTTAGTACCCATTTCCTCTATCTCTCGCTTTCTCTGCCAAGGATTGACGATCTTTGCCACTAAAGTCTCCATTTATATTTTTTTTATTTTTTTGATCACATAAAAATTTAGATAAAAATTTGGATAACTTCAATAACAATCTACACCATTTCCAAATCATAACCCTATACTTTAAAAATTATTTATAGAAGATTTATGAGATTGTCTCCTAAATAAACATTCATAACAGTAAATAAAATAGAACTATCTCTTTATAAAATATAACCTATTTTTTATTATATATGTTAACTCTCACTTCAAACGTTCTAGTTGCTTCCTAATTAATTTCTCCCTCAGGCTCAATCATTGGGCCATTCCCAATTTTCAAATTCAAGAACGTGTGAGCTCATGTAAGACTTAACACTACTGGGGAATCTGTCCACATGCTGTTCGTCTTCTGCCAAAAACAAGGTTCTCTAAGTGGCACACCTCACTTCTGAAGCAGGATTTGAAGTGAGAGTGTGACTGAGAAGTAGTAGTTTTAGGAGCAACCCGTCAGCTCTTGACACCTCTAAACTCGTCGTTGCCGTCCATGATAGGCATAAGTGGGATTTGGCCGCTTTTAAGGGCTTCATCCACTTTGAGCCTCTCGGCACGTGAAAGAGTCATTTTATTTGTTAGAACAGGCGACAGGCCGACTCCTCTGACCATTCTTTTCATCAACTTCTGTTTTGTCGTCATAGCACTCATATCTGAGCTGTCCCCAGCTCTGTTTTTCCACAGCTAAGTTAATCTATCACTCACCTCTAAAGTTCAATTTTGAATTCAATTCTGTTTACAAAATTACCATAAATTTTAATAGAGCCGAAAATATGAGTATGGAATTTTGGGGACATCCAAAAATCAAAATGGTAATGAGATGGTATTATATTTGAACATCTTTATTGAACTGGTAACTTCATTAATATAACTAATAATAGGAATGTTGGGAGAATCTGAAGCAAAAAAGATCCAAAACTTGGAAACCATGGATGTTACTACAGTCATAATACTAAAATACTTGATCAGACTGAAACACCTCCACCAATCTCGCCTTCACCAGATTTTTCATTACACTTCACCTCTTTCTGCTTCAATTGCTCCTTTTCTTTCTCTGCCTTCTTCTCTGCTTCTAAATTGGCCCTCTCAAGAGCTTCAATCAACCTATTCAAGCAAGCTTCTGCATCCTCTTTCATTGACTATTCTCGGCAACATCCGCAGGCGTCATCTCTGTCTTCTCAAACAATCTCTCAATTCTTGAATACAAATGGTGACTCTCAATTCCCAAGTAATTCTTTGATAGCACCTTGAAAGCTTCATAGCAACAACAAAACAGTTCAACGTGCTTATCCAAGCGTCCTCTCCTAATCAGACCAGGATCAAGCTTATCCACAAAATTAGTTATAAACACAAACACTCTCTCCCCCACAAGCTGACCAAATCCCATCTATCACATTCAACAGTCCCGATAGTGTCACCTTGCTGCTTCTATCCTCTTCTTCTTCTTCTTCCTCTGGTTTCTCGATACCATCTTTTGCTTCCTCACCCTTCTCTCTGTTTTCTTTCTTCTTTCTTTGAGCAGCAAGATCGAGAGAGCAATCAGTGTCTTCAATCTCAATAACAGATTTACTCGACGTGTTGAGTAACAGCTTGTTGAGTTTTGTATTATCCTTCACTGCTGTTAACTCAAGATCATAGATATCGTAGTTCAAGAAATTAGCCATGGCAGCTATCATAGTAGACTTACCAGTTCATGGAGGACCATACAGCAAATACCCTCTCTTCCAAGTCTTCCCAATCGTACCATAGTACTCCTTACCAGTTTTGAACCGAACAAGGTCCTCTATGATCTCCTTCTTCTTCTGTCTTCAAAGCCAGAGTTTCAAATGTGGCAGGATGCTCAAAACCCACATGGATCCACCTACTCCCAGTATTAGTATACAACTTGAATCGCCTATTTTTCATCTGAACCACCTTGGCTTCTTCCAAGACGTGTCTGAGGTAAGCCCCAGTATCAAGATCTCTGTGATTCCTGTGAAAAGTGAGCCTGTAATACCTCTTCTCATCTGGAGCAGGGTTAAAGTATGAGTGTAACTGAGAAGTAGTAGTTTTACGAGAAACCCACCGGAGTTTGATACCTCGAAACTCGTCGGAGACTTCTTCGTTGTCGTCCATGGTAAGCAAGAGTGGGGTTTGGTCGCTTTTAAGGGCTTCAGCTTTGAGCTTCTTGGCTCGTTCAGAAGAGATTTGAGAGAGGTAGGTTTGAATGGAAGTGAAGAGTTCCCTGCGCTTAAGGTGTTCCCCTGTATATTCAGGGAAGGTGATTCCGACGTAAGGATACAGAAAAGTGGTGGATTTATCAGTGAATTTTCCAAGACGAGAACGTAGAGGAGAGGGAAATAATGGCTCCAACATGGTGCATACAAATAAGACGGTGGCCATTAGAGAGGTCAAGTTTGCCCACAGCTGAGCCATCATCGTATTTGTTTAGAACAGCCCACCATCTCTAACTATTTGTTGATCTAACTTCCGTGCTAACAAAAAATACAGAAAGCACATAAATTTAGGCTACTCGATAAATCATATTTTCCTTCTTGTCAATGGAAACCATTTTCCGTCACTCCTTCCCCTGATTTCTCATTCCCTTTCACCTCTTCCTCTGCAGACTGTTCCTTCTCCTTGGCTTCTTCCTCCGCCTTCTTCTTTGCTTCTTCCCCTGCCTTCTTCTTTTCGTCTTCTTCTTCCTCAGCCTTCTTTGATTCTCCTTCAGCCTTCCTCTTTTCGACTTCTTCTTCCTCAGCCTTCTTCTTTGCTTCTTCTTCAGCTTTCTTCTTTGCTTCCTGCTTGGCCGTTTCAAGTGCTTCAATCAACCTCTGCAAGCAACTATCCTCATCTTCCTCCATTGACTTGGGCATCAGATTCTCAGCTACATCGGCAGGTGTCATCTTCGTCTCCTCCAACAACTCCTTAATTCTGGGGTACAAATGGTGGGTCTCAAGATCCAAGTAATTCCTCGCAAGCACCTTGAATGCTTCGAAGCAACAATATGACAATTCAATGTGCTTATCCATGCGTCCTGTCCTAATAAGAGCAGGATCAAGCTTGTCCACAAAATTAGTTGTGAACACGATGATCCTCTCTCCTCCACAAGAAGACCAAATCCCATCGATGAAATTTAACAGCCCCGACAGAGTCACCTTACTCGGCTTTTTCTCTTCTTCCTCTTCTTCCTTGACTGGGTCTTTGGGTTTGTCCTCCTCGTCGTCTTTAGTTTGTTTTGGCTTCTTCTTCCTTTGACCGGTAAGATCAAGAGAGCAATCAATGTCTTCGATAACCATGATCGATTTACTGGGAGTTTCGATCAATAACTTCCGGAGCTCCGTGTTATCCTTCACCGCCGTTAGTTCCACGTCATAGATATCGTAGTTCAAGAAATTAGCCATAGCTGCGATCATCGTGGACTTACCGGTCCCCGGAGGACCATAGAGTAAATACCCACGTTTCCATGCCTTGCCGATCTTCTTATAATAGTTCTTGGCATTTTGAAACCTGACAAGGTCCTTTAGAATCTCGTCCTTCTTCTTGGGATGTAGAGCGAGCGTCTGAAAAGTTGCAGGGTGCTCGAAAACGACATGGCTCCACTTGGCGCTTTTGTAGCCATACCAGCCACTGCTTGGATTGTTTGTGTAAAGCCTGAGTTGCCGGTTTCTGGAGGCAATGGCTTTACCCTCATCCAAGACGTGTCTGAGGTACTTAGTAGTGATGAGATCTCGATGACGCCGGTGAAAAGTGAGAGTGAAGAACCTCCGGTCATCGGCAGCGGGGTAGAAAGAGAAGGACTGTGACTTGGGGGTGATCTTGCTGGAGATCCACCATATCTTAACTCCTTCAAACTCATCGGTGATCTCTTCGTTGTCGTCGAGGCTAAGAATCAGAGGAGTCTGGCTGTCCTTGACGACTTCGGCTTTGAGACGATTGGCTCGCTGCGAGGAGTTGCCACTGAGATAGGTTTGGATGGAAGTGAAAGCATCGCTGCGCTTGAGGCGTTCGCCGGTAAATTCATGGAAGGTGATGTGGACGTAGGGAGAGACGAGGGAGGTGAGTTTGTGGGAGTAAGATCGAAGATAATCGCGAAGTGGAGGAGGGAAGAACTTGTCAAACATGGCGTAGAGGAACATGACGGTGGCCGTCACTGAACCTAATTGAGCCCATACGGTGCTAATCTCCATCTTCTTGCGCGGCCTCTTTCAGTTCAACAAGAAATATTGTTTGTTACAGGCGACTCTTGATAAAATCATAATGCGACTTTAGAGCCATTGATTTCTCTTTTATTTATAACCAATTGGATCAGAACAAATACAGTGTTCAACTTTGCCGTGGGGGCTACTCCGCGTGTGAAGCGGCCCGGCTTCCTTGAACTTTCTCTCGCATTGACTCCTCCACGACTAGATCTAATCGGTCATTTTAAATTTATTTATTTATTGCATTACCAAATTCCCTTACACAACCTCTAAATTTTGGATAAATAACATTCTTTTAACATATGACTCATCTAACATTCTTGCATCTCTATGTCCATGGTCCGTTTAATGGACAGCTAGCCTGCCATCTCTGACCGACTATTTTACCCTGTTAAACCAAACTTTAACTAACCAACAAGAAGTGGCCCATCTGTAAAAAAAAAAAACAGAAAGTATAAATACAAATTTTGAAAAATATATTTATTAGAAGAAGTAAAGCTTTTATGCTCTAATTTTTTAAATATAAGGAAGCGTGTGAAAGTGGAGAGAAAGAGATGGTGGGAAGGAAGGCTTTCCGCCCTGGATCAATAATACTACTGGCACGTCAGCTTTGATACTGACTTGAATTATTATTAGTAATATACTAATGTTTAGAGACATGATTTTTTCTATATGCATATTTAGAGACATGAATTAGTGATATACTAATATTTGAAAAACCTGACTCCACTAAAATTTCAAAAATTTAAATTTACACACAGTTTTATTAATATACTATTAATCTTGTATATAACAATTAATCGTCATCAATGCAAAATATAAAGATTATAATAAAATACACTATATAAATTATGAATATAAATTATATTATTTTCGTTTCTAATTATAAGATTTATATGTAATTAATTTAGATAAATTAAAGAGATTTAATAAATGAGTTAATTATAATAATTTTATATTAATTTGTTTAAAATATATTATTTACTTATGTATATTTTAATTATTTTGGATAAATACCTTTTAATAGGTATGATTATATAAGAATATATTAAAAAATTATAATTTTAAGAGATAAAATATATTATAATATTATATTTATGAAAAAATGTAATCACTGTTTAATTTTTATAATTAGGAATAATGGAAGGATCAATTATTCCTCATGTTTCGGGCAAATACCCGAGTTCACATCCAGGTAATGTTTCTCATCATTTGGAACGTGGAAGCATGCGTAGATGATGGCGGTAGAACATGCAGAATCTATACAGCTGTCTCTGAATTTTAAATAATAAACTTATCATTTCAAAATTAGGGGCAACACGGACATAGATTTTTTATTTGTTTAAAAAAAAGTAGTAGTACAGCTTCAAAAAGTTGGGTCTCAGACTCGGTTATGGAAGAAGACGACGTTGGTAGGGAGCAGTGGCTCCGGATTCTCTCGCCACCTATCAATCAAAATCGTGGTTGTGCTGAGATTGGGACGATGGCTAGAACGGTGGGTCCTCCATAGTGTTCATGAACACCGGCATAGTCAACTCAAATGGCCTGCGTGCAGATTGTGGTGTGCTTTTAGCCTATCAAGTTGTAATCCAGCGACATGAATTCTCCACAGTCCTCACCATCAGTATCTGCTCTTTTAATTGAAAAAAAGAAAACTGAGATAGTCTCGTAAGCATAACCAAGTTGGGTTATCCGTTGCCCAGACTATGAGTTGCTAGCCTGTTAACCCATCATAGTGTTCGTTTGGTTACTAATAATTTTATTAAAATCTAAATTTTAAAAAATTTTAAAATAAATAATTGTATTTATTTAAATAAATTTTTAGACCAAATCATAGTTTAAAACTAAAATTTTAGATAAATTAATCGGAGTAACTTATATAATAGTAAAAGAGTTTATAGACTAATCAATTACTATATTACCTATATTTTTTCTTATATTATCTCTCTTATCTCTTCTATTTTTTCTTATACCCTCTCTCATATTTTTTTTATTTTCTACACCCTCTCTTCTCTATCTCTTTTACACTATCTCTCATCTTTTATCTCTTATCTCTCATAATTTAATACTTATATATTTTTTCATAATTTACTAATAATAAAAGTATTTCTGTAAATAACTATCTAAATACTCATTTATTCAAAACTATTTTTGTTATAAGCTCTTATCCAAAAATCTTTTTCTAAAAGCTATTTAAAAGTCATTTTTTTATAAGCTAATTTTTAAAATCTTATCTAAACGGGTATATTTAAAACAATAAACTGACATTAACACAAAAGGTGGATTAAAAGTTATAAGATGATTTCTACTGTCCTAAATAACAAAAAAAAAAGTATAAAATATTAACTTTAATTTTAATTATAAGTCTGTTACTTTTTTAAAAAGATAAAAAAATAAATTAATTATAAATAATATAAGAATTGATTAACTAATATAAACAGAGTAAATAGTATAATATGAATTTCTTTTGATAATTGGATTTGATTATAATTACTATATCTTTTCTTTAATATAAGATTTAAATAATTTTTTTAAATAGATTAAAAAAGCCAAATAAATTAGCTAATTATAATTAATATTAGAATTAATTAATTAATTTAAGTAAATTAATAAATATATAATATGAATTCATTTTAAAGAGATGTTATATTTAATTATAATTAATTAATTTAACTATTTTTCATATTAAAGAATATAAAGAGTAATTTTTATTTTTTTTAATTTATTTAAAAAAGTTAACTATATTTTTTATAATTAAGATATGGAGTAATCAATATCTTATGATTTGGCTATCATGCATGGCAGTTTCGACTTCCTACACACGGAAATGGCACACAAATAACACCCATATATATAAGAAAACGTTTAACTTCATTGCCGTAACGAATGACGGGCTTAATTACAGAAGAGACTGATGTACGTGATATGTAATTTATTATTTTCAACAAGGTCTACAAATAACACCAGTAAATCCTATCAGTTCGATGCACAAACTTCACACTGAAAACCAGCGAATATATCCCATATATACGTACACACAGCAAATCATAAATACTTGGATACATTTATTTTACAATCCTAGTAATAAGATAATTGCAGCCAAGATTATCTCTTTGCCCTTAATTTCCAGCTGAATGGAAACAATTTTCTTTCACTCCTTCACCAACATTTTTATTATTTTCCATCTCTTTCACTTCTTCATCGGCCTTATTGTCATCCTCAGTCTTCTTCTTCCCTTCTTCTTCAGCCTTCTTCTTTGCCTCTTCCGCCTCCTTCTTCTTGGCTTCCAGCTTGGCCGTTTCAAGTGCTTCAATCAACCTCTCCAAGCAAGTCGCCGTGCCTTCCTCCATTGATTTCGGCATCAGATTCTCAGCAACATCAGCAGGAGTCATCTCTGTCTCCTTAAACAATTCCTCGATTCTGGGGTACAAATGGTGGGTCTCAAGATCCAAGTAATTCCTCGCAAGCACCTTGAATGCTTCGTAGCAACAATACGACAGTTCAATGTGCTTATCCATGCGTCCTCTCCTGATAAGAGCAGGATCAAGTTTGTCCACATAATTAGTTGTGAACACGATCACCCTCTCTCCTCCGCAAGCCGACCATATCCCATCTATCACATTCAACAGTCCTGAAAGTGTCACCTTACTCTCCTTGCTTTCCTCTTCATCTAAGGCCTTCTTAACAGCGTCTTTGGATTCATCGTCCTCTTTCTCTTTCTTCTTCTTCTTCTTCCTCTGTCCGGTAAGCTCGAGAGAACAATCAATGTCCTCGATAACTACGATCGATTTACTAGAAGTTTCTATCAACAGCTTTCTCAGCTCTGCGTTCTCCTTCACGGCGGTCAGTTCAAGATCGTAGATATCGTAGTTCAGGAAATTTGCCATGGCGGCGATCATGGTGGACTTCCCTGTTCCCGGAGGACCATACAGTAAATAGCCACGCTTCCAGGCCTTTCCGACTTTGGCATAGTAGTCCTTTCCTTTTTGAAACTTAACAAGGTCCTTCAAGATATCGTTCCTCATCTTGGGATGCAACGCTAGAGTATCAAAACTCGCCGGATGCTCAAAAACGACATGGCTCCACTTGGTTCTCTTCCAACCGTACCAGCTATTGCTCGGATTGTTGGTGTACAGCTTGAGTTGCCGGTTTCTGGTGGCGATGGCCTTCCCTTCCTCTAACACGTGTTTAACGTAAGAACCGGTGACGAGGTCTCGATGACGCTTGTGGAAGGTGAGCGTGTAGAAACGCTTCTCGTCGGAAGCAGGGTAAAAGGAAAACGACGGATTCTTGATGTCGTGCTTATGAGCATACCACCATAGCTTGACGCCCTGAAACTCATCGGTGATCTCTTCGTCGTCGTCCATGCTGAGCACCAGTGGGGTCTGGCTGTCCTTGACGACTTCGGCTTTGAGTCTGGAGGCTCGTTCGGAAGAGTTGGCACTGAGATAGGTCTGTATGGCAGTGAAAGCTTGGCTGCGCTTCATACGTTCGCCTTCGAACTCGTGGAATTTGATGGAGATATAGGGAGAGACGAGGGAGGTGAGTTTTCTGGTGTAGATTCTGAGGTGGTGACGAAGAGGAGGAGGGAAGAACCTATCAAATATGGCGTAGAGGAACATGACGGTGGCCGTGATTGAGCCCAATTGTCCCCACATCTTCGCCATAATCTCCATTCTCAATCTCTCAGTTTGCTAGCTGCAGGATTTGAATAGAGACTCTGCTGCTATATAAAGAAGCAATATATAATTAAGCTGAATTGCCAAGTAGTTAACCCTTGCTTTCGAGCGAGTTTCCTCCACTATAGTCATATATTTTGCATTTGTTTAATTATCCTTAAAATTGGTATTACAGATAAATGAAATGCTTCTCTTGTTACTTCGACTGTAGTTTTCCATGCTCATAGAAACTAGAAAGAGCAAGGAAGATTTTCCCCCTTTATTCTTTAAGAATTCTTTTGTTTTTTTAAGGCAGTGACAACTGGCTTCTTAAAGATTAAAAATAATCTGACACTTTACAAACTCGATTATACTTCTTTAATTATTAACATATGATCTAATTATAGAATTAATATTAATTTTTAATATAAAATATATTATTTAAATTTAAATTTATTCTTATGAATAAGGAATGGGGGAGTAGTTTATATAAGCCTGTGTTTCAACTGTACATATTCAGATTCATATAATTAATTCTTTTATTTTATTTTTTTATTTGGCAATTTTCTGTCTTATTTTAGATGCTTTCCAGGGAACGTCCTGAGTGGGGGTGCATGCTTGTGGAAGAAGACTTAAGAAAGGTCTAGTCAACGATAATTTAAAAAGATTATATTTTATAATTTAATAGGTTCAAGGGCATGCTATATGTATACGTGGAGGTGCATGTTCCATTCAGTCAAGTTGCCCGTAAAGTCAACAGAAATAAAGCTTTATGAATAATTGTTCTGGTTTGTTTACGAGAGAGTGGGGTGAGCATTCGTCGGCCTATTTTGTCTTCTCTTATGTGAGTACCGTATGGTGCTGAAATTTCAGAGGAAGGCGCGACTCACTCTTCAAGTCTGTAACTTCTCTTCCACGGGTGAAAGTGTCTGTTAAGCGTCAAATCAAATAAAAAGAAAAACCGAAATGGCCGACAAAAAAAGAAAACAAAAAAGAAGAATATAATCGAATGAATTATTGAATATGTCTCATAATGAAGTTTATGTTTCGCATAAACAGGTCACATGATAGTCAGTCCTCGTGACCAAATTATATATATATGAGTAAAAAATTAGTATATATTAAATACTCGTTCACCAATTACATCATTTCATTATCCATGAGTTGTATTGGACAAATCATTTTGTTTACTACAACAAGATAGAGAGTGATTTAGTTTAATACAGTATACATATAAAAAAAAGTACGATATTAATTTGGTCTACCTAACCAGATGTATTTAAAAAATTGTTATGTGGGTACAAGGCATCTCAAATTCTCAATACAGGTGATCAAACATATTATATATGCAACTTCTCTCACATAATGAGAGGCAGCAGCAGTGAAAGACCTGGGGTGGACTTGGACTCTGTACTTTGGCAAAGACTCTAAAATAAAAGGGTATGATTTATAATATGTGAATAATACGAGAATTAGTTTTCATATTTTACATTAATTAAAGTGATATTTTTAATGTTTTTGTCTATACACGACGGATGCAAAGGAGGCTATACAGCCATGTCACTGATGACATTATACGAATTAAACTGGTGCTGTGATGTCGCAGTTTCAACTTCCTACCACACGGAAATGGCAAACCTGAGAAAAATTTTAACTTCATTCCACTAAACTCATCATCATAATGCATTCATTTTACAATCCTAGATAATAAGATAATTGCATTCAAGATGATCTCTTTCCCTTAATTTCCATCAGCCTATTGGAAACCATTTTCTTTCGTTTCTTTACCAGATTTTTTATTATTTTCCGTCTTTTTGTCTGGCAACTCTTCCTTCTCTTTCCCTTCTTCCTCTTCCTTCTTCCTTGCTCCTTCTTCATCCTTCTTCTTTGCCTCTTCGTGAGCCTTCTTCTTTGCTTCTTTATCGGCCTTCTTTTTTGCTTCTTCCTCAGCCTTCTTCTCGGCTTCCAACTTGGCCGTTTCAAGGGCTCCAATCAACCTCTTCAAGCAACTCTCCACGTCTTCCTCCATTGATTTCGGCATCAGATTCTCAGCAACATCAGCAGGAGCCATCTCTGTCTCCTGAAACAGTTCCTCAATTCTGGGGTACAAATGGTGGGTCTCAAGATCCAAGTAATTCCTCGCAAGCACCTTGAATGCTTCGAAGGAACAGTAAGACAGTTCAATGTGCTTATCCATGCGTCCTCTCCTGATAAGAGCAGGATCAATTTTGTCCACATAATTAGTTGTGAACACGATCACCCTCTCTCCTCCGCAAGCCGACCATATCCCATCTATCACATTCAACAGTCCTGAAAGTGTCACCTTGCTCTCCTTCTTTTCCTTTTCTTCTAAGGACTTCTTAACAGTATCTTTGGATCCCTCATCCTCTTCGGCTTTCTTCTTCTTCTTCCTTTGCCCGGTAAGATCAAGAGAGCAATCAATGTCTTCGATAACCACGATCGATTTACTAGAAGTTTCTATCAACAGCTTTCTCAGCTCTGCGTTCTCCTTCACGGCGGTCAGTTCAAGATCGTAGATATCGTAGTTCAGGAAATTTGCCATGGCGGCGATCATGGTGGACTTCCCTGTTCCCGGAGGACCATACAGTAAATAGCCACGCTTCCAGGCCTTGCCGACTTTGGCATAGTAGTCCTTTCCTTTTTGAAACTTAACAAGGTCATTCAAGATATCTTCCTTCTTCTTGGGGTCCAGCGCTAGAGTATCAAAACTCGCAGGATGCTCAAAAACGACATGGCTCCACTTGTTTCTGTTCCAACCGTACCAGCTACTGCCCGGATTGTTGGTGTACAGCTTGAGTTGCCGGTTTCTGGTGGCGATATCCTTCCCTTCTTCCAACACGTGTTTCACGTAAGAACGAGTGACGAGGTCTCGATGACGCTTGTGGAAGGTGAGCGTGTAGTGACGCTTCTCGTCGGAAGTGGGATGAACGGAGAAGGACTGATTCTTGATTTCACGTTTAACAGCAACCCACCATAGCTTGACGCCCTGAAACTCATCGGTGATCTCTTCGTCGTCGTCCATGCTGAGCACCAGTGGGGTCTGGCTGTCCTTGACGACTTCGGCTTTGAGCATGTAGGCTCGTTCGGAAGAGTTAGCACTGAGATAGGTTTGGATGGCAGTGAAAGCTTCGCTGCGCTTCATACGGTCGCCATCAAACTCATGGAATTTGATGGAGATATAGGGAGAGATGAGGAAGGTGAGTTTTCTGGTGTAGGTTCTGAGCAAGCGACGAAGAGAATGATGGAGTAACCTATCAACCATGGTGTAGATAAACATGAGGGTGGCCGTGATTGAGCCAAATTGTCCCCACATCTTGGACATGATCGCCATTCTTGAAATGAAGTGAAGTTTCTTTTCTTTGGCTTGTTAGTTAGAGTGACGACCAGTCTCAAGAATTACAAATAGTCGGAGGATACTCTAAAAGGTCGGTATTAGCTTATAACAGTATGTGTTTCAACTATGCAAATTTAGATTAATATAATGAATTTACTTTTTATTTGGCCGGCCGCCTTTAACTTTTTCTGTGTCTTGTTTCAGATGCTTCCATGGAACGTCCTGAGGGGGGCGCATACTTGTGGAAAAAGACGGGCTCGTGGACGAAGACGTTTATTAAAAATGATTGTTTTATAAACAAGCACGCCAAATATTTTATTGATTAACCACATACATGGAGATGCATGTTTCATTCGGTCAAGGTCCCATGTCCAACTAATGATCTTATAACTAAATGGGAGAGGAAGCAAGTTCAATGTTAATGTTATTTTTAAATTGTTAGTATTTATTTTTTTTATTTTTTTAAAAAAAAGAGAGCACATATCCATGATATATATAAAATTTCGATTTTGCTGCTAATCTCAAGCGGTTAGAGTTTCGGTTTAATTAAAAAAGAAAAAGAAAAAAAGGAGGTGCGCACCATAGTGATACATAAAACAGTAATTAAGCTTAAAGAAAGCTTTATGAATAACTTTTCTTGTCTGCTAGCTACTGAGTGGGGTGAGTATTCTTCAGCCTATTTTATTACGGGAATTTGAGAGGTAGGTGAGGCTGTCCAAGTCTGTACAGTGGGGCTACTCCGCGTGTGAACCTGCCCTGCTTCCTTGAATTTTCTCTCGCATTGACTTCTCCATGACTAGATCTACTCGATCATTTTAAATTAATTTATTTATTGCATTACCTAATTCCCCGCCTAAATTCCTAAATTTTAGATAAATAATATTATACATTTATTTAATTAATTTAAATAAATTTTAAAAAATAATTATTATAATATATATTTTTTAAAAAACATTAATAATTTTCTTTAATTATGTCTTCTACGTATTTTATTATTATTAAAAAATATTAATATAAGTCATTTATAAAAAATTAACAAATATAAAAATATTATATTTAAGATAAATATCAATTCTTCAATTATATCTTATATTAAATATTGGATGAATATTTATTTAACAATAAATGCAAGACTCATTTTACTCATTTATATATATTAAAAAATAGTTAAATTATTTATTTATTTATTATCATTGCCTCAATACTAAATATAAAAATTAATTAATTTTTATAACATTAGAAGTATTATATAAAAGTATGTGAATTTCTTTAATTATATCCCTTTTTATTTATTTGTATTAGAATAAAAATAGAAAAAAAACTACTAAGGATGATATATAAAGATAATAAAATAATTATGAAATTAATGACAATAAATTTAGCAGATATTAAATTTAAAAAATAAAATAAAATTAAAATTTATAATTATAATTAAAATAGGTTGGATATCTTCTAATTAAAATTAGAAAGGATAATTACCATCTCTTAAAGTTGAACATGAGAAGTTTGTTTTATAGTAAATTTGTATGAACACATCGTGATCGTGATCGTGATCGTGATCGTGATCGTGATCGTGATCGTGATCATAAACTTTGCAGAATGCTAGTTCATGATCGTAAACCTCGATGAAGTTCAACTCATCAAACAATTTTTTGTTATGATTAAAAATAGCTTTTTTTGTTGTAATTGGTCTCTGCCCTCCGTCGTAATATGTTGATAAACCTCATTGGATCTCTGAGGTCCCTTTCACGGACAGCTACCTGACAGCTCTGACCGACTATTTTGCACTATGTCCTTTGGTTAAATTAGACTTGAACCTACCAACAAACTATTCTATTAATTGAGGTGGATCCCACTTTATAAAGTAAAAAATATATTTTTTTAATTTAAAAATATATATTTATTAAAATAAATAAATACTTTTAATACTTTAAATCTCAAAATAAAATATATCATTGATTAAATAAAAGAACCTGTAATATAATGGGGGAAAGCAACTTGTAAATTGTAATAGATATTTTAGTTTAATAATTTACCTGGACTGTTTTTCTTAATTTATTTTTAAGAAATTAATTTCAAGTTTCACACAGCCTATACTCCAGAAGTTATGTCATATTGTCATGAGTGAAAAATAAGAATTTTAAATCTTTTGATATTGTCAAAAATAAATATTAATTATCTATTGCTAAAAAGCTTTTATATCATGTATAAGATCAAGTTTCGTTTTTGAATGATAATTAAATTTAACAAAACAATAAAATTTTCTTTCAACTTTAACAAAAATTTATCTTTAGGGTTGAAATTTTCAATAAGTGTGAAAGTGGAGAGAGAGATGGGGAAAAGGAAGGCTTTCAGCTCAGGATCAATAATATTACTGGCACGTCAGCGTTGATACTGGCCAAATAAGTCTTTGTCGTTTTGTAATTCTTTTCCCAATCTACGGTCCTTTGGCCACCCCGCAATCCCCACCGCCCCCTAAAAGAAATTGACAATAACTACAATTATATTAGGAAAATCGGAAAAAATATTATAGGAAAAATTCCCGTTCAAAAAGATATCATATGTTTTTATACCTAAACAATATTAATATTTTTAAAAAAATTATATATAGAAAATATCGTTTCTTAAATTTATGTAGAAGAAATAAAATTAAAATTTTAAAAGAATTTTTGACTCAAATTTTAATTTAAAAAAATTAAAATAAATAATCATATTTATCTAAAAAAATTAAATTAAATTATAATTTAAAATTAAAATTTTAGATAAGTAACTAAAACTAATTTTTAAAATAATATAAGAATTTATAAAATATTTAATTATTATTTTATTTTTATTTTTATTACATAATATTTTCTCTCTCCTTTCTTCTCTCTTATATGTTCTCTTCCTTCTCCATCTTCTCTCTTCTTTACCATATTTTTTCTATTATATTTTTAATAAAATAATAGTATTTTTTATAATTTTTTAATTATAAAATCATTATACTAATAATTATCTAAATATATATTTATTTATAATTATTTTTTACATAAATTTTTCTATAAATATATTTTTTTAAAAGCTACACAAATTTTTTTTATAATTTTTTAAAAATTATTTTTATGTCTTATGTCATTTTAGTTAATAAAATTTTTAAATAACTTTCTACATATAAGATCCTCCAAAGCACGCACGATGAGGATTGTAAGCATATAGGAATGAGTTTGGGCATCATGGAGCTGACTACATCAATGCCTATTCTGATATGCTAGACCATCTCTCACTTATGATACTCAAGAGCGTTGTTCCTCTGCTATTATTGAGAGCAGGAGCAGTCGCCAAGCAATTTTAAATCAGAAATAGTCAAAAGTTGAAGTGTCCAAAACTGAAATACCAATCAGACTTTAGTATGGGAGCCCCTTTACTGTCAACCCCAAGGAGCTGGACTCTATAAATAAGTTATTTAGTTTTTACGTTTACGTTTAGGATTGAGAAGTAACACTGTGCATAAAACCTTAGTATGGTATATATCCTGCTTCACCTGTGATAAAAATATCTTATTTAACCTAATAAATATAGGGCAGAACTAAATATCAGACTACAAAATATAACCTATATATTTTTTAGGTTGGGCACTGGGCATAGGGACTACCCTACCCTACTCTACCCATGTGCACCTCTTCTTCTATTTTTTTTATTTTTTCTCTATTTTAAAAGGGAGAATATGATAGTTACTAGTGACTATAAGGTAATTTTAGAAATATAAGTAGGTAAATTGTATCTTTTAATATTTATAACTATACTAATTTTTTCTTCTTTTTTTAACTTTGTTAATTATCATACGATTACATTACAAATTATAATTATTTTTTTAGATATTTTATCTTTGTCAATATTATAAAAATTGATGTAAAGTTATAACTACAAACTACTTAAATTTCAACGCTTATTTTTTATATGCAATGGATATCAAGAATTTAATTATTATCTTTGTTCTCTTATTCTTAGTAAATTATAGGTATTATTTAACTCTTAAAGACACATGAATATGATATTATTTTAGAAATTCATAATTGTAGATTTTTTTTCATAATATGAGCATAACATCACGACTTATGCATGCCCAGCCCGCTCATGCCTAACCTAAAATTATTAGGGTTTTTACTGGATAGGGCCGAGCATCGGGCTACAAAATATAACCTATGTATTTTTTGGACAGGACCCCAGACAAGGGGGTTATCCTAACTAGTCTTGCCCATATACACCCCTATTGAGAAGTGCTCCCTTTTGATCTTAATTATATTAACTAAATAAATAATTTATATATATATATTAAAAAACTAATTATATTAATTATTTATATAAGATATATATTAATTTCACTAAAATATCTTTTTAGCTATTTATATTAAAAATTATCTCTTGATAAAAATTTGTCCAAATCAATAAGACTTGGGTTTCAGAGAGGTGCCTCTAGATCAAACAACATTCTTTCTTTCAAAGTGTTAATTGGCCTCTAGTTCGTAGTAACCAACCCCCACTGATCCCAAAACCACTTGATCTTGCAGTTTTGAATGAGACTTTGAAGCTGGCAGTGCCTGGTAATGACAACAAAGGAAACTCTGATAACTGTAACAGGTCTTCGGGTCCTTACTTGGAGTTTGAATATTTTTTATGTACATTGTTGGCATTCCATTTAGTTACATTCCTTCTCACCAAAATCCAAAAACAAAAAAAAATAGTTTCATCATTCCTTAAGTGTAGATAGAATTTTATAAAAAAAAATTATAAAAAAAATAACTTTTAAACAGTTTTTAAAAAATAACTTTTAAAAATAAATTTATAAAAAAATATTTTAAATAGATATTTAAATAATTATTATATTTTTTTTATAATTGTTAAATAATAATAATAATTATATAAAATAAAATTTATAATTTTTACTTTACTTTCCTACTTCACGATGTTTTTGGTAACAGTTAGAAGAGCCAACTGTGATGGGTATGGTATGCTGTGTTACGATCCTCGCTTCGTTGGTGGTGAAAACGTGATGTTCTACTTCCACGGAGGAAAAGGAGGAAACTCTGCGGCTGTCTCCGACGAGAACCTTCAAATCAATGCTCACTTCATCGGAACTCGACCACAAGGAAGGACTCGTGACTTCACATGGGTCCAAGCTTTGGCTGTCATATTCAACACTCACACTCTTGTAATCACAGCGAACAGAGTATCACAGTGGAATGACAAAGTGGATTCTCTTATGGTTCAATGGGATGGGGAATCAGTCACGATTCCCACGGATGGAGGAGTTGAATGGAGGGCAAATGAGGAAGAAAGACAAGTGATTGTGGAAAGAACCGATGAGTTGAATGGCGTGAAAATGACAGTTTCAGGATTGTTGCCGATGGACATTAAAGGAGATCAATCGGTGAGGAAGAAAACAGAGTAAACAATTATCAGTTACCAGAAGGTGATGCTTTTGCTCACCTGGAGACACAGTTCAAGTTTAAAAACTTGACAGAAATAGTGGAAGGAGTATTGGGGAAGACGTATAGGCCAAACTATGAGAGCGCAGTGAAGAGAGGGGTTCCAATGCCAGTAATGGGTGGGAAGGATAGATACAGAACTCGTTCTCTGTTTTCAGCTTCATGCATGAATTGCAGGTTCCGTGGCTCATCTCGGATTGCCTACTGAATCTGATAGCGTCATCAATGTTGGGAAATAAGATGTATTCTTCTTCATGGAATTTTTTGTTGTCATGAAGTAAGATATATAAAGGGTATAAGAGGAGAGCTGAGATCTGCAGGTGAAAAAAGAGGCGAGGACGAGAGAGGAGCGCTAAGATCTGCAGGTGAAGAAGAGTAGGAGAAAAAGACGCTGGGAAAGACAGGAGGAAGAGTAATGGGGGATGGGAGCAGGGACCTCGGGCAGTAAGAGGAAAGGCTAAATTAATATTTTGACGTTAAGAAGAAACTATAAAAGGTATTCTAAATTATCTGAATTATGATTTTAAATTATAATTTAATTTAAAAATTATTTTATATAAATATAATTATTTATTTTAAAATTTTTTAAATTAAAATTTAGCTCAAAAGTCTTTTTTAAGATTTTATTTTTATATCCATCAAACAGACCCTATTCCTTCACGTGATTTTCTTTCTTCTATGTTATAATAAAGTTATATGCGTCTGGCTAAAAAACGAAGAAATGACGGGTAACACAAGAACAAGTTGTTCATGCACAAATTTCTGACAATGCATGAGGAAAAAGAAAGAAAAAGAAAAGCAGAAACAAAAGGAGGAGGCGAACTTTTGCCTTTGTGTTTGTCTGCTACGAGAAATTGTGAAAAATGAATAGATTTGTGCAAGTCTATGAAACTTTCAACCCCCAAAAAAGTGTACTTTGTAAAAAGGAAAAAATTGAAATAGACCACACACATGGATAAAGCTACAGTGCGATGCATCTGAGACCGTGAAAATGTAGTGTCTCGATCTCACTGATCCGATACTTTTCTTGTATATTCAATTAAAAAAGTGAGAGGGATGGTTGCTTCAATGGTTTCAATTATTCCTCTGCAAATTACAGCCTTTGTTTTACTACGAAGATATCACTCAATAATTTCATTCCTTTCGCTAGCTGTTGAAGGAGCAATCGATGGTGAGATGATAGAAACAGGAACCGCCTTCCGCAAATGATAAATCAGTATGAATTTTTCAAATTCTTTTTGTTTTTTCAATGGCAAGCTCTGCGAATTTGTTCAACTTTTTAACGGCAAATTTATTAGACCCGTCATCAAAATGTGGATGGAGTTTATGTTCAGTAAAATATTTCCATGTTACAGTTTATGAAGTCAGAAGCTAAATAAGGAGTGATGCTTTTAGAAAAAAACTATAAAGCCAATGTAAGAAGAGATATAAATTATGGAGGGAATGATTATTATTGGATTGAAGTAAAAGTAAAAATAAGATGAAAGGCAAGCTATTTTCCCTTCTCTGACCAGGGAAGCTTGAACAAAGTACCATTGAGTTTCACACAGCAACAAAGAAGAAGAAAGATCGAAATTCCGTGGGCCACTCGGCATGTTGTTGGCGATGCTTAAACAGTAAAATCAGTTACCGCACCGAAGAACAATTGCGGAGGAATTCCCCGGCATAATCATCTCTTTTGTTGTACCTGTGTTGTTGCCTATAACTCAAATTGCATTGCCGAACCCTTTTGTCTACCTCCCTTCTAAATTCTGATTAGGTTAGGTAATTTGTATTCTTTTTCATGGATTATCGGCTGCTTCTGGCACTTTCTCTCAGTTTCCTCTGTATTCTCCCTGATCTCTCTGTTTCTTCAATTCGATTGCGGAACTCGGTCGAAGACAAGAGCTCGTAATTTCACACACCCTTTTCTTTGCTTGTCTACTTGCACATACGAAAACATGCGAAATAGAACAACGAATTTCAATTTTTCACTCCGAATAAAGTCACAATTTGTCCTATATCTTTTGCAGTGGCGGATCAGTGCTTAAATTAAACAAAGAACTTTCTTCAGTGGCGGTTGATCCCTCTCGGGTCACTCAACTCTCTTGGCGTCCTAGGTATTTGCCCTTTCCCACTTTTCTTTGCTTGATTATTAGATTGTAGGCTGCTATGATTTTACTTTGTTTCTCAATTGTGGCATTCAGAGCCTTTCTCTACAAGGGATTCTTGTCTGAGGAAGAATGTGACCACTTGATCATTCTGGTTAGAGTCTTGCTAATTTTTAAATCTGGTCTGGTCTGGTCTTTCTTCTGTTTATATCATCTTAAGTGTTAGGACTTAGGACAAATTTGCTTGTTTTGATTAAATTCAATGGTTAAACCTGTGGTATTAAGCGAAGGATAAGCTAGAAAAGTCTATGGTGGCAGATAATGAGTCAGGCAAAAGTGTAGAGAGTTCAGTCAGAACAAGCTCTGGAATGTTCCTTGAAACTGCCCAGGTATGGTTAATTATGGGACCTCTCTTTATAAAGCTGAACCTGGTAACAGAATACTTTGATGTTGCTGCTGTAATAGCAAGCGAAGATTTGCTTTTTGGATGAACAAATTAATGACAGTTAAATATTTCAAGCTTAGTCTCAGCAAACTAGTAGTAAACCATTGCTGTTTTGTATCAGTGGGTGAATTGTTAATCTCCTGTATTTTGGTGGTTCTTTCTTTGTTTTCTTTTCATTACTATAACTCCTGTTGCGTTTTGCACAAGATCTTGTGGCAAAGTAACTGTGCTTCCCTGAGCTTTAGGTTTTATTTTACATTAGTTATGTGACGAATGCATATTAAATTTATTGAATTTTGACGTCTTACCTGAAAGGATGACGTAGTTTCCCGCATTGAAGAAAGAATTGCTGCATGGACCTTCCTTCCAATAGGTAATCATGCAATACCGCATTTCAGCAATAATATTTCTATGGTTTATTTTCTCTTTATTTTAGTTTTATCTAGTTCCTGTCTTGAAGTCGATCGCTTCTGTCATCAGAGAATGGCGAGCCTATTCAAATATTGCACTATGAGAATGGTCAGAAGTATGAGCCACATTTCGATTTTTTTCATGACGAGGTTAATCAACGAATGGGTGGCCATCGGGTGGCCACCGTGCTGATGTATTTGTCCAATGTTGACAAGGGTGGGGAGACAATTTTCCCCAATTCTAAGGTAAAGAGTTCTTGTGAATTTGATCCTCTGATGACCCATTTTAATAAATATTCCCACTCCCCACAAATTAAACCAGAGAAAGTAATTTGTTATCTATCTGTAGGCAAAGTCTTCCCAGCCAAAGGATGAGAATTGGTCTGAATGTGCTCACAAAGGCTATGCAGCTTTAATTTTTTAGGTAGTTCCAACAAACCATAAATCCATCATCTGTGTCAATGAATAATGTCTTGCCTGCTGAATATCAAAGTCTTATATTTGGGCGTTTTGACAAATGCAGTAAAACCTGAAAAGGGAGATGCCTTGCTATTCTTCAGCCTTCATCCGGATGCGACGACGGATACTAGCAGCTTGCACGGAAGCTGCCCAGTGATAAAGGGGGAGAAGTGGTCGGCGACAAAGTGGATACATGTGGCGGACTATAGTAAACCAATAAGAAAGGCAAGTGAATCTGGAAGATGTGTGGATGAGAATGTGAATTGCGCAGAGTGGGCTAAAACAGAAGAAAAATAAAAAACAATCAGTTTTATTTGGTTTTGAAGAACTCAACAAACACAGCTAAAAGAAGATCCATGTGTTGGTTGTCGTTTCACGCCGTTTTATTTTGTTTCGGCAAACGGTCTGGGAGACAGTCTGGTACCTGGTGTGTTGTGAAATGGCGGGGGCGTCTCCCGCTGCTGAAAGAGGTAGTGCCTCAGCACATCGAAGCTTCGAAGTTCCACAGTGGGTTAACAGGTTAATAAACAAGTTCATTTTTTTTCCCTATCTGAACACTTTCGACGCATAACTGCACAAATTTCCCGAGCTATCAGATTCGAGCCCTGAAAATGGCGATTTCTTCGCTTCCAATACTCTCGCCACTACTTGTAAATACAGAATAAAATTTTGGCTCATTATCTCCTCCATCTCTTCCTCTCGTGGATGTTTGCTCCAAACCCGCCGATAGGCTATAATCGGCTCTTCCCCGTCGTGTCATTTTATCGTAAGTTCGCTTTTGTTACTTTGTTAGTTTCTTCCGTTGACTTTAAAACCTGGGTTGGGTTTTCTATCAACTTCTATGTCCCGCCCTAATTAGGCTCTTATATTCCTTCAATGGTTGTAGAATCGGGAAATGGGTTGGCGAGTGAAGAGAAGAGAATCTTACTTGAGCGGTATGGCTACGATGCCGACGAGCTCTTATCTCCAGCGTCCCCAAAGGTTTCATCCATCTCTCTTGAATTCTGTTCCGAAAAAAGCTTGATATTCGCGTCTTGTACTCTTCTATGAATCTGACACTTCTAAATGGGGCTAATTAGTTCAAGAAGAGAAAGGAACAGCCAGAAACGCGAAGAGGGCAGCCAGACTCACCAGAGGACCCTAAGCCTGCGCGGACTACGCATAAGTTGCTTCAGGTACACCTTTCCTCTACTCTTGGAACTCTCTGAACTTTGTGCGTGGATGAAAACTTTGTAATTTTTGTTATCTTTGGCCATTAAGACATACATTGTAATTGAATTGATGCAATCCATGGTTTTTAGATTGATGCACATATCCTAGGTTGTTATTTCCAATGTCAATACAGGTTATTGGAGGAAAGGCTCGAAGAAAGAAGCTGCTCTCACCAAAAGGGCATGGATGTACGGCCCATTATGGAAGTGGTTAAAGGTGCAGCCTTTGAAATATTACAGGTGCTAATTCCATGTGTTGTATTTATATCCTATGCACGCTGGTTCAACTATGAATTATTTGTAGTAGTTTGTCTGGTTTGTTCAATATTTTTTACTGCAACTCTCTCATTTATACTTTATAAATATTAAGGCGGCTGGTGGCTGTCCTGCATCCTTGAGGCCAGGACGCTGTATAGACTTGTATAGTGGTACAGGTTCTGTCGGAATTGAAGCACTCAGCCGAGGGTGTTCTGAGGTACCATAAAAGGGCAGTTCTATCATTCTACCTTGCTGATTATGATTAGTTTGCAGCAATCATTATATTTTGTTTTTGGTGATGAAAAATTTCCAGGTGCATTTTGTTGAGATGGATCCTTGGGTTGTATCGGATATTTTGATTCCAAATTTAGAGTGGACTGAATTCCTTGGTGCTTCAGTGATTCACACTGTACGTGTGGAAAATTTCTTAGAAAGTGCAGAGCAATTTGTGGGCATGTACTCCTTTTCCCTTTGAATCTGTCTATGCAAGGACATATATTGAATACTATTTTATTATATTATTTTTATTTATTTTATGAAATATATCCTATTTAATAAATATTATTATAGTAATTATAATTACTTTATACTTTAATTGATTATATTAATTAAATAAATAAGAATATCATTTTATTATATTTTATTGATTTTATTATTTCTTTTAATAAAATTAATTTTTATAAAAGTATTTTATTTTTATATACTTTAAAAAATTCAAAAAATTAAATAAATAATTATAATTTATATTAATTATTACACATTTATATTATATAAAGAAAATTAAACGAGTAATTGTCAAATTGAATAAAAAATTTATAGAAAAAATTAAAATACTTTTAATTATATTATATTATATTTTATTATATTAATCTATTCTTTTAGTATGATATAATATAATATTATATTTGTATTATGTTATGGTATATTAATTCCGTGGATTCGAGAGAATTTATGAGGTGGCAGTCTAATAGTGGACCAAGCTACTGGGGTGGGGATGTAAGCACTGTGTTTCTGTTCATGGTCCACACTTCCACACCCCGATAATGGGTAGTAGGTAGATTTAATATCCTCCTGTTGTGAGCCTGCTCGTGGGAGATCTACTTTTTGTTCTCTCTCTCTCTCTCTCTCTTTTACTGTCGTTCATCAGAGTATCCTGATTTATTACAAACTTTCTTCGATGGTGATTATGAATATAATGTGGAATCCCAGAGCAAGTTCCCTGCAAATTTAGCATTTTGCAGAGTTTCTTCTCAGCAAGTATTATAATTGGTCCCGCTCCCAAGGATGATATAATCACCATTTGGGATTGCCATAGGATCGTGGCTTGGTACCGGCATTGATCCATTGCTATTACACGTAGTACATTGCATCTTTGAAGGTGATATTTAAAGGACTAAAGCAAGAAACAGCCTCTGCGTTATGCTCGGTACTTTTGTTGTATATTCGTACATTTATTGCTTCAGTTCGAAACGATGTGATGAAGAACACCTAATTTTCCAACTCATCTGATTTCCAACATTTAGTCTCCTAATGTACATTCACTGGGACCCATCAGGTTCGGTAAAATCTTCTAAACTTCTCGGGATTTACACTTTGCTGCCCTCTAAGATTCATATTATCTTCATCGAGATTATGGAAGTGAATGAGAGCTGTCAATGCGGCCCGAGCAAAATATCAATCTCTTTCCTTTTCCTTTTTTACAAACAATTGTATTATATTCCTAATTCATGTCTTCAGTGATGCTTGATAATTGGAGAAAAATCTGTAAGTCATACAGTGTAATCCATCAGAATCAGATGTTAAAAGTTGCGCGACAATAATCTCTCCCACCAATGGACGAAACATGACCAAAGTGAACACCACCTGCCAAAATTCAGAATACGGTTTACTGAAATAGTTCTAGAAAGCATCACTGCGTGCTGTCCTCAAACATTTGAAAAAGAAGAAGAGCAGGAGGAGAAAGGAAGGAGGAAGGATAAGAAACTACAAAGATTATACAGATTCAAAAGTAACCAAAAAAAAAAAAAGACTTCATTACAACAAAGCAACATGTAAGTGCCCAGTGATTAAAGTTCAGGACATGTACCATCAACAGGGAAAATGTACCCACCCTCAATAGATCTGATATCATAGACAGAAATGCAGCGTCTCAGGTTTGCCATAGCCTTGATCATTGAACAAACCTATTATCAGGCTCTCGAGTTTGGCCAACTACAGGGGGCAAAAAGAGGTTCATGAATAAAATAAATATAAAACAACTGAAAACCTTATCCAAGTAAAGCTTATCGAGCTCCTTGTGTATGGATTCTGCAGTAGGAAGGTTAAGAAGATGTTGGGGCAAGTCCAGTGTGTGCTCCGCTCTACTGAGGTAGAACATTCATTAAGGCTGAACCAAATGGACAGGTTAGAGATAGCCAATGAGAAAATGGAATTAATAACTGAGAAAAATAAACTGACTTGCAGGAAAAGCTCTTAACTTTGAGAAAAGTGTAGTTGGGAAGAACAAGTTTTACCTCGAGAAACAGATATTTGCAGTTGCCGCCGGAGTCCCCAGGAAACGGATCTTCTCAGTATCCATTTTCTCAACGTCCCTCAGTATCCTTAAATCCCAGCCGTTCATATGATCTAAAAGCTGACAATACTCCACGTCATTAGGCTTAATGGATCTTCACTCACTCATAACATTTTCTTCCTCCTTTGACTACGAATATTCCTTAATCTTCTTACTTCTCTCACCATATGAAGACTCACGTATTAAAATATTTGACTATATAGGGGAAAAGGACCTTGTTTCATGGAATTCCTTCATATCAATTAATGCTCAAATAGAAAATCTATGTGACGTGAACAGTTGGTACGAAACCTGATCAGCAGTCTTTTGGGTCGGTGTAGTTTGTGGCTACATCAATGACATTCAAAAGATGAAACCGCTCGGTAATTGCAACAAGGTGACACAGCAAGAAACCTTACTATAAAAGCCATAGGATTCGTATTTTGGTATCACGAACCTTGAGAGCCTATAAAAACTCATTACTCTGCACTAGCTTTCGGTGGGAGTGGTGAGAGAAGTCGAAGGTTGAAGAATATTCACAGTCGGAGGAGGGAGAGGACGTTCTGAGTGAGTGAAGATTCATTAAGCCTGATGACGTGGAGTATTGTCAGTTTTTTTATCATATGAACGGCTGGGATTTAAGGATACTGAGGGATGCTGAGAAAATGGATACTTAAAGGATCCGGATTCGAGTCCCCACAGGTTTCCGGCTTGCAAGAGCTAAAAGGGTTTTAGTAACCCCGTCGTTTTGTGGAATGATATTTGTTTATTTATTATTTTGTGTCTAATACTCCCACTATAATATAATATTTATTCTTTATATTTATATTTTTTTAAATTATCTCTATATTTTTTAATAATAATTAAATAAAAGAAAAAATAAAAAATAAAATAAAATAATCGAATGTTTTAAAAAATATATTATATTAAATATTTTTTAATTTAATCAAATTAATTAAATATATTTTATATTAAATAAGAGTAATATAAGATTATAACTAACTAGAGACAAAATTTAAAATTTGTTATTAATAAATGAATCACTACCCTTGTACAATATATAAAAAAATAGATTAATTAATAATGTTTGCATTGTTTTAAGAAAAAGTGATTAAAAAAACGTGTTTACACATTTTATTAGCTCAAATGATCTAATAAAATTAATTTTTAATTAAATAACATATTTTTAACTGCATAAATTTAAAGTATAAGTTATTTGAAAAGAGAGTTATATATACTATGATGAATGGTAGCTGCTCAAATTTGATTGTATTAGCTAATAGAGTAATTTTAACCGATTTTTCTTTTCTTTTATGTTTTGTCTCAAGTGTATTAGAGTGAAGTTTTCGTTGTATTAAAACGAGAACCTCCTAATCTAAAAAGGTCGGCGCCTCCATATTCAGAAAAATTAGAACACGGGAAAACCAAACTCCGTGAATATCTCAATGGATGTTCCTATACGAGGAAGAATGGAGGCCAACTCTATTCTATAGCAGTTTTCAAGGACTGTGAAGTTAAGAACTAGGTAATAAACTTTTAATTAAGCGGCCATTGTTGAAAACAAATCACACTTTGTCATCTCAGAAAATGACGGACACCGCCCCCCTAAATTTATTCATAGCATTTTCATTAAAATGACAAGGCCACTAGCCGGATTCAGGGGATGTTTTTTTGTTGTGTTTCGTGTGAGGTCGTCTTCTTTCCTTCTTTCTTTCTAGTGAAAGCGGGTGAGTGAGTGGCATTTGATTGTAAATTGTCTCCAATTACACTCACAGGATTAACATTATTAAATCCCCTCAATATTTTACCAAATGTTTCCATTTCCACAAAGGCATCAACAGAATATGAGAGAGTCCCCTTTCTTCGTTGCATGAAATTGTTCAAAGCCATATGCCTCAAGTGGGCCCCCCAAGTCTCATATAACTAACTTTTCTCATTCCTTGACCTTTTTATGCTCATTTATTGCCTCCTCAGCCTCTCATAATCCTATAACCCTCCTCCTCTGTATGTCTCTCTCTATCCATCACTCTCTCCTCTAAACAAAGCCATTCCCTCCTCCTTACCCGCCTAGTCATAACAAGTTCCCTAAAATTTGTGTCCTTCTCTTCTCTTCTCTTCTTCATCCTCTGTTTCAACCAATGCTAGAATGGTGTCATTGAGAAACTCTCGAGTCTTCTTCATCTTCAATTGTCAGAGTGGACAACCTTAAAGAACCAAGACAACATTATGGGGGTCGGTGGGGTTAGGACAAGGAGGTTTCTTGTGGGAGCTCTGGTTTCTGTGGGAGTCATCTGGTTCATGTTTCTTGCAATCTCATTCAACCGTCAGACCAAAAGGACAGCTCTAGTTCCATACAATGTAATCTCCAAGCACTCGAAGTTGGTTCCCATGGAGAGGCACGCCTTGCATCCCAAGTCTGCACTGATTTATGTCAGCAAGAGACGAGTTCCTAATGGACCTGATCCCATTCACAACAGGTGCCTTCAATTTGTTCCTGCAAGCTCATTTATTATAGACATGCTCTGTTTTTTGAGTTCAATAAATTGCTTCAAGATGCTACACTGCTCTGTTTCATTTGTGAGAGATGCGTGAGCAGAGTGGTCACTGTGTGCTATAAGAATGGAAATGGAGGGCGTGAAAATAGACAGTCTTGTAAGTTTAAAACACTTTCACGCCTATCCTTTAGCTTTTGGGTGTCTCTTAGGCTTGTACAGTGTATTATGATGTTAGGTGACTGTGAGAGAGAGAGAGAGAGAGAGAGAGGATAGGGACTAATACTGGGAACACTGAAGAGAGGGATAGTTTTCACTCTTTATTAAAAGCTTCTTTAACTACCAATCTTTCTCTTATTTTCATGAGAAACCAGAAAAAGACATTGGGGGAAGAACTGTCACTTTAGTTATTGGAGAGAGGGAACAAGCATTATGTGTGGCACCTTTTACTTTCTATGGAAAGCTTGATTAATTTATTGAAGGATCGTGAAAATCACTTTTTAGCCCCATTTGAATTCAATCCCAACCTACCACACTACCACGTCTGTCTGTTCTAAGTGGGATTTGCCACTCGTTAGTACTCCAATCTGAACAACATTGTACACCTTGTATCCTGTTCTTGGCTTCTTGTCACTTTAAGATTTCCGATGCTTCTATTCATAATGCTTAGCTGTGCATGTTTTTTTCTTTTTTATAAATTAATGATATATTCTGAATATATCTCTGAGCAAATCCTGACTACAGGAGAGCAGTGAATTCCAGACAGCCTCCTACGCGAACTTGAGGATTCTCTGAGATCCACATATAAAACGAGGAAACAAGAAGATACGCAAGAAATTACAGATTTTTGCTATATTCCCATTTGGAAGGACTCACCTTGTATTTCTATAAGATATTGTTATCCCATAGTAATGCTTTGTGCTTGAAAATTGTAAGTGTGCTCTGTTTTTCTTTTCTTTTCTTTTTCTTTTAGTTTTATCTATGATCGCGATGTAAAGCAAGCTTGGGAAATGAAGTGATCAAATTTTTTAATGTAGTTGTAATGTGTGCCTTTAAATTCCTAAATTATGGCTGCAGGATTGCAAGAATCTGTGAAATAGAAGGTGGGTATTTTTATTAAAAGAATAATGGATCATTATGATTATCTTGTAAATCACACGTGAGACAACTTAGAGAAAGACTGTTCTTTTGAATTTCTTTTGGCCAAAGACTGTTCTTTTGAATGCTAATGCTGAATATGCTTTTGCCCACTCAAATATATATATATATAGAGAGAGAGAGAGATCCATGGATAAGAATTTTACCGTGCGGGGACAAAAAAAAATGCAGAGATCAGTCACAAATTGGATCGCTATTTAAGAAAAGGCCAAGTCTTGAATCACATAATTAGGTTTAATGGATCATTTTGGTGGCACCCATTTTAAGAGCCTCGTCTTCAACCAAAGCAATTTCCTCAATCTAAAGGGACCCAGTTGAATAGTATTGTTATTCTTTTCTTCTTGATTTTCCCCCCTGATTTGATCGTTGCATTAAATAACTTATGTTGTCTCTGATGTCGGATGTGGACCTAACCGCTCAATTAGCAGAGAAAAATTCTGCATAACGACTTGCCCAATTCTTGTACTTAAATTGCAATAATCACTATACATAGCCTCAAAAACATTGAAGTGTCTACTTCACTTGTCAGAATCGCCTACATAACTAATTTCTTGTTTTATTTATTATTATTTTTTCCGTTGGGGGGCCCTCAAGCTGCATTAGATTCTTCTTCTGTCTCAATCAACTTCTATTAGCCATATCTTTCTTAAATTCTGGAGGAATAAATGAAAGATTACTTAGGAAAGGTTGTATTTTCAAGAAAACCCACTAAGGCAAAACTAGCAAACGAGCAAGCTCTGCTTGATGCCTTTTTCTTTGTCTTTCTCTTTGCTTTTTCTTTCTGGTCTGATTTGAAGATTTCGATAGATTCGAGAATGGGGTGACTCTGTCCAAAGTAAGTGAGATTCAAAACTATGAAACTTTAAACTTTGGTTGCATGGGAGACAGATTCTCACCCCGTGCAGTTTCTGTTCCTCTTTTTTGAATTATATTGAAAGATGCAAAACCAGATGGCTCTGCTCAAAGTTACTCTTCCTTAGTTCATAATTGTCCTACATGTCTCTGTTTCTACCATTATCTAAAGTAGGAGGATCACCCTGGTGGCCCCATATCTCAGCTTGTGCTTAGTTTACCATATAGCAGAGAGCACTGAAACAATAATCTCAGTGCAGGAATGAAGGACAATTATGTCTCTGTTTCTACAATTATCAAAACCAGATTCTCAGTTTGTCTTTGTTTTATATCAAATAAAATAAAATGGATTTTTATTTATTAATCATACGATGACGGTCAATGCCTTGAATTTAGCTTATATTTTAATCCTTGTTCAACCTGATATGAAAGGTACAGGGAGGTTGTTTCATTTCCATGGGATAACTTCAAGTGTCAGCAAGGAACTGTGAGATTATCACTGTGACTGGATTTTAAGTTGGACCTAGAACGCTATTTGTATCTTCTCTTTTCTGAATGTATCAGAAGAACAGTGTTTGTGTTGGGACCTTTGTTGTTTGTCATATACGTGAGGATTGCAGTTCAATTATTCAAGCATTTTCAGAAACTGCACCTAGTTTACTATATAATCTCTTCTTCCTTTTCCTTCTAGGGATGCCACAACCATGCAACACTTTCAAATAACGCTTGTTGCCAATGGTTTATCATTTATTTGGAACACTAATTGCTGGATTTAACTTAGATGGGTTTATTTAACATCCATGGAGAAATGTTCCTCTGCATGGTCAGTTGATTTTCCCTTTGATAAAATAGACATTCTTCACAATAGTCAAAGTCAGAGCATTGTAATGAATTTGATTAGGCCAGAAAATATATCAATAAATCATCTGAATGAGATGACTACACAACGCACAAAGTAAAGCTCCATAGTTTCATATTTTCAGGTCATATATATTGAAGTACAAATGTCAAGCTTGTTACAAGATATAATGGACCTCATTTGAGATTGCGCTTTCAAACAACAAAAGTGAAACAAACAATTGCATAAAAGAAAGGGAACTTAAGCTATCATGAGGGAGTATATTGGTATGATACAATAAGAAATGATCAAATCATGTACAACAGAAATTCATGGTGGAAAGTTACAGCAGAATTATGCCGACTCTGGCTTATTAAAAATCAATGGAAATTCATCATCTTGTTCAGTGAAATTGTAGTCTTTGAACAAGCTCTTCAAGGAATGATAAACCTGGTACATGGACCACCTGTCCTTGGGACGAGAAACCACACAATTACATGCAATTTTCAGAAGCTGCAAAATCTCGTCGTCACGCTCTCTTCCGCATATGGTCCTATCAATGCAATCCTTAATTCGACCAGAACTAGAAAGCATGTTCACCCAATCAACTAAGTTACCCTTAAACTCTTCCTCTCCGTTGCCAACTTCAAGAGGTCTGCGACCAGTAACCAACTCCAAAAGCACAACCCCAAATCCATACACATCCTCTTTTAGAGAAGCAACAAGGGTGCTTGGATATTCAGGAGCTACACAGCCAAGTTCCCTCAAGCCCCAACTCACAAAGCTACTATCATTTAAATCAGATGTCATAAGCCTAGGAAGTCCAAAGTCCATTAATCGAGCATCAAAATCTTCATCAACAACTATCACATTAGAACAGATGTTTTGGTGTCTTATCGGAAGATGACACCCATGATGCAGATAAGCAAGACCCCTGGCGGCACCAAAGCCTATCCTGAATCTCATTGGCCAATCCAATTCCGATCCAGTACCATCTTTATGCAACAACGAAGGCAGAGTTCCATTTGACATGTGCTTATAAACCAGAAGTTTTTCCTCTTCAACCACACAGAAACCTAAAAGGGGTGCCAAGTTCGGATGCCTGACTTGTCCTAGCCGACTCATCTCCATGCGAAACTGCTTTTCTCCAATCTTACACGTGTTTAGCCGCTTGACTGCAAGTGTTGAACCATCAGGAAGGTCTGCTTTATAGGTAGTCCCTGTTCTTGAAGACATGATGATATTTTTAGAATTGAAATTATTCGTCGCCGCCATCAAATCTCCTAGTTTAACCTTCACAAGGGGTTTCTGAAACAATGTCACCTGAACAAGTCTGTGACCCCTCAGTCTCGCAGCCCAATCATCATTCCTTCCAACCCCAAATCCTCTCTTCTGCCTAGCCAGCCGCAAATGATACCACCACCACAATCCAAAAGCCAATAATAAAGAAGCAGCGGTACCAAAGACCCCAGCAGCGATGATAATAGCAAGATTCTTCTTACTCAACCCACCACAATTGGATCCAAGGGGAGCCCCACAAAGTCCACTATTCCCAGCAAAATCTTTCTGGTCATAACCACTTAAATACGAAGGAATCGTACCAGTAAGATGATTATTAGATACAGAAAATGTCCTAAGCCTAGCCAAACTCCCAAATTCGAAAGGAAGAGCACCCGAAAGTTGATTATTGGAAAGAATCAGGGTGTTCAAGTAACTGCAGTTCACAAGAGGAGGAGGTATTTGCCCAGAGAGATGATTATCAGACAAGTCCAGTGTCACTAGAAATGGCAACCAATAGCATATCTGAGAAGGGATCGTACCGGAAACGTCGTTGGACCCGAGATCCAGTTTCTGCAGACTCCTGCCGCAATACTTCAACGACTCCGGCACCTGGCCCGAGAGTTTCATATCACAGAGCTCCAAATTGAGGACCCGATTCTCCTGGGGGTTCCAGCACGTAACGCCGACGAAGGTGCATATGAAACCGGCGGTGTCGTTATCGAAACGCCAAGAAGCAAGCTTCCCCTGAGGATCACTGAAAGAGCTCTTGATGCCTTTAAGGCATTGCACATCATCTTCCGCCTGCGACGCAGCAAAACACCATAGAACCGCCAAACTATAGAGCAGTAACAGCAAACCATTCCGGGGATCCAGCGAATATCTTGCCATAATCTGGCTATAAAGAAAGCTTAGATTAGAGCTGCGAAATATGTACTAAGACGATTGTGGGAGGCAACCCAGAAAAGGCAAGAGAGAGAATGAGAGAGCATGGGCTTTTCTTGGGAGCAGAGAGATTTGAGGCCAACGGGCAATTTGTGGAAGTGGACTTAATTATGTGTATTGTATGATAGTTTGTTGGATAATAACAGCTTTGACTTTGTACCCAAAAAAAAAAAAATCTTTGACTGGAGTTGCTTATTTATTAGGTTAAAAGAAGGTGCTTGACCAAATCACCAAATATTCTCTAATTTCATCAATTTATTACTTAATTTTTAATCGGCGGAAAAATAATAATAATTATTAATTATTATTGCTCACTCCACTTGTTATGATTAGTTACAAATTGCACCTTGCCTTTTGATTAAATAATAATATATTATTATTTTACCTATTTCGTCTTACTAAATACTAACTATAAATATATAGTTTAAATGTAATTCATTTCTTTACTATATATATTGAAATCAAATAATAAATACGTTACAGATATAAACCTCTATTATTAGAGGCAGGGTAAGGTTATAAGTCTTGTCTTGTCACTGGTTAATAATTCAGTCAAACCAGCAAAACAAGAAAGAAAGAAAGAAAGCATCTAACATCCTGAAGAAGACATTGTAAGACTATAGTACCAAAGACTATTACCAAAAGATCTATTAACTTAGTAACAGTAAGTGTTGGCTTGTGTTCAAAATATATTACTACCCATAATCATTTAATTTTTTAGATAAATTTATAAAATTAAATAAATTAATTAATTATAACTAATATAAAAATTAATTAATTTAAATAAATTAAATAACTATAAATTTATTTTAAAGAGTTAGATTTAATTATAATTAATTAATTTATTTGATTTATAAAAAAATTAATTGATTCTTATAATTTGAATTGGAGAGACTATAATAAATCTGCAAGGTAATTTCTCACTTTCAGGCTTCTGATCTCCATTTTTCAGCTAGGTAATAGCTCCCTTTTGGATTAATAATTATGGAGTTTGCATGAACAAACGACAGTAACAGCTCGGGAAACCTCAAAGATATGTTTTTTTTTTTTAAATCCCATGCTGGTATATACACGACAAGGAAATATATTATTAAAATTAAATATCTACGATAATAGAACACACATTTTTTTCTTCCTTCCGCCTACCATCACAAGAAATTGTCTATGTTTAATATTATTTTATTGAAGGTCGAACTTAACCATGACGAGTTAATTAAATTCAATTTCTACGGACAACTTTATACATTTTGAGAAAGCATCTATATATGTTATTATCTACACTAAACGCCATATGCAAGCCTTAGTAACGCGGATAAGCAATGCTAAACTTTGGATGCTGAAAAACTAGAATTTTTAAACACACAAATTACAGCTTTTGTAGTTAAGAAGTCTTTTTTATCTCCACCTGCTTTATGTCATTTGCGGTGGAAAAGTTTGATTTAGGCTAGTAGGTAGGACGTACATATATGCATGCACATGCATGTGTTTGCATGTCTCCCTCTATACATATGAAGTTAAGGTTTGATGCAGACAACGGTCAAAGGCGAGTTGATTGACATAATGTCAAGGATGGATAAGTTGATAACGACTCCAAACAAAAGATGACAAATTAAAGTTTCTTTTATAATGCAAGCAGAAAAATGGGAATATATATATATTAATTAAAATGATGCTGCCTTATCAATAATGAAGGTAGTAAGTAAATCAGATGATCCCAAGAGATCAACGGAAAACATGTCTGACCATCACACTTTCATAGTTTGGTAATGTTCAATGAATTATTAACCTTGTGAAGGAGGAGGTTAATTCCCTCATTTAATTTGGCTGTAATAGTTAGTACCAAAGCACTCAAATTAATTGCTTCTCTTTAAAACAAAAAGAAGTGAAGTGTACGTAGGTGAATTTTAACAAACCGTCAAGGGATCGCTTGGGATTGTCCTCTCACTCTCTCTCGTGTACAGTTCTTGGAGAGAGATAGACATATAGAAGACTTAACTTCGTTGCCCTGTTCTTAATTAATTGTTCTTCGTTTGCTTCAAGATGAAGTAGCGTTTTCTACACTGCAATATATATAATTATCATCGTTTTGGGGCTATCTGAATATTCATCATAACTGGTCAAACTTCTTCTCTCCCATCCAACTCATCAAACAATGAGAAATATATAATTCTCAACAGCTTTGCATTATGGCACTTGCAATATATATACAGTGCAAAGCGTAACAGTATGAAAATGCGAAAGTATCAAAGTTACAAATAAAGAATTCTAATTGGATATACAGCCATTCTACTCGGGAAATGTTTGCCAAAGGGTCATTGTGTAATAAATAATGCAGGGACGAATGCGAGGTAAGAACTTGATTCTAAGGTTGAAAGTGGAATCTAGAGATTGTCAAAAAGACATGCGTATATATAGTTGATGTCTCGACAGTTTGCTAGTGTGGATCAAAGTTTAATTCCTTAAAACCAGTCTCTTTTTTTGGTTATGTCAATTATCACACAGATAAAACATTTTATATATGGCTGGAGACTCGTCTTAAAACCAGTCTCTTCTTTTGGTTCTCTTCTCTCTTTCATTGTCTGTTCTTGCATCTTCTTTCTCTTCACCATCTGATAATCGCAAACATTCATCCAGGTATGTCATGGGAATGGAGCTATACATACATGCATATTCACGAAAAGCTGTCGTTCCGCTCAACTTATTCTCCACCAAGAATAACGAAGGCTTTTGGCGTTAGTGGGGCTTGTTTGGATAATTTGGACTGTTTAAACTTCATATTTTATTAAGTGATTCTTTTTTCATATTTTTACTGCAGTTCTGAATTGTTTATCTATTTTTTTACAGTTTAAATTTACTTATTTATTCATACCTAATATTTGAATGACAATAAGCTTATAAAATATTAAATTTAGGCCATTCAAATTTCATGAAGAAATGAAGATTTTGCTTAAGGGAAAAAAAGTACAAGTATTAAAAGGCAGCGCCAAACAAAGGATACTAAATTTAGCTAATATATATCATATATATCTAGTCCCTTCTCATTTGCATTGAAAAACAGTCAAAATCTGCTTCTCAAATGAAAATGAAGACTGCCACTTGATCATTCACAAGCGTCCTCCAATACTGGGCATCCTCGTCAGGGGTGGTAAGCTAAGGCTTTTAAAGGTTACATGAGTATTATTTCTCATACTTATTATATAAGGCACTTGTCTAGAGAAATAGACGACCATCTTGATTAAATTCGTGGTATCATGGGTGAATTTGAAATTTGATTTTTTTTTTCATATTTGTAGACAAAAGTAATAACTATGATAATTTCTATTTAGTTTTGATGGAGTAGTTATTGGGGATTTATATTAAAAGTAGAAGGATTGTGTATATGGGAGATAATAGAAAAATTTATTCTCAAATCTTATGTAAGATAATTTGTTATTTAAAAGTTTTATAAAATCTCTAGACTATTATCAAGTATATATATAGGACCAAGAGTAATTTTTATAAGGTAAATACGATATGTAACCTGTTTGGAATCATGGAAAAGTGTAATTTTATAAGTTTTTTTTGGGTAAAATTTAAGTTTAAAGAATTTTTAAAATAAACAGTCTTATTTATTTAAATGGGCTTTTGGATCAAACTATAATTTAAAACTAAAGTTTTAAATAAATTGATAAGAATAGCTTATAGAACAGTAAAAGAACTTATGAACTAACCAATTACTATATTACACATACTGTTTTTTACACTCTCTATTATTTCTCATACTTTTTTTATACCATATCTCTTATCTTTTCTTACACTCTCTCCCCCCTCTCCTCCTATCTCCTATCTTTTCTTACACTCTCTCTCCCCTCTACTCTTATCTCTTATCTTTCCTTATTTAATATTCATACCATTTTTTATAATTTACCAATAATAAAAGTACTTTTATAAATAATTATCTAAATATTAATTTATTTAAAACTATTTTTTTAATAATTTTTTTAAAGATTTTTTTATATAAATTATCTAAAAGTCTTTTTTTTATAAATTTATTTTTAAAATTTTATCTTTAATGGGTCCATGATATAATGGCGTAGGAAAGTGATGAGCGATGGTCCAACACTGGCAGTAGGGAAGGAAGCGTTTTTCAAAATTGAAAGTTGAAAAACGGGTACCTAAGTGGCGCGTTCCTACGCAATTCTTCTTCTGGATCTGCGCCCCTTTCGCCGGGCCCCACCTTGTCCTTCCTCCCGCGCCTTCTTCTTTTTGATCCAACCCCATCCTTCGGTTCATTGCACAGTCCACAGCACTAGGAGCTAACAATCCTTTTCGTCTCCCCCACTCCCACACGACGTCGTTTCTTTCCCTCAAGTAGATAGATACTAACCGAAATGCTAACGGCTGATCGAGACGTGCTCGTGATTCAAATGCTTTCATGAGGCTAGTTGTGTCAAATCTCACCTGCGAGGGAACACACTCCCTCATTCCTCTCTAACCAACGCTCCTACAAATACCATACCTGTAAGCACCCGCGATGGAGGCTGCTCCGATTACAATCCTCTCTCATCTCTGAAACTCTCGATTCCAACTTCAACTTCACTCACATTGGTTCCTATCTATGGAAGACCAAGCTCAGGTGCTCTTCAAAATCTTATCTTTTAACTTTTAATCCTGTACGATGACCTAACTACCTGGCGCTTCCATCTACCACTGTCTCCATCACCATCACCAACGCCTCCGATTCCTCTTTCTATGTGACTGGCACACACTTATAAAGAAGATTTTTTTTTTAATTTTTTTTTCTTTTGTATCGTGATCTTCGTTCTGAATTCAAACTCTTGATTTTGAATTTTCCTGATGCTTTGGATTGTTCAGAGTAGTTCTTTTATTCTGCGATGTTTTTCTTTTTCCCTGTGTGATTGATTTGCGGCTAATGTGCTTCTGGGTCTGTTTGTTGGATGATGTTTGTTGTAGAAAATGATGGCCCTGAAGAAGGCCTACGCGAACATTATTCTGAACACGGCAAAAGAGGCGGCGGCTAGGATAATGGCGTCAGAACAAAGAGCTGTTCAGTTTCAACAGGAACTTGCTTCGACAAAAGACGAGTCCCTTCGGATGCTAGTCCGCTTGAAGCAGATGATCGACGCCAAGGTTTCGTTTTCATCTGAGCTCTTTTTCTTCTGATTTTTTATTGTTTGTATGGATCCTCAATTTTTGCTAACGTTGATTCAGAGCATGACAAGATTGATCTGGGCTGGTCATGAAATTCGAGATCTTTTCTGAATTTATTCTTATTGTACATCAGCTGGTGCTATTATATTTAGAATCTATTGGCTGGCAATTTAAATATAAATTCTCTAAACAACAAAGAGACTGATTTGGAAAAAATTTCCCCAATTTCTGCTACTGCCTGCTTCTTGAATTTGCTTTCAGATGAAACGTCAGAACTATTAAATGCGATCAAAGCAAACTTTTCACTGTTCACGTGGAATTGCTGTCATTGTCAGGACTCTGCATTAAATCAAAACATTGCAACTTTAAGCTTCAGTAGTATTCTGTATATGTTGAGGTAGAAATTATTTTCTTTTAGGCTGATTGACAGAGCTTGACTTCTTGTCTTGATTGTGTTTTGTCTGCTTCCTTAGTTTTCTTCCTTCTGTTATCGCTCCGCACTTTTGCTGACCATGTGTCTCAAACTGTTTTGCATCCTTAAATTAAACATTTTACCCCTTACGATGTTGATCTTTTACAAGTAGAACTTAGCACGTGATAATAATCAGGTGTTATTTTCTCCTGAATAAATGGTTGAATATCGTTTCCTGAATACTTTTGATTGCACTCATTTTTTTCCACCATTGTGATTGATGACTTTCTTATAGAAATTGAGCTAGTAATATGTTGTTTACTTCAAATCTGAAGATGATTTTTGCTCCAGAGGAATTCCAACTTTTGTAACCCGCATGTTTGTCTATATCTTTAAGGTGCTCATGTCTTTATTTATTTATTTGAAAGTTATGAAAATAAGATTGCAATTAAATTGATTGTGACTCAGGCGAACCATAGCTTCTTTAAGGGTGGTTTATAAGGCCTATAACTTGAGCTGACACTCAGCTTCTACTTGACTTGAGAGATTGCATGATAATATACTTGGGGCATATTTTTATAAGGTTCTCTTCTTTTGATATGTGTATCTTCATGAGCCCATATTAATATATTTTTCATCATGTCACATGCTTGTTTTGCTCACCATTTCTTGCACAACTCTGATGAGTCTTCTGTCTTCCCACACAAAAGAAGAAAGTTTTCTGAAGCAAGATGTTATAAGCCCAAATGCTCAATCTCACATGCAGTGCCAACTAGTATCATGTTTTGGTTTCTTTTTTCTGCAAAGACTCCATGACATTACTGCTTTCTGACTCAATGGAGAGCTAGTCCTTACACTTCTATTCCTATGATCTTCTGCAGCCAACACAGACAAGAAAGTTCCTTGGTATTTTGATGAAAGAATCTGCATTAAGAAGGAAATTCTACTAATTAATGCATAGCCAAAAGCCTAGAATTGTTTATGTTGCAGTGCTTAAACTTCTTGAAGTATATAGTATTATATCTTAATGATTTATAGAATCCTTGGATTTTTGTTTTGAAAGACAACTCTAGTGTACTGGCACTGTCTTCTTTGAATTGTTTACTCTGCACTCTTGGAACGCAGTTTCATGTATTTCTTCTTTTACAGACAGCAGAAGCAGAGACGGCATCCTTGAATAACCAAAGAAAAATTGAAGAGCTTGAAGCACAACTCAATGAGGCGGAGGATGTTATTACAGATCTCAGGGAAGAGTTGAAACAGGTTTGGCTTGAGTTAGAGAAAACAAAGAATACTCAGAATCAGTCATTGGAAGTACAAATTAAAAGGCAAGTGGCATCTGTTGAGTTAGAGAAAACAAAGAATACTCAGAATCAGTTATTGGAAGAACAAATTAAAATGCAAGCAGCATCTGTTGAGGAGAGTGCTAAACAAGACGTGACATTACCCATTCCTATCCAACAAAGTGAATATGCAACAACACCTTGTGGTGTGAAGAATGTGCCCTCGAATCAGAACGTTCTAGATGATAAGTGCTGTAATGCAATGAAACAAACTGAGCTTTGCTGGATCTCTAATTTGGGGGATTATTATGCTCATAATTCTAACCTTCCTTCCATCATTATGAGGGGCAAGGAACCTGAACTGTACAAAAATGGATGTGCTCAGAGAATTCGTGCTTTGGAAGGAAAATTGCTGAATGATAAGCTGCTCACTCAAGATGAACAAAATGGGCATTTCGGTGTAAATAGTGGGTTCTTCATCAAAGACAATGACAAGGAAGTTGCAAAATTTAGTACACGGTCCTCCAGTACCAAGAAAATGAATAGAAAGAAGCATGCTAAACGTCATGGAATACAAAAGGGAAAGACTTTCTCCTATCTCAGCTCGTGTTTTATTCCTTGTTGTAAAAGACACATTGATGAAGACTACAGATCTGATAAAGTTGCTTGCTCTTTACCTTCTATCAAGTCTTGTACCATTAACAAATCAAGAAGAACAAAAAGAGGTAGGCCTGTAAGAAAGAAATCTTCTGTTCATAAGTGTTGTAAACCATCATTTACTCCTAAGCAGTGCTCATCTGTCTCAAATAATGATAAATGTTGTGAAGATGAATATGAGAAGAAGCCAGGGCTCCATTTGACTGACATGGAACCTGTGCATGGGTCCAGCAGTGATGAGCCGAATATCAGGATGATTAGTAAGTTTGAACTCAAGCAGGAGACTGTAGAGAGGGATGAGGAGTCATTAGGTACATGCATTTTGGAGAATTTGTCTGGGGGCAATGAAATGAAATTAGCTGATCTAAGTGGTAAAATGGAGGCTGAGGTTGTTGATGTTTCATGTACAAATACTGATTTGGAAGTTACAAAAGCATTTGAAGAAAATAATGAATCTTCTGGTCAAGCAGATGACAGAAGGCTTCTCAAGTACACCTTCTGTAGAAAACGAAAAAAGGAATCCTTGGACAACCCTGAAGAAAAAACAAATTCTGAAGAGAGCACGGTGAAGAGGAGGGTGGACGAGAAACAAAATGGTATTTCTGAGCCAAAGAAATCTAGCTTGATGGATGAATCTTCAAGAGATAGCCGGCGCCTTGCTCAGGTTGCTCGCCAGGTCTGTGTCAAATGCTCCTACTATCTCTTGAATAACCAGATTTCATATTCTAATTTTTAGATCGTGAGCACAAGCTTGAATATGAATTATGTGTTAATGAGTGCTTTGACTTGACCAATATAGTTCAAACACGATCTGCAACATTATTGTGGTTCATCAATGCCTAGGGTTAACACTTTGCTTTGTTGAAACCTTTTGCTGTCAGACATTAAGATGCATTTTGAAATGGCGCACATACCCAAAAGAAATTGTAAAGTTGTCCTGCCATTCTGATTGTTATATTATTGTTTCACTTTCGAAAGATCATTTTTCCCCGTCAATTGAGTTCATTACTAGGTAGTTCTGTCTTCTAGGCACCCTGGTAGCACATTGCGTTACGTAACTGATTATCATTCCTTTTGTCTGAAGTTGTTAATTTTCTTCATGCAGCTTATATCTTTATCTGCAAAAAGGTGGTGATTTAAATGAGGATGCTTGAGATTGTAACAGTCAATTACAAGTTTACAACAGACCTTTGAAGCAACCTCTCCTTGAAGTTGCCTTTTATTCTTGCAGGACATCAAATACATGCATCTGGCGCCGGCATCAAGGGGACACATAATAGAATCTCAAAGATATCTCGTAGGTTTATCGTATTTTTAACTGCTAAACACTTTGGCCATCACAATTTTTTCCCTACAAGTATTGCTGTACTTACCCTATAATTTATGATATAGCATTTCACCTTGGAAAGGAATGTTTTCCTTCTCTCGAGTGTCTGCATTATAATGTATAGACTGTATATGAAGAAAAGGCTTATTGCTAACATATTGAAACTTAACTTCCTCTTCATATGTCTCGCTTTAAACTTTTCTTTGCAAGCACATGGCTACACCTGTGGTTGATTTAGGTCAGATTATTCTCTTGGAGGTGATGCAGAGACATGATTAATGTAGTTATTCTAGTATCCTTGGGTATCTTGATTATGTGTGGCTACATAGTTAAATCTATATCTAAAAGTGTGAGCTTACAACAATAATAAGCTTTATTCTACTAAGTGAGATTGACTACATGGATTGTACGATATCATTGTGAACTTAAATTAACTAATATATTCTTGTTTGTTCATATGAGTAATTGATCTTATCTTTATTGACCAAGAAGAGCAAAGAGAATTCAGTGTGTAGAAATAGACTTGTTGAAGTCTTTACATATTGAGGGATTCAACGCAAATAGTCAAATGAGAACCACTTAGTAGAAATTTCTACATCTTTTGAGAAGTATATGATATGTATGATAACAAAAAGTATTTTGAATTATTTATGATTGTAGAAATTTTATGCTATGATATCCTAATTCACAAATGGAGATAAGGTTAAGGGAAGTAGTTAGGAAAATGGATTTGAGTATTTGGGAGACAAGTGTCTTGAGCGATGAGTTAGTAGGACTTAAATTGAGAGAGGGGCAAGCAGAGGGATATGATTATGGTGAGAATGGAAGCCATTTGGAAAAAGAGGAAGTGCCATCTAAGGACAGTTGGAATGTCACAACTCATAACCAATCAAAACGACCTCACCCAATAATTATTTTCTTATCATATGTCAAAACTCAAGACTCTGCTCCTTAATTCCAAAACAGTAGAAGTAATGATTTACCTCTCTCAACCCCTTGCCTCCATTATTCGCTAGAAATAACAATAATAACAAAAATAGAGCTTGAACTGTGGATCCTTTTGGAAAAAACAGGCAGGTGTGGATTCTATTATTATTTGGAAGCTAAGGAAGTGTCTAACGGTGAAGTTGAAAAAATATCATGGCCATTTCATCAATTAAATACTCTAAATTAAATTAATGAAATCATTATTCTTTTTTATTAATTTTTTTATCACATTTCCCCCTCATAATTAAACTATTGGTGTTTAAAAGAATGTAAATGAAATATTTTATATTATAAGTTGATATACTGATACATGACGATGACGATGACGATGATGATGGGGTGTGTGGGTGTGGGTGTGGGTGTGTGTGGCTGGCCAAAAAAAAAAGAAAAGATGATGATATATATATATACACACACACACATATATAGATATATGTGGGTTGGCGTTGGTGTGGCGGTCGCAGTCGCTTTCTCAGGGGGTGGCCGCCATAGTGGTGAACAGACCATGTCTGGGTGTCGACTGTTCTATGTGGACCTATTCTAACCTCCCCCTCCTCGTTCATGTCAGTTTCCTTTTTGCTCTACGTCAACCTCTACCTCAATTCATGACTATATCCTTCCAATTTTTACATTTTTTTTAAATTTGATTAAAAATTTAGAGAAATTTCTCTTATTCCCAAGTGTATGGCTGACTTTTTATACAGTACGTACTTTTCTATCATACTTTAATTTTATTTCATCATAAATACTGATTATGTATTTATATCTTATATTTGATGGGCTCAAAATATAAAACCTATAGTTTCACAAGTGGACGGCCGTATCAAGTAATAAAGAGTAAGTTAAATATCATTCTCAACGAAATTTAGTACTAATAACTTAATTGAGAATTAATTTTATATTTTATTTAATTTAAGCAAGATGCAGAGATAAAACAAAGATAAAGTAGAAATAAAAATCTAACTAAAATAAGAAGATACAAATCTAATATATAGTTAATCCTAAAGATGATTTTAAATTATTTGAGATGTGATTTAGATCATTATAACCTCGATTACTTTTTAATGTCTATTTTTTCCTTTTTAATTGCAATTAGAGTTATATTTGCTACTTTAGGACTCTAAATTACTTAATAATGTCTTTCGATCTACTAAAAGACATTCTAATTATGTTAAATGAAATCCCCCAATTAATCTCCAAAATTGATTTTCTCTAACAAACTCAAAATAACATCCCAAAATTTCCTAAATAACTCTCCAAATCCAATCAAAATATATCTCAGATGTATTAAAAATATGAAATCATCAATATTAATTCCAAAAATTATTTGAACAAGAACAGTAAGTCGTGGGAATTGAGTATGCAGGAGCCGTGGCAAGTCTTCTGGTAAGGTCATCAGGTCATTGAATTCGTATTGATATTATCAAATCCCACAGCATGAGTCAAAATCTTTGTAAGTAGTGAATACTAAATGCATTAATGCAATGCCCTAAATTATCATGAGCAAATAAATGAAGGGTTCAATTCAACTTCAAGTAATAAGTATATATTGTACCCAGAGTTGTGAAAATAGGGGTACAGGTACGGAGTATGTAATGTAGCCCAGAGTCCAGAGAAGTATGGCTACGAGTATTATATTGTTGGAAAAATTAGAAATTTATAAAAGGGAATTTCAAGGGATCAATAAATATACAGAGACTTTCTGGCCCAAAAAAAGGACAGACCTAGTATGTGGAAAGGCTTGATGGACGGGAAATCCTGATGGAGACAAGGACACCAATGGGGGATGAGTCACAGAGACAGGGGCCAATGGTTATCGAAACGCCACGCCTAGTTGAGCGGACAACGTGGGAGTGCAAAACCTTGACCCAACCGCCTCATATTCATCAAATCCCCCCAAAAAAATTACAAATTAAGTATGGACGATCTATCTCCACAGATCAACTTCTTCTGAGAAGAGATAAGGGGGATAAAATGCATGAGTGTAATATCTGTGTCCTATATAAAATTTCTATTTAAAGACTGAGTTTAGATTAAGTTAATTATTCAAGATTTCTTAGCGTGATCTTATGCCAAGTTTTAGGTTTTTTGAAGTAGATTAATTATCTTGTCTACCGATCGACTCACCATCCTAATAATCTGCCTCTTTTTTTTTTTTGTGTCTGATTTTTCAGTAAAGGGAAAATTAATATCTAGTTACTGGTCAAAGGATATTATACCAACTTTGTAAATAAAAATTTGATTTATAAATATTAATTTGTAAATCTGTAACTTCTAAATGCGCAACTCAACTTATAAATATTAAAACTTGTTTAATTAAAGTAAATTATCATTAAGTCTACTGTTACACAAAGTCTACTATACAAAGAGGGTCTTTGGCATAAAATGGACCCACCTACAGCCTGATACAATGATTAATTCGATAGCTTTATCAGGAACACTATGCTAATAGGAAGTTAGCTAAAAACCTCTCGAGAGGGGGAAATAACTAAGTTAACGTGTATGAAGAAGTGAAAGAAAGAAAGTAAAAAAAACAGAAGCCAAGTCGATACTTGAAAGAGTAAGGTGGCGAGGTTTGGGAGATAAGAAGTGAGCAGGAAGAGACATCTTGGAAGATAGATAGCATCACGAGAGGGCGAAGTGCAATTTCGCATGATGACGACGACACGTGACAATAGAAGATGGGTGTTCAGCGTTAGGAAGAGAATAATTGAAGCAAAGCTGTGTTCCGATGCATACGTGGACGAAAATAAGGAGACAAGTGGGGGGACCGAATTAAATTCCAGTTGCTCACAGAAAAATCTATACACCTCCTCTCCAAGACCATTATTGAAACATAACATGTACGTTGCAATCTGGACAGCTAGCCGTATACATATATATAGCCGTATGATCTTCCAAAATAATAAAAAATATATATGTATTTAATTTACAATCATATTTGGAGTTAATGTGTAAGGGTCTAAAAGGAGGTACCTTTGCCGTATAAAAAAAATTATTTGACTCTAACATGCAATAATACAAACAACGACCACGTCACGTAGGTATCCATGAGACATACGTGACCAGCACCACCTAACAGGCTCTCTAAATAATCAAACAAATGATGGAACCTTGTGAGGCCTATATCTGTTTTTTATGGTTGCCTTTGGATCCATTCATTTAACTGGCACGCCCTCAACCTCAAGTCCGGGAGCAAAGATGTTTCTTCCCCCTTGCCTCCTTGTCTTTATATTAAACTGATCCGTCTCTGTTCTCTCTCGTGCACAACGCAAAGACACTGTTCTATAGGAGCCTACTGCTATGTTTTCATCCTCCTATGGGCGATTAACACTATAATATTCCTCTTCAGCACTACCCATATGTTGTTGATCAAATCTGGTTGAATTAGCAGCACACATACGCTATCCATCTTGATGTAAAAGAAACGCTTATCGGCTTCTTCGTCAGCTGCCGGCGTGGCCCGAGTGTCTAAGCTCTCCCCTTCTGACCAGCCATGGACGTTCAGAAGCAGAAGCTGAGTTATCCGAGTTTCCACAAATGCTTTCCTATGAAGCACAAGGGATTGGACAAGCCATCGTACAGTTTCAATGGGACAGAAGGTTTCCCGTTATACTCGTTTGATTAGATGAAAAGGACGGATCAGAATTTTATATATGCTCTTCTGCTGTCTAGGTCCAGATAGATGTTTTAATTATCGGTGATCGTGTATTGCAGATGGAGCTGAAGATGAGAGTGATTATTCCGGGAGCGATCTTTCATTTCGGTCGATGGAATTTGACCCATGCATCGCAACCAATGAGCTTAAGTGAGTTTCAAATTCTTCACTATTGAATAAATAAAGTACTATAATGATCAGTTTTTTAGCCTTCTGCCTATATATGCAAACGCATGGTAACCCAAGTCATTGCCTATTTCAGGATCTCTGTCGGTACTTGGAATGTTGCTGGTAAAAATCCAATGGGAAGCTTAGAGTTTGATTTGGACGACTGGTTGAATCTCAAGAATGCTGCGGATATATATGTTCTTGGGTATGCATAAACGTTTTAGTATCCAAGTCAATGTAGTTTTGATGAAAGGAAAATCCTGCATATTCTATAACTAGAAGAAACTTCCTAAAGAGTAAAATGACTTCACGGTTTCAGGTTTCAAGAGGTTGTACCGTTGAAAACTAGGACTGTGATAGGAGCGGAAGACCCAAAGGTGGCAAGAAGATGGAACCAGCTCATAGGAAGAACTCTAAACGGCAGGTGCGGATACCCATGGCTCACACCAAAGAAGAATTCAATCCCAGGTGATCATCACAATGGCTATTCGGGGAATCCCCATTCAGAAGAAAGAACGGGTAACAACAAGCACAGACGATTTTCGATGACAGAAGGATTGAAAATACAGGAAGTAGAGAAGTATACGATGTTAGCAAGCAAGAAGATGGTCGGAATATTCATCAGTGTGTGGATAAGGCAGGGATTGCTGAGAAAGTACCATGTCTCAGAAGTGAAAGTTTGCCCGGTGGCTTGTGGCGTAATGGGATATCTGGGAAACAAAGGGTCGGTTGCAGTTAGTATGTTGATTGAAGGAACAAGTTTTTGTTTTGTAACTGCCCACTTGGCCGCTGGGGAGAAGCCGAATGATAAAGGTCGAAGAAATCACCAGGTTGCCGAGATTTTTAAGCGAACTTGTTTCCTCACAACGCCTGAAGATCGTTATTCTCATCCTCTTACCATCTTAGGCCACGAGTAAGTTGTCTCTATCCTTCTATTATTGTCATTTGGATCTTTGTTTGTGTCTGATTGACCATGGTTAGAATAAATACACGCTGAACTTTCCCAGTCCAGAGTAGAAAGCAAACCACTCCAAAATGTGATTAAATTCTACTTGGCTGCCTGACTCGATCAATATAAAACATAAATCTATAACAAATCCCACTATTCATTCTTATCTCAAACTCCCATACACAGAAACATGTCTAGTTTTTTTATTCATTTGTTGAGCAAAATGAAATTCAACAGCAAATATCTTACTAATCAATCTAGCAAATATAACAGACCACATGAAGAAAGGTCGTTTAAAGCTACAACTCCAACGGCAAGTTTAGAACTACCCATAAAATATGCAGTAATTATATACGTGCTTACCGCTAAAGTAAGTTCTCATTTACAGTAATTCGTTGTTTCCTAGTTGCTAAAATCAGAGATATTTGTTCAAAAATTTTCAATGAAACAAGTGTGGACACGGTAGCAGCTGCATTTAACATTTGCTATGACCGACATTAAAAGACATCTCAATATGTAACTTCATTAACTTATATTTTGATAATTATCTTCCAGTTCATCACATCCTCTTTACTCTTTTCCTCACACATTGTCGTATTTTGATTTCTCTTATTATTAGAAGTAGCACATGGAGCAACAATCTGTTTTAATTTTAATTTTATATAAATAATAATCTGTGACGCAAATGGTGTGACCGAAATATCCTAACTCAGTATTGAATGTGGAACAGCCTGATATTCTGGTTTGGGGATCTCAACTATAGGCTATCGTTGGAGGGTAGTTTTGCAAGGCGGCTGATAGTAAGGCAAGACTGGAAGGCGTTGCAGCAGTTTGACCAGCTTCGAAAAGAAAGAGAAGGAGGAGTGTTTGAGGGTTGGAAAGAGGGTAACATTGAATTTGCCCCCACCTATAAATACCCAGTGACAATGTCAAATTGCATTAAATACTCTGGCGACCATCCAAGTCCTAGCGGATCAGGCCAGAAGCAAAGAACCCCAGCATGGTATGGTAACCGCTTACAGTTTTTTAATTTTTGGGACCAATAGTTCTGTCTTTATTACATAATCCATTAACTTCGCGGATATCATGAAGAAAATAGAGTAAAAGGGTATAGATGATGGTGGCAGGTGTGACCGAATTCTATGGTATGGGAAAGGAGTAAAGCAGCTCCACTATTTTCGCAGTGAAAGCAGGTTCTCTGACCATCGCCCTGTTGCTGCGCTGTTCTCTGCCCAAATTGAAATAAAGTCATCTAGCACAGGACTTATTGCATTGCACAAAATGCCCAAATCTATTCAGGCCACCGACCATGTTAGTTCTCTCCTCTAAATTGACACTTACAATTTTAATCCGGGACAATTTATAACGAAATTATATTACGTCAACGAATTATGATTCCTTTACAGTAAACCTGGTTCTAAGGTCATGATTTCAATTATGACAGGGGATGGACAAACGAAATGAAGAGCGAAAATCTACAATACTGTCATTGTTAACAAAGGACAAAGCAGGCAGCTAATTCAACCAAAAGTGTAGATTAAACTGATTAACCCGAATGTCACCCATACTCCATATATCAACAAAGCGACTCAGATCTCCTTCCTAGATTTCTCCCGACCCAATTTTTTGGGGACAGCAGATAGGTTAAGACTAGACGGTAAAGATATACCGTCGTTTCTGAGAATTAAGATGTATCGTACTCTGCTAATGTGGACAGACCTTACCAAGGCAAGAGAAGTACACTTTGTAATATTTTGGGGACTTTTAAGGGCCCTGTTGGACAATGGCTAAAGCAAAATGTTGAGAGAAAAAAGATTAATACAAGTAGCACTCTTCCTTCCAACCCATTTCTTTTCTATGCAATTAGATCATACGAGGTGAACAAGTTCAGTCTCATGGCGGTATGATAGCATCAAAGTTCCAAATGTTAGTTTAAGTAGATTACTTACTGAAGATCAGTTCTTCTCATTTGTTTGCTGAAGAAGTTCACTAACAGTCTCTGAGTTGTCCAGATGGCAGATGGGACACATGCATCTTCTCTGAAATTCCTCGCCAAGAGAACCGCATGTTGCTTCTAATTTAGAAGTCTGCTTGTTTTCAGTTAAAGGCACAATTCAGCAGATTCGATTATGCATAGCAATTGAAATCTATGTTTCGAATGATATAATTGATATCCAAAGAAATAGTTTAATTTATATTAGAAAGAGTTTAAAAAGACACATAAAGCAGCATAATTAATTGCGCCAACATTAACTAATGAGACAATTTTCATTTTAGAGGGTGTTAAAATATTCAACTTCTGGATTTTTGTGATCCATCTTCTTATGTCAATCAAGCTGTCCATCCCTCAGTTTCTAGGCATTCAACTTGTAAAATAAAATCAGCTTATCCAGATTCATTAGATTTCATACGAATATTAACCACCCCAATTGATAATTTGTTATCAAAAGAGAGCTCTTACAGGTAAGAGATGACCTGTCTATGGCACAAATAACTGACTATATCGAGACCGGGTGGGCGTTATTTTTCTCGAGTTGAGTGATATTTAGTCATTCAGAATATTTAGTCGGTATGTTTCTAATATACATAGTATTAATAAGGATATATGGTCAGATCATGTAACGCTTTTGTTTCTTCGATAATGGTGTCCAATAGAGACCGCTTTCTTTCAGAATTATTCAACTCCTGTTGCGCTGCAGGTAGTGCCAGATAATCGCGTTGAGGAGCAAAAATAAATAACAATCAAGGAAATATAGATATGACACAAAAGAAACCTGAATTTTCCAACGCTTGATTCTGCACTTACATTCTTGTGAACGTTCTGTTCTGCTTTATATTCCTCTTCCTCTTTAGCTGTTTGAGATATAATCTCTGCAAGCATATTTTCAAGAGGGCTTAAAGCACCTTTAGCATCGTCGTCTTTCATGATTTCTTGTGGCGCGTCTAAAACAATGTCCAGATCTATCAAATATCCAGAACGAGACTTTTAAGTTGAAAAATGATTGTCCTTAAAAGTAAGAGATATAGAATTTTAAAAAACGAGGGTTAGGGGGATGCAGGCATCAAGCACTGACGGCAAAGTTGGACTTAACACAATCTGCAGCAAGGTCTTGAAAACAGTATAAATCTTATAACGTTAATGTTGAGATTAAACCGTTTGATCCTTTACTATATCAATATCCGCATCCTTGGAATAATAGGAGGAATATATGAAAGCAAAGCATGAAATCTCATTAAAGTATTCCATTTTCAAATGCTATTAATTGAAAGTTAGGAATCTAAACGATGGAGACATCTTTTAAAGCCGTCCATGCTCCAAGTAAAATCAGTATGTCAGACTAACATTGCTAAGGAAAACTCATTTAAAAAAATTTAATTATTAAAAAAAGAAATTCTCTCAAACTTATAAACCATACCTTTCGTTTTGTTTACGAGTCTCCCCGCTAATAGGAATGATAGCCCATTCTCATTTTGATACCACCACCCTCTTCTTTTTTCCAGGTATCTAATACTCCTTTTCTTCTTTTCCTCTCCTCCTTTTTTCTTATATATATAATTTTTCTAATTAGTAGCAACATGAGAAAATATATGAGCATTAATTATAATGTACTCTCTGCTTTTATCTTTCATCGTGCAACCATGGGAAGCCATCACTTCTGACTTCTGAATGCTAAGTGGATTTTGCCCCACCACGATCCCCTGGCCATGTTCTGAATCCTATAAATACACAATGTTAAGCAGTTTTGGACAGATAACTTGCTCAAAGCCGAAAATTTGGTTTTGGAAAGCAAGCAAAATTAGAGAGAAACACCGAAACAGGATCTATAGTACAGAGTAATGCGGTGCTAAATATTCTGCCTGTTGTCTGTTTTCCAAGAAAAGGCAGAGAGTAACGAGTTGGGGTTCGCATAGCAAGGCGCAGGTCACGGTGAAGAAGAATAAAAGCAGTGGCTCTGTTCGATCCATTTTCATGCACGCCGATTCCCAAGATTGGTTTTTAATGCTTCTTTGCGTGTTGGGTTTCCGCGATGGCTTCACAGGCCCTATCGTGTTGTTTGTTAGTAGCCGCTTGATGAACAACATTGGAGGGGCCTCGTCTCGGATGAATGTCCCTGCTTTTGTTCATAACTCTAATGAGGTTAATTTCTCTCTCTGTGTACACTCACTCATGATTATGCCCACAAGCAGATCATAATTTGGCTTTATTGTCGTTGCAGAATGCGGTGACTCTGTTATATTTGGCCTGTGGGTCATTTTTGGCATGTTTCCTCGGTGAGTTAATTCTACCGGTTGCTGTGATTTTCACTTTTTACTCTCTTTGATAAACAGAGGAGAAGAATCCTGATTTTGTTTCTCTTGGGTTTTGGGAATTGAACACGATGCAGAGGGCTATTGTTGGACGAGAACAGGAGAGAGACAAGCAGCGAGAATGAGATTCGGGTATTTAAAAGCAATGCTAAGGCAAGAAGTTGCATACTTTGAGGTGCAAGTGACGAGCACGTCCGAGGTCATCACCAGCGTCTCTAACGATAGCATCGTAATTCAAGATTTTCTTACCGAAAAGGTCATGCATATTATAGAAAAGAGAATCAGAAATTTTAATTTGTTTTCTTTGACTTTATAACTTTACTTTTGTTATGATATTGTAAATTCTATGACGTTGATAGTGTCTTACCATCTATATCTATAGGCTCCAAAGTTGCTGACGAATCTCTCTTATGTTCGTTGCGAGCTACGTTGTGGCCTTTTCCATGTTCTGGAGATTGGCTATAGTCGCCTTACCTTTCGTGGTTCTTCTAGTAAGCCCTGCTTTAATGTACGGAAGGACATTAACGGGCTTGGCTAGCAAGACCAGGGACGAGTATAACCAGGCTGGGGCAATAGCAGAGCAAGCAATATCTTCCATCAGAACCCGTATATTCCTTTGTTTGAGAAACCAAAGCCATAGCTAATTTCTCCTCTGCTTTACAGGGCTCAGTCAAGCTGGATCTGAAACAAGGCTTAGCCATAGGAAGCAACAGTATTGTGTTCGTCATATGGTCCTTCATTTTCTACTATGGTCGCAGACTCGTCATGTACCACGGCGCTCAAGGTGGCACCGTCTTCGACGTCGGAGCAGCCATGGCTCTCGGTGGATTGTAATCAATAAAAAACCTAACCATTTTTTTCATTTATGACTCTCGTAGTCATATTCTTGATGTTGCTGGTTTCTCTGCGAAACAGATCGCTGGGAGCTGGTTTATCCAACGTAAAGTACCAGTCGGAAGCAAGTTCAGCAGGGGAACGAATAATGGAGGTGATAAAGAGAACCCCCAAGATCGATTCAGAGAACATGGGAGGTGAGATTCTGGAGAGAATTCGAGGGGAAGTGGAGTTCGCTCAAGTATAGTTTGCCTACCCACCGAGACCAGACGGCATTATCCTGAATGATTTAAGTGTAAAGATTCCGGCAAGGAAGACGGCGGTCGATGGTGATATCACTTTTGCAGAGATTCTACGACCCAATGGGAGGAGAAGTTTGTGTAGATGGGGTGGGGATTAAGAAGCGGCAACTAAAGTGGATGAGATCGCAGATGGGACTGGGGAGCCAAGAGCCGGCTCTGTTCGCGACAAGCATTAAAGACAACATACTGTTTGGGAAAGAGGACGCTAGTGAGGAAGAGATTGTGGAGCCTGCAAATGCTCATGCATTCATTTTACGATACCCAGGTTAGCGCTGGTTAATTGTTATCATCATATGTCCATTTCTATGGTTGATTACACAATAACTGGCCACTATTTGGCAATTCCTTACATATAACTTATATGCTACTCCAATGTCTTCTCTCCTCCCCCCACCCCCCCCCCAACCAAAAACCATCATTCTTTTTTCTGGATCTCATGAAAGGACAAACAGAGTAAAGTTTTAAAAATTAAAAAAGAGGAAAGGCGAGAAGTTTCATTCCATCGTTAAGTTAATGTAAAAGCAGTTTCTCACATGATCCCTCATGGCAAACACAGCTTAAGGTGTGAATTGAGGGATTTAAAAGGAAGAGGATAATTTTGTTCATTTCTCATATTTAACACTACAATTTTTTTTATGAGTGTGGAGAACTTTTGTAAGATTTTTTCTCCTAAACCCTATAAAAGTAGGAGATTTAAGGGTAAATTAATTTTTTACATTATTTTAATTATTATATTTATAATATTTTTTAATCTTTCTAACATACTGTTTAGACATCTCATAATTATCTATATAAAAATATATTTTTTCTTATATTCTCTTAAATTAAATAATATAACATTAAAATTTCTTACATTTTTTTCCCATTTCATCAATAGATAATATTAAAATTTCTTCTATTTTCTTATCTTCCATTTCCTCCCCTCCACTAGTTGATTCGAACACTCCGTTAATCTGCCCAAGAAGTTTCTTAAAGAAAAACCTTATTCTCCCACAAAATAATAGTTAAACTATAAAAAGTCTTTTAAGATTATCAAAATACTCAAAATCTCTTAACACTTGCTTACAAATAAAATAAAGGACAGGGACTCCAGAGTATTTTGATAATTTTAACTTCTTCTTTTTTACTGAAGCCCTGTTCTGTTCTATTTTCTTTTCTCCAACCAAAGGTGTAGAAACTTGAAAGTTCTACCCCATCGATCGCGTATCCGGTTGGGAATGGATTATTCGATTTGGTGGCGTCACTGTTTGAATGAGACATGGATTCTGCACATTAATTACCAGAATATAATACTAACATTACATGAAACAGGTGGGGGAACGAGGCGTTCAAATGTCAGGAGGACAAAAACAGAGGATTGCTATTGCGCTGGCAGTGATAGAAAAACCACGAATCCTCCTGCTTGATGAAGCAACAAATCCTTTAGATACTGAATCCGAACGAGTTGTCCAAGAAGCTCTGGATAATGCAGCCGTCGGACGCACCACCGTCATCATCGCTCACCGCCTATCCACCATTCGGAAGGCCGAAGTTATCGCCGTCCTTCAAAATGGAAGACTCATAGAAATGGGATCGCATGTTGAGCTCATCGAAAACGAAAATGGGCTTTACACCTCTCTGTTTCGTCTCCACAAAACAGAGAAATCTAGAACGACTCAAGAGGATACCGCGTTACCTGTACCTCTTCCATCGTATCAGATAGGGAAACGAACAACACCAGCAGTCAAAGATTATCTCTCGTGACTCGATCTAACTCTGCAAATTCAGTAGGACAGAGTCGAGGTTCTAGCGCCGATGAAGAAACCGATGTGCCTACAGAAGAAAAGAAACTCCCTGTTCTATCTTTTCGGAGGTTGCTTGCCCTGAATCTCCCGTAATGGAAGCAGGCAACTTCAGGGTGTTTTAGTGCATTTCTTTTCGGTGTAATCTATCCATTGTTCTCGCTCTCAATGGGGTCCATGGTTTCTACGTTTTTTTCTGACAGACCATGACGAGATTAAAAAGAAGATGAAGGTTCATGCGTTTTGTTATCTGGGCTTATTGGCCTCGTCATTGATTACCAGCATAAGCCAACATTATGGTTTCGCTTACATGGGTGAACACTTGACCAAAAGGGTAAGAGAGCGTACGTTTTCAAGGATACTCACATTTGAAGTTGGTTGGTTCGATCAGCCCGAAAATACAAGTGGTGCTGTTTGCTCTAGACTTGCCAAAGATGCCAATGTGGTACGTTCTACGTAATCTTTTTCAAAATTTCCTTAACATTGCACAATTTCTATATTTTTTAACATTGATAGTGATATTTTAACAGTTGAGATCTCTAATAGGAGATAGAATGTCTGTTGATACAAACTTTCTCCACGGCGATAATTGCTTGCCCAATGAGCCTAGCGATTTCGTGGAGGTTCGCCATTGTTATCATAGTTGTTCAACCCCTTGTCGTGATCAGCTACTACACTAAGAGGGTCCTGCTCAAGAGCATGACCAAGAAGGCGACTAAGGCGCAAGATGAATGCAGTAAGCTAGCAGCAGAAGCTGTTTCAAACCTTTTTTTTTTTTTTTTACAAGAATTCATACTGTTACATCCTTCTCTTCCCAAGACAGAGTCCTCAAAATGCTTGATAAGGCCCAAGAAAGGAGAGCCTGAGACAGTCATGGTTTGCAGGTATTGGGCGTGCTTTCTCAGAGTACCACGACTTGTACTTGGGCCTTACACTTTAGGTATAGTGCCAGGCTGATGTCCACTGGTCTTATCAAAGCCGGAGGAAACTTCACAATTTCTTAAATCATAGTTGAGTTTAATCTTATTCTAAAAATTTTTATAACAAAAAAATCCAAAACACTATAGTACCCTAGAGATTAATCTCTTATCTATCAGGTGAAGATACTATAGTATACACAAAAAAAGGCTGGAGCATTGCGAGTTAACAAATGAACTTATATCGTATAAGAATATAAATTTAATTCTTTCTACTATTATGATATCTCTTTTAGTAAGCAATTTTATAAATTTATTATAAATATTCTATGAACTATAGAGCTATGCCTTAGTATTAGTGGTGTACCGGTATTTAAACTACCTAAACTTTTTTATATATAAAAAAAAACAAGCACTGTTTCAGACATTCGTGGTACTAATGGGCACAAGCATGACTTCTGACCTTGCCGAAGGCGTAGATTATCTGGGCTCCCTTTTCGCAGTTCTCGACCGTTACACAAAAATTGATCCGGATCACCAAAACGGGCATAAACCCGATAAACTTACAGGCCTAATAGAACTTCGTGAATCGTAATATTCATTTCGGGTACCCGGCTAGGCCGAAAGACATGATCTTTCAAGGCTTCTCAATGAGAATACAAGCGGGGAAGTCAACAGCATTAGTTGGCCAAAGTGGGTTAGGGAAATCAACCATCATAGGATTAATCGAGAGATTCTACGATCTATTAAAAGGGCAGTGAGTATAGATGGGAGAGTCATAAAGTCATATAATCTCAGGACCTTGAGAGAACACGTCGCACTGGTGAGCCAAGAGCCGACATTATTTGCAAGGAGCTTGAAGGAGAATATTGCATGCGGAGCTAGGGATAAGGTTGATAAAGCAGAGACCGTAGAGACGGCTAACATAGCCAATGCTCATGAATTCATATCAAGCCTGAGGGACGGATATGAGACATGGTGTGGGGAGAGAGTAGTGCAACTATCAGGGGGTCAAAAGCAGAAAATAGCAATAGCAAGTGCGGTATTGAACAACCCTACGGAGTTGTTGCTATACGATGCGACGAGTGCACTGGATAACCAATCAGAGAGGGCGGTGCAAGAAGCTCTGGAGCATGTTGTGGTGGGGAGTGCAAGTGTGGTGGTGGCACATAGGTTAATCATTATTCAGGAGTGTGATGTGATACTGGTATTGGAGAAGGGAAAGGTGGTGGAGAAAGGGACCCACTGGTCTTTGCTGGCCAAGGGACCGGGTGGGACTTATTATGCTGTGGCTAGTCTCCAGAGGAGGCACTCCAATTCCATTAACCAGCCCACCAGCTAACAAATGCTTTCAGGGCTTGCTTCATGTCTCTTTTCTTGGTCACATACATATACAATCTACTAATGCATGCTCCTGATACCCTGCGTGTGTGAATATACAAAGACGCGGGTCAGAACTAACTGTTTGAGATTATGCAAAATGCTTTAAGATTATATATATCCGTAAGGAGGTGGTACCGCCCTTCTGTTCCTCCTGCTTTTATATATGCTATTGTCATACACTTGCAACAAGACTGTGCTGTTGGCTTGCCATATCAGAAGATTTGTGATATGCACCTTTTTGGGTAATGAATGGTAAAAAGTTAAAGTTAGATAGAGAGGTAAATATGACACCATTTCGGTGAGTACTATTAATTTGAACGATTCAGTGTTTTTTTTTAAATTGATGTTTTTTATGAAAAATTTAAAAAAATAGTTAAAAGATTATTTTCATTTTTAATATTCTATCTATTAAAATAAAAAAAATTAGATCTAAACCGTCTAAATTATATTTAAACAGTTTATATAGGATGAGTTAAAAGGTGTTCATCATTCTTAGGAGCACCAAAATACGTTTCCAAGTAAACCAGCACTCACATACATACTGAACGGTGCTTGTGTGGAAACATAGGTTTTGGCGTAAGGTAAAAAGGTGACTTTGCACAGTGCGTATTTAGTTTCGAGTACAGTGGCCTCTTGACGTACATCATTGCCCAGGGCATGATTTCGATTTTGGATTGCAGATTTTCAGTTATTTTTTCTTTTAAACAACACGATTCAAGTTGCCCAATGGAGTTCTCCAGAGTTCACATTCTTTTTAATGATCATATATAAGAAAAGGCAAACAAAACTATATTAACAGTAAAAGTATAAGGCACCAAACATGTATGGGTAATTTGGAGGAGGGAGAATGATTTTGCTCTCTTTCCCTTATTAAAAATTTCCCCCCTCCCCAACTTTATCTCCCCACTAAATTTGGGAGAATTTAGAAAAGAAATATATATTATTATTTTATAATATTAATATACTTATAATTTTTTTAATATTTTAATATTATCCATATATTATATTTTATTAAAATATTTTATAAAATAATATAAAATAAATTTATTTATATAAAAATATATTTTCTCTATTTCTTTCTTGAACCAAATAAGATAATATAAAAATCTCTCCCATTTCTTATTTTACTATTAATCTAAATAAGATAATAATAAAATTATTCTCTTTCTTTTTTTCCCCTATTAAAATTCTTCCCCTCCTTTCTCTCTGTTGAGCTAAACATATAAGAAAAAATTCATTTCCCGAATTTTCTTCATCTTTGCTGCGCCTTGAAGTGCAGAACTCTCTGGTTCACAAGTCCAGCTAGTTAAATGTATAAGCTTCAACTTATTTTTCCCCACGATTAGAAAAAAGGATAAAATTTTCTTTCTTTTTAGGAGATATTAATATTAGGCAGAGTGATATCTCAATTACTATATAAATCTATATATCTAAGAATTAATATATTTTAAATAAGCATATATTTTATATATTTCCTAACCGAAATTAAGGACAGATGATGGGTATCTCCTGTGGATTTTTTTTTTTTGATAAAAATATCTTTTGGAATCTGTGAAGAAAGTGAAAGATACAGAAAGAAAAACCATGGGCCTAGAAAGGAAAGGGAGTCTAAAACCTACCTCATTGGACAAAACCCAACAAAACCAACGGCCTTGGTGTCGATGGATCGTATTTAAACCCACGCATTTAGGGCGCTCGCCTTCCCGCATGGGAAAGGAAGACAAGGACTCGTAAAATTCTAAAATTAGAACAAACTTCAACACGAGGGATTGCTCTTCAGTTTTCGAAAATTTACTTGTGTCTCCAAAATGAGTTTGAGTTCCTTGTACCACAGCTTTTTCTCAACATAAATCTCCCTTACACTTGTAATGAATCTTCCTTCGCTGCCTGTTTCAATTCTTCCCTCCGATATACAAAGTAAGGGAAGAATTACTACCAGGTAAACCCAAAAGCGATCAGGCACTTTACTGCTTCTTTTTTTTCTTCCCCTTTCTTCCCAGTGATCCGCTTGCTCTCTCCGCGGCATATTTTCCTGAGAAAATCTACCAACTGTAAGGTACCTTATTCATATTTTTGCCGCTTTTATCTTTCTTGTGTGGTCTTGATATGTGCTCCTTTTTATTTCATTCCCTACTTCTTTTAAGGATTGCTTGTCTTTTTTGCTTTTGTTTTATGGGGCAGATATGAAGAGAACTAGGGACGATACTTATGCTTCTTCTCAATTAAAGCGACCCATGAGTTCTTCACGTGGGGATTCGTACGTCTTTCTCTTACTTTTCTTTCCTTCGCACACCAATTTCATTTCTTTCTGTAGAGTTGATTGCCCATCTTTAGCGAGTGTATCTTGTCAAGGCCTTAACACCGCCTAGATGATGGATGAATTGAAGCATTTATGGCATTGTTGGGGAGTTTTTGTTTTCACCAAAGGCGTCTTGCTGATGCTTGAAGATTATTTACTTATTAATGATTTTTTTGTTGAATTGCGGTGGGATCATCTTTTATTTGACTTAAATTGACTATGGAATGGGTTCTCCGGCGGTAAAATAACATATGGGAGAAGATGTGGTTCGTTTTTGTCATATTCATAAATCTTACTAAGTAACATCGTTAATGCACTCAATTGCCTCTTTGGGTAAGTGAAAATACGAACAGAAGCAACATGGGTGCATGTGCGCACGCTCGCAGAATCTTTATTCGATCGACCAGAATATTGGCAAAAAGAAAAGCTTGATAATATAATTCCTGGACAATAAGACCATCAATCAAGGAGAACATTTATTGTATTAACTTTAAAGGTTTTGATGCTATAAACGTTGATATGTTGGGTATCTGAATTTGTAATTATATTCCATTTATGAAGCTATGGCCTATCCCAAATCCCTGGAGGAGGGGGAGGAGTGGGAGGGGGAGCTACTTCACAGAAATTGACTACCAATGACGCTTTATCATATTTGAAGGAAGTGAAAGACATGTTTCATGACCAAAGAGAAAAATATGACGTGTTCTTAGAGGTCATGAAAGATTTCAAGGCTCAACGGTAGACTCTTCACACTTATTTTCAAACCATGTGATTGTGAAATATAGTGCTTAAATGATCAGGGGGGGGGGTCTCAACTGTTTTTTCCCTCTGCAGTACTGACACTGCTGGTGTCATAGCAAGAGTGAAAGAATTATTCAAAGGGCACAATAACTTGATTTTTGGATTTAACACCTTCTTGCCAAAAGGGTATGAGATTACACTTGATGAGGATGAGGCTCCTCCAAAGAAAACTGTTGAATTTGAAGAAGCTATAAGCTTTGTGAACAAGATAAAGGTAAAAGTGATTTTCGTTTGGTTAGGCTCCTAATGCAATTTCTGCTTCTTGCCTATTAGTTGATGGGTTTTGCATATGCAGAAACGATTCCAAAATGATGATCATGTTTACAAATCATTCTTGGACATTTTGAACATGTACCGCAAAGAGCACAAGGATATTGGTGAGGTGTACAGTGAGGTAAAATGTTCAGCTCTACTTTTTGCTATTTGACTCTCTTTTTTGGGTTATCTTTAAAAAAAGTTTATAGTACAATGTTTTCTGTCTTTTGATAAATCTTCTTTGTTTATGCTCTAGGTTGCTTCCCTTTTTGAGGACCACGTGGATTTACTTGAGGAGTTTACTAGATTCTTACCAGATACCTCTGCAGTGCCTTCAACACAGCATGCTCCTTATGGTCGAAACACATTTCCACGTTTTAGTGAGCGAGGTTTTACAGCACCCATGATACGACCAATGCAAGTGGACAAGGCAATAAGATTGTTCCTTTCCTTTTAAAATGGATTTTATGAAATGCTTTATTTATGCTGGAATTTTGAACTTTGACTTTTACAGCACCGCTATCGGCGGGAAAGGCTTAATTCTCATGATCGTGATCCAAGTGTTGATCGTCCTGAACTGGATGATGACAAGGCACTAATGAAATCTCACAAGGAGCAGAGGAAGCGTGTTGATAAGGAAAGTAGGGATAGGAAATTTCGTGACCAGGATGAGAGAGAACCTGATCATGATAATAACAGGGATTTAAAATCACAATTTTCTGACAAAAAGACATCTGTCAAGAAGGCTGAAGGTTTTGGGTTGGCAGCTGATTTTGCTTCTTATGATGACAAAGATACCTTAAAGAGTAAGCCATCATGCCATATTAATGTAGGTGGATCAGATTTAATTCTAGAATGTTTCTTATTTAGTTTAACATTGCTGGAGTTGTTAGCCAGGGTTAATACGTGGATGTTCATCTGTTCTACTCCCGGACATAGTCTAATTAGCAGCATATTTGGTGCTAGCATCATCAAAGAGGAAAGGAAGCTGTAATTAGATACATTGTCTGGTGCAAAATTTGTGAAAAATGATTGTCAAAATCAGTTCACCTGGATTAATGTGGGAGAATGTGTGCATATATTAAATGTTATGGGCACTTTTTTACCTATTGAAGGAAGTACTATTAGAGAGAAAATGAAGCAATTAAAGTAAGTAGAGAATAAGATATTATCCCAAAGCAAGCAAAAGGAAAGTGAAAAAAATCTAGAAAGGATAAAAGAAATAACCAGACTTATCTCTCCTTATATTGGACATTGAGATCTTAAAACACCCATTTTCTGAATGCCAACGAGACGAACTAAACACATCCCTTCCCATTTCAAGTGTAATTTATGATTTAAAATCAAATTCTATGGCTGAAATATAATTATCTATATTTTTTTGGATCTCTTAAAGTTCCCTATATTTTAATTTCTCATATATTGTTAATATCTTTCTTGGTTAGGGAGTTACTGGTTTTTCAGTTTAAATATATCATGGGGGAGAATGGGATTTGATTAATCATTTTGACCTATATAGTTTCGTAACCTGTTCGTTTTGGATTGTTTGACTTTTATCAGGCATGTATAACCAAGCATTCAGTTTTTGTGAGAAAGTTAAGGAAAAGTTGGGCAGTTCAGATGACTACCAAGCATTCTTGAAGTGCCTTCATATTTTCAGCAATGGAATAATAAAAAGGAATGATTTGCAGAATTTGGTAAGGGATATTATCTTGCTTTTATGAATCCAGGACTTAGCATCTGGGAAGACATTACTTCAATTTTCAGTATCTTGATAATGATGAATAAATCTTTTTACTTTACACTGTGCACTTGCTTTTCTGAGAATAATTTATGGTGTCATCTGTTGACTAATGGAGGTTTTAGTTTGTTGTGCTTGTCCAAATTCATAAGCAATTCCTAGAAAGAAAACGCGGGAAGTTATTTCCTAGTCAATGCTTTAGCTGGTATATGCTTTTTCAGATAAATTTGTTGGTGTTTTTCATGTGATCTTTAATATTTAGACAAAGGGTCTATAAAGCAAGAAAAAATAAAGGGGCTTGGATATGCTTGAATGATTTCTGGGATGGTCATTTACATAAGTTAAGTAGCAGTTCTCAAAAGCTGTTAATGAACATTGTCATGAGCCACCTATCTTCCATGTAATCTGATAGGAAGACATCAATATATGAAACTTTCAAAGGCAAAATGTGTTTAGTTGTTCAATCTCAGTAGCCTAGTTAGTCCATATATTCTTGAATTGTTCATGTCATTGGAGTTGGTAAATTTTCAGTTTCTTTGTATTCTGGATTTCTGGTCACACAGTTTTAGCCTCAGGATCAAAATTTTATTTGACTATGCTTTTCTAACATAAACTTTATATATAGATAATATGTTAATGCCATAATGCCCGGGGTTTTGTTAGGATTTGATGCTAGTATACAGTTGTTGTGTTTGTGCTTCATATATTTAAATTATTTGAATAATTTATAAGCCTTAAATGTTACCAGCACCAAACATGCGCACTTATGAGTAATACTTAAATGCTACTTTTAGTTGTAATCAAGAAGGGAGTTTGTATAGTTTTCCAACTTACCTTTGGTGCTGTATGTTAACAGCATCTCCGTCTATGCCTTTTGAATTCATTAGAAGATGTGGTTATGTCGGGTACAATAGGTGATCTGGGCCATATTAGACTTTTTTCTCAGCTCAAACTTAATGGCTTTTCATGAAGGCTTTTAGGTTGTTTTCTTTATGGGTTTCTGTTGTCACTGTTATTACTCAAGATAATCTTGAATTCTCATTTCAGGTGACTGACTTACTTGGAAAGTACCCTGATCTGATGGATGAATTCAACGAGTTCTTGGAGCGTTGTGAAAATATTGGTGATTGTTTCTCAACTCTTTTATAATTGGTTTTCTCATACATTCATATGTTAACGTTGATGATGTCTCTGACATATTTGTTCTTGTAGATGGGTTCCTTGCTGGTGTCATAAGTAAAAGTAAGTCATTATATAAATTATTTTAGCTGTCCTCCTTACGGTTACACTTTTTTGTTTCTACCAAACAGTGCATCTTACTCTTTCTATTTCATACTTCTTTATGTTGAGGAAGGAGGTGATTAGATTGATGGACCGAGTTCTTTATATGATTTTTTTTACTCATCTCAATTATTTGTTTTTAAGGGAAACATTTAGAGCATGTTGTTGAATTACATTGAGTATTTTAAATGTTTTATTCTTTTCTGATCTCATTGGTCAATTGTGATGTTGCAAATCTTGTTGATTTCAGAGTCATTATGTGGTGATGGTCAATTATCCAGAACATTAAAGTTGGAGGACAAAGACAAAGACCATAAGCGTGAGATGAATGGAGCTAAAGACAAGGAAAGACACCGGGAGAAATACTGGGGAAAATCCATTCAAGAACTGGACTTAAGTAACTGTCAACTTTGTGCTCCAAGCTATCGTCTTCTGCCAGAAGATGTATGAATCTTCTAGAGCATTTCTTTTCTTCTTGTCCTTATCAATACATTTTCTGTTGTGGAACTTCTTACCGTCTTTAAATTTTGGCAGTATCCAATTCCTGTGGCCAGTCAGAGATCTGAGCTTGGTGCTCAAGTATTGAATGATCACTGGGTATCTGTGACTTCAGGAAGTGAGGATTACTCTTTCAAACATATGCGCAGGAATCAGTATGAAGAAAGCTTGTTTAGATGTGAGGATGACAGGTATAACTTGGGCCGGTTATTTAGCATCCCTTTTAGTCTAATGATCCCTGCTTCATTTAGTCACTTTTGACTGTTCTATGATTTTATCCTTTTCCTACTGGATCATTTTTTTGCCAAAGAAAATATTTCATGAGGTAAATGGTGATGATTTTTTGTGTAGATTTGAGCTGGACATGTTATTAGAATCTGTAAGCTCAGCTGGCAAATGTGCAGAGGAGTTGTATAATAGCATTAATGAAAATAAGATCAATATGGAGGCTCCAATCTGTATTGAAGATCACTTTAGTGGTCTGTATCAAAATAATCTCAATCTAGAATGTTAATTTGAGGACTTTTGTTCTCTATATTAGAGCTTAACAATCTATTATTCTGTCTCTGTGGTGTCATATTTCAGCTCTAAATTTAAGGTGCATTGAACGCCTGTATGGAGATCATGGACTTGATGTTCTGGACATATTACGAAAAAATCCAACTCATGCACTTCCTGTGATATTGACTCGTCTGAAGCAGAAACAGGAGGAGTGGAGTAGGTGTCGTTCTGATTTCAATAAGGTTTGGGCTGAAATTTATGCTAAAAACCACTACAAATCACTTGATCACCGGAGCTTCTATTTCAAGCAACAAGATTCAAAGAACTTGAGCACTAAGTGTAAGTTTACTTCAAAATCACAATGATTGAATTGTATGTGTGTGTGGATTTGACTGCGTTGACATGTCATAAGCCGTGGATGTGCTTAAATAAGAGATGAAAGTAGGCTAATTTAAAAGTACATGGTCAATCAGGAAATTCCACCATTATAGTTCTGAAGCCAATCTCTGGCAGGTACTATGATAGTTATAGGGTGTGTTTGGTTTAGTTTCTAAAGAAAATTGATTATAAAGTGATTTTAGAGAATAGATTTTGAAGAAATAAGTGTTTGGATGGTTGTTATCAGAATATCTTTTTTTATAGGTAAATTACCAGAAAGAGTATGAGATAAAATAATAATTACATAATTAAAAGAGAGGGTGGACGGACAATAAAAGGAAAAAAAATTATAGGGTTAAAATCGTCATTTCCTATGCTCAATATCTGAAAATTGCTTGAAAAGATGGTGACTCTTGCTTATTTAAACTATGGTTTCAAATGACCCAAACCATAGTTTTAGCTAAAAGCACTTCTACCACTCAGTATAGGGCTAGTTTAGATAGATTATTAGAAAAAGGGCTTATGGAAAAAAATGGTTTTTTGGACAGCTTTTGGAAAAGGGCTTCTGGAGAAGGAGTGCTTAGATAGTTATTATTAGAATAACTTTTGTGATTAGTAAATTATTAGAAAGGATATGAGATAAAATAATAATTAAAAAATATGTAAAGAAGAAGTAGAAAGACCAATGACAACCAGCTCCTCTTGCGCTCCTCCACAGTCCATTGGCAAAGTGATGACGACCAGCAACTAAAGACCAGTGACGGTGACCTCCTTTCATCATCATCCTATGTCTCTTCTTCTTCAACTGGCGACCAACGATAGTGAGTTGTAGAAGGATGGTGATGGAGAAGAAGCTTGATGGCGAGTTGTACTGGACGAAGCACAAGATGGCTACGGAGAAGGAAGAGCATGGAGGAGTTAGAGAAGCAGCTTGATGGAGAGTTGAAGACGAAGCAGAGGAGAGAGAGAGGAGGGAAGAGAGAGAGTATTAGAAAAAATAGAGGTAAAATGATAATTGGGTAGTCTATAAGCCTGTTTATCGTTCCAGAAACTATTCCTAGTAGTTTATATAAAACCATGATTTGGGCTATAAGCTTTTTTGGACAAATATGGCTATTTGTTTTAAAATTTTTCTAAAATAAGTTTTGGTCAGAAGCCCTTTTAAAACTAAGGTTTAAGTAAAATTCAAATAGGCACATAGGTGTTTGTGGTTTGGTTCCAAAAGCACTTTTTTTACCTAAACCAAACAGGCACATAATGACCAATTTTGCGATGGGTATTGTACATATGTTGGAGCTAGCAATGGCATAAGCATCTAATCTCCAATTGTCCACAAGTCCTATCTGAGTGTTTGTTGAGTTAGAAACTTATTTACCCCAAACAAAACTTATTTTCTTTTGCAAGTTGCAATTTTGTATGAAAGCTTGAAATGTGAGGTGCATTTTTATCAGGATGTTATGGATCATCTCACTTTAAACTCAGGAGTGCTCTCTCTAGGAGTCTTCGCTTGTCTGATAGAACACGGCTCACATATTGCTGGCGTGCTTTCTAGATGTAGGAAAAGTTTTTGGTTGTTGCTGATTTTGATATGAGCTTATATTTGTTTTATCCAAACCTTTGGTTATTTTTTTGAATCATTGATAGATTGCAATTCAGTTCTAATTTTTTCTCTTTAATTAAATATACAGCTTTGGTGGCTGAAATCAAAGAAAAGAAGGCAAAGCAGCAGAAAGAGTATGATATTCTTCAGGCTATGGCTTCTGGAAATAAACAGCCTCCAATCCCACATATAGAGTTTGAATATTCGGATGTTGGGATTCATGAGGACCTATATAAACTTATTCGTTATTCATGTGAGGAGGTCTTCTCAAGTAAAGATATGTCAAGTAAAATTATGAGACTTTGGACTACCTTTTTGGAGCTTATACTTGGTGTTCCCTCTCGTACTCAAGGGACGGAAAATGTGGAGGACAGGAAAACTGGGCAACGTGTTGCCCATTTTGTTGCATCAAATGCAGGTGGTGATGGAAACTCCCGCGGAGACTCTATTCAAATGAATTCAAGGTTGCCAAAATCTGATAATGAAGTGGATGGTAGAGTAAACGAGGCAAAGAATGGTCCACAGGCTAGTTTAGCAGCCATTGACAAAGAAAATGGACCTGTTGACTGTCACCTAGCTTGTAGAGATGATTCTCTAATGGATAAAGGGAAGAACTATGCGGATTGTAGTGAAAAAATCTCTGGGTTTAGTAAGCAGATTGCTTCTGAAGAGCAATCAACCATCAATAATAATTCAATTGCAGTTAGAGGAGAAACTAGCATGACCAAGACCAGCTTAGAAATTACTTCAGGTCTGTAAACATTATAGTTGCAACATTAATGCTTTGATGAACTTGGCTGTTTAATTTTGGCCAGTTATTTATCTTCGTTTCTGCTGTTATTACTGAATTTTAGTCTTGTTAATATTGGAAAACTTGTATGACCAAAAAACTCTAAAATTTGTTTTATTTCAAGGTTGTGTGCTTAATCCAGCTAGACCAACTACTACATTAGGCGGTGATGATGGTGTTGCCATTTCTCAGGGTGGTAATGGACCTTTTGTGGAGGTATGAGTTCATAGTGGTGGCGATATTCAACATGTTTTAACTGAAGTACTTGTATCCAGCTTTTAGCCATTCATCTTCTATCCTTTCTTTTTTTTTTCAAATGACCCTTTATTGTTCCTTTCTAAGTTTACGTTGGTCTGCCTATCTGATTATCTTGGTGCTTCAGGGACGGGATATTGCTCCTCCACTTCCACTAGCCAATGGAGTGCTAATTGAAAGCACTAAAGTCAAAAGCCACGAAGAACCTGCTGGTCCTTACAAAGCTGAAAAGGAGGAGGGTGAATTATCACCCAATGTTGACTCAGAGGAGGATAATTTTGTTGGGTATGGAGACTCCTGTGGGCAGGCACTGCCTAAGTCAAAGCATGATATTGAAAGAGGAAATTATAAATCTAGAAATGGGGAGGAAGAATGCTGTCCTGAGGCTGGAGGTGATAATGGTGCAGATGCTGATGATGAGGACAGTGACAATGTTTCTGAAGCTGGTGACGATGCCTCAGTTAGTGAGTCTGCTGGTGATGCATGCTCTCGAGAAGAGCAAGAGGAGGATGAAGATATAGAACGTGATGATGTTGAGGGTAAGGCTGAGAGTGAAGACGAAGCTGAGGGCATATGTGATACACAATCCGCTGGAGGAGAGGGCTCATCATTACCATTATCAGAAAGGTTCCTTTTGTCTGTAAAGCCTCTCACAAAGCGTGTTTCCACAGTTTCACTCGTTGGGGAAAGAAATAATTCCAGGGTCTTCTATGGAAATGATGATTTTTTTGTTCTTTTTAGGCTTCATCAAGTAAGGATAATGTTATTACTTTAGTGTTTGATATATTAATTTTTTCATTGGTCAATATGGCATTCACTCTTTGGACTGGCAGATACTTTATGAAAGGATCTCATTAGCAAAAAAGTATTCAACGAGTGCTGAAACAAAATGGAAAGCAACAAAGGAGGCTTCTTCCCCAGATCCTTATTCAAGGTATCTTTTGTGATCTTATTCTGATTTCATTTTTGGATAATTCCTATTGCTTTTCTGATTAATTGTCTATCTTCTCTCTAGATTTATGAATGCACTTTACAACTTGCTTGATGGCTCTGCTGACAATGGAAAGTTTGAAGATGAGTGCCGAGGAATAATTGGAAACCAGTCATATATATTATTCACATTGGACAAGTTGATATATAAATTAGTCAGACAGGTGCGTTGGTTTCTTTTTCTTATTTATCCACTTTACTCGTGACTTGTTTTTCATCTAAGTTTGAAGTGTTGAAATTGTTTTCCTTATTTTCAGCTTCAAACAGTTGTAACGGATGAGATAGACAATAAGCTTCTCCAATTGTATGAGTATGAAAAGTCGCGGAGACCTGGGAAATTAATCGATTCAGTCTATTATGCAAATGCACGTGTCATCCTTCATGATGAGAATATATATCGTTTTGAATGTGTAGGTCTTCTATGACTTTTCCCCCTCCCCACTATGTGGGTTCTTGACCTCATATACTGTGTTGTTATTTATGGATAATATTATTTTCCAATGTTGTCTTATGGCAGTCATGTACTCCCTGGCAAGTGTTCATTCAGCTGATGGACAATATGAATGAAAAGCCTGAGGTGTTTGCTGTTTCAATTGATCCAAATTTTTCCTTTTATCTGTATAATGATTTTCTGTCTGTCTCTCCTGGGAAAAAAGAACCCCACGGCATCATACTGCAAAGGTACATGTGCTGCAGATTAATACTTGTTCACATGTCACTTGACCTGTTGATGAGAATTTAGTTTATCAAAAGATTATATTTTTAAAAAATATAGCTAATAAGCCATTTCCAAATAGAGATGAGGGGAACTGAGGTATATGTTAATATATCAGTATATTTGTTAGTTGAGTTTATTAGGCCTACCAGGAGTTAATCCTTAATTTGCTAACCATTTTCTGTCGTGAATGTCATTTACCTACTTTTAGTTTTAAAAGTTTACTACCAGTTGCTTTCAATTAGGTGATGCATAATTTGGTGCCGTCAAATTTATATGCAGAAACAAGCGCGGATATGGAGATCTGGATGAACTTTCATCTATTTGCTTAGCCACGGAAGGTGTTAAAATAATAAATGGATTGGAATGTAAGATAGCTTGCAACTCGTCCAAGGTTTGTTGCTTTCCCTGTTTGTTAGCTTTTGCTTCTTGTGGCTTTCTTTCTTTCATAATTAGTTGGTGCTCCTCTGCGCGGGGAGAATTCGCTTAGCAGGACAGGGCAGAACACAGAAAATGAAAACAGAACCACACTTTAGCTTTTGAGAGGCTGGTCTCCCCACACAAAACCATCAGCCTTCTCACCCTGCCAAAAGCACCTCTAAAAAGTGCTAGACGGATGATTAATTTCTCTCTCTTCTAAAAGACTGCATCTGTACTTCCCCATATACCCTTCTAGTTTGGATTAAATCAGTTATGCCCGATTCATTCTTCTTTCTACCTTTTCAGTTCTCAGCCATAAGTATTAATGGACCTAGACTCATCAAGTTTTCAAATTTGTTCGGTCACAGTCCTTCTGTGGTAGTGTAGCTCCTCATGACTCTGTTTCACATATCTTAGTTAAGGCCAGGGGCCATACTGCGAAGTATAATGTGAGATTATGTCTATCTAATAACCCCAGAACTTTGTGTTTTTTTTCCCTAAGAAAGAATCCTGACACCTTTAAAAGCATTTTTTTACGTATAATTTGAGATTGTGTCTTTTAGATATTTTCTATGTGCCCTGGAAGATCTGTCACTAATTTTTGGTGTTCTCAGGACAACTTTTGGATGGGGAATAAGATTATTGCATTAGTTTTCAGCTTTTGGTCGTTGAGACTAAATATATCTTTGTTCCTTTTTCAGTGAAACACGTTCTCAATCTTTTTATGGAATATAAGAATAAAAGTTGTCATCAACTCATTTATTCTCGTCATTAAATTCTTTTTATGTATAAAAGGAAAGCTGACTTTGATGAGGTAGACATGTTCAAGATAAATATGTGCACGTGTATCTTTACAACTGTGAAAGGCAATCAATGTGCTAAAATGAATAACGTAATCATATACATATTAATCAATGAGGATTTTTATTATTCAAAAATAATAAGTGGTGAATATTTAAGCCGTCTTATTACATATGTCTATATATATACACTCTTATCAAGATTCATGTATATTTAAAACTTCTCATTTTAATCCATTAAGATGAGCAATTATTCTCCACATGTTCATGATCCTAAATAGACATTAGATAGTTGTTCGAAAGTACAAGGCATAAGCTAGCTTGTAAATTGCAGTACCATATTAGTGTATATGTTGCAGACTTGTTCTCACGACAACATTTGGAGCTTGGATTCTGTAATCTGGATGCTGTATTCATGTCATTTCTATGATCTCCTGCATGCTGTATACGAACTCTCTCGTGCTGTTTTACTTATTTACTGGTCTCATTTGCAGATCTCCTATGTTCTGGACACGGAGGATTTTTTCTTCCGCCCCAAAAGGCAAAGGAGAACATCATCAGGACCACATCTTCCCGGCATTATTGAGCTAGACAGGAAAGATTTCTCAGATTCTTATCAGTTTCATAATTTTCTGCCCTCAGTGTGACTAGAACCCTCAAGGTAACTACAGGGTCGAGAGCTGATCTCTTACATCTATCTAATGGTGGAGGAGTTTCTTGTAGCACTTACATATGTTTATAATAGTCTTAGGTGCTGCAAACCTAGGAATTCTTGGGCCAGCGCCTTATATATGTAACCCCTTAATACTCCTTTATAGTCACAAGAAAGTGTAGAGGAATAGATGGGCCTGTGTAATATGTTAATGAGGTTTAATGGGTGGGAAGTTGGCCAATCCTTTGTAAATAATATGCCTCATAATATAGTTGTAGAAATTTGTAACCAAATTGATCTGTCTTCATTAGGAGCACGACTTTCTTATTCTTTTCCATGCTTAGACTTGTATAATTCATGTATTCATCTTCTTCCTTTTACTTTATGGCCATGAAGAGTAGATGACCATTACTCGGATATTCCTCAGTGTCTCGTACTAAATACGCTAAATCAACATGTGATGGATTTGGTTCATTTGAACTCCAGCTACTACTACTGCAACTACTATTATATAATGTAGATAGAAGTGAGCACAGATTTGGTTGAACCGATTAATCACCAACTTGGCTCCCTAGATGAGCCAAATTAACAGTTTAAGTTTTTATATTAATGTATGTATCTTAGGATGTAAGTTTGGAGATGTCACCATGACCTCATATTGTTTACTTTCTCGTGGTTTGAGATCTGCATTTTAAATTGAATCGCATCTCTTAACTGATTCTTTGTGCTAAGTTTTAGGTTTTTGAAATGTTTGATGTGGTCAGAAAGTATTTTCCCCCACCAACGCTACAGGTGCGCCATATTTTTTCCCCAATTCTTTAGCGGCAGGTAGTGACTGCCTAGTGCACATTTTGATTGCGCCACCGATTCAGTGTCGGTAACTAGCAAATATCAGATGCTTCCCTGCAACTGATCCGGATCTGTTCAGTATCCTACTGTCTCTTTTTTCTCATAATTCAATTTTTAGCGCAAGATCCAAAAATATTTTTCAGTATATCTTTTGTGTGAGTATGGACCACGTGGCAATTTTCTAGGAGAAACGTGACAGAAAAATCTCTGGTTATAGTTTAGTAATGAAGAGTTGGTCCTCTCTCTCACACACGCGCATGCGCACGCGCCGTTAGTGAACACACGTTTTGACCAAACGCTTACCTAACACAAAAGAAAACTAAACGAGAGAATATCCAATGTGTTAACACAGATTAATGAATTTATAACGGAACTACTAGGTTTTATCTGGTGATATATACCATCAATGTTGTCAGCAAATGATCCAATTTGTATTGAATAAACTTCAGCTTGTATTAAAAAAAAATAAAAGAAATATTAAGAACAAAAACTCGCATCAGATATGTTCATGACTTTATGAGCTTTCCATTAAATTTAGAATAGATAGATGGCTTGGTTTTTATTATTTTTTAACGAGTTTTCTAACATATATGCATACGTCATGAAACTTCCCTAGTAAGCAAGAGAATGTTTCTTATAAGTGGGAGTTAATTTGAGTGATAAGTAATTTAGTATCATTTAAGTGAGGTTTTGAGTTCGAATCTTGGTGTATGCAGAAAATTTTCATTAAGAGACTCACTTACTATAACCAATTGAACAATATAGGTTGAATTTAAATATAATTAAGATAAAATTATAGTAAATTAATAGACAAAAAAGAAAAAAGAGAATGTTTTGTTGATCATTTAGTTCAAGACCCATTCCTGCCAACCTTCTAGATCATTATTATTTGTAATATTATATATATATATATATATATATTCCCCTATGCAGCAAGGAGAGAGAAAGAGAGACATGGGGAGGTAAACACAGTGCCTGCAACCGTAGGCGTCCATAGCTGTTTTGATTTTACGTTTTCAACTTTCAAGCACTTCTATTTCAGTTCAGTTTACAACTAATGCCGAGTGTTACCACCCTTTCTGTATTTGTGGCAGTTTCTGCTTTCATTAACGAAACAAAGGGTTTTTTCTTTCTTGGAAAAATTTTGACGTTATTAATTTATTAACTAAAGTTTTTTTTTGAAGATATTAGTTTAAATCTTAAGTCAATATTAAATTGATTTATTTCTTGAATAATTATTAATTAGTTAGTGTAATAAAATTCTTCAAGATCGAGAAAAATGAAAATAGCTAATTACATTAAGATGATTGAAAAATGGACTTCAATTAAAAAAAATAAAAAAAATGGACATGTTCAAAGTACGTAGCCATGTTACGAATATTAATTTGAGAGGGTAATAAAAAAATATTCAAAGCTCGGGTCAGACTCGGATGTCTGTCTTCCATGTATATTACTTTCCTAAACAAAACCGAAAGTGGCCTACGTTAAACGAACCGACGCTCATTAAGAACAATTCAAAACCCAGAAACTCAAACCCATACGAAGGTTCTCAGAGACAGAACTACATGTCTCATCTATTTCAAAAATCAAAACGGCAAAGTTTGTCCCCTTTATAGCGTTACCTCCGCGTTCCCTTTCCTGTCTCACTTTTATATTCAACAACACGTCTTGGGCTTTCCATTGCCTTCATCTCTCTCATCTTTCTTCATTCTTCTACACTTTTCATTCCCTTCAATCACCCTCCTCTGCTCGGCTCTGCCCAAAATGCTAGTAATGTTTCTTTCTAGACGAGTTCTTTTGGTGGTTCTTTCAGCTTGCCTGCTTCTCTTTCCAACCAATGCAGCTCGATCTTTACCCAACAAAATTTTACAAAGTGGGTATGGTAAACAGGTTGAAGACGAATCGGTTGTGCAGTTTTCAGAGGCTCCGGAATACAGAAACCAGCATAAGTGCCCTGTAATTCACAGAAACAATTTGGAAGTGGCATGTGACTCGTCATTGGTTCACATTGCCATGACAATTGATTGGTACTACTTAAGAGGATCAGTTGCTGCAATCCACTCTGTTCTCAGACATACTTCTTGCCCAGAAAATGTGTTCTTTCATTTCATTGCCTCAGATTCAAGATTAAAGAACAAGGATGACTTTGAAGGAATAGTTCAATCCACTTTCCCTGCTCTGAAATTCAAAGTCTACGTGTTCAGAGAAAGTCTAATTAAAGATCTTATATCCCCGACAATACGCCAAGCTCTGGAGAATCCGTTGAACTATGCTCGAAGTTATCTGGCTGAGTTGCTTGAGCCCTGCGTTAAACGAGTGATATATTTGGATTCTGATGTTATAGTTGTTGATGACATCCAAAAGCTATGGAAGGTTTCACTGAGTGGATCAAAAGTCATTGGAGCTCCAGAGTATTGCCATGCCAATTTCACCAGATATTTCTCAAATGAATTTTGGTCCAGTTCTGAGTTCTTAGAGGTATTTGCAGAAAGGCGGCCTTGCTATTTCAACACAGGGGTGATGCTAACGGACTTAGCAAAATGGAGAAAGGGAGGCTACACAAAGAAGATTGAGAAGTGGATGGAGATTCAGAAAGAGAGAAGGATCTATGAGTTGGGATCTCTTCCACCATTTTTGCTGGTTTTTGGTGGAGAAGTAGAGGCCATTGAGCATAGATGGAACCAGCATGGGCTTGGAGGAGATAATGTGGTCAATAGTTGCAGGAGGTTGCATCCTGGTCCAGTAAGTTTGCTACATTGGAGTGGTAAAGGGAAGCCATGGTCAAGACTTGATGCCAAGAAGCCGTGTCCTGTTGACTTTTTGTGGACACCTTATGATCTCTACAAATCCCATACCCACCCACTTCAGTGACGACAAAAACATCAGTCTAGGACTAAATTTTTTGGGGATTCAAGTGTATATATCGCCAAGATTCTTTCATTTGTATATATAGAGTGAGAGAGACCCATCATCCGTAGGTTCAGCTGGTGAAGGGGTGAGACATGCTATCATTTGGAGCGTGTTCGAATCCTGGGGAGTACCACTTTGTTGTGGTTCCAGTCGCGACGCTTGGGATGCATCCTAGCTCTTGGGTACCTAGGTTTACGCCTGAGGGTAATAGACAGCTTGCTCTGCCCGATATTGGTACCTAGGAGGAAGAGAGACTTCGCTCTGTCCTTAAATTATGGGCGAGCCTAACCCCTTTCTAAAAATTTTTGTATAAAAAAAAAGAGAGTGAGAGAGACAGAGGAACATGAAAAAAACGGTATATCATGTATATTATACTGTTTTTGATGCAACTAGAGGTGTGGCAATTCAGAGAATCACGTGGCCCTGTGTTGAATGAATCCTGCATAAACGCGTTATGCACAGAATTTCACTTCACAACTGCGGAAAAAATGTTTCAGAAATTTTTTGGTTCCCGGGTTCTGTTCTTCAATTTATATCAAATTAATTAGTCCATTCATTTAAGTTTAAAAAAAACAAAGAAAGGAAAAACGGTTCTTTTGTTATATATACAGCTACTTGTAGAAACCATCAAAGAAACTTGTGAGTCACTATGTCGTCTGACCACACTTCTTTTACAGTCCACTAAGTTTATGTTTTGATCATCAAAATATTGAGCGGGACACATAATTTCTGAAAGAAAAATTAAGAGTTTATTTAACAGAGACATTAATTGAAGAAAAAAAATTCATGCTCTCTGATATTTTAATTAGGAGCCGAAATTAACCAGTATGATGGGTGCTTCAGTTAGCAACTCACCATACAGGGTAGGGTCTATGATCTGTGTCTGGGAATGCTGAATGAATGCCATTTTGGTAAATATAATATAGTATAAAACAATCAGTTCTAGCATTAAACGGACGTTCATTTGAGGCATTATTTGAGTTCCGACATAAGGAATTTCACAAGTTGTTATACTTCATTCGCGAGAGATTCGTAAGAATCTACAAGGTGGTGTGCTTCTTACAATGAATCAAAAGAAAGATGCAAAAAGAATAATATTAAAGATACTATAGAAAATTTGGAAGGAGGAAAATTGGGGTGGGGGAAGAATATACATGCCTTCCTCCTCTCTCTACAACAGTCCTACAGCACAGCTTAGATACAATCTGTTCTCCAACCCCCTCAAGTGATGACCCAATAGCATACACCTGCCAGTGAGGGAAAAAAGAAAAAAACTCAAAATATTATCACAGGCATACCAGAAACAAAGAAAAAGAAGAGATTAATAAGTGCAACAATTTGTTACGTCTAGATATTTATTGCCAGATTTGCACATGATTAATTTGTGGATATGACTCTTAGAACTAGAAAGAACTTCTTGAAAGGCTGTAGTTGTACTGACCAGAAAAGCAACTTGGCAAGGTAATCGCGAGAGGTGCCTACTGTATCGCATAATCTTTTATCATCATTTGATTGATCGTCTATATTTCTTTCCATTGACAATTCCACCAACTTAGTGTTAGCATTATCACCAATGACTCTCCTCAATATGTTTTGAACAAGTTGGAGAATTATGTCCTCCACTCCTATTGATGGTCGAGCCAGTTCAGTCACCTGTTGTTATAGACAAATTGCACATATCAATGACTTACTATAGTGAAGCTCCAGGACGTACGTGAATCATGAACAGAAAAGAACATAGATTGAAAGGAAAAAACCTTGAGTCATTACCATATCAGTGTCCAGAGACCTAAGATACTCCAACAAATTGTTCCTGTTCCCTCTGTCATGTTCTATTTGCATGATTTCCTGTTTCTGGGCATTTAGTTCCTGGAGGAAAAAAAAAAAAAAGGAAGCAACATTCTGAGATCACCTTGCAATGTATAACTCAATCTTCCTCCCTCTAATTGACATGTAATGTAACTGAAGAAACTGTATCTTTCAAGGAACAGGCAGTGAAACCAAAGTCAATCTTGAATCAACAGGGTAAGTGTTTGTCTACTTTGGGCAAGGGATCATTGATGTCCCAAATGTTTCAAGAAATCTAATCCCAAAGGCTATAAAGCCAATGCCAAGCACGTTAAACATTATAGATTGCATATATAGTAAAGATGTAAGTTCTTAGTGAGGTGTTTCCCTACCACAACTTTTGAAGTGATTTGCACTAAGAAGTGAGAAAAAAACAACAGTGCGGAATATAATTAATATATTCATCAAAATTAGACAATTCAAAAACTGATAGCACATTGGACAAATAAGATTATCCGCTGAAAAAACTAACAGATATAAAAAGCTTATGTAACTTCTGAATTGTCAGAATCCACTACAATAGAGTTTTAAGAAGGCTAAATAAACATTTTTTCATTGTTGAGGAGACAAACTTTGTATTGGTTGCCTTGCTTGAGAATTTTTGAGGCTGTGAAAGCAAACCTTATTATCTAAGCTTTCAAACAACCCACAATATTCTAACTTAACAATCTTGACCAACAGGGGGAAAACAAAAAAGAGTTCCGATTGAACAACAAACAATGTCATAGAGATTAATACTATGAACGTTCCCACAGAGCTCTACTTCTATTGGATAGAAAAATAAACTAATAAGGAGTCAAAGGATTACCTCCTTCAAGTTTGTTAATTCAGACTGCAACTGCTGAATGTAATTCAGGGCCTCGGGAGATAAGTCCCCAAACACACGAGGACTGCGACTCTCCAAATCTTCGAATCTCGCTTCAGAACTAGTCTCAATATTATTACCTTTACCATTCAGATCCTCCGAAACCTCTGTCTGTATCTGACAATTCGATTCTTTTTTGACACTAGGAGATATATCAAGATTTCTCATCAAGGACATCCTATACTCTGCACTCCAGAGAGTGTACCTGAAAATTGAAGCAAACAGTTGACTAAAAATATCGAATTTCCAAAGAAAACGTAATTCAAACGAAATCACTACCCAGTGACAATGGATGAGAACAGAAGGCGGTGCAGAGGATGCCTTGAAACCGTAACGGTAACGAAGAATTGATCGGAGGGCAACAATCCTAGCATCGTGGAGATTGTCTGCTTCATGGAATCCTTGGCTAAATCAGAAACACCCTTGGAGATGACAGACGTGTCGAGAGGCTCAACTCGCTTGAGCATGTTGGCTATCACAGCGAAGCCACGGTCGAAGGTGGATTTCCGGGTCGAAACGAATTCGTCGGACACTCCTCCACCGTCAACGCCAGAGATGAGGCAGGAGAGGGGTGTAGTGTTTGAGGAGGAACGACGAAGTGCAGCGGCTGAGGATAATGAAGAAGGAGGGATGAGGAAGCGGAGAGGAGGGGGTTTGGGAGGAAGGAGTGAGAAGTCAGCGATGCGAGAGAGGAAGAATGATGGGGCTGAGACCGCCATGAAAGAATTGAGCTGAGAAAGGAAGCAGGCGGGAGCGCGAGGCCTATCTCATGCTGCTCTATTTGATCTGTACCCACCAATGTTCTGTTCTGTTCCGCTATGAATTTCCTGTGTCTGTTTGTTTGTTTCCCTTAACTTTTGCGCAGATTGCACATTGCATGTTCTCTAAGAACACTTATCTTTCCGTCCACAAATAAAATTAGGTAATTAATTTTTATAAAATAATAAATTTTATTAAGTTAACTTTAAAAAATAAATATGTTAATTTTTCTAAAAAGTTATCTATACTATAAATTAACTTATTAATTTTATAAAACCAATAAAAATATTATAATCTTATATTTAATATTAATTTTTTTTTTTTTATGTTTGATGTTTATAAGCAGAGCGTAAGTAAGTAGGCATGAGTGGTGGGACCCCTGGCATTTCATATTCACCGTTAACACTCAACTTCAACATTGTGTGTGGACCATCCCACATCAAATTGCAGCCTTCCATGGCCCCTTCACATCATTTCAGAATTGCTTTTTTGCCTGCTGCTTCGAGAAGCTACCATTTGTATTAACTTCAGAACTGTTTCTTCCTTCTAGGTTGTTCTACATCAGATGGTGGCAGCCATCATGCGGGTTGAGGATATAAATGAGAATGAATGTGTAGTATAACTGGTATTGTCTCTCATTTGTTCATTCGGACAAAGACATCCTTCTGAGACTACCACTCCTAAACCACATGAGTAGTTTGCTTATATGTTGTTGAATCCATCTGAAATAACTCTCATGCTCTCTTCTGCTATTAAGCTCAAGAGTCTCAAATGAGATTGCTTACACCACATGGTGGAGGATTTTGCGCAATCAAATTCAAATACAACTTTACTCAACGCGTATTGCATCTTGATCTGTACATGTGTAGTGTAAATTGTTCAAGTTTTTAGCAGTTTGGAAATTTCTTTGACCAAAATTGCAATATTATTTTTGTTTCCAAAGAACTATGCTTCCAAACAGTTAATAACTATAGAATAACTTCCTTTGACAAAAAAAAAAACAAAAAAAAAAGATGAAGAAGTTTATAACAAATAGAGGGTGTCTATTTATAAGAATTGAAGAATTAAATTATTGAAAAATCGTCACTCAGATGATATTTCTTATTTTGGACCAATGGAAAAGTGAGTTTTCCTATTCTCTCAAAAAAACTAATATCCTAAATATAAAAATTAAAAAATAAATTTATTTAGTTATAATTATAAAACTTTGTTATTTTATCTTTTAAAATTATATATTTTTTAAAATATTTTTATATATTATTATATATATATATTAAGAGGTTTCTATTAATGATAATTTAAATATACATAAATAAAGGTATATTTAAAAAAATTAATATATAATTATTATTATTTTTTAATTTATTTAAATTAATTAAATAAATTTTATATTAAAAACTTAGAATAATATAACGAAATTTTTACTCTCTTATCCTAATTCAGTGTTGGTAGAATTAATCAATTTATTTAAGAATTAGGATTATATTCAAGAAAGGGCTGCGTAGATAAATTAAGGATGATTCACTGGGAAGTGTTGCCCATGGAAAGCAGTCAGTCTTGTAGAGTTTATGTTTTTAACTTCCAAGTTTTAACCAATAAACTAACTTATGATCGGTTTTGAAAAAAAATGCCAAGGTTCCAAGTACTTCCAAGTGCTGGATTTAATTGGCAGGACTACGACATCACAGGTATCAAATTCGAGATCTGAATATCCATATCCAGCCGCGTTAAATTGTTGATGGAGAGTTTTAGTTTTACCGCCTTTTCCGGCAGCCACGACTAGGTTAGGAGGATCTTGCGACCGAAAAAAATACCAAGTGGGAGGAATTGTGTTCCGGAGTGGGATGGTCCATTTCTCCTAATTGATCAAGACGGACCAATTTTCTGATTCCTTCGCAAAGACTTCACTTGGTCGTCCTCGCCATATATAAAGCGGGGTTTTCGTCTTCACTTCGCTTCTGCTACCATAGATCCCATCCCAGGGATTTATGCTATAAAATTGGCACGAACACTACGAGTTAGAGTGAGCTGTTAGGGCCTCCATCGCAGCCATGGCCTTTTCGTCCTACATTAGCAGAACTAGGCGTGGAGGCTTGGCGCGATCTATCCTTCCATCTTTAAACGCCAAATCTAAGTTACCCCGAAAATCTCGCAGGAGAGCCTCTCTCAAAGAATTTCTCTTTGCGAATTTCTTCACAATCGGCATTTCCTTGTCGTTCTTCGTTTTCCTTGTCATCCTCCTTCGCTGGGGGGTCCCTAAGCCCATCACTTCTCACTTCAATTCTCGTGTAGCTCGCCATCGGAAGCCCCTCAATCGGAAACCCATATCGACTGAACATGGGAATCGCTCTCTTTTGGCTGCTGCCGTCGATATCACGACGAAGGACTTGTATGATAAGATTGAGTTTTTGGATGTGGATGGTGGGGCGTGGAAGCAAGGTTGGAGTGTGACTTATAAAGGGAACGAATGGGATTCTGAGAAATTGAAGGTTTTTGTGGTGCCTCACTCACACAACGATCCTGGTTGGAAGCTTACAGTGGAGGAGTACTATGATCGGCAGTCTCGTCATATACTTGATACCATCGTTGAAACACTTTCTATGGTGAAGCTCATTTCTTCCTGTTACTCTTATAATGTTTTTTTTTTTTTGGAGAAGATTGGCTGCTCGCAATTCTTTTTTTGTTTTTGTGAAATTATTATAATTTTTGTTGATAGCTAAGTTGGACGTAATGCATGTATATATATATATCGGTTTGTGAATAATGGCAATTGAAGCTGGTGCAAATCTTCTTCATTAATTTGGTAGACTTGCTATTTTACTGCTGCAAAATGATGTAGGTGTTCTGTTTCTGATAATAAAAGTTGTATGTTTGATGGACTAGATTTATATACAGTTTATCCATTTTTTCTTCTTAATTTTAAGTGTTCAAATATTAAATGAGACATTGAGACCCACAAAAAGAACCTTGGAAGGAGCAAAGGTTTTGACTCTAATGCAGTTTTTTTGGGACAACTTGATGAATAATTAAGTTTTGTAATATTTAATGGATTATTGGGCTCGGATATCCAGGATTCTCGTCGCAAGTTCATATGGGAAGAGATGTCTTACTTACAGAGATGGTGGAGGGATGCCACAAATACAAAGAAGGAATCGTTCATCAATTTAGTAAAAAGTGGGCAGCTAGAAATTGTTGGTGGTGGCTGGGTGATGAATGATGAGGTAATATTGGTCACTCCTAGTCTCCTATCTTTGTTTACAGAATATACTGTATGAATGCTTTAGCATTAGATACATGTTTATTCCTGTTTGAGTATGATGGTTACTCAAGTGGGATGGAAACTAATCCAAAAGCTAATTAGTGAGGTGGGAGAACCCATTGAGCATCCCATATGTTTTCACTTAAATCGGTGCATTGGAATAAGTTGGTTATTTACTTATCATCAAATTTGTTTTGTTGCCCAAGTTTTAGTAATTTAAGGTACTTAAATGCACGCATATTTTTCCTCCTGCTAATGAAGTGCATCATTTAAAAATGTGTCTGCGGAATAGCAATGTCAAAATATGGACCTCATACAAAAAAACAGAAAGAAACAGGTCAATAATACTCTTAAAGTCTACTTGTGGAAAATTGGCTTACTCTTGTCTCTCCTTTATGCAGGCCAATTCACATTATTTTGCTATAATTGAACAGGTACATGTTTAAGCTTTCTCCATTCTTATATTTGCATACATTCCTTTGCTTTGTTTAGCTACATATTTTTAGTTGATTGTTGTTTTATCTGTGAGGACAGTTTAATTATGTTGAGTTTACCCCGTAGAAGAAGTGATTTGGCATACTGAATTATATTTTGTTTGCTATGGACCTGAAGTTATATGATAAAAATGTGTCGTTGGTGCAAGCAGCAACACCAATTGATATTCTACTTCATATAAGCCATTTAAAGAGCGTAAAACTCTACTTATCACATCCCAAGTTTCTAACTCAAACATTGATAGAGCTTGTTTCTTTCTTGGTGTATGCTGTTGTATGTATTTGTTTAAAGAGAAGCTTACCTTTCTATGTTAATTTTTGAAAATTCATTTATCAGATGACCGAAGGAAATATTTGGTTGAAAGACACCATTGGGTTTATTCCTAAAAATTCTTGGGCCATTGATCCATTTGGTTACTCGCCTACCATGGCATATCTTCTGCGCCGTATGGGCTTTGATAACATGCTTATCCAGAGGACCCATTATGAGCTGAAGAAGGAACTTGCATTGCATAAGAATTTAGAATACGTATGGCGTCAGAGCTGGGATGCTGCAGAAACTACTGATATATTTGTCCATATGATGCCCTTCTATTCATATGACATACCACATACTTGTGGCCCAGAGCCTGCTATCTGCTGTCAGTTTGATTTTGCTCGCATGCGGGGTTCTGTTTATGAACTATGCCCATGGGGACAGCATCCTGAGGAGATCAATCAAGAAAATGTGCGGCAGTTGGCACTCAAATTACTTGATCAATACAGGAAGAAATCTACTTTATACCGAACAAATACACTCCTCATTCCTCTTGGAGATGATTTTCGCTATGTTAGCATCAATGAAGCAGAAGCCCAGTTCAAAAATTACCAATTGTTATTTGATTATATCAATTCAAACCCCAGTTTGAATGCAGAGGCTAAGTTTGGTACTCTGGAAGACTACTTTCAAACCCTTCGTGAAGAAGCAGATCGGATAAATTATTCATATCCTGGTGAAATAGGATCTGGTGTTGTGGGAGGTTTTCCTTCTCTGTCAGGTGACTTCTTTACTTATGCTGATCGGCAACAGGACTACTGGAGTGGCTATTATGTTTCACGGCCCTTTTTCAAGGCCGTTGATAGAGTGCTAGAGCAGACACTCCGTGCCACAGAAATGATGATGGCTCTAATACTTGGGTTTTGTCGGAGGTCACAATGTGAGAAGTTCACTGTGGGTTTTTCCCATAAGCTGACTGCTGCTAGAAGGAATTTAGCCCTTTTTCAGCATCATGATGGGGTAACTGGTACTGCAAAAGATCACGTGGTTATGGACTACGGAACAAGAATGCATATTTCTTTGCAGGACTTGCAAATATATATGTCCAAAGCCATTGAAGCACTCCTTGGAATGCGGTTTGAGAAATTAGATCAAAGTCCTTCCCACTTTGAGCCATCACTGATGAGATCAAAATACGATGCTCAGCCTGTGCATAAAGTAATCAGTATTCAAAAGGGGGCTTATCAATCAGTGGTCTTTTTTAATCCTTTAGAGCAAACCAGAAAAGAAGTTGTTATGGTTGTTGTTGATAATCCTGACATTTCTGTAGTTGACTCTGACTGGAAATGTGTTCAAAGCCAAATTTCTCCTGAATTGCAGCATCAGAAAAGCAAGATCTTTACTGGGAGGCATCGACTGCACTGGGTAGTTTCTGTTCCTGCAATGGGGCTGCAGACATATTATATTGCTAATGGTCTTGCTGATTGTGAAAAGGCCAGGCCTGCAAAGTTGAAGTTTTTCTCCAAATCCAGTTCGGTTAGTTGTCCAAATCCATATTCTTGTGAAAAACTAGAAGCCAGTGTGGCTGAAATTGAGAATCAGCATCAAAAACTAAGTTTTGATGTAAGGCATGGTTTGTTACAGAAGATAAGCTCAAAAAATAGACCCCCAAATATTGTAAATGAGGAAATTGGTATGTATCTTAGTTCAGGTAGTGGAGCATACTTATTCAAGCCCGAAGGTGATGCTCAGTCTATTATTGAAGAAGGTGGGCAGTTGTTGATCACAGAGGGCCTCTTGATGCAGGAAGTATACTCTTATCCAAGGACAGCATGGGAGAATGCCCCCATCTCTCATAGCACCCGTATATACAATGGTGAGAACACTATCCAGGAGTTTGTCATTGAAAAGGAATACCACGTTGAGCTTCTTGGCCATGATTTCAATGACAGGGAGCTAATTGTAAGATATAAAACAGATATTGATAACAAAAGGATATTATATTCTGATGTGAATGGGTTTCAGATGGTCCGAAGAGAAACTTATGATAAGATTCCTCTTCAAGGCAATTACTACCCTATGCCTTCTCTTGCATTTATACAAGGATCTTGTCAGCGCTTTTCTGTCCATTCTCGGCAATCACTAGGTGTGGCAAGCCTTAAAGATGGGTATCTAGAACTTATGCTTGACCGTCGTTTGGTAAGAGATGACGGGCGTGGTCTGGGCCAAGGAGTGATGGATAATCGTGTAATGAATGTTGTCTTCCATATCACTACGGAAACCAATATTTCCTCCCTTTCAAATTTGTTTTCCAGCTCTTTCCCATTTAGTCCATCTCTCTTCTCCCATAGTGTTGGTGCTCACTTGAACTACCCATTACATGCATTTATTGCCAAGGAGCCACAGGAATTATCAGTAAAGCCACCGCCCAGATCCTTTTCTCCTTTAGCTGCTCCGCTGCCTTGTGACTTGCATATTGTGAACTTTAAGGTGCTCAGGCCTTCAAAATTTTTCCAGGAACCACCTGAAGATCTTAGATATGCTCTAATTGTGCACAGGCGACATTGGGACTCTTCTTACTGTCGGAAGGGCAGATCACAATGCACCAATCTGGCTAACGAGCCTCTAAATCTGTTCTCCATGTTCAAGGATATTGCAGTATCGAAAGTTAAGGCAACATCTTTAAATCTTTTGCATGAAGATCCAGAAATACTGGGATTACCAGAGACATTTGGAGATCTAGCTCGAGAAGGGCACGTCGCCATATCTCCTATGGAAATTCAGGCCTACAAGTTGGAGTTGCAGCCCCAACAATGAAATACTCGTCACTGAATTATTTCTGCTGATTTAAACTGGGTTGATTGCAAACAAATGGATTTTACTCGCTCCTATTATAGGGGTGAATTATTCTTGGATAACTTTCTCGTTTAAATATGGAGTTTAAGGTGGTTGTTCAGGGAATGCAATTTGGGAGAAATGCCCATACTCAGTGATGGTGAGAGCAGTTCCCTTGGTCGACGAAGGGTGACACCATATACGCATATGGCTGTCATGTAAGCTTGGATGAGCTTTTTAGCTGCAGCGTTTTCCTGTTCGTTTAGTGAATACTGTGGATCTGTTTACGTCTTGCTTAATTTTAAGAGTAGAATACATGATAAATTTTGGCTTGTTCGCTAATATGATTGTAAACACACGAATGAGATAGGGAACCATGTATAGTTGTTACTTCTGAAGTTGTTTCTGACCAGTTTTTTTTTCTTAGCTGGTAATTGTGAGAAGATTCTCGCATCTGGATAATATTCTCAGAAACCAAAATTCTGGGTAACAAACTTGTTTAGTGCGTTAATCATCCTACGATAACAATATCGGATCGTCGAAGTTTTCTCAAGATTAGAAAAATCCCTCTGCTTTGAGACATCTGATATTTGAAATTATAGTCTAGTAAGTACTTGGTCGTTGGTACTGTCGATTCTTTGTCATCTGAGTGGTAAATTTTGCTCTTGTTATGCTTTTGTGTGCGCGCATTTTGTTCTGGTTTTCATGAAGTAGCACTAACCCATAAGATAAAATAAGGCTTCGTTGTGATTTACATAACTCGTTTGTTTACGAAAGACGATAACGTTGAAGATGGAGACTGAAGCGATTGATTCCGTCCTTTCAATTATGGTGAGGATGAAAAGTTAGATCCAGATCCTACATCAGATAGAACGGGCATACGATTTCTGGAAGCTTAGGTGCTTAGGCAGAAAATAAAATCGGAAATTTTAATTCATATCTGAAATTCAAGTATGGATATGAAAGCCAACAATTCCAGGCATTAGTTGTCTGAGTTGGTCGCAAAAAAACGAAGTGGGGAAAAGGCATGACCCGTTTTTCCCTTTTTTGGTACGAGGCCAACAAGGCACACTGTTTTGTTGCTGGACCTAATCCTCAATGCATCCCTCATGGGGAATAAGAAAAGAGAAGAAAAAATAGAGATAAAAAATCGGAAAGGACGTGTGAAAAGCCTTTTGAAGACCTCTTCTCTTTTCTGAGTTCCCAGTATTATAAGATGATTTCATCTTGTACCCTGACATTCAAAGTCTTATTGGGAAGAACAATGCTATTGGTCACGACAACCTCATCCTCGAGAGGAAAAAGGAAACAAATTCCAGTACTGAGAATTGATTTAGGAGATTGGGTTTAGATAATCAGTACTCAAAAATACTTAAAGCGAGACCAAACAGAGGTCGTATCCCGAGGATGGTAATTCCAAGCTTGGCGTTGTAGTCTCCCTCACCCTGCACCGTTCAGTTGACTATTGGTTAGTCCCAGTAAGCCCGTTGAATACAACCCACAAACAGTCAAAAAGCTTTGCCAATTAGAGTTGCAAGTCTCCAGGACTTAGATATGTGCTCTGACGTTATTTTCTAAGTCAAACGTTACTACTTTTTTTGATACAAGTCAAACGTTATTACTAGTTATGGATATCATGTACAGAACTTGCCTGCACTCGGGACCATCTTCCAATTGACGATTTCCATCCAATGATAGAATTCATAACTATAGCATTTTCCTGTCAGGAGAAACAACACATTACTTACACAGTAAAAATGTCCCCCTACACACACTAACGCAAAGAATAAACTTGGTATTTTAAAAAAGAAAAAGTCACGCTAAACACATCTAGTTCCTTACCTTGATTTCAACGTCATCCAAGATAATACAATTTATCAGCCTAACACCAAACCCTACACGAACATTCGCTGAAACAGAAACATTGGGACCAATCTGCTCAAGAAAGAAAAATAAGAAATTTATTTTAAATTCCACAGCAAGCACTTAGGTCAGAAAGAATGAGTGAACTTTGATGTTTTATTTTAAATGAGCAGCCGATAAATCTATAGATGCTATAGCCAATACATCATATGATGGAACACAGATTATTCTTACAACTCATACAACAACACCTTTATCAGCAATCCAAAATAACTTCTCTCTTTTTTTTTCCAAATAAAGAGTTTTCATACAATAAAACAGCTTTTAAAAGTCCCTAATCGGAGCCTTAACATAGTTTCTCATGGTGTTCACACTTCACAGGCATCAAATTAACAGACAAGACTTAGACTTCAACACAACAGGTTTTTATTTGCTTGTGTAAAACAGAGTTAAATCCTCTACAGACACAAATGGAACTACCTTTGCAGTCGGATGCACTTTTGCAGATGGATGAATATATACATCACCAACAATTGTAGCATTTTTTTCCCCATCTCCGCTGGCCAAAAGATAGGGTGAAGTAAACCGGAATTGTGCAAGATACAACTCCGAGCATTTTAGAGACATCCTATTCATGTCAAGTGGATTCAATTAGTTGGAGACCAATCATGGTCCTAGGTTAAAGCTCAAGGGGAGGGGACTGTACAATACCCTGAAGTTTTAATTTGCTCCCAAAAATCCGTCGTCTGATATGTATACAATTATTTCTTTCCAGCCAGAGGAGACAAAATATCTTGATCCAGTCTTACAAAATCTGTAGGACGAGTCCTGCAGAACAATTATACATCTTCGAGCTCAGTGAAAGTTGCAGTTTTGAAAAGGAAAAGGCAAAGTATGACTGCAGTGGAAAGATGTGAAAGAGACATCTGAATATTTGTCAAATAATTGAGAATTAGAAGGATAAAAGCAATAGAGATCAGATATCCTGTATGACAAATAAAAGAATTGCTTCCATAGCTTACAGAAAAAATTCAGGCAGCCACGGGTAGAGCCTATCATGCATTTGACTCAAATCTGAACTACTAGGGAGTTAGGATACATGAGTAAGCTGTTAAAAAATTACCTTCATTTTGCTTTAAAAAAAAACAGTTAATGGTATTAGTCCAACCTGGTGGAAAATTGGAGTGCTTCAAAGCTGGAGACTCGATGTAAATTAGCTGCAATCAACAAAATTAAGTTGGTTTCCAACAGTGAAAGCTATTTCTTTGAAAAAGGAACTCACTCTGAGATCAGGCCAAAGCTAAGTCTACATTGAAATTAATTTTAACTTCAACTAAATTCTTAATTCAACTGATAGCCTAAACAGGAAAAACAGTCGTCTTATGGCATCACCCCTATATTTGATGTTCATTCACCCCTTAATTGGTGAGGGTTTTCAAGAAATGAGAAACTGACTCCATATTATAATTTATATTTGCGGAAGAAAAGTAAAAAAACAGAGGCTCAGAATCTGAAAGGTAAAATGATCCATGTTCACCAAAAAATTAGCTTGACAGCAAATATGTTTCCTCTGAGAGAAAGCAAAAGAGAGCTACAGAAACAAAGAAGAAAGTCTACTATTTTACGTAATAACTATCTCTTATCAACCATAGCACGCAATTGAACGCAATGACTAAAATACGTTGGTGGCAATATGGATTATCATGCATATACTCTTGATTTCAAGTATGTTGAAATACAAGAATGATATAATCCAGTGTATTTACAAACAAATTCATGGAACACAAAAACCTTTTATTGTTGAGGCTAGTAAAATTATGATAAGCTAGACCAACCTCTCTCTTCACGATTATTGGATACATTTTGTATGGCATGAAATATATCAGGGGTGAACACATAAACACCACAATTTATCCAATGACTGACCTGCAGGTTATGAAATGGTAAATCTTCCATAAGAAAAGCCAAAACCATAAAAAATATAAGTTTACCCAATCAAACTCAAACATGGATGCTTTTCTAAAGAAAAAAAAAAGTGAAATATGTTAGAGCTAACTAACTAAATACTCACAAAAGTCTCAGGTTTCTCTGTATAATGCAGCAATTCGTTAGTGACAGTATCAGTCACCAAATTATCCAGTTTAATTTAGACTAATTTTGCCCCAATAATCTTGTTAAAAGATTATAAAAGAATAACCGTGATAGGCGTATAGGTCTAGGAGCAGATACGATAACTAAGTATAGATGATTGTAAAATTATAAAGTATACTAAACATTAATTCCCTCCAATTCTATTACTAACTCATCCCTTGGGGCCAAATTAATCTCCCTTTTAAATTTGGCTAAAAACTTTAATTCCATATTAGACTTTGAGAAAAAAATACTTATAATTGATAGTTCAATTCAAAACTAATGTTTTTAGTTATCATAGATTTAGAGTGTAAAATATTTTCATTTTTACTAAGTAAATATTTAAATTTGTGTTCTAAGTAAAATCATTTATCATCTCCATAAATAGTTTCTTATATAGTTTCTTAATTCACATTGTTGTATTTGAATGAGAATAACAGTAGATCATGGGGACACTGGATCACATGAGACCTATGGAGCTCCATTAGGGAAAACTTGTGCTCCTCGCACAAGAATGTTGGGTTATCAAAAGAATATTCTATGTAACCACTTTTACTCTGCTTATCAACCTTGGAGACCTTCCAAATTTGTCATTATTGTTATTTTGCAGTTGTATACAAACTAGGCCTGATACAAGTTCTTGACTTTACTGCAAGTATGCTAATATTGATTTGAAATCACAAGCCAATATGCAAATATTAATATTTATTTAGAAGAAATCAGATAAAAGCAGCAAAGTGCCTGGAGTATCCTGCTTAAGATGAATAAGTACTTTTGTGCAGTGCTAGTAAGGAAGCATAGGCTCCGCCCTTTTTGAGCAAAGTTTTATGGCTTCCCTTCTCTGCAATGACTCCATTTTGAAGTACTGCAATTAAATCTGCATTCTTAACTGTGGATAACCTATGAGCCACAACAATTGTGGTTCTATCCACTACGACACGATCTAGTGCATCTTGAACCACTTTTTCAGATTCAGCATCAAGAGCACTTGTGGCTTCATCTAGTAATAATATCTTTGGATTCTTCACTATGGCTCTTGCAATTGCCACTCGTTGCTTTTGTCCCCCAGATAATTGAACTCCTCTCTCCCCCACAATTGTGTCATACCCCTACATATATGTAATGTGCAGTTAGCTAGTCATCATTCAGAATTCTACATTTTGGACAAGTCTTTACACAGATTTAGGTGTTTCACCTGATACAAGCTGCTGATGAACTTGTGAGCATTTGCCAGTTCTGCAGCAGCTATAATTTCTGCTTCTGTTGCATCTCCTTCTTTTCCATATGCAATATTAGCTCGAATGGTGTCATTAAACAACATTGGTTCCTGGCTTACTAAACCCATCTGTTGTCTTAACCATTTGATCTGTAGCTTTTGAATTTCGACTCCATCTAATGTAATGTGACCTGAGTTTGGGTCATAGAATCTTTGTAGCAACGAGATCACAGTTGACTTTCCACTTCCACTTTCTCCCACTAGTGCAACAGTCTGTTTTAAGGGATTGTTAGAAGATTATATAGATTATTTATGGCCAATCATTTTGTTATCATGCGACTTATGCTTCAAATTAATGTTTAAATTGGTGAATTATACCTTTCCTGAAGGAATGGTCAAGCAAAGATCACTAAATATTTGAACATCAGGCCTGATGGGATACTTGAAAGCAATATGACGAAACTCAACTTCTCCCTTCAAATCTTGCAATGTCGATCCAGAGACATCACTGGGGTCTATTTTTGATTTCTGATCAAGAATATCGAATATAGAAGCGACAGAAACTGTTGCTTTGCTTGCACTTGGGGCCATTAAACCAGATTGAGATAGTGCTACAGCTGCCGTAGTGAGAACAAAGAACACCTGAAAATTTGCAAACTGCATTATCAAGGTTGAGTGGATGTAATTCTCGAAAGAACTTTTCTTCTGTAATTATATGATAAGTAGTGAAAAAAGCATAATATATCTAGCACGGTGAACAAGATAGATAATAACTTACACGAAAAATATGTGAGATTGATATTTTGCCATCTTGAACAAGTCGAGCACCAGCATAAAAGCTGCATCCATAGACAGAATACAAGACAAGGAACGATACACCCAAACCAGTTCCGCTGATTAATCCTTGCCTTATACCTACTTTTATTGGTCCTTCACATTTCTTATGGTATAACTCCATCACCTTCTCTTCAGCGCAGAAAGCAGCCACTGTTCTAATACTCCCTACTGCATCATTTGCAACTTGACTTGCCTCCTCATATTGTTTCTGTTGGAAAATTTCGAGTATAACATAATTGGTCATTCAAATATTTGCATTGGTCATGATGTTTGTTTGTTTACTTTATATTTAATGATAATGTTGACAGTTGGAGACAAACCTTTGCATCTGCGCTGAATCCTCGGATGGATTTAGCGTGCACCTGAGCATTTACTACTACAAGTAAAGGTAGCATAGCAAGAATGATCAATGAAAGTTGCCAGCTTGCCTCAAAGCCAATTACTAAGGCAGATATTGCAGTAGAAATATCTTGAATCAGCAAGCCTAGTGCATCCCCTACCACAGCTCGTATAGCAGCAGCATCAGTAGCAAGTCTTGCTCCAAGTGCTCCACTTGAATTCTCAGCTTTGTCAAACCAGCCTATTTCCATGTGAATTATTTTCTCAAAACACAATAGACGAATCCTTTTTATCAGCTTACAACCAGCTACACCAAAAAGGTATGACCTTATGGAATTCACGAAGAAGGCTGCTACAGCAAGTGCAACAAACACATATGCCCAGAATTTAGAATCTTTACTGAGTTTATCTGCAGGCTCAAAGAAAGTATGTATCATGCCAGATAAAAGGAGTCCATAAAAAGGTAATACTGCTCCATTTAGTGTTGCGGACAAAGTAGCCAAGAGTAACACTGCGAATTCAGGCTTGTTAAGATAAGCAAGGCGAAGAAGTGAGACTTTGGCAGGGTTTTGTGATGCATCAGAATCTCCTGCTGCCGTTGCAGAAGTGAGACTTGAGAAAGAGTGACGACTACTGTTTCCTTTTCCAGATGATCCTTGGCTTGTTGATCGAAGGAAAGAAAATCGTTGACTCGATTGTCGTCCAGAGTCCTGAAAGCTTTCAGGCTTACGTTCTTGCTCTCTTTTAGTATCTTGCAATCTAATGAGTTGGCTATAGGCTCCATCTGGATCCTCTGCGAGCTCTGCATGTGAACCTAACCGATTGAAAGAGATAAAAATGAAGTGAGTCATAAATAACGAAACAAAATTAGATTGCCATATGGTGGAATTCATTGATGACAAGATAATACATATACCTTTTTCCACTATCTTTCCTTGATGAATAACAGCTATTATATCTGCGTTCCTTATAGTCCTTAAGCTGTGGGCTACAATCACAGTAGTCCTGCTTATCATAATTCTGTCCAATGCCTCCTGCACTACTCTCTCAGATTCTGCATCTAGGGCACTGGTAGCTTCATCCAGAAGTAAAATTTTTGGGTCTTTCAATATTGCTCTTGCAATTGCAACTCTCTGCTTTTGACCCCCAGAGAGCTGAGTTCCATTCTCGCCTACCATTGTGTCTAGTCCCTATTTCATGAGTTACCAAAAAACTACAGTTGTTAAAGGACCACTTAGTTTAAACATGTATTTAACTACTTTTCTCTGGTCTTATAATAGAGTATGCAACAGAAGATAATCTCGTCAAAACAGATAATCCAGATTTTAAGGTCAGGGTTCATTCACCTGAGGAAATTTATCAATAAATTTAGTTGCATTAGCAAGTTCTGCTGCAGCTCTGATTTCTTCATGGGTTGCACCATCTCTGCCATAAGCAATGTTCTCTTCAATGCTACAAGCAAAGAGAATTGGTTCCTGGCTGACAAGGCCTATTTTCCCTCTAATCCATTTTAAGTTAAAATCTCTGAGATTGATATTGTCAATGAGAACTTCACCAGATTGTGGATCATAAAACCTTTCTATCAAACTGATAACAGTTGATTTCCCGCTCCCACTTTGCCCTACCAAGGCAGTAGTAGTGCCACTTGGTATTGATAGAGAAAATCCATTGAATATTAGCTCATTTGGTCTTGTAGGATAACTAAAGCAAACCTCCTTTAGTTCTATATCTCCATTAAGGTCATCCAATTTCTTACCAGAAGTGTCATAAGCATCAATTTCTGGTTTCCTCTTGATTGTTTCAAATATTTTAACAGCCGCAGCTTGTCCTGCAGCAAATGCAAGCAAACTTGGAGATGACTGCCCTAGATACCTGGTAATTGTGACAAATAAGAAAAATATTGTCATGTTATCCCCCTATTACATACATATATATTCTCATTACAGTCTTTAATGTAAGATATAGTTGACTTTTTTGGGTAGATTAAGAAAACCAAATAAATCAGTTAATTATGATCAAATTTAACCCTCAAGATGAATTCATATTATATACTCCCTAATCTACCCAAATTAGTTAACTTGTTCTTATATTAATTATAATCAACTAATTTATTTGGTTTCTTAATCTATTTAAAAAAGTCAACTAACTCTTGTATCAAGGACCTGAGGACTATTAAATAGTATAAGCTAACTCACAGGGAGCAAGTAGATATCGCAAAAAAGATACTCATGACTTGGCCTCCTGTGTATCCTTTCTCTAGTACCATCTTCCCTCCATACCATGTGGCCAAAGCATAACTGGAGAACAAAAACAAACGAACTGAACCTAAGCCGCAACCAGAAGCTGCTCCGTCTACCACGCCGGCATGGTAAGCTTTTATTAAAGATTCATTATACTGGCTTATAGCTTGCTTCTCCCCTGTGAATGATGCAACCTGTGAAGATTAGCCAATACCATTTTTATGTCAAGGCCAGTTCCAATGTCTATCAGGTGAAACTATAGGGATCTGGAGATTAATTTTCCCTATTCAAAAATTAGGAGAAAGAAATGATGAAGAGTTCTTCATCCTGGTAATAGGCTTACAGTTCGAATGGAACTGATTGTCTGGTCCACCACATTTGCTGCTGTGGAATAGGCTGCTTGCCCGAGAGATGCCATCTTTGCAGCGACGAAGCTCATCAAGGCACCAGAGAGGATAAAAAGTGGAAGAAAAGATAGAAGGACAAGGGTGAGAAGCCAGCCCTTGGAAAATGATATGACCACACCTCCCACAAATGTTGCTACATGTTGTATGAACTTTCCTACCTGATATCACTCAAAAAGTTATCAGGACTAGTCAAAGAAAATGGTTCTTTAGTAAATGGCAAAGAAAATGATCAAATGGCGAAGAACAATACTTTCTCTCCCATGGCATCTTGAATGAGAACTGTGTCACTTGACATCCTTGTAATAACCTCTCCACTGTTGGTTTCCCTATCAAAGAAGCTTACTTCTTGTCTCAAGATGGCTTCAAGGTATAAGCTTCTTATCCTTGCAGACTGTCTCTCTCCGGTGACCATCCAGCAAGTCACCTCTATCAAATAGCATGCATAGGTATCTTTTAGTTTTTCAGATTTAAGACAAACCAATATATTGTGCAAGTTAAATTGTAAGCATTTTTATTAGCAGAAATTTTGATATACTTACGCAAAAATGAAGCTACAAATGTACCCATAGCCAAGTATACAAAGTCAAGAGACGCCTGAAAATAAAAGCATATATTATGAAATCAAAATTGGAAAACGTAAAATGAAGTGATGCAAGTCATTAATTATTGCATTACCTTGGAGACATTATGAACAATTTCTTTGGTGTCACTAGTTCCTCCAAATGCATCAATGACATTTCCAAAAATGATCATCAATAGAGGTATAGTCATTCCATTAGCTACAGCTGATGTTGTCCCAAAAAACATGAGAAGACGATCAAAAGTGTCTGCATATGAGAAAAGCTTGTAGAAGGTAACTGTTTTATGGCTTTCTTCTTTGGGCTTGCTCTTCTCCAAATCTTGTTGCTGCCGATCTGTGTTTGTTCGGATAGTTTCAGGTACTTCGGTTGGTGGATGACTTGCTGATGATCCTGTTGCATCAGATGTAATAATTTCCCCATCCGAGCATGTTTCTCTAGCCATTTCTCTCCAATCAGATATATCTGTTGCTTAATAATTAAAACCCATAACATGTTATGTTTCAGAAGTTTAAGGGCCAAGAAACTTCAAAATGTCTTCATTCAAATAGAGTTTAATTGAAGATACTAGCCTAATACAGGAAAAAAGGCCCCAATTTAAGTTTCTCTTGTGGGCATTTTTAATCATGCACCAGATTTAGAAGCAAGGAATTGTCTAAAAACAGTGAGCTATGATTCCACAAGAAGTTAGACAATAATTAACATATAGGATCTTGACGACCCCATATATATGTGGAATTATTATGCCAAATCATTTCTTAAAGATTTGAACAACTCGTATTGCAATTGATAATACTTTTCCCAAATCTCAATTTATTAAAATTATTCCAAAGGGATTTTTCACAAAATAAGCAAAATAATAGTCACATAAATGCATAGATTAAAAAAAAGTGACATCTTTCTAGGTCTAATAACGAAAGTTATTAAGATCCAGTGGACTAACATGAAATTATGCAAATTAGTGCACGGGTTAATCAAAATTTCTGATAACCCAAGGGACCCCAACTGAAATTCTGGTGCAATTATTTACGTCAAAACAGGATTCCAGAAAATTAATTTTAGAGGTAAAATTAATTTTAGATAAAATTATTATTTAAGTTATTATAAATCATGATTTTTAATAAGTAAGATCTATCAGTTTTTGAAATAATTTTTAAATATTATAAAAACTAACTATTTTAACTCTATAAATTTTTATTATTTTTCAATTTCTCATTTCTTATTTATCTCGTGTCTTAATAATTTATTTATACAAAATTTTTGATATAATTATCTAAATATTTATATTTTTAAAATTATTTTCATAACAAAATATATTTTATAAAATATATTTTTTATAATCGCTTTAAAATTAATTTTTTCTAAAATTTATTTTTTATTAGCTAAACCAAACACACCCTGGACGATTTTGTAAAAACGAACGAAGCCCAAAGCACAAAAGTTAGTTATGGAAGTACTGAATTAAGTACATATGCATGATTCGAAGTTTCGAACTCGTGTCATAAAATTGAGGTCAAAACCGAACTCAAACCGCTCCACTAGCCAACTTTGAAGGGTGCCGTCAAACCAGTATTTTATTATACCGCTATTTTTTAACCCAAAGGAATGCAAGGGGCTTCCTTCCGGATGCCAGAATGCATCTTCTGCTTCTTTATGCTCGCCGATTCCGCCATGGTTTGAGCTATCCAAGCTCAAAACGTGATTTTAAACCTTTCCGGCACCATAAAATCAATCCCAAACTCTCTCAAAACCTTAAATACACAAAAACAATCCAAAAACTGCAAGAACCCGAAGCTTTAAATCTTTCGGAAATCTGAGATTCGATTTGTGAAAACGACAGTTTTTCTAATCGATTGAAAACAAGGAAAACGCCCCCGCAAGTTGTGTTTCATATGTTTGCAAGAACCGACGACGAATGATGCAGTTTCTAATAAAAAAAAACAGCCGATAAATATTAGTGATGTCCAATTTTCTTTATTCCCATGCAGTTAATTTGCTGGGAAGAAAATGGGGTTCGGGAGATTAAAAGTTTTTACTTTTTGAGTTAGCCCTAAGTAAGCGACGATGGAAACCAATAATTTTCTCTTGAAGCTGCAGCTAAATTGGTCCTGAAACTCTGTGAGAATCTAAGTCAAGTAGCAGCGCAATGTGAGTAAGTTTTTCAATAAAAAGCCATCACACGCATGTCAGTAATTTCAGCAACAGAGAGGCTACGTAAAGTAGCAGCTTTAAACCAAATTCAAGGAAGAAATAGTTACCAGTTAGAACAAAAGAAGAGGGAAAGCTATAAAACGAATGGGAGGTGCACCTTGAAAACCAGCAATAATACTTAGATATACAAACTAAAAGCGACCGAGAGCTATGAAAGATGGTGTCGTCCCATGTTGTAGTTCGTAGGTATATATGAAAAAATGATCAAAAGAGAACAATTAAAGCAGAGAAACGAACCTTAAGAAAACTTGAGGATGGAGGTTTGGGATATGAAAAGAGAGAAGGGAGGTGAGGGAAGCAACTGGGGATGAATAGTCTAGTAGGGCAAGGTAGCTCGGGGGGGTTTCCTTTTAATGATGACACACAAGAGCTAAAGAAGGAGATCAGATGCTCATTGCCTAAACAAATAATTAATTAAGGGTTTTTAAATATATAGATCATATTCCCCTAATTACATCAGGAGCCTTGTCATCAGATTTTCCCTTTCTTATGTATAATTCTTGTACTGAACCTGCTGTTCTTTTTCCTTTTCCCCAAGCCTGATGGCGATAGTGGAGCTACTGTTACTTGGCATTGTACTGTCATTAATTGTAATTGGATCAAATCTAAACAGATGAATTCGTGTCAACATTGATTCAAAAAAAGTGAAGTCAATCAGGAAAATTGGCTGAGTTGATTCAAGCTTCTTTAATTTTTGTTTATAATTTTTGCATCAAAAAGAAAATAACAGCACGTCTTCATGATAAGTTCTTTTTCTTGCTATTTTTATTGTATTTTAGAACCGCCATTCTTGTACTTGACTATTATTAATTACTTATTTACGTAGTGAATATTGTAAGATGGATAGTTAGCTTATTATTTTGAGTGATGGATAAATATAAGTTACATAGCTTTGAATTTAAGTTAATAAATTTATCAAGAGTAACGGTTTCTTTTTTTTTTCTTTTTTTTTGTGTTTTAATGTGTAAAACTAAAAATATATTTATTTTGTTACTATTAATTAGATCATTACTCTTTTTAAGATTTTGAGCACAAATAATTGTTATCTTTTTCAAAATTTAAACTCATATTTTCTTTTATATGAGTGTCACTCCAACTAATAATTTGTTAGTTCTTAATATGTCATTTTATCGCGAAGATACAAGGAATTTTTAAAGTTTTATTGTTGAGAAAAAATGCTTTTAATAAATAAATAGTATAGGTATAAACCACCTTATAAAGAATTGGATAAAAATGCATTGAATACAAATAGCAAACAACTATCATATATTTTAAAATTATATAACACTTAATATCATAATCTTATTTATTATATACGTCTAGTATCATAATTTTATTTATTATATAATTTTACTTATATTTTTTTAAATTTTAGTATAATTTCACCCACAATATTTTTAATGTGGTGCAATTATTAGTATTTGAGAAATAAAATTATATATAAAATTTTATTAGATTGAAAAGATTATTAATAAAATTGTCCATAAATAAAATTATGATACTTAACACGTATAAAAAATAAAACGAAGATATTTGGTACTATATTTTAATTACTTTCGGTTGTTAACATAAGTGGCGATGAATTAAATTAAAAAAATTGGTAATGAAATAAAAACATTATTATATTAAAGAGATGAGAAGGAAAAAACGAGTAGAAAGAAATAAACTTCTTACGTATGTATGGCAAAAGACAACTCCATAAGCAATGTTATTCTATGATGACAATAATCTAACATATATAGATTAGGTGTATTTGGGCTCTACAAACTTTTTTTTTTTTTTTTGTGTGTGAAGGGTTTCTGATAAAGAAAACTTTATTTAGATACTCCAATATTAATAAATAATTTTTGATAAAAGAATAATAATATATTACAGAGACTAAAAGCCAGTCATTCAAAAATAATATCAAGCATTAGGTAACATTACATTAGCAATTGATGACGTTAATTTATTTTCCAAATAATGAATTAGTTTTCTTTAAAAAAATGGGAACGGAAATATCGCCACAATTAACATATCATCAACTCATCATATTCAAAAAGAATATTAGTAAATTATTTGTTTTGTGATAAATTATATTTTTTTTAACTTTCTTTTTGGGCAGGGAGTTTATATTTTTAACAATTAAATATATTTTTAGTGACAATTTGAATAAAAATAAAATGTAAAAAAAATTCGACAATAAAGATGTTAATGGATTTATGTAAATCTGAATCTCAGGACACTACAGTGTCTCCGGTTTGTAAAGATGCGAGTATTTTATATTTATTTCATGTTTTCTTACCCTTAATCATTGTACAATGATTCCCATTTTTTAAGCAAATGCTGCCGATTGAATGGGATTTCAAATAAATGGGACATTTTTCTTTTGCCTTTTAGGTGGTCAAAAGAATCCAAATAAATGGTTGACAAAGCAAAATAATAATAATAAAAAAATGGTGGGTTTGCTATAACTAATAATTATAGTACTATTAATGTGGTTTTTTCAGAGTGGTCCTAAGGTTGGGTACACTGTCTTGGTGCAATTCATTGGGCTCGAGGAACCTGGGGACCACTTACACATATGTGAATTGGAACCATCTCTCTAATGAACTCTACACAGTACCAACAAAAAGATTGGCACAACTTACAAATAATAAATAGGTAGATTTTTTAAATATATTAAAATTTAAATTAGGTTGTACATATAAAAAAAATATTTTATTGAGATAGATAAGTTTTTAAAATTATGTTTGATATAGAGTCATATTTAAAAGGGGTTATTTTATTAATTTATTATTAATTATGAAAAGACTATAGTACCCTTGTCTAAATCTCCAAATCTCAGCTCATATCTATTTATTTTCGTTGTCTTTCTAAAATTAAGAGTAGCAACAATAATGGAGGGAATTGGCGGTTTTTGAAAAAAAAAAAAAGGAAAATGTGGAGTTGGGATCGAGGATGAGTGGTGATCATAAGAGGTGAAAGATCATTGGGGCTATAGTAGCTGTTGCTACTATAACAATGGCACTGGAATTGTTGCAATATAGGAATCACTAGCAAGATTTATAATCGAATCTCATATTCACAAAGGAGGAAGATACATCATATTTACGTATAAGTAGAGATAGATCATCTTGGAGCTATCATCGAATAGAAAATGATAGGAAATAGCTTAAAAAATGTCTCTTTTAGAGGAGAAGGTGAGATGAGGGCAGAGAGAATGACTTAGAGATGATATTAGAGTAGTCAGAGTTCAAGAAGGAGAACTAGAGAAGATTAGATAGAGTAAAGGAGTGGAGGGAGGAGGAGACAAACCTAAATTTGAACATGTTCGTCTAAGAAGTGAAGTATATAATAATAAAAGAAAAAGGTTACAATAGAAAGAAACAGGTTGAAAGATTGAAAATACAATATTAGGGGAGTTAGTATTACCCAACCCATCTATATAGTATTATCCAATCATTAAATTTTTCTGATACTATATATCAAACATTTTAAAGCAATTCATTGTTTATCCGAATGTTAATCATAAGCCCTCAATGTTATATAGTAAAGGTGGCTTTAATTTCTAAAAAAAACACGTACATTGGGAAACATCTCTGTAAACCAGTGTATCATTGTTGGTACGCTTCGCTATTATTTAAAAACCGTACGGATTCCATTATTTAATTAAAAATATTATGTATTTTGGAAACCCATGGATCGAAAACCCGTGAACAGTGAACCGTCAGAATTTTTTTATTAAGAAAAAAGGATGTGACCTGAAACAATTGTACTAAACTTTTGGTCGATATTTTTCTTGATCTAATTTTTTGAGAAAAAGCTCACAAGCAATATCCTTATTATAGTTGAAATATATTTATACTTTTAAAAATGTAGATATATAAGACTTATTATTTAGCCTCATATATATATTTTTTTATCAAATCAAATCAAGTCAAGAGAATTTAAAGTATTAATAATAAGAATATTTATGATAAAATAAATAACTCTAGGAAAATAAAATCGAACCAACTCAGTAATATTTTAATTAGAATAAAATCATGTGTCCATACAAAAAGATAATATGAGGGGAGTAGTTGTCATTTGATACAATCTATGCTAGAATATAATTTATCTATTAATTATTAATATAAGAATTAATTTATAATATGAATAAAAGCGAGTACATTAATATAACACAGAAGATAGCATAGAGATATTAGAAAAGTAAAGAAATTGGTAAAAGAGAAGGAGAGGGGGAAGTGTTGGGGAGGGGGTGACAGTAAATTGGTTTCCTTAAAGCCATTAGCCGCACATTGAGGAAGCAGTCTCGTCTTGTGGAGGCCGTAAACGAAGCGGCCAAGCACATGCATGCCCACCCCACCACTTATATATACGCCGTCGCTTCATTTTAACTAATCAATAACGTATTTATTAATCTAATCTATGAGGGTACCAACACGATCCTATTATCGTTTCTGAAGTACCACATGCATGCATGCATGCATGCATGTGCATAATTATACTTGATTTTTGAATTGGCTTCTCAAGCGTCTGAAAGGGCATCAAGCAAAGCCACGAGAACCAATGGGATGCACTATTCCTCCTGGTACTAATTAAAAGGCCCCCCTTATTTATGGTCCCAATTAAAAGCCATTATCACCCTGTTATCCTTTTTTAATAGTAAAGTAGCCTGAAAATATAAATTATTCACAAGGCCGTTTGAAAATAAAAAATTATTTAAAAAGTCAAAGTGGTTAAATTATATTTTTTGTTTAAAAGAGAGTGTTAGGAATATTTGTTCTAGGTGAATTGTGTACCAATAATGAGAGGAGTACAAACTAATTAATAAATATCAATATAGTTAATAAAAAATTGATTGATAATCTAAAATATTATAAATTTAAATTTTGCTGTTGTTGATGTAAATTGATGGATAATTTGTAAGTACATTTAATTTTTTTTTTTTTTGAGTTTTGAGATATATTTAAACCCTAATGAGTTTAGGATTAACTCACATCATTTTTTTATTAAAAAAAAATAGACAAGTACAATTGTTTAGGAGCCTATAGGAATGAAGGGATTTACTTGTTTGGGATCATACGGGGAACGGAATAATAGTACACTGGCAGTTGGCATTCCCATTCTATAGCTTCCCCAACAAATTGCAATTACAAAATTCAATAATCCCATCAATATTCCAACCACCAAACGAATAGAGGCATGCACTACTCCTAAACATGTACTAGTAGCTACACATATACCATGTTGAACTCTATTTAAAATGAAAATATTTTTCAAAATCAAGGCCAAACTTTGGAAATTATGATTGAAAAAGATTTTTTTTATATAAAAAAATTTATATAAATTTAGTATCGATCTCTCATCAAAATTAGAATATAATTCTAAATTTAAAGAGGGTTTACAAAAAAAATTTACCAGATGGTGATTGAAAAAGATTAACTTAAAGGATTAATCACTTAATCAGCCAGTTCTATTGGGGTGAGTCGGGGACCCAGGGCCTGTACTTGATTGTGGCCCAATATAATCAATGGCAATATTGGGTTAGCTGGGCAGGGGGTGTATCACTTTTTAGCCTTTTGGTCCCCAAAAATCTCAGAGAACTCAGAATTTCATATGCTTAGCTGCCCTTCCCTACGTTCGAAGCAATAATATCATTTTTTTTTAAAAAAAATTATAGTTGTTAAAAAGATTAGTTAAATTATATCATCATTATTATGTAAATTGTGGGCGTCACTTTCCCTAGTCATAAGTATAGTTAGGAAAAAATAATAAATAAACAAATAAATTTGAGATATTTCAGTTAAAATAAAAATAGACCCTAAATTAATTTTTATATTTAAAATTAGAGTACGTTAAATATTAGAATATATATATGGCATGGTTTCATCCAGCTGCAGGGTCGGTCAGGGACACAATTTATGTGGCAGTGGATTTGGAGATTTCGAAAGGACGAGCTTTTCTTTTCTTTTCTTTTATTACCAAAATTATCAAAAGATTTTGGAACTAAAATGACGATTTGATATCTGATTGCTTTCCACCGTCTTTACATTTATCACCTGCATAAAAATTGACTACATTCTGATGAACTGATCATCTTTCTCTTTCGCTTAATTTCAAGTTTCTCTGGAAACCGTAGAGAGATAAACCAACCTATCACATTATATATTATGATTACATTATGGCTGCTTCTGGCATCACCCACTCACGAAACCTGGAGAACCAATTAATCCACAAAATCCGAATTGTATTATTCGTCCCTTGTATAAGCCTTTGAACCGAATTGTATTATTCAAAAAAATAATATTAAAATTAGTTAAGAGTAATAAATGTCTATAGAAAATATATTATTATTTTTTAACTATATATATCCTTATTTATAAGTGGGTAGATGAGAGTGAAAAAAATGAGAGAGAATGTATAGAAGAAGTTATTGATAAAAATGTATTTAATGTGAAAGCGAACCCATTATGGATCTTTTTGGACAAGCTTTTCAATAAAAATGATCTTATAGTAAGAGTTTATAACTGCTAGTTGAAGGTAGGCCAGAACAAGTGGCTGCTAGGTAAAAAATAAACACCCTCTCGTGTATTTTTCCCTTCTATCCCTTCTCGTTCTCTCTCTACTTTGTGCCGAAGTGCATTCTTTAACCCCTGTTCACGTTGGATTCAATAGGTGTAGATATCATAAAGTTAACTAGAAATATATATGGAAGATTATCTGCGGCATTGTTGTCTTTCAAACTTCACACGCACTCATGTCAACTTTGTGCTTCTTGCTGATGTGTCGGCTGAGGAACTGTAACAACCACGAGATACAGTGACAGACCGTCATAAACATGGAAACCCAGGAAGCCAATAATTTAGGACCACACATAAGCAAAGTATAATGACCACTGAGTCGTATAACAAGAACACCAGAATTGAACAGGCCTACGTACAGGGATAGGGAAGCGTATAGGAAATAGGAATTGCCGAATTCTGTCACCTCACCGGTGAAGCCAAATCCCCCATGATTTTAAGACTCTAAAAAATACAACAGAAGTGGTGTCCATGTCAGGGAACCACCCACGATATGAAAAGCGAGATGGTGTCATATGGCACATCGTAATGCACTGGGGTGTGATTATCACGAGGTTTGTTTGGCAAATTAATGTTTGTACTCGAATATTCCTAACCACCAGTTTATTAATTCTGCATGTCGCGTGCTTGCTTGTGTTGGCTGCGTGTGTGTGTGTGTTTGCTGCGTGCTTCCCTTTACCAGCTTCTCTTTCTGGACAATTTCGCTCTCAGTAACCAAAAAAGGAACTGTGAGTGTGTTTTGCCGATCTCACAGTTCCTCTGCAGTTAGAAAATTCCGGAAAGGTGAAATGGCGATATTATGATGCCATAAAAAGCCAACCATATCCTGTGCAGCATATTATTAGTTGACGATATATCCTGAGTAGGATGTACGGTTCAATTTGGGCTCCTGGCTAACTCAAACATGGGTCTCTTTATCTTAAATTGACAATTTTGTCTTTGTCTAAGAAAATACGGAACTCCCTAGGTATCGGATTCATGTATACTAAGTATAAAAAAAAAATCCGGATTTGATGGGTTACATGGCAGGGTGTTTTAAAGAGCAGGTGTAAAGCATGACTCGTGTCATTGAGGAAAATGTTTCAAGGAATCCTCATAACGTATATTTGGATACATATATAACTGACAACCTCGTTAATTTCATAAATGACTTCTTTAGTTCTTTCTCAACATGAAAGTGCGCTCTCACTTTTCTATCTTTATTATTGCTCCATATATAATTATATACTATACAAAGCAAGGAGCCAGAGTTCTTGAGAGTGCATGTGTAGTGGAAATCTAGTGTCGCATTAAGGAATTAGAAGACAAAACCCCCCTAGCTACCCTCCTATATATAAAAACTAAGCGAACCCTTTGAAACTTGGAACTCAGAGATTCAATCTCTAGTTACTTGTTTTGTTTCCCATGGCACGCGGACACGCAAACCAGAGGCTCAACAAATCTTGTATTCTCCTCACAGGTAAATCTATATCCATATATCTGTATCAGTCATCATCTTGTTGCATGTCTCGTGTTGATGTAATGTGGTTGAATACAAGGTTGTTTTTTCCCCCCTCCTATGAGTTGCAGCCATTTCTGGGATAGAGAGGTTTGCGTTCAAAGGGATCGCATCCAATTTAGTGAACTATTTGACGGAAGTTTTAAAGCTGACGAACTCCTCGGCGGCAAAGATGGTTAACAATTGGTGCGGCCTCACCTCGATAATGCCATTGGTGGTGGCACCCATCGCCGATGCTTATTTCCATAAGTATTCCACCATTACGGCCTCCTCTTTCCTCTATCTTGTGGTGAGTTATCGCCCTCCACGATTCTGTTTCCTTTCTTGTCATGACTCTCCATTGATTATATTATCTCCTTTTAAAAACAGACAAGAAAAAAAAATAAAAAGAAGATGCGTTGGGTTAGTGGAAATGTGCACCACTAGTCTCTCCTCTTTCCATTTCTTGAGCTAGTGGACTGATCAGAAGGTTTTAATTAGTGGTTTTTTTCTACTGTTTTGTTTTGTTTACACTCATTATTGCTGCCCCATTTCCCCCATAATTAAAAGGCAAACTTGTTTACAGATTTTCTGGCACAACACACAAGTAAATTAAAATTGTCCAAGGAAATGTTGAAACAGTCAAGTAGTAGTAAGTTCTTCTCGGTCTGATAACTTACTTCCTCTACAGCCGCAAGAAGCAATTTACTGAAAAGAATTTTGTTTTTGACTTCGCATTAATTATTTATCTTCTCCTCTAGACATGGTGAACTATACCATGAATTTTGAAATGGGCAGGGTATTATAATTAATTGTGTGCTTACGGTTGTGTTTGTTTATGTTCTCTGGTCAGGGACTTACGGCATTGACATCAACAGCAGTGGCAAGGTCAAGGCCTGAGGGAAGCAAAAAAATCCAGTCTTCATTTCTCCCTTTGTCTCTCTGTCTGATCTCATTAGGCCAAGGTGGATACAACCCATCCCTGCAAGCCTTTGGAGCAGATCAACTTGATGACGAAGAAGAATTGCCTTATAGCAAAGAAGATAACAAGTCCAATAAGAAAACTGTGTTCTTCCAGTGTTGGTATTTTGGTGTTTGCAGTGGAAGTCTATTAGGTGTCATAGTCATGTCCTACATCCAAGACACTTTTGGCTGGGTCTTAGGTTTTGCCATTCCTGCAATGTCCATGGCTGTGTCTATATTGGTGTTCTCATGCGGAAGCCCCATATATGCATATAAAGATAGTGAATCTAAGACAAAGAAGCCCGCGAACAACATACTTCAATCTATCAAAGCTTATGCATTGAAGAGCTTCCGTTCTAAAATTACTCTGCCAAAAGAGGAGACAGAAGTAAAGGAGCTGGAGTAAGTTACCATTTCTCCATCAGATAATTATGCTCACATCAGTTTACTGTTAAATTAAATCATGCTTCTTTTTTTCGGTTGAATAGGCTTCAAGAAAGACCTCTCTACCGGGAAAACATGGGAAACCTAAAGGAGTTGAGTGAGAATTATAAAAGTAGCACAGTTATGGTGGCAATCTCCAAGGTTGTGCTGAGGCTAATCCCCATATGGACAATGCTTCTTATGTTTGCAGTAATATTCCAGCAACCTCCGACTTTTTTCACAAAACAAGGCATGACAATGAAGAGAAACATCGGGAAAAATTTCAAGATCCCACCAGCTACACTGCAAAGTGCTATTACACTATCCATAATACTGCTGATGCCACTCTATGACAGAATTTTCATACCAATTGCTCGGTTGATTACTCGTCAAGACAAAGGCATAAGTGTGACTCAGAGAATGGGAATTGGAATGGCTCTCTCAGTGATAGCCATGGTGATTGCAGCTATGCTAGAAGTGAAGAGGCTAGAGATTGGAAGGGAAATGAGAGAAGCTGGATTAAAGTCAGAAACCGTGGATTTGAGCATATTCTGGTTGATACCTCAGTACGTTCTACTGGGAATTTCAGACATTTTTACGGTGGTGGGAATGCAAGAGTTTTTTTACAGTGAAGTTCCGAAGCATATGAGAACGTTGGGGATTGCATTGTATACAAGTGTGTTTGGGGTGGGAAGCTTCGTGAGTGCTCTACTGATTAGTGTGGTGGAAGTATTGACAAGCTCAAAAGGGAAACCGAGTTGGTTCTCTGATGATATGAACGAGGCTCGCCTGGACAGTTACTATTGGTTACTGGCCACCTTAAGTGCAATCAGCTTGTTTTTGTATTCATTCTTGTGTAAATATTACTGCAAAAGGGATGATTCTGGCTATGAATTTTGAGTTTCCCCTTCATCTCTCTCCGTTGCTTTCTTTCAGTTTAATAAAATTGAGTAGCACTAAGCAACACATGTACCATGGCTAACTGCCTAACCTCATTCTTTGAAAAAAAAAAATACAAAAACTCTGGTGAAAACCAATCGGAGATGAAATATCAAGGAACCTGAGTATCAAACCTTGAATTAACAAAAGTTAGTTGTTGAAATGAGTTATAGTTATACACTGAGTCTATATGTAAATGGCATGCATTAGGCTCTTAGGCATGAGAGGGCCTTACCTCATGTAACCTCTTAAAGGAAGTTTTGGGGTTAGTCGTGTTATCCTTTAAGGAAGGATTTGTTCTTCACCTACGTTCAATATCTTTGTATTACTTAGGTTGAGTTATTGTGAGATGATTCATCTTTGTAATTAAGAATCCATTTGAGTGATCCACACTTATTTCTTAAGCAATCTATACTTTAGCCACTAATAACAGGTATTAGCCTCAAAGCACGAGTGCATAGGAGCGAGATAATTCAATCTCACATGATTAACTTTCTCATTTCATCGAAATGCTGCAAATAACCCAATTTTCTCATGAATATAGCAGTAATCCATGTGTTATTATTGTCTGATATGACTTGCGGCCATTAATGGACGGTTGGGTTGAGTTTTGAGCCTCTACCGCTAAACGGAATGGGTGAATTCCAGCTGTATTGCGGTTGCACTCCATTACTCAGCTTGCCTTCCAATCTGTCCTCCACTATCCCTATTTTCCTCTTCCATTCAATCCCCTCTTCTTTTCACATTCCTCCACATTTATTATCTGATTCATCCCCTCCACCTACCCACCATGGATTTATTCATCTCCCTTCATCTTGTTATAATGATCATTTTGATCCTAATGAGTTCCAATTACTATCAATTTTCATCACCCTTGTGCTAACTCTAAACAATACTACCCAGCATTCTAATGATGTGCTTCCTGTTTGATCTTTTTTTTAATGTTTCTTATTAACTTGATCAACCCCACTCACAACATTTTATTCAAGAAAATCATTGACACGTGGCATACAAGTGTTCCATGTTAGTTGATAGATAACGTACATTTTTTTGCCTTCCCCCACTGTATTCCCTTTCCACGCGGGTTGGTTGGTAAGGAAGTTTCTCACTTCTCACTTCTCTCTATAAATTGGGATTCCACTAAGAAATCCCAAGCACAACTGAGAAGGATTAGGCAGCAATGGGTGGAGGCAATGGTCAGAAGTCCAAGATGGCTCGTGAGAGGAACATGCAAAAACAGAGAGCCCAAAAAGGTACTTACTATCTTCTCCCTTACTCTTTGCTCTGGATTTCAATTTCCCCTTGCAATTTGGAAATCACTTTCTTTCATTCTGTTTCGATTAGTCCCTGATTTTCTCCTCATTCCCCTGTCTCTGTGTTTGCAATACGCACGCGTATATATGAACGATTCAAGTTTAATCATGTGCTGTACCAGATGATGCCTTTTCTTTGTGACAGGAAGTCAGATTGATTCCAACAAAAAAGCCATGACGATCCAGGTACTAATCCGATTGCTCTTGCTTCCTCCTTTCTCTGACTTTTCTCTGTGTGCATCTCTCTGTTGAGACACTCGAACTAGATGAATCAAATCTTGCACGAGTTTCACTGTTTGAATTGCAAATTTGAAAAAGCTTTAGGGATTATTCACTGGTTGACCCATAATGCAGAGCCATCAGCTATACAAACTAGTAATTAAGATCTTCTGGTGAAGAACATATACGAACATCCAGTTTGAATTAATGTTGAACATTTTGGTTGGAGTCTCACCCAACTGTGTGGTGTGCTTGTGAATTTACAAAAATCAGAGAAGTTCAAGTAGATATCTCTGAAATTGGATTTCTATATTGTTGTGGCGTAGATTAATGTTGCTAACTTGATTGATCTCGTTTAAGAAAAGGAAGTTTGAGATTGGAATTTATCAGGCGAATTTGTGTAGTTGAAGTGAACTGATGAGTTGGGGATGTGAAATGAAGTGCAAGGTGTGCATGCAAACATTCATATGCACAACATCAGGAGCGAAGTGCAGGGAACATGCAGAGGCCAAGCACCCCAAGTCTGATGTGTACACATGTTTCCCCCATCTGAAGGATTCAACCTAACTTTCTACTCTCTCCGTAATTTTATAGCTCACAACTTCCCAGACTGTGATCCTTTCGCAATATATATATATATATATATATATATATATATATGGTGTGCAATTGCTATCATAGATATTCTTCTACGTCTTGTTATAAGTCTACATTGTAATTAATGCTTAAAAATAGGACAAATGACATAAGTACCACCAAAATAAATAAATAACGTTGACGGACCATGAATTTGTGAACAGGCCGAGTCAGAACTGAGGTTAAAAAATAAAAAATGAATGGATGAAAATGGCTTTATGAAGCTGACAAGATATGATCTGCAACTTCAATACTTCTATATATTTTCTCAATTTTTTTATCATGTTAATTTTTTTGACATTTTTATGTTAGAATTTTTGCCTTCTTTCCTATAATATCACTATAAACTTATTTTTGTAATCGAAACTGTTATCCATCGTGATATCATTATCGGATAGTTCTATTTAATTTTTATGAATATAACGATTTTAATTAAATAAAATAAATACCTTTTATTATCCATTAAATTGCATGAGTTATGGACAACAATTAAGTTCATAAATTTTGAAGAGCCCTCAAATTCTTTTTTCTCTATCAATTGTTTGTTGAAAGTTTGAATCTTGGAACATTATATTCTCTTGGATCATTCCTAAAAATCTTGGGGCTGAGAGGTCAAGAATACAAATAATACATGTGTGGTTAAGCTTAAAAAACGGATGAGATCAAAATTCTGAAGTGTGAATGAGTTGAATTTAGCAGAAGGAGGGCCTACTTCCTCACAACCTAATAAACCACTATAGTCCATATTTAGTACTTACGTAACAAGATTATCTATAATCAAAGAATATATGTCCCTTGACATAAAAATATTCTGAGAAGTGGCCGCCAATCCTTATATTCCACGTGTTCTGTACCAACACACCAAAGCTTCCTCCCCCATATTTATCCTGTATATATATTTTCAGACCAAGAACCTTCCTGGAGGAGGTCCAACCAAAAAACGAGAGTGCGCATAATCTGAACACAAGCTTCGTCTGACCCTCACTTGGTCGCTCTCTCACTCTTTATCTATATTCTATTGATTCCTTCATTTTTTTTTTCTTCCCTTTTAATTAGCATTGTGGCCATCTTTTCAAAAGTTTCATTCAATGTTTGCGATTAACATCGATCTTTTGAAGCCGCTTTGTTTTATATTTACAGAGTGGTGTTGGATTCCACATTGGTGAGGGGGTGATCTGGTGAGCGAACCTCCTCTCGCTGAAGCTGATGAAGTGGCGTGACAAGATGATGCATCCCCTGCGAAGGGCTTACTTTAACGTCGCTACTCGCTTCGGCATTCGCAAATCCGGTTAAGTTTTTATATTCTGGCACTTTTCATTTTGTCGCGCATCCTCCATAAGTGTCATTTGTTTCTCTGAATTCTACGATGACATATGTTTGGCGATTCTCACGCTGCATCTCCTCCGTTTTCATTCTTGGGATGAATTTATGGGTACCCTGTGTTGTGAGGAATAGTGCGAAATATTAACAAAAGATGGTGTCTTGATGGATAATGTGCAGGATTACCGAAACTTCAACGTGATGTGAGGGCCTGTGAGTATGAGGATATACAAATAATGTGGGAGATGTTGAAGAGAAGTGAAAGCGAGCTTGCTGACGCTGCTATGAACCACAAGAAGAAGAACAATTGGAAGTTGTTCAAGTGTGCTAGGTGTGCTTCCTTCAGGTCTATCTCTGGTTAACAATGGTGACCACATGAGTTCTCCTCCTGTTATGTACATTTTATATCAATAAATTAGGAGAAGGAATCAACAGTTGAGATGATGATTCATGTATATCCCATGGCCTCCTCTTTATCACGCCAACCATTTGTAGATATATAAGCAGCCCCCACCGATATTCATTTCTTAACTTGTGGCGCATTCTCGCTAATTCCTATATACTCCATCAAATAAAATGGTATATTACTTATTACACATCTTCTGTTCTTTATCTTTATCAAATTGGCTTCCTCGTTCGAAACCCCTTAATTTTTGTTTTAGCATTATCTTGCATTCCTTGGTTATTGATCATGAAGAACTGACATTGTGTTTAACAGGTGATTCTAAGTGAAGGCAAAGTTAGATATTGCTCATTGTGATGTCTAATATGTCATTTTATTTGGTATTTCTGTCTTGCTTCCTATTGTAGTTATTGTCTTACGTTTGATATTAACAAATCTTATTGGTTGATGACTCTAATTGTTTGAATTCATGCAATGGCTATGAATAATCGCTCAACGAATAAAAAGTATGCCAAGAAACTAAATCAATTATGCATGTCCATTGCCAGAACCCCTGTTGGATCAATTGTCTTCATAGAAGAAATCTTTAATCTTCAATATAATTAAAATAACAATGATGATTACTATGCGATATGGCAATTTTGCATATAATAGAAATCAAATTCTCAAAAAAGGAAGGTAAGAAACCCAACACCTACCATTTCCTTGCAGAATTGCCACAAGATGAAAATGTGATCAGAGCAGTTAGAACTACAATTTTTGTTCCATTTTTGTTGTTAACTACTTGAGTACTTCTTGTTGTTGCACCACCAAAACAGATGCTGAGCTTTCAAAATCTGGTGAGGCAAGCAAATCTCCAATGACACCCAACTCTTCAAACTCACACCAATCTTTAAGTCCAGACGTTACACTGCTTTCAATATCATGCCTCCTCCCAACCATAAAGAAGTCATGATCATCCACCAGATCACGAATAACGGAAGCAATATCTTCTCCACTCTCTGTTACAATTTTCCTGTAACTAACACGTGAACCATAATGTCCATCCATAACATCTTTGAGCACAGCATTATCCAATAATTTCTCCAAGGTGGATGATTTGGAGTTGTCTTTCTCAGGAATATGGTACACGACTAGCCTAATGTGAGGGTTCATTAATGCTCGTTTGGCCAAGCACAAGGCCTCTCGATCATCTTTCCCACCGATAAAGATAGCAGCCAAATGCAGTGACATTTGTGGATCACTTGGAAGGGATGCACGGTTTACAAGGATACCAACTGAGCAAGGAGCTCTCTCCAGGACCCTACTATTCAAAGACCTGATGTTCTTGTCTTCTGATTCAATGGAGCCATCGATGGACCATCTTCTATGGAATGGAAGTATTATAACGGATGCAAGTTTGTCCAGGGCAAGGTAACAGACATCTTCATGCATGTAGCTAAAAGGAGATATGGCTGTGTAACTGTGTGTTGAAACAGCACCTGGGTTCTTGCCGTGTTCATAATTGTGAAAAGTCATGAATACATTCTCAGAGTAGGAGTTTGTCAAGCCCAAGTCCGCATCTCTTTGAAGCTGATGGGAGATGAATATGGGTTGGTAGCGACCAACTAGTTCGATCAAGTGCAAGGCATCCACAACAATGGGAAAGTCGTGCGTTGGAGAACAAAGATCGAGGAAATGCGTGATACCAGAGAGGTGGTGTTGTTTATGAACACAGACAAGCATACGAAGGTCTGAATTAGGTTTCAAGTTCATGATGTTCCTTTTCTGAAAGCCGGCATATTTTCTTGCAGGGTCATACAAACATTTCACAGATATTTGCACAATGGATGCCATAACCATTACACTAATCATCATCACTCCATAAGTTTGGGCGTACATTTGCTGCACAGATAAGTGAGTTAAAAAGGCTTGGTTAGTGATTTAGAAAAGTCAAAAATTAAAGACAATGGTTGTATGGAAAAAGGGTACCTTTCTATCATACACGGAATTGTAATTGCCTACATCCACCACACCTTTGCAATTCATAATGAGAGCAAGAGCCAAAGCATCGTTGAAGGGCATCTTGCAATAGAGTGAAGGTGCCATGCATGCACCTATTTTGAAAATATGGATTATAATGACGCAAGATCCAATAACCAAAAATGAGTTTAATGTATGGTCCAGTGAGAGATCAGCTTTCATCACACTGGTAGTCACAAAGACGGGTAAGAGGAATGATTTTCCTATCAGTTCAAGTTGTGTAACCAATGCAGATCCTAAGGGGGGTCCTTCTGGCACAGACAAGCCCAAGATGAAAGGTCCTAAAGCAAATGCTTGATCTGACTTTAACAAAAGCCAACATAATGCAAATAGAAATGCAACTATGATATAAATGTAAACTTGCTTCACAGGTCTACCCTCTGGTGTATGTCTTACGATCCAAAACATTGCTGGACGAAATACCAGTGGAATGAATATGATAGCTGCAAACAAGGAGCCCAAGGTTTCATACAACTTTCTCCTACCCATGATACTACTTACAATGGCGGTAGCAAGGCTTATAAAACTTGTACTCAGCACGTCACTCACCAATGCTGAGGATAATGCTAGCCTACCAAGCTCTGAATTTAGGATTTTAAGATCATTGAGGAAGGCTGCAATAACTGCAAATGAAGTTGTGCTATGTGATATAAAGACGACGGGCAAGCTTTCATAATGGGTTCCTAGAGCAGCTTCTAATGGCTTCCTTAAGATGACAAAATGGAACAAATATCCCAAGCCAATAGGTATAGATAATCCTGCGAACCCAATAATCCATGACTTTCTTCCTGTTCTTAGTATCATAGTAAAATCCATTTGTACTCCATATAGAAAGATGAACAGTGCATAACCAAGTGATGAAATTGTTGCAAGAGTATCTTGACTCCCGTAAGGGAACAACATTTTCTTGTACCTGTTTAATGTCTTAAAATGAATCGAAGGCCCCAAGAGAAAGCCAGCCTACGAAACAAACAGATACTTCTGTCATGATTATTCCTTTCGGTGATCATCATTTACGATATCATAACAAGAACAGAGAACGGACTCACCATCATTTGCGAGAAGAAGAGGGGAAATCCCAGGCGTTTGAAGAAGAAATGACATAAATGAGTGATTGCAAAAATGACAATCACCTGTAGCTCGAAAATTGGGTATGAAGATTTTAATGGGGAGGCAGAATGTTGATGGCTTCCCCATATCCCATCAGAAGCAATTCGAGGCGGAAGATTAATGCAGACATTATATATTGTATGATCGAGGGACGAGGAAAGTACGTCGACTTGAGAGAATAATGTCTCATTGGGATTCATGTTCCTCCGATTGGCCCTCCAAAAGGAAGGGAGGGAGGCAGAGGGAGGAGACGGCGCAATGCAAAGAACAAAACTTGATGAGTTTTGAAATTGCAGGGTAAGGAAAAAGAATATGTATGGCGACAAGAAGAGAATTCAGAAAGAGAAAGCTAGCTGTTGAATTTTAAAGATCATCCAAAGATTCAGAACAGTTTTAATTTGATTCAAACTACTAGTCATTCCTACAAGTGCTGATTCAATATGTGACAACTAATATCTTTACTCGTTTTAGCTGATCTCTTCTAAATTGTAGTATTTGTCTTGAGAATGTATTGCTTAATTTAGCATTATTCTGCTAATTAATTCCTAGCAACTCGGTGATTTTCGGGTCAACTTATGGCTTAATATTCCACCAGTCAATTGTTTCGTATAAAAAAAAATATTCCTTCGTTATTTTGAAATAGAGTTAATTTATATTAAAGCATTGAATATCTATTATATTAAATACATAAAAAATAATTAAAATTCATAATTTAGTTATATGGTCTTTAATGTAAAAACATTTAATTATTATCCTATTTTTCCTGCAAAAAATTCTTACTTTTCTCTCAGCTAACTACTTAAACAGGAGATAGATGAAACAAAAGAAGAAGAAGGAGAAGAAACTAAATTACCAGCCTCACCGATATATGGTCATTCAGACCGTGCACACTGCACACCCATGCATGCAATGAGATCTATAGAAAAAAGTGTAACATATAAGTCATAAATCATTCTAAAGTCTTATATAAATAACACAGTTTATCAACCATAATTTAGATATCTCTATTATACTCTCTTTTTATTATACAGTTTATCATACCTTTTTGTTTTTATTTTGGTATATTTTTCAAATAAAATAGGAAAAATTGTGGGGAAAATCCCTATTAAAAATTTTATTGGTGATAAGTAAATAAGTCAGAGTAGTGGTATTTTGTATGTATAAAATTTATAGAGTGTTATAAAAATTTATCTGATACTTCTTATCAATAAAATTTTTAATTTCCCAGAATTTCCCAATAAAATACATTTTTTTAAAAAAAAACATAAGAAGGTTGAGATTATTTTATTGGGCCATTCTTAGCTCCACTAAGAACGGTTGGGCTTACCAGATCCAGGCCCTTCTCTTGCGTGTAAAAATTATATAAGCACAGGATTTTGGGTTTATACAGATGATGTGCAGCTGCTTAGATCTGCAAACCGAATCATGGGACATTCAAACGTCTGGAATTCGCATCCCAAAAACTATGGCCCTGGTTCTCGGACTTGGTTTGTTTTCCATTTTCACTATCCAATTTATTCCTCCCTTTCGGCCTTCAACTTTAGCCTATAATATGCCTAGGTTTTCAATTTTTTTTTTGTTAGTATTCTTACGAATATTATGATGTTGAGTCATTGAAATCATTGCTCTGTTTATTTTTGAGAAAGTTATAACTTTCTATTATTAAATTTCGAAAGTTCTTTTTTACTATTTACTGCCCACTCCCCAGGGATTGTATGATTCAGGCGAATTATATTGTTCTCAATGTCCTCATTAATTGATAAGCAAAGTAAAATTATTCGCTTCTGGATTCTCAGTTGCCTCTTCTTTGGGCATATGGTGTTCTTGCGCTAGCATAACCGTGAAGTTCTAGTGCTCTTATGTCATGTTTAGTGCTTTCAATTTTGGTTCGATCGGTTTAAGCTTTTAGAGTGAACTTATGTATACTTATATTCTCAAAACCTCCTAGTCTGCTAGAAAGTCCAAACATCTATCAGAAGTTTCCTAATCAAGCAGTGGTTTTGTTGCTGATATTAACACGTCTTCATGACAACTTGATTGAAAATTCTGGTCCCGCCATTAAAACTGAGCTAAATCATTAGAGACTGATAATCCAACTGTTAGGTTGTTTTCTACGCGTGAAATACTGATTTGGACCTATTAATTTTGTTTTTAATTTACTTTAGTTCAGCTTGGTCCGCATCATGGAATGTACTATTTTAAGATATCCCGCTTTTTATGTCATTAATTAATATGTGAGATTTTGTTCTGTACAGCCGAGTCTGCGGGAATCCCCATGGGTTGATCAGAAAATATGGCCTGATGTGCTGCAGGCAGTGCTTCCGTAGTAATGCAAAGGAAATTGGTTTCATAAAGGTATGTTCATATTGGGGATGTTTGTGATTGTACTGAGATGTAATTTTGTGAATCATCTATTCTGCGGAGTTTGGCCTTTCTGGTGATATCTCTATTGTGTGAGAATAGTCCTAATGTTTAATTCGTTTTATGATTTATTTACTGCTTTTAGTTTGTGTGTTGGGAGTTAATTTCTTTCTGACGAATGTACTTATGATGGATTTATTTTCAGTATCGCTGAAGGTTGATTGCGTCAGATGGGCGTAATTTAGGTACAATCTGAGTTATGGTTAGGAGGAGCTGCTGGCTTTTTCCCATTTTATCTTTCAAGCGTTTATGAGATTTAGTTTATTCGGCATGTTAGACGGGCCAAAGTTTCTCCCAAACAAGATATTTGATGAATAGTCAAGTTCCTTCTTCTCTGCTTTGTGAAATGGCTTATAGCAAAGGGAAACATCAGGCATCTAACATTTTTTTTAAAAAAAAAATTGAGTGGACATCTGACGAAAAGTTGATTAACTAAAGAATATTGACCGATATTTAGTTTGGGGCTTATGTGGTGAATAAGTAAGGCTACGATTTGAGATTTTACATTACTGTTTACTGTATGAAGAGTGGAGGGAGATTCATCAACAGACCAAAGTCGTTTTCTGCTTTCCAGTCACTATCAATTCGGCATCTGGTCTTTGTTGTTTTCACCTTCTTATTACTATTAGAACGCATGCTTCTTGTTAATATAACATGCGACATTCGCATTCAGTTGTGCGGATGCAATTTGATTTACTTGACTCTGTTTACTTGTTATAGCAGAAAGAAAAAGAAAATCCTTACCATGAATTACCCCAAATAAAACAATGGACAACGAATATTGCGAAAATTTTAATTAAAATTAACACTCTAGGGTAGTCCATATTTTTGAGTCAAATTACACCTCACCAAATATAAAAGCTAATCAAGCGAAAAATTTTGTTGGATATATTGCCTCCGAATATAGGATATTTCGAATCACTCCACCAAAATTAATGAGACAATTAAATTATTAGAATGGTCTAAAAATAAAATGATTTTTCAAATTTACCTATATTTAAAAGTATAAGATTAAACAAAAAGAGCAAATCTTAAAAAATTATAAACAAGGGTAATTTTTTTACAAAAAAACAACTAATTAATGGAGTACAGGATGGGCGAGAGAATACTTAAATCGGTAAATTGTGGAAAACAAGGCAATAATTGAAAGCCGGCCCTAAATGTAAGTGCAAAATGGCGGGAGGAACCTAGGTAACAAAACAAAGAGCTTGCATGGGATAAAAAGACAAAAAAGGACAAAGAAAGAGAAAAGGTTTACGTAGTGTGTCAAGTAGAAAGAGCTCACGTAATACCATACATAACCTTGAATCTCTCACCTTCCTTTTTGTTTGAACCCCAAAAAGTAATCATCATGACTCTGCGTCGCCTTCTCTACCGCCATCATCGTTCTCTCCCCTTTGATCCTCACTCTCCATCCTTACCTCTCCTTCCCCTCCCAAAAACGACATGCTTTTCCCCTTCCCCACCAGCTTCCACATGGACCTGTCCTTCTCTCTCCCTCCACACCCCTCGCTTTCCCCTCTGATGATCATCTTCCTCGTCGCTTCTCAACCCTAGCTAGTCCTCTCTCTTGCTGTTGGCTTTTGGGGAATCAAGCGTCCTGGTCCGATTACATCCTTCATATATCATAGATTCTACTCTAATGGTTTCTTCCTTTTGCTCTTTGATCTTATCCTTCTGTAAGCTTATCGATTACTTATGGTATCTCGAGTGAAAATCTGGGTGTCTTTCTTTCTCGTGTGATTCTGTCTGTGTACTAGCTATAAGAGAGCCTCTTTTGAGCGACTCGGCTGTTGTATTTGTTTCACTAGCTTGTCAGTGTACGGTTGACTTTAACATGGATATTTCTGTGCTGGTAATGTAGACATGTATGTCATCCAAGTCTAATGTTGTGCCTTTTTTAATATCAAAATAGTTTATTTGTAAGAATTCATCAAAAGCTAAGCAAACTGCTACTTAGTTATTTCCTTCCTTGTAATTTATATATAGATAGTTTCCAGCAGCTATATATATATATATATATATATGGCTAGATCTACTGCTATACCTTAATTAGTCACACTGTTTTGCTTCTACCTGAGCCTTGAAATGATTCTCTGGAAATTACTTCTCAGGGAGTGAATGTGTATCATCTATTTTGAAAGCGATAGTTTTTCACTCCACCCGCAAACTTGTTGGTTTTCTGCTTTCTTCTTCTGTGTCTGATATATATATATATGATTGTTTTGTTCCCTTGGCTACGATCTTCTACATACTGGGTCTATATGAATAATATCTCACCAGAAGGACATAGTATGTTTTTAAAAACTATCAGACCCCAGCGGAGTTAGAATTTCGGATTTTGATTAAATGCGTTGATCTATCTTTTTCATTTTAACTAAGGCTTAGGCATATATTTGTAGTTTCGTACGCAAGATGTAGTGGAAACGTAGTCATTTTCCTGGGGTAACTATGTAAGTAATTATTCAAAATTTTCTTAAGGCAAAGTGTTGACTGTTTAAGTTTTATTCCTCCTATCCTTGTAACAGGACTTTCCTTCGTTTCGTCTAAAACAGTAATAATTTTTTCAAAATATTTTTTGATATTTCCTAATTAACTAATCAACCTAAATTCTTAACTAAGAAAAAACTATTTTCTCTAATGAGTTATATTAGATATAATTTTTATAATTCTGAAATATTTAGCTAATTATAATAAAGACTAGAAGGAGCATAATACAAGCAAGTAAATTCCTCCATTGCATGTATTTAAAAAATAAAATATACCATTTGTAACTTATAAACAACATAATTTATTATATAGTTTAGATGATATAAATTGATTTGTAAAAATACTATTAATCACAAGGCTAGACAGTGCAAGCGATCTAACTATTCAAGTTTTTGTACAATATTATCCAAGAACCTCTTAATTTGAATCACAGCGCGCACTAGTCATTGTTTTCAATTTTAACGTTATTAAGAACACAGATGTTGCTGAATTTGTGGCCAAACATTTCCTGAGGGTGGCTTTTGACTCATCAATCAATCAATATATTGGAAGAAGGACAGTTACATGATTAATTGTCAATGTTCAAGGTTACAACAGTACTACTGCTATATGAGGCCCTAATCTTGACTATCTGCATCATATACACTCACATATGCAACATCACATCCATCTTTTTCTTCATGTTTCTCAAATAACAATTGACTTCATATGGGGATATCATAATTTCTTTTTCAGTGTTCTGGAAACCTGTTTGTGTGTGTGCGCATGTTGGATTGGGAAAATATAAGCCTATTTTCTCTACTGATGAAGCCCTAGCCAGTCTCCTCCTAGTGTGGTCGAAACAAAACCGAACACAAAGAATTCAATATATGTTGAGTTTTATAAACGTCTTAATTATTAGGATTCGAATTCTTGAACGGACTTTGAAAGGGTATTGTTATCCACTGCCATCAAATTGTACAATAATGACAAAGCACCTATGGCACACATCACATACGATAACCACATAAAAAAGTATGATCTTACTGTGATCTCGACAGATTTTTACGGATGGATTATGAGGAATGAGTTGCTTTGTCCCCTGCTTTTGGAACATTGCTCTCCATTCCTCCAAGTCAGAGCAGCCAATAATCGAACCCACCAACCCCCATTTGCAGGAGCTTATGGTGATGACGAAGAATACGAGGTTACTCCCTTCCATTCGTGATCCGCAGGAAACCGATGCTTGAGGCACACCTTGAGGTGGCAAGTTTTACAAGTACAGGACGAGTGGGCTTTTTCTTCTTGCTGGGGTCGCACATCCCAGACTTGTCATGCTTCTCCACTATAGCCTTCTCGTCATCTTCATTGTAACCGGTAGTCTCAATTGACATGGGACATTTTGGGCAAACCACGACCTACCTGCTGTTGTGGTCTGATTTGGGGCAATTGTGGGACTTGTAAGATCTGTGTTCCGAACAGAAAACCCGCGATTAAAACGGGAGGAAAATGTGAGGGTGCCGGGAATTGAAGGGATGGAAATGGAAGGAGAGAATTTTGGAGGGAAACCTGAGAGCAGGCGTCTCTTTATATGTTTCGGGGATGCAGACAATGTTTTTTTTTTTTTGTAAAAATTTATTTAGAAATGGGCTAAATTTACCCACGATATGAAGATAGGACGAACTGTTAATTATTTTCAAACGTAAATTTAGATATTCAAGAGCTAAGATATTTTTCTAAATACCGCGACTAGAATAACAATTGAATAATATTTCTCAAAAATTAGTTATATGTCTTGACTTTTTTGTTAAGAAATGTAGACAATGCTAATGCTTGCCACTTAACCGACCCAACTTCAATCTTAGCCCATGCTATAATGGGCCTCTTTGCTCTTTGGCATAAGAAGAAGTGAAGGCCGCATCAGGCAATGAGTTTTTTATACAAAAAAAAAAAGAAAAATTAATGATATTTAAGTGTCTTTGGATGCCAGAAGAAAAAAGGCTACAAGTTGCATGGATTTAATTTAACGGATCGGAATAAATATCAATAATAGATGGTCCCCGTGAAGATATTATATTTTGCCAGCCCCGTGGATAATAGTATATTGTTATTCACTCTGGGAGGACAGATGATGTTTCATTTTATACTTCTTCTCTCTTCTTTGGACCTTGGATAAGGCGAACTCAAGGCCTCAATGATTATAAATTTTGGTGACAGTAATGAGAACGAGAAGAAACAAAGTGGGGTATCAAAACTCAAAAGAAAACGAACCGTCAAATTGACGAGGGAGGTTGCCCCCCGCAGTAATCAAAAGGGTCTCCTGATTCCTGAGCCTCCAACCTGCTAAAACACACCCATCATTTTCAAAATTCAATAAAACTTACGTTGTTCTTACCGGCGAAGAATCCACATCAAATGGTTTTTAATTGACTGATTACTAAATTTTCTCCATCGTCTTTCCTTCATTTAGGCGCACACACCACGTGTCCCTCGTTTCCGTATGTAGGTAGATTCAGTCTTTCCACCAGATAAATATGCAGCGGCTAGCAATTAGCAGCAACCACTCAGTATCGTCAAGGGTCAACACAAATGGAGCAGGTACAAGAGAGCTTTATTGGACTTCATGAAGGCCAACAGCTTAAACCGGCTCACACTGAGTAACTATGTGTATCGCATGTATAATTGAACGAACATCTTAAATTTTCAACTTCACAGAATAGATATGTATATGAGATAATAATTATCACCGTCTGATTCTCACAACGAAGAATTAATTTTGAACCCAAAAATATTACTATCCCCGGCATACTCATGGTTTCCGTTCGAGCATTAGTTTACTTGATCACATCTTCGCCTGATCTCTCCTCTCCTTCCGGTCTGCACTCCCAAGACACTCAGTTTCTGCATTGCCTGTCCAAACGACTGGAGGAACTTGTTCTCATCCGCCGCAAACTGCTCCACGAACGGCCTCGTTCTCGGGTCGTTGTACAACCCGTGATCCGATTTCAAAACCCCCAAACCCTTTGGGAGGTTCTGGAAATACACATTATCAAACTTATTGGGGGTCATTAGGTCATTGAACACGGATAATGTAGGATTCTTCCTGTAATCTGCGCATGCCTTCTGCAACCCCTGCGCGAATCGGGGGTTGTAGTTAGGATCGTAAAGGGAAGAGGTGCTGTAATTGTAGATGTCTCTGCTGATTTCGCTGCAATGGGAGAATCCGATGGTGTGGGCTCCGCTCAGAGCCACCATTTCTTGGATTGAGAATCCTCTGGAGTAGAAGATCTGGATGATCTGCGACATAGGCATGGTTGGCCTGGGGAGATTGCCTTCAATAGAGGAAGCCATGGAAACGCGGCCGTCCCTACGACCCAGGTAGACATTGTAGTAGGGGCCGCCGAGCATGGTAACGAGGTCGCGAGTGGCGACCGCGAGGATGTCGGCGCAGGAGACAGTGTTGGGGCAAGCGAGCTCCAGAGCGGTCTTGGCGCGGACGATGGCATCGAAGCCGTCGCCGGGGAGGGAGAGGTTGATGTCGGCGTCGCGCTCAGCTTTGTTGAAGGAAGTGGAGGAGATGAGGACGGAGGCGTCACAGCCGTTGGGGAGGCAGTCGTGTAGGAAGAGGCGGAGGGTGGCGCCGGCGGTGGTGGTGCTGGTGATCTGCTTGTTGGTAACAGTGTCCTGGATGATGTGAGCGAATTGGGGGCAGGATTTGCTGTAATAGTCCAAGGAGAGGTTGGACTCGGAGGGGAGTAGAAGTAAAGAGAGAGAAGAGAAGAAGAAAATGAGAATGGGGGCGGCCATGTGTGAGGGAAGAGCAGAGGAAGCTCCCAAGACGGAATGGGGGGAAGGAGATAAAGGAAAAAACGAGACTATAGAGGGAAGAGCTGGAGGGGAAGAAAATAACGAGCTGGGGACAACTCGAGCTCTCAGTCTGCATAGCATTCGCGTCACTCTCGTAGATGGATATAGGCGCCTTTTCCAAAATCAATCAAATATCATGCATGTAAAATAATTAAACAATATAAAGACTACTCAGCAGAGCGATGCAAGAATGATGATACTTACTAGTATTTACTGCCCTTACTTATTAATTATCAATAATTATGAATTTGTATTATTGATTTCAATCCTTCCCCTCCCACTTTCTTCTCTTAACCATAGTCCCTCAATACTACCGCCAAGATACTCTTCTATAATATTAGAGTTAAGATGTACAAATACGCATACATTTTTCTTGCAAGAGTACTTTTATACTTTAACCCTTTGTATTATTCCAAAGAATCCGTAAATAAATATTTTGTCGAAAGAATTTGTAAATAAATTATAATATTCATAATTAGATGAATGGGATAATTACTTAGAAATCTTATAGGAGATAACTTATTATAAAATTTTTATATAAAATTATTAAATAATTACATTATCACATGAAACTTTAGGGTAATAAATTTGATTTTATAATTATTAAACTATTTTTATACACAAATAACAAATTATTAAAAACGTGATGACAATTTAAAGTGACATAAATGACAATAAAGGAACATGTAATAATAACTTGAGGTGTCAAAATGATAATTGAAGAAATATAAGATAATAATTTAAAATGATACAATTAATAATTGAGGGCATATAATAACAATCCTCATTTGTTATTTATACTATTTTAAATTATTATTGCCTTTCACCTAGTTATTATTTATACAATTTTAAATTGTGATGACCTATCTAAAAATTTATTATTTATGTCTAAAGTTAAATTGGTAATTACATAGATCGAATTTATTATCTCTAAATTCTATAAAACTATTTAATTATTTAATAATATTAAGATTTACCGTGTAATTTTCCATAGATGAATCTGAAGCTCTATCTGTGGCGTGAATACAAGACAGAAAGTTGCACTTTTCTCCTCCCATTTGTTTGGGACCAACGCACGTTTCTCTCGGCTATAGTAGTTTTGGGATCTATCTTGTTGAACATTGCTGAATAATACCAATGTTACGAATGTTATATGGTGAACATGGATAGCACATGGATTCACCGTATGAGAAAGAAAGGGTGGGGAATTAATAGAATATATGGGAGAGCGCTGATGGCGGGATACGCGGTTCCGAATGCTGGACTTCCGCCGCTGCTGGGTCTCCCTAGTCTTTTGCAATTTGCACCCACTCCCAACTTTATTTATTTTCATTAAATCGATGAGTAAATTAATTACATTTTATATTAAGTGTTGGCACACGTAGACGTACCATATTTAATATTTCTTGATTGATCTGATTTTTTCACAAACAAATAAATTATACTTAGTCTCACAATTAGGAGAATTATGAGCTTGTTTACATAAGAGTTTATAAAAATAATTTATGAATTTTTTTTTGATAACTTTTAGAAAAGTGTTTTTAGAGAATAACTTATAGAAAAAAATAATTATAAATAAATGAGTATTTGAGTAGTTATTTTTAGAAAAAATTTTATAATTAAAAAATTACTAGAAATGACATGATTCTATTAAATATATGATGGATAAGTAAATGTGGAGAAGAGAGATAAAATATAAGAGATGAGAGAATTGATATAATAGAATGTAGAGAGAATAAATGAGGGAGGAGAGATGATGGATAAAAGAAAGGAGATATAGTAGATAAAAGAGAGGGTAAAATAATAATTAGTTAGTTAATAAATTCTTTTACTATTCTATAAGTTAATCTCAATAGCTTATCTAAAATTTTGATTTTAAATTATAATTTTGTCTAAAAAAAATTTCAACAAGTATGATTATTTTTTTAAAAAAATTAAATTAAAATTTTACTCATAAAGATTTCTAAATTCACACTAAATCTCCATGCATCGTGTGGTATGAGAAGATGTTGAATGCATATTCATCATTTTAGATTGATTTATTTCAAAAGTATTACATGCATGTTTTAGATTATAATTTTTTAAATCATTATTTTTATCATATTAATAGAAATCTTTTTTTTTAAAAAAACATTTTTTTAATGTTATGTAGGGAAATTTTTGTTAAGTGATATAAGAAAAATGTCCGTATATGATGAATGTGACCAAATTAAAAGAGGATGACATGAATCATGATGAAAGAAAAATGTCTATAGAAGAGTGCTTTAGTTTTATTTTTGACAAATGTGGTTCTTTTTTTTAATATAAATTGTTATAAAGGGGATTTAATTTATCTACGATCTAAAAGTAGAATAAAATATATATTCCTTATAAACGATACTAATATTAGAAAATATTCAAGAGTTAAGATATCTTTTAAAATACTACGACTGGAATCACAATTAAATAATACTCTTTAAATATAAAATATATTATAAATAATTATATATCTTAATTCTCTCATTAAAATCCATTATAAATAGTGGTATAATTTATCTCTCCCTTCAAAACCCACTACTGATACAGATGTGTTTCTAAATACATCCTCACCCTCTACATGCACCAATGTCTAGAATAGCCACTGTTAATTAAATCTTATTTATAATTAGGAATATTTGCCTAGGGTTTGGAATTAGTCAATCAAAACGGGGGAAGGTTCCCCAGTCTAACACATCGTAGTGATCAGCCTTAAACCACGACAGAAATGCATCATACGCTAAGCCAACAAAACGAATACAACATAAGTTCAAAGTGGAATGAACTGAGATCCTAATTTATTAGAATGCTTAAATACAGAAGAAGCATGGTTACTCACGTGAGAAATCATATTCACCCTCCTCATACTTAACATAATTCTTCATGAACTTGGCAAGTTGAGAGCCATGTGAAGCTCCCCTGAATCTGATGTAGTCGTTCCACAAACGCATATAGCTACTATCCTCTAAGAAAATCTCTGGTGACACACTGTAATTCTTCAGCAACCCATAAACATAATTCTCAAACTTCTCCAACTTCTGCATCTCTTCCACACGGGACTCATCAGCTTTGCATATTTGCAACGAAATGATAGCGTCTTCCACATGTGCCCAAAAGCAAGAATCCATCGTCAATATAGATTGCACGTTCTTTCTATTTATCGGCTCTGGTTTCTTATCTTCTTCCTGCCACTTCTGTAGCTGTTTATAATGCTCTGATCTTCCCTTTTCTATGTAGTCTTTTCCTCCCTCCTTGTAGTACTGAGCTATGTCCAATGGTTCCACCATTCTCCTATAATTAGTCCCAGCATAGAGCCATCGAGTTCGAAAAGCTGCACCTTCTTTCTGGGGCTGCTTACCCACCTCATCGACCATATCTTTCCAGTAGTTGTTGAGCATTTTGACGAACATGACGACGTCCTGGTCACTTGGAAATTGATCGTTCTTGTAACTGTCATAGTACCCTCTTCTACAATTCTTCGAAGTTTTCTTGTACCATTCCAGTTGGACCATGTATGTTTTCATTTCATTCAACTTATTCTGCGGGATAAACCGTTTCCTCTTATTCTGATTCATCAGCAGTTCTTTCTTCTCCAGATCTTTCACCAGATTGTTCTGACATATCCATTTGAAAAAACCCGGTTAGATTCAACCAAACATCATTCTTTATTCATTAGTTTGTCTCACTTTTTAATATTCAAGTCTAGTATTTTTTTTTTTCACGAGAAAGAAGATTAAAAGTTGGGGTTGAAATACCTGCGATAGTTGTGAATTTGAAAATCCCAGCGCCGGCAACTGCAAAGCGATGCTCGCCTGTAGTAAATTTTGAGCAATGCAGGGAACATCAGTGTCCTTGCAAAGTACCTTACTAGTGAGCATCTCCACAATATTTGCATATCCTTGAATTTGAAATCCTTGATCAGGGGTACTCGTTTCCTTGAGAAGCTTCAAAGTAGAATCAGGGTTCTCAGAACAAGTGGAACCGCAATCAGAACACAAGAGGAATGTTCCGAAGGGCCTGTACGAATCATTGGAAATGAAAGAGGAAACAAGCGGGTCACGGTGAGAGGCTACATGCAGAAAGCAAGAGCTCCAACTAGTGCTTCGAGATATGGCTTCTTGAAGGCATTTGTCTCCGACGAGTGGAGAACCGAAGGTGATGCAGAGTGGACGCTTGTCTGATGAACCCATCTTCTCTATTAGCCAGAGAGTGAAAAGAGAAGCAATGGACCCTCCAACACCATGACCAGTGACAATCAAAGGTTTTTTGAGATCAATCTGCATTCAGCAAAACGCCAGACTCCTAACTATCAATCTCAATACTCACTTTTGCTCGAGTTCAGGATCTTTCTTTCTTTTTTTGACTAGTTCAATTGTCTGGTATGAAAGTCGACGTGCTAAAAAATCTTGATAACTCCTCAGGGATCCACAGGCTATTGAGGAGATGAAGGAGAAGAACGTACCTCTGATTTTAGTTGATCAAGAATCTGGAGATGATCGTAGAAGATGGACATTGCAGTATGATTAAGAGAGAAGTGGGGGTTTTCCTTGGAACAGAGAAATTCAAAGGGGTTAACCATCCTGTCCGTAGAGCGAAGCAAAACAGGTTGAAGATGCTTTAGGGTAGTCCCAAACGCTATAATTGTCAAATCTGATCCATTGGTAAGCTTTTTCCAGAATAGATTCTCGTTTGGATGGGCTTCTGCGTTCAGGGTGGAGACGAAATTCCATGTAGAGGAGAGAAGACCGGAGCTTGCCACGAGAGATGAAATCTCGAATCCACTGCTAAATCTACAACCGAAAGAACAAGCATCCAAGAAAAGAAACAGTAAGAAGCAGAAGTTTTATTAAGAAAAGGGAATCAAGAAGTTGCCATTCACATACAATTGAGTTGTTCCCTGCATCATCCTGAAACTTCAGTACTGTTCAAGAGCAACTTCTAAGAGACGAATACTTAGCTCTCGAAGATGATGATATATAATCAGCTGACAGTTTCTCAGAAAATTCCCTGGAAGGAAGTAATCAGCTCGCAGTTGCAGAAGAAATTCCCTGGAAGGCAGGGAGAAATGAAGTGCAAGGGTCGTCGACTTTCGAAGTCAAGCCTCAAAGTCGTCCAAGTTTTTTTTTTCTAAAAAAAAAGAAAGTTTTGTTTTCTTAGTATGAACATTTTTAAAAAAATATTAAGCTCCCCACGATCAAAACAAAATCTTCATTCTTTTCTATACGATATTTAGAGATATTCATAAAGCCAATGGCTCAATATATCCATTGAAGCCCATAAAAAAAAATTCCATGTAATTTGATAAATATAGAACATGATTAAATATCAGGCTATAAAATACAACCTATATTTTTTCGGGCTGAGCACGAGACGGAGGTTACTCTACTCTGCCCTACCCATAAGCACTCATTCTTTTATTTTTTTTTTACTTTTTTCCTTAGATACTACGTTTAAAATAGAGAATATAATAGCTACTGGTGACTAAATGTCATTTTAGAAATATAAGTAGTTAAATAAATAAGTTACATCTTTTAATATTTATAACTATATTAATTTTTTTTAACTTTATTAATCATAATATGATTACATTATAAATTATAATTGTTTATTTTATTTTTTTAGATATTTCATCCTTATCAATATTTGAAAATTTGATACAAAATTATAATTATAAATTATTTAAACTTCAAAATTTTTTTTATATGCAATACATTTTAATACTTTAATTATTATCTTTGTGTTGCCTTATTTTTAATGGATTATAAATATTATTTAACTCTTGAAGACATATGAATATTATATTAATTTAGAAGTTTATAATTATATATTATTTTTCACAATATGAGTATAGCATCATAACTTGGGCATGCCTAACCCGCCCATGTCTAGCCCAAAATAGTTAGAGCTTTTATCAAGTAGGGTCAGACATTGAGCTGAAAAATATAGCCCATGATTTTTTTGGGCAAGAAACCGGGCAAAAGGTTGCCCTACCCAACTTTACCTTGCCCATGAACACCCCTAACAATATTAATGTCGAGTAAGATAAACTGTCTATTATCTTTAAATATAAATTTTGATACTCAAAAACTAAGATACCTCTTTAAATATTATAATTAAAATTATAATAAAATAATACTCCTATCACATTTGAACACATTCGCATGTCTCAATTTTTGCCAATTGACCTCACATGGTAAAAAAAAAATGAGTTGGAGTTGGAGATAAACAAATAATAAGCTAGAACCAGGTTCCTCGATGGGCTTGCAGACATGGCAAACTCACAAAAAGACTTGTTGGAGGATTCAATGCACTGTTTACGAACGATGCCAATTACTATGTCCTACGATGTTTTATTTTTAATATGACTGGTCGTTATTGGTTAAGGAAATAAATTCCTTGACAGTTAGGTCCTAGGTGTTGATTATTGTTCAGAAAAGGAATACAAAGTCATCCTTGGAAAGAATTTCCAGGCTGCAAAATTACGAGCGGTGATTTTCCAATCTTCCGAAAAAAACTTCTTTAAGGAGAGGCAATTTTTTTTTTTAATTATGTATTACTCACATGCTCCTACCTAAATACTGGAGCATGTTTCCACGTAACAGTGCAAAAGTGTCTGTATGGTCATACTTTATAGTTATTTATTTCTATATATTTGTGTGTGTATTAAATTTTCATTTTCTTCCCCCGTTTCTTGACAAGGATAGACAACAACGTGAACTGGGCCTTCTTCATTCCAGGAAGCAGCATAAAAAAGGGGATGGAAACTTTTCCATTTTTTCAACCTTATTTCTTTTGGGCCCCCTTGCAGACATTTCAGGCTCCGAAGTCCATGAAAAGCTGTACGGCCCAAATTTAGCAACCCCATTGAACTAGTGGTCCCCGACTATAAATTACTCATGTAACTTATGGTTAGTTCATGGAAGACGCTGCATTATTAAGTCTGTATTTATGGGTTCAACTGGTAAAGGGGTGAGATATATTACTATTTGGAGTGTATTCGAACCCTGGGGAGTACCACTTTATTGTGGTTCCAGTCGTGGCGCTTGGGGAGGCATCTTAGCTCTTGGGTGCTTAGATTTATGCCTGAGGGTAATAGACGGCTCGCCCTGCCCGACATTGGTATCGCCTAAGAGAAAGGGAGACTTCGCCCTGCCATTGGATCGTGGGTGAGCCCAACCCCTTTCCAAAAATTTCTTGTACCAAAAAAAAAAAGTCTGTATTTAGCACCATAGTTTAAAAAAAAATTGGGTAAAATTTTAGTTTAAATTTTTTTTAAACAAACAGTCATATTTATCCATAAATAATTTTGGCTAAAACTATGGTTTAAAAATATAGTTTTAAATAAGCTATTGAAATTAGCTTTTAGAACAGTAAAAGAGCTTATGGACTATCTAATTACTATCTTATCTCTACTTTTTTTTACACTCTCTCTCCTCTCTCATCTCTCTTCTTCACCATATCTCCTATCTCCTCTCTCTTCTCTTTCTTCTGTACCCTCTCTCATTTCTCATACTTTTAATCAAATCATACTATTTTTAGTAATTTACTAATATGAAAAATGATTATACTGCTAACAATCCAAACATCTCCATTTTTAAAATATATTCTTCCTAAAATTTATTCTCCAAAAGTTAATCAAAATATGTCTTAAATGTGTGTTTGGTTTGTGGCAAAATTTAGGTTTTGCCTAGGTTTTAACAAAATCTATATTTTGAGAAATTTTAAAATAAATAGTTATATTTGTTCAAAAGGATTTTTAGACCAAATTATGGTTTAAAGCCAATATTTCAGATAACCTAGTCAGAGTAGCTTATGGAATAATAAAAGAACTTATGAAATAATTAATTACTATATTATCCCTACTTTTTTCTTACACTCTCTCTCTTCTCTCTTCTATATTTTATCGCATATCTCCTTTATTTTCTGCATCCTATTTCATTTCTCATCTCTCTTCTATATCATATATCATCTCTCATCTCTACTCTCTCCTATATTTAATAATTATACTATTTTTTATAATTTATTAATAATAACAATATTTTTATAAATAACTATCTAAATATTTATTTAAAATTATTTTTTTTATAAACTATTCTTCATAAACCTTTTTTAAAAGTTACTCAAAATCTTTTTTCAAAGTCTTGGGCCCTAAGTTGCACAATTTTTTTTCCCGAGAAAGGAACTTGCATAGAAATCTCACATGGATGTAGCCTAGCAGAGAAATGCTCCCGATGCTTCTCAAAGTAGCGACTTCACAAAAACAAAGAATTGTACAAGAGAAGGGGAAGTTTCCAAATTCCAAATACATTAATAAATTAAATAGTCGTCGAAAAATTTAGTGTTTGCGGACAATATCCTGGAACACTGGGGATAAGGACGACACGGAGAGTGTTGACCTAACTAATACAGTAGAGCTGGTAAATAACCTAGTGCTTCCTCATTTCTGAGTTATTGAAGGTGAAGAAAAACACCGGGAAAATCACTTAAGAGTACAGCATATAGGAAAGAGCTTAGGAAAATATCATAAAATTAAGGGCACTTTGGTCTGTTGCCGTGGGTGACCATATCGGTGTAGCACTTGCCGCAGACTTCGCGGTTGCCCGAAGTACCAGGTGGAACGCATTTGCAGCGTTCACAGCATGTGGTGCATGCTCTCATACAAACTCTCTTCCTCGAGTGTAATTGGCATCTATACTCACAGAGTGGCACGCAGTCTGCTCATCATCAACCAGTTTCAATCACTATCAGATCGATTCACGTACGTGCACAGAGCTACTCAATCACAACTAATTAACAAAATGTTCGTAGCTTACCCTTATTTGATTTGACTATAGGAGCTGCAGGTGGAGCTGGTGCCACCGGCGGCTTCACCGGTGATGGTGGAGCTGGGGCCTTCTCTGGCGCCGGAGGAGGACTTGGATACGGTGTCTTTACCACTGGAGGGGGAGGAGTTACTGGCTTCACTGGTGGCGGAGGAGCATGCGCCACCATAGGAGGGGAGTTTGGTGGTGGTATTGACACTGGAGGTTTCACGTAGTTCATCTGTATTAGATCAAATTAACATCATATTTTTCTATCATATATCTCAAGTATAAAGATATATATATATATATATATATATATATATATATATATATATATAGCTGATGCATTCTTCCAGGGATCTGATTATTTTCCATTCTTCAATTTTTCATCAGCTCTAGGCAAATTTTAGCCTTAGGAAAGCCGAAACCAAACCGACAAGAGGAAATGTGATGAGGCAACGAGTGAATAATCATACCTTAATCTCAACTTCCTCGTCATGGGAATGAACCTGCAGAGAGAAAGAAAGGAAAGGGATTGCCAAAGAATTGTTAGTGCCCTTAAACCATAAATCACACTATGACTTGTGAACAAAAATCTGGTTCTGAGAGAGTGAAGCATATACCTTGGCAGTGACCATGAGGAAAAGGGCCAGCAGAAGAATGGTAAATTTGGAAGCCATTACTGAATAGAAGAAAGGGAGTGAAAAAGAAGTGAAGAGTGGAGAAAGCCGGTGTTGATTGCAGAAGCAATGCCCAGATCAGAGTAGCTTATATAGAGAGAGAGGATCAAGAGATTAATTTTGAAAGCATATTAAATTAGGCTGCATACAGTAAGCTATATTTTAGGGAGCTGTGGGAAGCCAAATGCCAGAAGTAGAATATATAATATTTGTCATCAAAGTGTGCGTCGCCAGCAATGAACTTGAACTACTAGTAATAATTAAAAAGCTTCTCCACACATGAGATCTCATCACTTCTGATCTGATCATCTCCATCTGTATGAAGAATTTAGCAGTCAAATTAGTATATTAAATACGCACCTAATCTTAAGCATCTCATCTCAGAGAGACTTGGAGACTAAGACTGATTCGCAGCTAGTGCACATGGGGCAAATATGGGAGGCACGTGGGCCAAATATTGGTTGTCATCACCGAAGCTTTTCTTTCAAGTCAACTTGGGGAAGAGGAAAACATGTCTGTAACACAGCTAATAATAATATGAGTGCAAACCCATCACAATAATGTTGTTGGTGGCAAAGGTTTTTGGTATCTGTGCGAATAGCTCAGGTTTATGATTAAAGCTGGGAAAAGCATAGGAAAGAGCAAAGTGGACAGAACTGCACAACGCACAAGAGCTGGGTTGGTTCTCATGAGCTTCTCCGTCGATTCCAGACTTGAACAAGAAGACACCTTCAGCCAAGAAGGCGAAGAAGAAGAAGAAGATGAAGATGAAGATACCTTCGTTGGCACTTACTATTAACAACTTGAATAAAGCGGGTTCCACATATAGCCAGCTTATGTAGGTATTAGACGTGCGCGATTTAAGGTAAAGGAAAAGGTACGACGTTATATATTGTCTTGTTATTATACTCATTTTTTAATTTTCACTATTGATAATTGTATATCTTGATATGGTCCTTTTGTTTTTATATTGACCGAAATATAATCCATCTTGTTTAAAGGACTTCATTACGAAATTGTAAAAAGTTTGGATTGAATATAATGGATGATTTTTTTCCCTTTTTCTCAATATTATAAGAATTTTAATGGATAACATTGTTTTCCAATTCGAGTTGAAATTGTAGTCAAGAAAATTTAGCAAAATTATAACTAATAGTTTTAAGTAATTTATTTAGTTAAAGGTATTTTTACTATAATGTCTTGAAGTTATTTTAAAAGATTTAAATATTTCAGTCCAGGAAAAGTAAAAGAAAATAATAATTATTGAAGAAAATATTGTTATTTTCGATCTAGAGGATCCATTCATTACATTGGTGGCCCTCTAGATCCTCGCGGACCAGCCGACTTTAATTACAAAGCGATTTTTTTGCCCACAAATGTTTTGTTCTGTTGACTTCTTAACTGCAATTAATGCCCTCCTGTCCTACTAAACGATCCGAAAGAAAAATTCCCAACTACGTTGCACTACACTTATTTAGGTAACATGTTTTGTCATCTATATTATTATTTTTTTCCTAAATGTTTTAATTTAGGGAAAGTTCAATTGTCGAAGAATAATTGAGTTGGGGGATTCATTGAGGTCTTCTCAATTACCTCTCTATTTAATAAAAGACGCCAGAATTTTGATTCTGAATACAAATAATAGATATTTGTTAAATAAGCTTAAATATAGACCTCTGTATTATTTTTTTTATTCTATTTTTAGATATAAAACTGCTCTTCAGCTTCCACTTGTGTTTAGAATCAAAATTATGCCGTTTTGATTAAATGAAGAGATGACGGAGGAGGCCTAGCCGGGAGGGAGATGAATAATTGAGCCTCGGATTCCGCAGGGGTGGGGGGGCAGGGCCAGCGCAGCAAGATCAGTGGGCAGGAGGCACCGTTCTATTTTCCTCGTCCGCACATCGTAATGATAATCTCTCTCCCATATTATTGCCTCACATCTTACCTACTCTGCTTCCTTTGCACCATTATTTAAAAATTACCTACTTTATAACTGCAAAACTTGATGAGCTTGTTCTCTCACTTGGACTTTCTTTACACCACCATACCTTATTAAAATGCATCTACCATTTGCTTACTATATTTTTTAAGAGAGATTAGTCTCTAGCTACTATGAAGAGATACTACTGATCGTGATGTCTCCCAAAATTTAAAAAAAGTTTAAGACATTAGGTGAAGAACAGATCTCAAACACCGATCTTCTAAGGGGCAGCAGCAAGTTTGGAATTTGGATCCTTTTTTCCTGGGGGCCTTGTTTGATAAGAACCGTTGTTATATAAGTCAAACAAAGTTGGAGGAGACAACCTGTCCAACTAACTCTACCACTTTTGGACTTTCTATCTTGTGCATCTCTCTTCCTCTACTAACTCTACCACTCAGCTATTTTAGAACGTTGTTAAATTTTATTATATTTAATTGATTTCTTTTAAACTCATGAAAATTGTTAATATAAGAACGACCAAACGGAGGAGTGTTAATACAATGGACTTGGTAACCATAGCGCATGCATTATGGAAGAGTAAAAAACGGTCTTAATGATATTCAAACTTGAAGATGTAGAAAAGATTCTCTCCTTTGGCCAAAAACAAAAGAAAAGAAAAGATTCCCTCCAAGGAGAAAGGAAGGGAGGTGTCTCTTTCTCTCTCCGCCTGTAATTGAGTCTCGTATAGAAAGAATCAATGGTGACAAGAAATTAAGCAACACCCTGAGTAAAGAATATTCTACGCTCTGAAAATTTATAGAGTTTAGTAATGGGGGCCAGTGACAGATTCAAATATACCTCTCCACGTGCAATGTCCTCATAAATACAAACCTTCGGGTGTTAAAATGTGCCAAAGTTAAAGAGAGAATGTAAGGAGCACAGAGAGAACCACACTCTAGAAACTAGTTGAAATTAGGAAGTTCAAGGCCTTATAAAGCCTCCCCTCATGACACAGAAGTCAAGATTCAGAGGAAGAAAACCAACCAGCAAGTTAATGATTACGAGTTATGTTGGTTGCCAACGTGGCGTCATTTTCTGAAGTCCAAATGGTCATGGAAGAGTTTCCTTGTGGATACAATGCATATTGCAACTCCATAAAAAAGAAGGCAGCTATAAGAAGTAAACGATGGTGTTTGAGTGGTGGTTCGCTACTTGCAGACGTGACATGTTCCCTCTCATGGAGACATGAACAATCACCGTAACCTCTCTTCCAAATTGAATCCAGTGATAGATATTTGTATTAGAGCACAATGGTTTTCATGGCTATTCTCGCATAGTGGCTATGAATCATGCTGTAGCTGAATCCCAACAAGACTTGCCTCTCGTCTCACATTGTAACAAACATTAGCAGGAACAGCCTTTCGCATTTCTCAAGCAAGACAGTAAATGTAAATGCAACCGCTGTTGCAGCAATACTTTCTCAAATCTAAAAGTTTCTCTCATGTGGAATGAGGATGCATGGCTCAACTCAATTTTACGTATGTGATATTTGGAGATATAGAACCTATCATTGTTAATATGAATCTTAAACAAAAGGATTTATTTCCCCTCTTCTTTTTTTCTTCAATTCCTTTTAATTTTGTAGGATGTAATTTTGGACCGTTGGTTGGCCCGAAAACATGGATGAAATGGGTCTTTCATATGGGGTTTTCAGGCTCAATCTTGCGTGAAAATGGAAGGCTCCTTCATGCAACCAACTTTACCATCTTTTCTTTATTTTATTGGTGCCATGGATCCAGGGGTTCACATGATCGTTAAGTCTTCATCTAAATTTTTGTAGTGGCGTTTTCTTTCTTAAAAGGATGTCATTTTACCAAGAGTTCTATTAGTGGCCATCAAAAACGATTTTCATTCAGGGACAGAACTTGCCAAAATAGTAGTATTTTGAAGAAAACACTGTTAACTTAATTGATTCATGTGTTGATTGTAAGCTCCATGATTTTTTCGATAAAAATATTACTTTTGAAAGGTCAAAATTATTAAAAAATATATTTAAAGAACCAAATTAGAAAGAAGAATCTTTTATAAATTCAGTAATTGATCTGACGATGTACAATTACCTCTACTCTCAGGTGTGAAAATTTGTGCTTAGAATCAAATATATGTGTTTAAAACCAAAAAAAAAGAAGAAAAAAATCCCATCCCTTACTTTCAACTCATCTGCTCACCTATTAAGTCCAGACCAACTGCAAGAAATGACAATCCTTGGAACAGCAAAAAGTAGAAATGAACTCCATGTTGTGATAGAAGACTCCTTGCAGATGCCGTGAGCAACAGAAAAGCAAGAGTCAGCTCCTTACTGTATATCCTGTTCCTCTTCTTTCTTGGAGCCACTTTTGCTTCCTCATTCTTGCTCAATTTTTCCAACCCTGACTCTGAGTGCCTCCTCACCATCTTATCTTCATTCAAACACTTCGATTCTCTCTCAGCCAATGCCACTAAATCTGACTCCGAGGATCTACCCGTCTTCTTTGTCACAACCCATTCATAAGCACTTCCCAGCTGAAACAGCCCAGAAACCATGGCATTGAACTTTGTCACTGACATGGTGTTCTCAAACAGCAAGTAAGGAACAAGAAAAGGGACAGATTTTGGGGCTGGAAGGATGTTCAAGAACGACATGAAAATGGGAACATAGCAGATCACCCAAAGGGGAAGTTCAGCTTCAGGGATGAACATAGTCAAAGGTAGTATGATGCAGAACAGTGTGAATGAGTAGAGGGGAAGGATAAGTTTCCTCAACAAGAAGAAAAGAAAGATCATATTAGCCTTCTTCCACACTGATATCTGCACAAAATCAAATGAAAAATTTAGAAGATCATGTAAATTTGCCAAGGATTTAAGTTAGAGGAGATGTGAATAACAGTAACACCTTTGAAGTTATGACAGCAGGAAGACATAAACGGAAAAGCTGCATTGGACCAGAGTGCCAGCGATGTTGTTGTTTCTTGTAAGCTTCATAAGACTCAGGTAGTTCACAGAGCACTTTGACGTCATTAAGGAAGATGAACTTCCAACCTTTCAAGTGAGCTCGGACTGCTATATCCATGTCCTCAACTGTGGTTCTGTCTAGCCACCCTCCTGAAACTTCCAAAGCCTTAATCCTCCAGACACCTGCTGTTCCATTGAATCCGAAGAAATTAAGGAAATGACCATTGACTTGTTGCTCAACCTCGAAGTGGAAGCACAAGTTGATGTTCTGAAGCCTTGTCAGTAAATTCTCGTCTTTGTTCACAAAGGCCCATCTAGCCTGAACCAAACCCAAATCAGGCTTCCCCTGTAGAAAAAGAAAAGGTCACAAAATCTTTAGTGGGGCCCAATTAGACAAAGTAATAGAAAATTTCTCACTAATTATTCAGGTTGGGTTATATAGTACCTTGAAATGAGGAATGGTTAGTTTGAGGAAATCAGGATTGGGCTGAAAATCTGCATCAAATATAGCTACGAATTCATAATCTTTGACATAATCACATGACATGGCTGACTTGAGATTTCCAGCTTTATACCCAGTTCTGATTAATCTATGCCTGTAAACAATGCTGACCCCTTTCTTTTGCCAAGAGGAAACCTCATCCTTGATGAGAAGCTGTGCATTTGTATCATCTGAATCATCTAAGACTTGGATTAATATTCTGTCCTTGGGCCAATCAAGTTGACTCACAGCAGCAATGGATTGTGCATAAACCTTAAAAAATTGAAGAGATTGAATGTCTCAGTATAAGATGCAGAATTGTAAATAGGACTGATTCTAATTCAAACAAAAAAAATCAAGACTATTATGTTATGGCATTTATATAAGGTTACCTCTGTCTCATTGCACATGGGAATCTGAACAAGAACCATTGGAAAGTTTGAAGGATCCTCAATGTCATAAGCATCACTTTCTATGGTGGGCTTCAACTTCTTGTACTTGATCCAGAAACACCCAAGACAGAGGAAAAGCCGATCCAGAGATTGAATCAAGAAGAGCACAACACAGAACTTGGAAACTAATGCGACAGTGGGAGCAATGTAGTATTCTCTGAATGATAGCCAAGTCACGTAAGACCATCGCAGCAGACTCTGAACTTCCCATGGATGAATCATATGCAAATTCCATCGATTGAAATGAGCAATGACTTCTACGATCAAACCCCCTACTGAAAGAGCGAGAAAAACTTTGAGCAGCACATACAACCTTCCTCTGTTTTTAGGATCTTCATCACTCATATCAGACAAAGAAATTCGTTTCTTGACCAAATTGAAAAACGGTTTGAATGCCGTGCTAAACCACGACAGGGAGGTCAGGATTCTATGAACTTTGAGGAGAAGAATCCATGTGAATTGCTTGGGACTCGCAGCCTTCTGCTTCTCCGGAAACAGAGGAGATTCCTGATCATTGAGTTGTAACCAGGTGAATTCGTTGGTATTCTGCACTGTCCCCAGAACTAAATTCGGAGGCATTTCTTTTCCTTGGATTAAGCTTTCCCAGGACAATTGAAACAATAAAACAAGACACTCGGATCCTATACAACGGTTGAGGTCTAATAAGGAGAGAAGTACAGAGAACTAGTTAAGAAAGTGTAAACTAGAAATCAATAAAGAAGAGGGTGGTGGAGTATGAACTAAGAACCAGCTTCATTTGAGTAAGCATGAAGCAGTTGCGATCTATTACGCGGATTGGTTCATGTGAGTATGACCGTCTAAGATTGAGGGACTGTTGACTAATGTGTTATGGACATGTAAGCAACTCTGTTTTACCTACGAGAAGCTGAATCAAGTTTGTTAGTGACAACTAGACACAGCCAATCACGCGGGATGCCCACCGACCCCAGAAATTTCCCACCCTTCCCTCCCTGGTTTACAAGGCGGAATATTTGGTTACCACTTACTTTGTTTACATACCTTTCTGATACTGTAATGTCAAACGATCGATTATTTTGTACTAAAATAATCAACACTTTGACTTCTGAATAATGATTTGATTTGATTTGATTGAAGGAACAAACTTGATATTTTTAGGGAGGGGAAAAAAGTCAAAACATAATCGAAATGTAGGGAGGAGACTAACCCATAACAAACGCTAACGCGTACGTACGTGCAAGTTGATTAATTTTGTAATAAAAAATCAATTATGAGAGCATGTAGAGGAGGGGAGGCTTACGTATAACAACCAAATGCAGCTGCAAATATTGATTTTGTGGAAAGAGAGTCATGTCATTGTGTTGTTAGGTTACTCCATGCAAATATTGAAAAACCAAATACATTGGATTTCACTCAAGGAAGCATACATCAGGACAGCTAACACGCCACATTCTTAGGTGTATCACACATACATGAGACAATGAGATTCTATTTGTATGTGAAGCTTGCATTTGACCACAACATCAAGTTTGATGATCTCATGTATGAACATACTTTCAATAAATTTTCCTACTTTTTTTTCTTTCTCTCCTACGAAAACGCGTGTACCGCCCTGTTTTCTTTTAAACTTTCATTTCTGCTTCTGCATCGATGGCCAAGAGATGTGATAATTTGACCCTCACTCCTCTGCAACAAAACAGAGTCTCAGATCTTTCTCCGGCATTTGAAAGAGAAGGACCCACTTCTTCATAACCATAATTCAATCCAACTAGTCTCCAGAACTAAAAATCCTAGTTGTAATCTTCTTGTTATATATTTGATGAGTTTTGCATAAATTCGTGGTGCCTTATGTTGCTCTATTATTGAGTTCAGGCACAGGCAATAATTTCGCAGTTGGTTTGGAGATTCATTGTTCAGGTAGGTGATGTTGTGTTGATTCATGAGATGAGTTGGTTGGAAAGAAAAAGATGTTGCATTGGCCTCACCTACCTGAACAATGAAGAAATGATGTCCATTACATAATTGAATAAGCTCGGTGCACTCAATTAGGGACCCCCTTTTGTTGAAGAAAGTTAAAAATGGAGAGAAAGTGTTCCTCATGGGCCATGGATGTCCTATACACACTTTGTCTGCACATTATGGTGGATGGAGAAAGATGATTCGTCCGTGACCTGCACTTGTTTTTCTCCATCATCATGGATTGAAGTCTCGTCAATCACTATAATATCTAAACAATATCTAATACTAATAACATCATCATAAACGTATCCTATTCTTTTGTGACAAAATTCCACAATTTGCGTTCACAAACAGAGAAGGAATGTGTATATGGCAAAAAAAGCATACCAAACAACGCATTTGAAGAAGCTGCTAAATCAACAAACCACACTCTTTAAAAGGCTACGTAGACTGCTTTTTTGCCTTTCCCTCCTCCCTCTGTGATGGGAAGCGTACGTTGTTACGTAAACCATTTGATGCAAATGTAAAGAATTTAAACCCCTTCACCATCACATTTCATAGGACTTGGTCCCCGAAAATTCAGGGCATTTGGATGGGTCCACCGCCTAAGGAAGCTCACATGCACTGTTGAATTTCGCTTTGCCATGTGTCAACCTCCAATGGTTCAGTTCAGAAAGAGTTAAAGTACTGGTTCATCTTGCTTCTTTTACCCTTGAAGAATGTGAATTATTTTAAGTCAACAAGCAGTATACTTTGATTCTTGTTTGGTACATATGGAAGTTACAGAAACAGGAATTATTCCGATTCTCGTGTTTTTTTCTCTTTAAACCCCTGTTCTCTGGCCGTCTGTAGGTGTCGGAGAAGACCATGAAGTCTTGGAGCACACTTTTTCAGGACAGAATTAATGGCTATGGCAAAAGGGAGAGATGCCTCAACACAGGAAATATGGTGCCTGATGTTTTGACGTCTCTGTTCATAGCCTCCTTTTTCGGTATCTTCCTTCTCTATTCCCCAAACCTTTGGTCTGCCATGTCCGTTCGAGGAGGCTCTGGCACAGTTGAAAAACACTTCCAGAAGCAAGAAGAGCTTGTCAGGACAAATTCTATGTTCAAACCACAAAAGGGTAAGTTTCAGACGGTCCCGTTCATCGTCCTCTTGGCTCTCGGTTGAGTGAACCACAATTTGGAATTTGGGTTTTGCATGGCAGAAATCGTGTGACCTGTTTTAAGGGTAAGTGGGTTGCGGCTTCAAGGGGATCGTACTACACAAGTTCTAGCTGTACGACAATCCCAGATACGAAAAACTGTCTGAAGGTGGGAAGAAAAGATAGTAATTTTCTCCACTGGAAGTGGAAGCCAGAGGAATGCGAACTTCCGAGGTTTGATCCCAAAAACTTCCTTAACATGGTTCGAGCCTTCGAGGGAAGAAAAAGGCGTTCCTCGGCAACTCTGTGTCAAGGAACCACATGGAGTCCCTCCTCTGCCTTCTGTCACAGGTCAGTGTTGTATTTACAGCTGACACATGAATTTCCACTGTATTTTACACTAAACCATTTAAATTCCAAAGCAGAATCGTCTTGCTAGATGGACAGAGTTTTTGTTTTTCCACTGAATTTGGAATTATCAAAAATCATATTTTTATTACGCATTGAACACCCCAAGTATATATCCTCTATTAAAGTAGAAATTCTTTGCTTGCATTAAAAGGGTATGCGATTCCCAGTACGTAAGCATGGGACCTAGCCATAGCCCAGCTGGGTGTGGATATACTGACAAAGCGAAAATATCTCAGGGGCTCCAAGTAAGACAGAACATTTATAAGCATTGACATAACTTGTATAATTTTACAGGAAGAAACCCCAAAAGATATATATAAGGACTCGGAAGATCGGTTCCGAAAATGGTTTTTCCTGGAGCACAACTTCACTCTCATGTCCCTGTGGAGCAGTTTTCTGATAGTAGGAGAGGAAAGAATGGTAAACGAAACAGGGTCGAGCATTTTTTACATGCAGTTAGATAAAGCAGACGATGATTGGGCCCCACAATTGCCCGACGTGGACTACGCAACAATCTCAGAAGGGCATTGGTTTTTCAGGGTGCTGTATCTTCACAAAGCAAACAAACTGATAGGATGTGTATCCTGCCACGAACCAAACATCACTCACTATGACATCGATTTCCCCATAAGAATGGCCTTTCTTCTGCATTCGGATACATCAGAAACTGCAAGAGAAAAGTGGCTCTGTTAGCGAGAACATTTGCTCCATCTCACTTAATGGAGCATGGAACACAAGAGGGTACTGCAACAGGACGAGTCCAACGAAGGAGGAAGAAGTTGACTGGGAGAGAGTAGTGTGGAAAATGAGGAATGTGCATATACAAGAGGTGGAAAGAGCGATAAAAGAAGGGCTCTGTGTCTTTTTGAGAAACTTGAACATGTAATATGGGCAGAGAGCTTCATAAACATGTGGGTTCCAATGCAAGATATTATACACACCAATGGCACTAATGCATAACAGCCACGTCAGCACGACAGGAGCAAACAGAAATCCCAATCGGTGGGTCCCCAAGTGTTGGAGGGAAAACAAAAGTACCAGAATTATACATGCCACTGGCACCTCAACATCTGTACGTAGAACCAATTGGAACTTGGAAATTCAGCTCAAACTACAATAAGAGACTATTAGCTTAACTTCATTCTGGTATTTTCAGCTTATGCAATGCACAGTTAGAAATTATCTGATATTATTTTATATTAAAATAATGCAGTCAAACTTAGTTCCATACCATCATCGATGGGATCCTCTAAACAAGACATAAAATACTCTAGAATTCATACAAGTCCAATGATTAAGATTTTTGACGAAGATATTTTAGTATCACGACCCACAACATAATTCATGAACAGGAGAGCATTTGGTTCCTTATTTATGTCCACTTGCTCTAACGTCTTTGCCAACATAAAGCATGAAAAAGAAGGCTTCAGCTGAAACTGAAATTCTGAACGATTGACGCACAGAATGAGAACTTGGCCTAAATTAAACTGACAAAACAATGAGCTTAAAATTGCAGAGTTGGATGTGACGAGGGCCGTGGTGATAAGAGCAGATGGGCATCCAGTAGAGTATCGGGGAAACAAGTGGATGGAAGTTAAGAGTGATGGCACACATTGGTGTATGCCTGGTCCCATTGATGTTTGGAATGAGTTCCTGCTCGCACTTCTCACAAGGCAACCTTGGTTCTGACTATGGAGTTTAGGATCAGATTCTTCTGAGACGTTACTTTTGTTCCGGCTATATACATATGAAGCATCATGGAATCTCATACTTAGGAGGATCGTAACATATTTTTCATCAGTCCACACTGAGAATCAAACTTCTCATCAACATATTGTATGCTTGAATATAATAATATTTTTATAGTGGTTTATTCTATTCTAATTTCTTATTTCATCTGAGTACTCATTATTCATTATATAACATAGAACGGCTTTGCAAGGCATCTTTCTCTCAAATAATGAGTTCCTGTGCTCGTTTTACTCTTATTTGAAAGTGGGCGGGTGTGGATTTGAAATATTTGTAGGGAATGAGAAAAATGGCTAGGATCTACTTGTGAAATATACTCCTTCTTAACATCTCTGCTTTGTTTCAAAAGACGTTGACATTCTCCATCTCAATCTAACACTCACAAAACCCTATTAGTTTCTTATGGGTGTAACTAGCCATTTGAATTATGTGCTTATTTGAGATTTTAACCTAGAAAAGCTCAGTTGTTTCTTTCTTATCTATCTGTAGTAATTTGTTTTTGACGTTATCAGCCCAAAAATTAGAAGCTTTTCGCAGTTATGTAGGGCAGTTTAGCCTTATTTTTTGTAAAAAAGGACATATTTTATTTTTGTTAGCGGACGTGTATTTAAACTGTGTTGTGCAATGTTCAGTTCAACCATGACATGAATTGCATAAATTTGAATCGAATCATGATTTACTGTATGCATGATTACAGCATCGTCTTACGTTACAGTCAGAACAGTACATGCAATAGCCTTTTTCCCGCTTAATTCATAAGAGGGTAAAGAGACCAGAAAAGTTACAAGTGCATGATTACATCAGAAGAGATCATAGTCCCCAGACGATCACTAAGAAGTAAGAACAAGGTCCTGGTTCTCCACTTCAGTCAAAGAACTGTAAATGCCCATCTCCCCTAGAACCCCTCTTCGTCATCATATCAGAATAGAGTAGATAAACATTCCACTCTCCGTATGCAATAGCCTTTTAACAGCATTACAATAAACAGAATCCCACAAGGCACAGATTAATGCAGCTGCATTTGAGTCTGCTCGAGCTATTACCAGAAGAGTCTATTTCTAATTAGTATTCTTTGTGGGGCACCAGTATTATAGTTCTTTCGAATATAGCACCCTAGACCTCGAGAAAAGGGGCAGTAAATAAGTGCGTGTGTGCGTGTGAAAAAAAGAAAAAAACATAATTCCGGGATGTCAGTGGGCAATTAAGAAACATGACATCAAGTTACCAGCCATATATCAAAATCAGTTCAAGTCGTTAAATGATACTTACCGTTAAGCAGCTGCACAATAGCAGATATCTTTGAAACACCTCCAGTGAGGAGTATGAAATTCGTTATGCATATGCTTATTTCATGGGTGGTTTCATGTGAAATTATTCAGCTGACATGATTTCATATCCCTGACCCAAACAATTTAGATACGACATGAAAGACAGGAACCAGTTACATCAAGGAAAAGATCGGAGAGGAAGACAGCACCGCCATAATTGATGGGTATACAACATTTTTGGTAATTCACTCAATAATTGAAGGGAAAATAGGTTCCTGGCCTATACCCTACAGCCTTAAACAGCGGGTCAACATAACTCCCAAACATGGGATTATGCATTAAAACTTGGAGTAATCAAGTCCAGCACGCTTTAATGAAAACGATAACCACTAGTTTCATTCAATGGTAACTTAGGCTACACGTATTTTAACAAACAAGCAATGCAATCAGTGCCACTACCCGGTGCCTGGAAAAAATAGATGAAGGAATCCTGATAGAGAAGTATGAGTTAAATTGTTCACCTGTCCAGCAGAGTCTCGCACAACTAACTGAATAAAACTAGGTGGTTTTGATTCCACTCCACAAATCCCAAAAGGTCGAGTCAACTAAAGGAGAACAACAAACACGTTAAGAAATTAACTAACTGAGGTTTGCCTAAGCGAGTACGGTTGCAATGGCCTCAACCAATATAATAACAGTATCAGAGTTTGAGAAACCCGACCGGCTATTATGACAGAACAAAGAACCTGAACAGATATAATTGTCATATTCCAAAAGTTCAGATTATTAAGCAGAAGGGTTGTTCAATAATTCTGTAACACGAGTCAGACAATGGAATTGTCAGCTGATGCATGGGCGAAGAACAGAAATGAACAGCAAAAAGACAGCTTATCAGCGTCTGATAAAAGGCAAAACAGATTGGAATATGAGTGACAAATAAAGAAACAATGTAGAAAACAGTCAAATGGAAGAACAGGATGCGTATAACACTTGACAAGGCCAGGAGAACATAGAATAAAAAGAACTGCATCAGTTTAACCAGAATCTTCAAAGTTACCATAAAAAAGTAGTGATATTAGGTGACTGTCAAAACTGCAAGAAAGCAGCAAGAAGTGCTTCAACAGCAACAACAGATTAATAATCAGAACACCATGGTTGTCGTGTTTAGTTGACCCTAGGACCTAATAGGAACGTTGGCATGTTTCACAGACATCCGCTATAACGTTTAGGAGCAAGAAGAAATTTTATTACAAAGAGCCATATACAAAGGGCAAGACATTTGCTCCACGTTGATGTAGGAAAACACAGAGAGCAAAGAAAAAACATCAGTACAACCACAACTTCCCGCCCCACTGCATGCATAACAAGGAGACACTAAAATAAGCCACATGTGCTGATACGAAGAGAAGCAAGATAAACAATAATGTTAGTAAAGTCAGGTTTTCCCAAAGATAAGACCTTCCAGCTCACCAATCAGTAAGATGAAAAGCACAGCCCCACACAACTGCTCTCTTTACTCCCTTCTAAGACCGCTGAAGCTAAACATAAAAAATTGCTCCCTATGGCCTCAAGCATTGATCAAATTATCCAAAAGTTTGCATAAGTTCATCCATATATAAGGGTCAGCAGGCAATTCCAAACTTTTATCACAAATGATGCAAATATCCAGAGAAAGATTAAAAAATGTAAAGTTATTTGGATAAACTGACTACCTTTATTTGCTGAAGGCTGAAAGGAAGCTGATCATATCGACTGATCGCCATCTATCATACAATGTAAATTCCAAATTGACCCAAGAAATTATTTACGAGTTTCAGCCATCTTGGCATTGATTATAGCAACAGAGTTTTGTGAAGAATGAAGCCTCCAAATACATTCTTGAAATCAAAAGACAATAGAATCTCAAACTAGGAGAGGAGAAACGAAGCTTACAATAGACGTTAATAATGGCATTTCCCTCACGTCTAGGAAACAAAACTAAATTCTAGACTATACTACAACCTTATGTTTCTACTGTGTTGCCCAGCACATATGAGAAGAGCTCACGAACAGGCGAGAACTCCACCAGTCCGATATCTGTAGCATACCCAGTGACTGGCAGTTTTAAGTCTCGTAAGACACAGAATGCCTCGGCCATCCTAGATTTTGGCACTTCCTGCGCAACCGAACAATAAGGAATCCAAGAATCCTGGCGATATTCCTCGCCTACCTCTATGCCTTCTTTCTTCAATGCATCACACAATTGCGATTGGAACTGAAGTAGCGAGATTGAGGGCGCGGGTGCAAGAAAAAGGACATTGCTGTCATTCGGCAGGCTCCCAATGGAAGAGAAAGTTAGAGGCAGAGATTCCAGCTTGGCTGCGAAATTCTTGATAATGGATTCAACCTTGATAGGATCGATGAATTGGCCTGAGAAAAGAGTGATGTGGGGGCGCGACTCAATTTCGATGAGTTGGGTACTGATTTGTCGGCGAGCCAGTACATTCCAGGCCTTCAAGACCTGGTTTTCAAGCGCAGGGTCGAAGTAGAGCTCAATAGCATAGCCTTGCGACATTGTCTTAAAATTGAGGTAGAATAAAGATCTTCAAGAACTCAAAAGCAGCGAAACCCGAGTTCCAAAACTGAGATCTCAGAAAACCAGGATGAAAAGAAGTGACGAAATCGGACCTGCCCACAGAAGCGAAAGAAGGAAAAAGCCAGATTCGGCCGTAAAGGAGGAAGAAAAGAAAGTGGGCAGGCGAAATTGAAAGCGAGAGGGGCAAAGTGGATGGAGAAAAAAACTGGAAGAAATATGGGGAATGGATAATTGGAGAGAGACGGAAGGAAGAAGTGGGGAGTAGAAAGAAACGACAGCTGAAAAGGGTATGAAGATTGGAATGAGAAATCAAAGTGAAACGAACAATTACACGTGAAAGGGTGGGTTAAAGTTTGTATCAGAAAGAGACAGAGGGAATAAAGGAAGGAAATTTCAGAAAAAGCTCATGGAAGCAAGCCCTGTTTCTGCGAGGAAGCCCAACAGAGAGCAGAGTTTGGGCAGCAGGCAGCGGTGGCGAGTGGGTTTTAAGAGGAAGGTGTTCGTTGCGTCAGAACGAGGCATCCCAGCCCCATTGCTCAGCAGAAAACTCCAACAAGAGCTTTGAAAATCACATTCACAGTCAAATCATAATACCCTAAACGCACAAAGTCTCACAGCAACGCATAGAGCTTTGAATATCTACTTTTGATCTTTGTCGTTCTTTATGCCATTTTGAGGTTAAAACTTTCATCTATTGACTTTTTTTCCAAAAAAAAAAAATCAATATAGCTAAATTTCTGACTAATTCTTGTTATCAACACTTTTCGCCTAATTTTTTGTTAGGAGCTTATCTAAACCAAATTTAAATATTATTAGATTTAATTAGAGACAATTTTTTTAAAAATATTTTCTACACTTAAATTCAATACCTGTTAAAAGTTAAAACCCTTTCAAACTAAAAACAAAGCGTTGGTTTGACTCATTCTAAATATTAGTATGTGCCTGTTTTGGGAGGGTGTCAAACCTTGGTTTTAAACTAAAATTTGGCTCAAAACCTAGGTTTGGAGAAATTTTAAAACAAACAGTCATATTTTTTCAAACGGGCTTTTGAACTAAACTATGATTTAAAACCAAGGTTTCAGATAAGCTGGTCAGAGTAGCTTCTAGAACAGTAAACCACGTTTGAACTAACCAATTATTATATTACCCCTACTTTTTCTTACACCATCTCTCCTACTTTTTCTTACACCCTCTCTCCTCTCTCCTACTTTTTCTCTATTTTCTTTCTTACACTCTCTCTCATCTCTCCTCTTATCTCTTATCTCTCCTCATTTAATACCCATACCCTTTTTCGTAATTTACCAATAATAAAACCCCTTCTATAAATAACTATCCAAACACTCATTTATTCAAAATCACTTTTTTTTCATAATCTCTTCTCCAAAAACTCTTTTCTATAATCTGTTCAAAAACCCTTTTTTTTCATAAGCCCGTTTTTAAAATCCTATCCAAACGGGCCCTATATAAGTTTAAGTGCCCAATGTTTCATTTATTATATATGAATATCTAAAGGAGATTATATTAATTAAATAATTTATTTAAATTTTTTAAGATATCAAAATTAGATAAACAAGTTTTGAGAAAGGTGCCATCAACACATAATAATGTGGAGGTTTTGTAGTATTTTGAAGCTGACAATTAAAGAAAAATTGTTACCAATTAATTGGAGACAACAATCCACTTGCGTTAAATCAAACATGACCCTAATTTGGTTAATTGAATCAATCGGATTGGTGGATGAAAAGCGTGTGGTTACACCAGTCCAAAATCTAGTGGATCCGTTGCCACGTCTCTGTTCCACGTGTCTCCTATTCCTGACAGCAAACTACATCCCAATAATTATTTGTTGATTAACCTTATATATACAGTTATACTCCTATAGGAGACAAGATGCATGCTATTGAATTACTCCAAGTACAGGTGACGCATAACCGACCACAAACAAAAACATTACATACAATATAGCCAACAATAATAATTTAATACATATAATAAAAAATAAATTTATATCATATAAAATAAAAATTTATTTAATAATTAATCTCATAATTTTTTTATAAATATTTTTTTAATTTTATAACTATACCTTAATTTTAATAAGTGATTAATATCAAATATATTTAAATTTTTTATAACAAAAAATAAAAACACACAACATTGGCACTAGGTCAATTCTTGCATAACTAGCAGTGCGTATAGCCTTAATATAAGATTTAAATAATATATTATCTGTGAATTTAATTTATAAAAGAGTGAAATATACTACTAGTTAGAGTGTATTCGATTATTGAAAAGTATTATTTTATTGTGGTTCCAGTCATAACGTTTATAAATATATCATAACTCCTAAGTATCTATATTTACGTCTAAAGGTAATATACGATTCATCCTACCTGACGTTAGTATCGTCTAAAAGAAATAGGGATTTCATCCTATCATTATATCATACCATTTTCTAAATTTTTTTATTAGGAAACAATTCTAACAAACTAACAAACACAATTCCCCACTGGGCTGAAAACAATGAACCAATCGAGGAACAGACATCATGCGGGCAGAGTAGCTTCTGGAAACTCCATAGAGCATAGAGCATTTTAACCACCGTGCCAAGTCTAAGGAGACAGCTCCGAGCACCCACCATAGAATAGCTGGAATGAAGGTGACCAACAGAAAGCCTCCCAACGTCCACCATTAAATTTGGAGAAAAATGAACAATGCATGAAGGACCGGCTTCCTTAAATCCGTGGAAATCGCCCTTATTTATTACAATCGATACTCAACATAACCTTCGTGAAAATGAGAAATAAAACATGAGACAACGAACTTCCTTTTGTCAACGGTAATACAACAAGGAAATTTTTTAAATATAGTAAACAAGATTTACTATTTTTTAGAGTTTTTCCTCCTAATATTTTTTTGTTTCATAATTTTCTTCCCATCTAAATACAAGGTAAAAGTGATTCGGCCAAGCTCATTTTGTCAACGGGGAACAGTGTGCTATGTCTAATATAAGGAAAGGAACCAGATAATTAATTGATGATAAGCTTCATTACCGTCTTTTATATGGAGGGGTTTGAATGTAATTAACTACACAAAAATAATCTGAAAATTGAAGATTATATTGCTCTCTCGTTCTCATCAGTTATCCCATGCACGGTGTGCTTATCGGAAATACACATCACTTAGAGGAGGAGATGAATAGGGGATCATCATCTGAAAAACTAAAGAACAACGGTTCCTAGTTCAACATAAATCTAGGCTATTACAATATATACGATGTAATTTGCTGGTTACAGTTAATTGTTCACATGACAATGCTCCATCTTAAATAGCAAACTATATATCTTATACAAAACATGGTTCAAGAATTCAAAACTCCCCTACCAGTTTCAATGATATATATATTCTTTGAATTTATTTCTGACCACTTAAGAGTAAGATGAAACCTTTTCTCCCCCTATATACTTGCTCAATTTTCAACATTATTCTTTTACTCAAAGCCAACGCTCATTTCCTTCTGTGAAACACAGTCATGGTGCAAGCATATATCGATTACTTTGTATAGAGTTTCCCTCTTCCAAGACCTCATCATATAATTTGCTTTGATAATTTAATGGACAATAATTTACTAATTAAAATCTAAGGCCAACATTATCCACGCCGCTTGAGCTAACTTGAGATTTGACGAGGTTTTCCCCAAAAATTGTGCTTGAAAACCTAATATTACAGCTTACGAGTCAATAATTGAAGGGATGCGACAGATATCCTTCCAAATGAAGGTCTTCAACATTACTGTATCCAGTTAAACTTGAATCACTCATATTGGGGGTTGAAAAGCTTGTGGTTACACAAATCCAAAATTTAGTGGATCAGTTGCTCCGTCTCTGTTCGATTTGTCTCCTATTCCAGGCCAGAAACTACACATTCTAATAATTAGTTGTTGATTAACCATGCACTAATTCTGTATCCAAATTTTTTTTTATTGCCCACCAAATTCACTGAAACTTTACTTACACTATATTTGGATTCGACTCACGTTACACACCTAGCTATAGTGGGTGAGTCTCCTAACGATAATTTTCTACATACGCCAAAACTCAAATTTAAAATATCATTTAAATAATACTAAACTGTTTCCCACTCAAATTTTTTGTATCCAGATTTGATACCACATGTCTCTATCTTTCAACAAAGGCCAGTCCAAATACTAAAATAGGGAGAAACATGGTTGTGTTTTTCCTCATAACAAAGTTTTTTTTTATACAAACATAGGAAGATGTCAAAGTACACGCAAGCATTTATTACACACGGCCCAACCCAAAGCAAAGGATCCAGCAACAAGACTGAATCCACTTAAAAGGGCCCGAAACAAACGAAGCTAACGGGGAAGCCGAAGGTAGAGAGGGATGGGATTGGAAGCGTCAGGAGGAGAATCCCAAACAGAGAAAGCGCTTGAACAGTTCACCACTTGTGAGTCATTTCTGGGTAGTGACGGTCGATCACGTCCTTCAGGCTCTCCGTCGTGTTCACCCATTCAAGCCCCCTCTTCGTGTACGTCTCCTCGTTGAAGTTGCTCGTGAAGAACCTATCTGCCTCCAACCTCCTGGTGGCCATCACCAGGAATATGGTGAAGGCCGTCTCGCTGATGGCAAAACCCTTTATCTTCTTCTCCGCCATGAGACCCACCAGTGTGTCCAGCTCCTCCACATCGTCGTCGTACACTTCTCGCAGCACTCGTATTGCTTCCTTGTCGTACGTCAGGTCCTCCCATTTCGTGATCGGCAGCAACAGCAGCCCCCTCCGGAACTGGTTGTACCTCGCCACACTCCTCTCTCTGTCTCTGTATACTGCATACATATCATGGTGATCACGGATTGAGTTTCATTTCATTAAATCTCAAGATAAAGGTTTAAGATTGATGAGCAAAGTTGCAAAGGTAGAGAGGGTTTACTTTCAAGAGCTGGTAAGTCCACGTGATCGGGCCTCTCGGTGCCGTCCACGTTCTGCGGGACCAGGTCTCTCATCCAAACTGGATAATTCCAGAGCTCGAGATCACCACAACCTTGATGGCCCATGGATACTAGTTGCCTCTCAACTCCTATCTCTGCTAGGGTCTTCTCTCCGGCTAGTCCGATCAATTCCGGCATCGGAATCCTGTCATGGTACGCACCAACAAAAGTTAACGTTGTATAATTGGACACAGTTAAACAAAAAGTGAATATGTACGTGGTCGCTTACTCTTTAGTCAAGGGGGGAGACTTGTTGGGTCCCGGAGTGGCCGAGATGTCTCTGAGCTTGAGAGCATCGGGCAGGAGAGAGTGCATCCTATAGACGCTTACAAATTCCTCGGTGAGAGAGTAGGGAACTCCGTGATTATCAGGCTTCTTCATCCCCACCAATCCCCCAAGAATCGGTCCTCCCACATGCCCAAACGTGTCCTTAAATTTCTTTCCCAGTAATCCATACCTGACCATCACAACAATTCATCACCTAGTTCAGACTTCTATGCAGGGCATCACTCATCTAATTACTATCTAGGTTATATATTTATACCAGTTAGCCCGCATGCCTGCAAGCATGGTGTCAGTTTTGAGGAGTTCGACGGTCCAATCAACGGTGTGAATCTTGGCGATGACAGCTGCAGTCACCAACCTAGCATGGCGATAGATATCCTCATCTTCCATGTCTGGGTATTCCTTCTGGATAAAATGGATATTTGTGATGGCCAGTGTCCCGTCATTGTTTTAACTTAATTATATTGAAGTTGATGAAGGTGAGGTTACCCTGAGAGCATCGCACACGGCATTGTGCTCTTTAATGAAGAGGCACTGCAAGGTGGAGACACCGGCCCAACTATTACGGACGTCTCCGGCTATGGCGATTCCGTCTTGGGAGTGGAGAAGGCTGCCATCTCTGGATATCTTTAGCTTCCCATCTTTGTACGTTCTCACTTTCCCTAGCACCTTTGCATTGCTCCCATATACGGCGCTGCCATCCCTAATTCACACACACACATTCATCACTCCCTTGTCGTGGCAATGATTGTGAGCTTTTGTATATGTAATATTTGTCAGGTTTCCAATAATATCCCTACTAAAATAAATAAATAATACTAACAATATTAAGGCATTGGATGCACAACAAAAAACATTTTTGAGTGATGAATATTCAATATAAAAATGCTTTTAGATAGATCCACCTTAACTATATTATGTACTCCAGTGGTCCTAATTATAGGCAAAGAGAGTAGAAACTTTTGTCATATTTATAAGTTTCTTAATTAAATTTTTTATATGAATATACCTTTTATTTATTATTATGTTGAGGTATAATATATATTTAATAAGAATAAAATTAAAAAATTGTTAAATTTTTTTTATACAAAAAAATTGTTAAATTTTAAAACAGAGCAAATGAGATTTAATGATTTCCTTTATACTTATGAATAGTACCAATAGATTTTGAAGTAGGTGGCTATTAATTAATTGCTGTCGTTATTGCAACAAACTCGTTTATTAAGCACTTTATTTCCTCTCATCAACCCAAAACAATTCCCACCACTCAACAATATCATACTTTACATATGCCCACAAATATCCAGATATCGACGTGGATTATTTCAGCTTCATATCAATGAAATTGTAATCTGTTTCTTGTTTTCAACAATTTTTATGTGGTATATATATGATATTTCATGTCAACAGAAAAAGATGATGGATGTACGTACACTAATGCAAAGGGGCAACCAAGAAGATGATATCAATAGTTCTGATCTTGTAATAATTAATTATATATACCAAGTATAATAAAAAGCAGATCTTGACGTACGAGAGCAATACATACAAGATCAGTACGTAGATCAGCACTCATACATATAATATACTATTAACATTCGTATGACGCATACATTCTAGTTTTATTATCGCAGGTAAGAATAGTACTAGTATATGCCAATCAAAAATAGAATAGTACATTAGCAGGTTTGATTGATGAATGGTAGTAAATAATTTTTGTTCTTACCACCAAGGTGTACGAATGTTTACAGCACCGGTCTTGATGTCGTAGAAATCAGTGGGGATTTCCTTCGTCTTGTAAAATCTGAAAGACTTGAGCGGGCATTTTCTTGCAACTTCCTTCGGTGCACTCAGTTCCATCTACAAACACACCACACGTAACTTAATTTTTCTTTGCCCCTTAGATTTAGCTATATACAATATAAGGATCTTTTTCCTCTCAGTGGGCATATATATGTGTGTGTGCGTGTGTGCGTGTGTGTAAATAACGATTAAATACCTGGTTGGTCTCCTCCAAGTGATCGATCCAGTCATGTATCATGAATTGAATCCAGGAAGCTGCGATCACATTAAACTGCTTCCCGGAGTCCTTGAGAGTTCTGCGCGCCAGAAGTTTTGTGGCCACCACCATGGGTTCCGGCTTCAATAGCTGCAGTAACTACACGCTGTTATTACTCTTTTCACTGATAGAACCCAAAGCAACCAAAGTAGCTGCATGCCGTTAAAAATCAAAAGCCCTAATCAATTCATCTACCTCGGTGGCTCCTACTGGTTCACACAGCTTTGAGCCCTGCATGGTATTAACTAGAATCTTTGTGTTTTTCATTTACATGTCTATTTCTAATTATTGCATTTTTATAAGGGTGGCTATGATTCATTTACAGGTAGTGATGATGCGTGGTTGAAGTGTTGAATACGACCTTGTTTTTCTGATCAACAGGAAGGAGGTTCCGGCCAAAGAAAGATCCCGGGCTTCCGGCACCGTCGTTGAACTTGCCATCAGCAGTTCTGTAGGGGACATCGACGGGGTTGAACCTCACTCCCACCGGAGTCGTCCCAACGTTGATCAGATTGTACTCTTGGTGAAGATGTCTCCTTATTGCCAGGTAAAGCAGCCCTAGGAACACTGGCAGGTGTGGCCATATCCCCATCTTGTCCATGGAGTGCACAATCTGCATGTATAAATAATGACGTTATATTAGTGTATATATCAAGTACATCATGAGCATCTATGGGAAATGTAAATTTATATTGTGGGTCGTACGAGGAACAGAAAGGTGTCGGTGATGGTCATCCTGGAAACGGCTTCATGGAAGTCTTTGTGGATAAACTGCTGAACAACTCTGGAACAGAGGGTTCTCAGGGGCTCCATTAGTGAAGACATGGTTGTGTTTTAATTTCCTTCAAATTTCTGGGTGTGAGGAGCTAACCATTTTCCAGGTGGTCCTTATAAAGACCTCCCATGCCCAGTGTTCGCGGGATCTTGGGCCATCTTGATGACGTGCAATTAACTTTATATCACTTTCATATTTTTTGGACCAAATACATCTTTTTTCCCAGTTTTTTTACAAAGCACGTAGGCGGCCTTTTATCTTAGTCTCGTTCATTTAAGATCCACATGTGAATCATTTTGTAGACGATCATTTTGTACGTGTGATAGTATTATGCTTGAATAATTTGCTGCAATAATGCAGAATATCATTAATTAATGACTAATGATTTAATTATGTTTTACCATTATTATACCTTTTATTTTATATCGAAATTCATAAATTCATCAGTTCACTTCTTTAACCTGTCCAAAGTAAAGGTCTGTTATTATGTTCAAGTCTGCCCCTTCGAATAAGAAATTACACGAAATAGATGTTTACATTTATAAAATTATCAAATTTCTTAATATATTAAAACACATTAATTGTATTGATACTTTTAATTAACCCATGCATGTCATGTATATATGATTTCTATCCATGGTTGAATTATCGATCTATTTATTATATCAATCAAATCTTACATACATATGTTCTTTTGATCGGACAAGTATATGTATTATGCGTTCAATGCATTCGTAAAGATGCAAAAAGAGGCATGCCTCGTGTTCTCTCTCCCTGTTTTTGCAATATAAAGGCAATGGTACCGATGATTTAGTCAAGGATTTAACTCATAATTATTCATGAAATTATAGATTCCAAACCTTATTGACGCGAGGACTTTATTTATAAACAGTTTGTAAATGTTTCTATAAATATTTTTTGAGTATATATAGAGAGAGAGAGAGAGCATGCGCATGACTCTAATGTCTGAATCCAACTTACCTTGGTGTTTTTCAAATACAAAAAGGTGAAGGTTTCGAAATTATTATGTGAACTTGAGATTTTAGAATAGAGCCGATCGAGAAAGATATCCACCCACACCCACCCATTCCCTCCAGAACACACACACATCCATCAATGACAGAGGACATGACAGGGATGGTTGGCTGACTATTCAATATTTAATCTCATTATTTTAAGTCCTGGTTGTCCTGATCATTCATTACACAACGGAACTTGAACGCAATGCAGAAAGATCACTTAATCGAAATGAAGATTCGTGGTTGATTGGAAGATTAGTGTGAGAGATAGATCCTGCATATAGCTTCAAATTTAGCATTCACAAGGATATTCTTGTTTTTTGTATTAGACGGTAGGCTAAAGCCTTATGAAGAAGTTGGGAATTATTGAACCCCAAACCTAATGCTACTAAAGACATATTTTGTGCCACAAGACCAAATAGTCTTGGATACATTCATAAGGATCTTCAAGAAGATACGACAACACATCGAGTCAGAGAGAAATCGATCCACCAAATAGTACTCATGAATCTATAATTTGATATGCGTATGACGAACTGATCATCAGGTGCCGTAGATGTTACCCCTACTTTTGAGAATTTCTAAACACAGCATGTGACGACAGCGAGGGAGATCAGAGATTAATTTAGATGCATGATCCCTTATTACGTCATATGTCATATATTTAAAGTTTATCGTTACCAATTGATGCACGTAGTTATATAACCTTTTTTGGCCACATATAATTATTTAATTTGAAGTCGTCTATAGTAAGTGTAACTAACTATAATTACACACATTCCTTTTACATTACGATAAAAACACTTTTCCTTATGTGAAGGAGAAGCGAGAGGATTGAATTAATATAAACGCTGATATTATATATATGTAGTGGAAGCAAACTAAAAGTGAAGAAATACTTCCTTTAGTATCATGTATACTGTATGTAACTTGCCTGGTCTAGTCTGACCACACGTTGGGTTGATAATACTGGATTGAACCGGTTAATTCAGACGCGCAACTCCCTGGTGTAAGATATTATATTGAGCGGCAGTGAAGAATACATTTTTTAGTGTAGCAAAAAATAGTAATTTCAGCATCTGTCTAAACAAAGAGAGCGAGTGGCATGTAGGTTTTTCTATAAGTGGGAGATAATGCACATCCTTTGCTTTTTTTTTTTTTTAAGGAGACTCAGAATTTCAGATTTAGGATATTTTTTGTTGGTACGAAGTTGTTGATAAGAGAGGTTTACCACTGTCTTTAAAGGTGCGGTTCGCCCAAGTTCATTTTGTTGAACCACAGTATCAAAACTTTCATATGTCCAATAAAGGAAAGGAATTCATGATCAGACGTGATTAAAAACGAATCAAGGAGTTGATGATAACGTTTATGGATCGTCTTTAAATGTGATTCAAGCTCATAAGTCCAATTTGGTCAATGACATTTGATTAAACGAGGATTAAGGAGCTAATTAGTTGATTGATGATAAGGTTTATCGTCTTTTATATATAGCAGGTTTTTGTTGGTGGATGGGTTAAATCTGGCCCGAAAACGATTTGAAACCATTTCCCCGGTTAATAATATGACGATAATTATGCTAATTCAAATATTGATACCGGTATTAATTATTATTAAACTCGCAAATTGATTGTTTAAATTTATCATTTTTACATTTATAATTTATAAAATCTTGTGAAAAAATTCATCAAGCCTTCTTCATTGAATACGATAAAGTATTAATGTTAATATAATTAATTTTAATTATCTAGATTTAAATTAAATTGTTGTCGTTCTTTGTATTTTAATTATTTAATCACACATTTTAATAATTATTTATTGATAAAAGTAATATTGTATAAGCTTATAATTTGAGTTCATAGTAATTTGACACTATTATCCATATTAATCAAAATTCGTGAATTCTTAAGCGAACGTTATCCGCCGCGCACGAGCTAAATTAAATTTTCCCCACCCAATATTACAGCTTACAATAAGTCAAGAATTAAAGAGATGCAACAAGCTAGTATCCTTCCAAATTAAAGGAAGGCCTTGAACATTATTGTATCAAAAATGACAAAGTCTTATCTGTCTTCTATCTCTTCGAGGCTCCTGGGAGACTTCCAAATAGGAAATGATACAAAGTAATCATTTGCAAAGTACAGGATCAAAGATTTTGAAAGAAATAGAATATCTATGCTGTAAACATAAATAGAAAACATTGCCGGACACTTCTCTGGGATAAATATATTAATCCAATTCCAATTATGTCTATAATAAAATTATGATATCTCTATTTCTTAATATAACGCATAGTTACTATTATTAAAATAGAAGAAGGCGGGTGACGTTGGGAAATGAGACTGGAGAGAGACAATATTGTTGAACTGAAATTGTTCTTCATATAAGAACGATTTTAGTTCTTAATTTTTTTTTTAAAAAATAAGAGTCATGTTACGAATCGTTTTAACGAAAAACGATTTCTTCACATTATCAAAATTGTTGTTCTGGAGAACAATTTAGTGTGTATTTGGATAAGATTTTAAAAATAAGTTTATGAAAAAAAAATTTGGCCAGCTTATAAAAAAGGGCTTTTAAATGAGAGTATATAAAAAAATAATTTTGAATAAATAAGTGTTTGGATAGTTATTTCTAAAAGTACTTTTATTATTAGTAAATTATGAAAATGGATATGAGTATTAAATGAGGAGAGATAAGATATAAGAGGAGAGATGATATAAGAAAAAGTATGGATAATATAGTAATTGGTTAGTTCATAAGCTCTTTTACTGTTCCATAAGTTACTCTGACCAACTTATCTGAAACCTTAGTTTTAAACTACGATTTAGTCAAAAAAACCCGTTTGAACAAATATAACTATTTGTTATAAAAAAATTTAAACTTAAATTTTATCTAATTTTTTTTTTAAAACTATAATTTCATTGAAAACTAAACAAGCTCTTGTTTTTTAACATACATTGAAGTTCTTTGACTTTTCAAGTCAACTGGAATACAAGTACACATTAACAAGTAATCTCCATATGATTAAGAATTCGAGATTGAGTGGGATAAGGCCGGAAAGGACGTGTAGATTACAAGTTTATTCAAACACAGAGCGAAATCGATTAAATTAAATCCAATCAAAACCAAACTGTGAGAAAAGAAGCCGAACACGTAATAAATAATACTTGATCCAATTTTTCTCTTAATGCTGAAGTAGAGATTTGTTGGATTCGATCTTTGATTTGCTTCCATATTTAGACTAACGATGAAGGGAGCATCGATCTGATTAGAACAAGCCTACCGGCCTCCTGAGACAAGGGCGCCGCTTTCCACGACTGTAATTTAGAATCCACCTCAAAAGTACCCAAGTACTTCCCTATAGAAGACCCTAACCTAACATTCACCATCCCAGACAGAAGGGTTTACCTTTTTGTAACAACGACTGACTGATCAGCATACAAACAAAATGGTGTCATTCGCATATATCATACTCCTCTCGTCCCATGTATAACCACTCCCAACATATTTCACGCCCCTAATAGTAATGCACGATAGCAACATATTGGCACACAAGATTTTTTTTTTTGGTACGAGAGAGAGAGAGAGAGCTAATGTACTATAAATTAACAAAAACTAAACATGCCATGAATATTAGCACACAAGATTTTTTTTCCTCACAGGAATCAAATTTCAAACACTCCTTAACTACAATAACCCTTAAATAAACATGCCATGAATATTAGCACATAAGATTTTTTTTTGTTGCCCACCTAATTCACTGGAGTTTTGTCCCAGCTACATCAGGATTCGACCTACCCCGCGCACCTAGTTATAGTGGATGAATCTCCCAATGGAAATTTTCTCATACGTTAAGACTCAAATTTAAGATTTTGTTTAAATGATACCGAACCTCTTACTACTCAGACTAACCCTCGTAGCACATAAGATAAATAAATATGGGAAGGGTCACCATGATGTAGGCCACACTTTGGAGGAAAAGCCACAGAAGGAGACCCAATAACATTTTTTTTAAACAGACCCAATACATTTTTCTTCTATGAAAGTCTCAACAAATTTTTGACGGGAAAAGGCCTAAGAACAAGTGGGTCCCTCAAGCCCAAATCCTCTGTGGGCCATGAGCAGCACATGGGAAGATCCAATGACCCAATCCTGGCGACAACGCTAATTCTGCTTCTGACGCTGCCCCCTGATTGGAGAAGGAAGAAGAACATGGATTTTGTCGTGTTATAAAGTTCGTGCCAGTCTTCCTGTTCAAAGCCAAAGCCCCGAACTTTGCTCTGAGATCTCCGTGAGGAAAACGAACACACAGCTTCCGCGAAGCTAGTCGCCTACTTCCCATCAAGGGAAATGGGTGAAAACAAGAGAAAACGTGGACGGAAGCCCAAAATCCCAGACGATGAAATCTCCGCGGAGGAGGAATGCAACAGTAAAGCAACCACCTCAATCACCGCCGGAACGTCTGACAACTCACGTCGTCGCCCGGGACGCCCCAAAAAGATCAACCGCAAGGAAAATTCCCAACTCAATATCGTGGCTTTACCGGAACGGAGAAGTTCAAGACTCGCCCAGCAGAACGGAGATTCTGAACCCCAGGGTTTGGTTGTAGAATCGCCATTAACACCCAAGTGGGAGAACATGGCCAAGGGGGTGCCTTCCATGGATGCTGTGGTGAAGGTCTTTTGTGTGCACACCGAGCCGAATTTCTCGCTGCCGTGGCAGAGGAAAAGGCAGTATAGTTCCAGTAGTAGTGGCTTTGTTATTGGGGGTAGGAGGGTATTAACTAATGCGCATTCAGTGGAGCATCACACCCAGGTCAAGCTCAAGAAACGTGGTTCTGATACGAAATACTTAGCAACAGTGCTAGCAATCGGAACTGAGTGCGATATTGGTATCTAAACTTTTCTTCTTAATTAATTTACTTTATTTGGTTCAGTAAAAAAAATTTAAGATCAAAGCTTGGTTTTTGTCTTTAATCATGAAATTGCACCTCAAGAAACTTGATCACTTTGATAGCATGAATCTACTGTGTTTGAAACTCAGCGCACTCTCTATCTAGATAGACTGGTTTGTAAATGGGTTGGTTACCTATTGAGTGTGTCCTACCTGGGAGAATAATTTACAAACAAGATGTTGCTTTATCCTCTGATACATACAACAATATGTGTGTGTATTATTCGATGTCTAAATGGGGAGAGTTAGGGCCCCAAATCCTCAAAGCTGGGTTTTCCGCATCCTAAGGACCGTTCGCCAGGCTGAAGCCTGTTTGTGCTTTGTTAGAGGCTTTTATAATATCACAACTCGCGCGCATACCAGATTCTGGATTCATCTAGATAGTTGGAATGGAATGGAATTGAAATGCTTACAGTAGTAATGAAAGAATGAAAGAGAATTGAATGACTGGCAGTCATTTCTTCCTATGATAGGTTGATTGGGGGGTTTTGGAGTATCATAGAATTTCCACATATCACTTTCCATTCCATCTGCTTTCAGTCTACCTTTAGAGCATGCATGGCCGAAAAAAGTCTACCTTTAGAGGCAAAGGAGTATGCAGTCCCAGTGAATGTCTTGGAGAAGATAATGCATTGATTGTTTGATTAGTTGGGAGAGCCTTCACTTTACATAGGAGTTGTATGTCTCATCTCACGAGTCATGTCCAGTCAATATGGGACTTATGCTCGAAGATCAAACCTGGTTGGAAAGACTGGATCCAGCGCAGTAGGAGACACAAACTGAGTTCTTATACCAATGGATGAAGAGGAGAACCAACCAACTTCTAATAGCATGGTCGATAAGGGGAAAGAAGGCAAGGAGCTTCACTCCCGGAAGATATGGGGAATCAGATTTTGAACCCTCTGCTGTGCTGTGCAGTTGATAATTTTGTTTTTGAAAGCTGCCTGTCCCCTGTCTGGGGGCACATCATGTATTCTACGTCCTAGAGGATCTGAGCTCATAGGAATCATGCTTTGGCATGATTAATTCCCATTCCATCTCATTCTACTCCATACTTTCAAGTGTCTGGAAAGTCTCAACTATATTTCATTTGTTTGTTTTCTTCTAATAGCTAAATTAGATGGTAGTTTACTATATGTGTGTCTGAACAAATAATTTATCATACTAATTTCTTTTGGATTTGGATGATGATTCAGCTTTGTTGACCGTGAGTGATGATGAATTCTGGGATGGAGTTTCACCTGTGGAGTTTGGAAATTTACCTGCACTGCAGGATGCTGTGACTGTTGTGGGCTATCCAATTGGAGGTGACACAATCTCTGTAACTAGTGGTGTTGTGTCACGAATTGAGATACTTTCTTATGTTCATGGTTCAACTGAACTTCTGGGACTGCAGGTTTGGATTTTCGGAGTGTTTCAGTCTATTATGTTTCCACTCCTCAAGTTATTTGTTTGTAGATGATATTAATGACCTTTCTGGCTCCCTTTCATTTTCACAGATAGATGCAGCAATAAACTCTGGAAACTCTGGTGGGCCTGCTTTTAACGATAAGGGAAAATGTGTCGGAATTGCCTTTCAGTCTCTTAAAAATGAAGATGTGGAGAATATAGGATATGTAATACCTACACCTGTCATCCTACATTTTATTCATGATTATGAAAAGAATGGAGCGTATACAGGTATGTATTGGGAGCATATGCCCACACCTGTCATTTCTTTGTTTGAATCAGCCTCTTTAGTTTCTCCCTTCTGAAAAAAATTAAAATATAATGAACTGAAATGGGGAAGATAACTTGAATTTTGTTTTGACATTATATTTTTGGTGTCCCTCCCTTGGTGCCTGACAGGTGTTTCCAATTATGTTTTCTAGTTATTGTATGTTTGATGGGATGGTTTCAGTACTAATCTGACTCTATTTGGTATCATGCTTGTCAGGATTTCCAATTCTTGGAGTTGAGTGGCAGAAGATGGAAAATCCTGATCTACGAAAGTCAATGGGGATGGAGACAGATCAGAAAGGTGTGCGCATAAGAAGAGTTGAACCCACAGCTGCAGGATCCCGTGTTTTGAAGTCATCTGATGTCATTCTTAGCTTTGATGGTGTCAATATTGCCAATGATGGAACAGGTAATGACCCAGTTTTTTACTTTATACTAACTCAAATGCTGAATCATTTGATGCAATAAACTTTAAACTCCGGTTAGTTTAAGTCGGTTCAAAGGAAGAGTGATTCATTCAACTGGGTTTAAGTTAGGGAAGGAGTTCTTGAAAAGTCCCATATCACTTGGTTGAACAAAGAGAAAGGGTGCTGATCCTATAAAAGAGAAGGCAAGGGGCGTGTAGGAGTATGATAAGATGGGCCAGCTCTGGGTTGAATAAAATCCAAAGCCCAAAGCTTATTATTTTAGCCACCTGGGCTGTTCAGTTTTAATGGTTATTCTAGTTTTTTGACCGGTTTTTCTAGGCTAGTTTTGGCTATGTTTGATAGGACTAGGCACCAGTCCACTAGTTTTTCAGTTGAATTGGCTAGTCGGATCCAATTTTTTTAAAACATTGATTTTTACATGAACAACTAACCAGGGACATAGAATAGATGCCAAGTAGCATGCATGGGACTGTAAGTGATTCCATGCAAGACTTGGTTTGCTATGTGTGAGATATGTGCATGAAGATGAGTTGAACAACTATAAACTTTTAGGTTTTTTTATATATTTATGTGTTTATACATATTTTGAAAAGCAGTTCATTTTAATTTTATTAATCATCAGATCCTTGAATTGTGAATTCCCATTTGATTACCAATTCGGTTTTGAAAATTACCCATGATTTCTAACAGTTATTGCTAATATTGGGTCATTTTTAACCTTTAATGGGCATTCAATTCTAAAAGTATATGAAAATTTTGAACCAACCTCTGCTTTATCGGATCAGTGGGCATCCTATGCATTTTCACAATACTCGACTATTCATGATTTGTGAACTGTGTGGCTCCCTATACTTTTATATTTTAATTGAAACTGAATATTGATGATTGTTGCTGCAAATTGGGATTCATTTCAAATATTTCTCAACAGAAGGGAATCCACTGATACCATTAAAATTTCATACTGCTACGGGATGCACATGGCTTGATTGTGACCAAATCAGGCATCTACACTTTGTAAACATCTAGCAGTAATTCTGCTATGAATATCACTAATGTGTATTATTGTGTTGTCCTAGTTCAATAACGCGAACATGTTTTGGAAATGTTCTTGTTTATCTTGTTTCTTAGGTGTCAGAACTAACATCTAGTTTTGGGATATATTTTTAGTTCCTTTCAGGCATGGGGAGCGCATTGGTTTCAGTTACCTTGTTTCTCAAAAATACACTGGGGACACAGCTCTTGTAAAGGTTCTCCGGGATTCAAAGATGCTTGAATTTAACGTAAAACTATCAACACATAAGCGGCTTATCCCTGCACACATCAAAGGCAGGCCTCCTTCTTACTACATCATTGCTGGATTTGTTTTTACTTCTGTTTCTGTGCCCTATTTACGTTCTGAGGTAAGTAGCTATGTGCCAGCTTTTTACCCCGCTTTTATTTGTGTGTGTGTGTTTGTCATGTGCAAATTTAGATCGAATGAATGTTGTGATTGTTTTTCCATGTAATCTATGCATGCAGCAATGCAAGTACGCACAGTGTTTTTGGGTATAGTCTATTTGAGAATTTGATTCCAATGATATTTTAGTTTCTTGTCACGAGTTGTTCATAGCTTAGAGTATTATGTTTAAATTCATTTTGTTACTAACATTAATCTTTGGCTTTTCGCCTTTTTAGTATGGAAAGGATTATGAATTTGATGCTCCAGTCAAGATTCTGGACAAGCATCTACATGCGATGGCGCAATCTGTTGATGAACAGCTGGTGGTTGTTTCTCAGGTTTTCTTCCTTCTTTCTGCAAATATATTCATCTGTGTCTGTTACATTTAGTACTTGAATCTGCTCATGCTTGAAATTGAAATATGGTGCTAGGTTCTTGTGGCTGACATTAATATTGGATACGAGGATATTGTTAACACTCAGGTAAGAGAACATGTTCCAAACCATTATCCAATGGGTTAATTTGTGGTATAACTTGGATGTCCTTGAGAATTTGTTCCATCGATGTATTTAGGTCCTTGCTTTCAATGATAAGCCTGTGAAGAATTTGAAGGGTTTGGCCAGCATGGTTGAGAGCTGTGAGGATGAATATCTGAAGTTTGATCTGGAATATGAACAGGTAAATTGAACGTGTGATTGCGATAATATTTATATTAGCAATAGATGAGCTGCTACTGTAATTTGTTCAATATATGACTGTTTGCAGATAGTGGTGCTAAAGGCCAGCACTGCTAAGGCAACGACTACAGATATTCTGACAACACATTGCATACCATCACCAATGTCTGATGATTTGAAGACTTGATCGAAAATTTTGTTGAGGGCCCTTGGATATTATTTCTTTCTGGCTGCTGCCGGAGCAAGCTCATCTTTTTTGCTGGTCACACGGAGAGATACAGACATGGGTATGCGCACCCGGATGGGGAGGGGGAGAGAGAGAGATTCATTGGCTGGGGAGAGCATCATAATGCTTTTTGATGCATGAAGCCTGGTCCCATTGGGAATTGAGGTGTTGTGTATTTGTATGTTGGACCTTTTAAACACAGAAGATAGTTACATTATCTTGAAGAAGAGAGTATGTGAGAGCCTAGCAAGTTACCATTCTTGTATATGAAATTATGTTACATTCACAAGTCATTAATTATTTTCCTTGTTTTGCAAGGAGAGGCATGCATTATTTGCAAGGACAGGTGGCACAGTATGATTGGAGAAATGGACAAAACTTTATGGATTTCGTGTAGGAAAAGATGTTTCGAGGGCATTTAATTAGTAGCGTGAGTGATTTTGATAGGCCGAATGCAAGCCCACCTTAATTGAGTGTATTGTGAGCAAAAGTAATTGTCGAAGTAATTACGTAAAATGGGTAACTCATGGAAGTAGTTGCATGTCCGTTTTCTTGTAGTAGTTTTAGATAAAGCTGCTGATGGAATATGATACCAATGAGAGATGATTGAAATCTGTCATCCTGAATCATGCAATATTCATCGCCAATTTTATGTTTGAATTTATTAAGATTTTAATTATAATTTATCTTACTTTCGATTCTAATTATAAAATAGAGATGATTTTAAATAATATATATTTATGTTTATGACATGCAATTTTTTAAATAATAAATTTATTTTTTTAAAAAAACAATGAACAGCTGAAGACTTATCATTATTCAAAATTTTACATTCATTAAAATAATAATATACTAAAAATAGAAAAAATAAAATAATATTAAATCTAGATTGTCCAAATTTAATTTGGATGATAATTCAATAGAGTCAGATATAAATATTTTTTACCCCAAATAAAAGTAATTCTATCAAAACACGGACTCACTTGAGACTTTGTACTTGATTGTATCTACTATAACCAACATCTATTAATACTTGTAGTACTAGTATTTGACTCAAAACAATTTACTTAAATCTATAACTTATTAAATAAATAATTGATTTATTGTTTAATTCTAACGTATATGTTACACTATTCTAATATTTAATATATAATTTATTTAACTAATTTAATTAGATTAAAAAATTTAGTTTATATGAGATATTTTTTTAAAAATAATTTAATCATTTTTCTTTATTTTTCTACATTTTATTCAATTATTGTTAAGAGAATGTCGATAAAAATAATTTAAAAAAATAAAATAAATCTAAAAAATATTATATATTAAAAATAAGAGAAATATTAATTTGATCAGCTTAATTTTTTTTTTGGTTAGAAAGAAATAATTTACTGTTGTGGTTGCGTGTTCGGGCACCCAGAAATACTGAATGCGTTGGCCGAACAAAATTCAAAGAAAAAGATAGAATGCTTTCCAATTCTGAAATCACATTTCCTTATTTCATTTGGCACATTAGAAAGATTAAAGGGAAATTTTATGCAATAGTATATTTATTTCGAAAAGGCCCTAAAACTTTTAAAATTTCACAATAGCCTAAGGTCAAATTAAAATTAATTTTATAATGCCAAAAAGTAAAAATACCTACAAGTGGAAAAAGAAGAATAATGGCTTTAATAAAAATAATAAAACAAATAAGAGTATTAATAAGAAGAATATATATTTTAATAAGAATAAAAAAAATTTAATAAGATGAATAAAGATATTAATTAGAGGAATAAGAGAATTAACATAAATAATAAAAATATTCATAAAACGGTATTAACAAGAAAAAAAGAAATATTGAAAAGAAAAATATAGGTTTTAATAAGAATAATAAAAAAATTAATAAAATATATATATATTAACAAGAATAATAGACTCTAACAAGGAAAAAAAAAAGAACTCATTAATACTTTTATTTATCTTGTCAATGCCTATATTATTTTTTTTACTGGTGGGATATTTTTATTTTTTAGTATTTTAAAATTAATTTTAATTCAACCCCTAATATGCTGTGAACTTGTAAAGTTTTGTTGGCTCTTTAAGCGCTCTTCCACTTTCTCGCAATTTGAGCAAAGGGATTACTTCAGGGCTCAGGCGATAACATCAAGAGTCAAGACTCCGAATTTCGAAGAGATTAGAGAGTTTGATTCTAATTTTAAAATCTTGTAATTGCATAATTGTGTGTACGAGAGAATATAATTTAATGTTATGAGAGCCCTCCTATAAGTAAAAGATAATCATTTTCAATATCGCTTTATAATTTTAAGGTGTGTCATTCTAGTAAAGAAAAGAAAACGTGTGCATTAAATTGAATTACTGTTCCATGAGGATGGGGAGTAGCAGAAAAATCATGAGGACAAGTGCTTCATTTAGCTGAGCTATCGCCTCTTGTCTGTTATTTATCTGTATTCAAACAAGCTCCCTCATTTTTTACAACAAATACTTATTCAATATGGACCTCCTCTTCATTACCACCTACTCCCAATAAATACCTTATTCTTATTATCATAAGTCATTTAATTTATTCTCATGTGCTAAGAAATACCTTATATTGGTACGATTTTTTTTAAGTTTGTCTAGTGTTTGGGCATTATGCTCTATCTTTTTAATTCATCCATGATCTAAAAGAAGGATAAAATCTCTATTCTTTTATTGGTATATTAATATCGGTTAGGATAAATTATCTATTATCCTCAAATATAAATCTATACACTCAAAAGGTTTAATGTCTCCCCAAATATCGCGATTATAACTATAATAAAATAATATAATATGTTATAAATAATTATATATTATATGTGTTCATTTAAGATACTTTCACTAAAAGCCCAATGTTCAGAGCTATACGCGAAACATTATAATCTACAAAAGGCAGAGTAAAGTGCTGTGGTATGAAGCTGCCGACGAAAATTTTACTTGACATATTTATGCACTCTATGACTTTATAAATAGAGTATGGCTTGGGAATCTGTTTACTGACCAAACACAGCGCAATTAATTAATTCGACCTCTTGAACTGGATTTGTTTTCAGTTTGAGAAAAGGAAATTCCCCCCCCCCCCCCCCCCCGCATTTTTCTTTGTTACGGATGACATGGCCTCGGAGACTTTTCACTTGAAAGATACCGCAAATGGACTGTTATCAAACGGATGAAAATGCAGTGATGAGAACGATAGATTGTTAAAACCCCATAATCATCCAACATCTTCATTATTTCCTGCTCGCTCAAGTTACAAACCCCTACCTGAATTCCACTACTTGTCATTGCGTTGTTTGTTGTTATCTTCCGCACTGTCCTTGTTCTGACACAGAGGAGTCCTGCATTGCGGTTGCACTTCTGAGCTGCATAAGCCGTAGTTCTCCTTCAACTCTTCCTCCTCCTTCGCTTTCCCCCATATCACCCCATAAAACCCAACCGACAGTATTACTGCTCCAATCACGCTGCAACATATACCAATCGCATTCATAACTTCTGTCAAAAACATAATTGATAACTCAGAGAGAGAGAGAGAGTGAATTTCATGCCTGCCTAGATGCAGAGCATCGCCCAGGAAAATGACACTCATAGCAGCAGCAATGGCGATCGAGATGGGCTTGAAGATTGAAACATACACAGGGCCTTTCAGATGGAGACCCCACGCGTGAATCAGACAGCTTAAGCCCGTGACAAAGAATCCCTGCGGGAAGAAAAGGAAAATCAACCTGTTAGACTAAGTTCTTACTTGTTCGTCCTCTCATCTCATGCTACGTTCATCTTACTGAGTAAATAATGGAGAGCAATGTTATGTCAGGTTTTATCTTCCAAACACTCAAGTCTGGTTCTGCTATTAAACACACTGGTGCAGATATAATTGTCCCGCACAGGTTGTATAAAAACACCACTATCAGCTTTGCTGGATATTCTCTTATAACTTGCGTCTGTTAAAAAAAATCACGGTAACTCAAGTTATACCAGAAAAATTCCCCTAATATTGGCTCAAAGTCACACGCAGTAGAAGCTTCTAAAATTTGCAGAATTGGGTAAGATTATTTTGACCTGAACAATGTACCAGATTGGAACTAGAAGATACTCAACAAGAAGTAGGAAGCCACCGAGAACCCAATTCGTTTGTGGCGATGAAGAATCCGGCGCAGAATTTGTTGGAGGAGGCGGCGATGGAGAAGATGCTGGTATGAGTGGAGGACCCCTGAAGAGAACAACTATGAGGGCACCGACTATTGATAATACTGAACCCATGATTTTGGCCTGAGTGCTTGAACTTCTCAAATCTGCCTTTTCCATCCTTCATACATGGACCCAGAAAAATTAAAACGCTGCAATATTCTTAGCCGCAACAATGTAAATATTAATAAATAAATGAATCTGGAATTAGAAGAATGCCGGATTAGAAATAGCAGAAACACCTGAAGAAGATGGCGAGTATGAAGGTAAAGGCGGGAATCAGGTTGCTCATGGCAGCAGCCAGAGTAGGTGAACTGTACTGAATGGCTTTGGCTCCAAGGATCTGAGTTACAAGCCTGTCCCTCAGGAACATCAAAAATCAAGAAATGAACAACTAATTGAAGATCAACAGTTACAACCCATCTTAGAATTCATGCAGAAAAGAATCAATGTTGAGAGTTTCATGAAACTATGGGGACAATGGGTCTCACCCGATCACTCCAAGGAGGAAAATTCTGGAAAGCAGAGACGATGAGAATGAAGGAAGCCCAGATGACCTTCAAACACAGAGAGATAATGGATGAATAGAGAGGGGGGGGGGGGAGATGAAGAGGCGAGAAAGGATGGAGAGATGGAGAGTACCGGCGGAGAATGAAGGGGAGAGGTAGGAGGAGAACAAGAGCGGAAACAGCAGTAGAATAAACGATGTAAACGTAGTAATGCATCCCTTTGAGAGTGGCTGCTTTGAACAGAATGGTGGCACTAACGTTAACGCACTCAATAGCTATGAGTGCACATAGTGGAACTACATCCCTGTAAAAATGCATCTTCGCCATTTCTGTCTTCTGCTCAGCTCAATCCTCCCGTGTTTCTCTCACCCTGTTGTACTCTTTATTGTTATCAGTGTTGATAGTTTTATAAGCCTTTGACGACGCCTGGCTGTCCATCAAACGATTCGGGAATCTCAAGTTCTTCTTTTTTTTTTTTTTTGTTATTCTTGAATTCCTAAGACACACTCCCGCCAATGTGGCTCAGATCGTTCTCATTCTTTTTTTTTTAATGAGCCAGCGCCATCACGTTACTAGCAGTCGCCATCACTACTATTCAATATTCCGAATGCCCCCATATACCTTATCTAGTGTGAATGATCCACATATAATTAATTAATGCGGTTATAACCATGTTAGGTTATGATTAGGATTAGATCATAGCAGTTGTAATAACTCTTCCTCTAATCCTATCTATACGATAAATAAAAAAAATTATTTTAATTCTATTTATAAGATATTTTTTTATAGAAATATAAAAACTTATCTTTTTTATTTATATTGACTTTATTCCTATTGGATATAATATTTATTAAATAGGGATAAAATTAAAATATTATTAAATTTTATAGTATAATTAATAAGATTTTTTTTAATTTGTATGAAATATGTTAAAATAATTTATAAATAATATTGGAGAAGCAATAACTAATAATAAACATAGCATGTTAATTAAAGAGAGAACACAATAATCATGAATATAAAAATGGAAACTGAAAACAAGTAAGAATATTGTGAAATAAATAATAAATAGAGAAATAAGTAATTTTAAGCCGAAAGAAGTCGGGTTACCTGGGGAATTGTTCCAATTGATGATCTCCACCTGTTGTAAATGAGGTGGGGCACGATGATGGATTGATGGCTTGTTTATTTTGCTGATGTTTTTCTTTGTTCTGTTTATTAATTGATCAATGAGGTCTTAATTCAGTTTCCATTAAAAAAAATAGTTCATGGTCTAATAATAACCATTCAACACTACAAAAAGTGCTTCACTTTGAAGGCTACACCAATAAATGATTTTGTTAAATAATTAAAAAAATCAATATTATTTTTAATCTTTAAAATAAGATATATTATAAACTAAATTTTATATTAAAGATTAGAGAGAATATAATTTAAAATAAAGGGTTATTAAAATTAAATTGAATTTATTTATGTATTATACTAATTAACAGAATGCAGCTGAAGGAGCTCCGCATAATGGCATGCACGTGAAGCATGGGAGGGGAAAGAAAAGAAGAGTGGGGAAGTGACATTAAAATATATTGGGGTCTAAGTCTTGCATTATCTTATTACACCTCCAAGAAAGGTATTCGTTTTTTTTTAATTTTATTTTCCGTACCGATTTCTTTTCATTATTTTGTTCTGTTTCGAGTGTAGTGTCTCTTAAGAAACAGTCATAGGAGTATTTTTTTAAAAAAAATAGATAAATTTAGCAGTGATATTTTACTAAAATTAGAGTATAACTCTAAGATTTAGAGAGTATTTATAAAAAAATTATGAGATTACTTATTAAAATAATATTCATAATAATAATGATAATTAAACTCATATTTTTATAAAATATAAATTTATTTTTTATCATCTGTATTAATTTTTATTGGCACGAATATAATTGTAAAGACTTCTTGATGTTGAGTGGGGATTAGGGGACTATTGGGCTTAGTTAGTATAAGGCCCAAGTATTAGATTCAAGTATCCCTTTTCAATCACAAGTTGATATAAATAATAAATAATATATTTATATTATATAAGGAAGTGAGTTTAATTTTTGATACAGTTATGAGATTTTTTTTTATAAATGATTTCATAAGTTCTTTGTAAACATTCTTTAAATTATGGAGTTATGCCTTAATCTTGATAAAAAATAAATAGTGAATCTACTTAAACTTTCTTTTATCTGAAGGGAAAAAAAAAGTATTCAGTCGTCAATCACAATGCATTGAAGCAAGAATTTTTTTTTTTAAATAATTTTATCCAAAATACTGTTTTATATTAAATATAATCATATTTTTTAATAAAAATTTAAAATTTAGTTACGTCCGCTAAATTCAACCACTGTTAGTATTGAAGTAAGAACTTGAGTTAGGTTGGCGGTCACAACGGTAATAGTCATGGGATGTCCATGTATCTCTGATCTTATCTGTTTATACTCTTTACCCCACTGGCTTGCCTTGCTGGTTGGGGTGCTTATACTATTAAACACTAAACAAATCAAGAATGACATGTTGTCTGCTTAAAAAAATATTCATTATTTTTTATGCATATAGTACGAGGTGACATCATTACCAAATGCTCCACCCAAAAAGGCCACAGAACCCACCCATTCCCAATAAAATACTCTACTCCTAAGTATATCAGTTAAATGCTCGTTGACGTATCCACTAAATGGTCGAGGGTTCCCAGCTTCACAAGTAAGAAACCTGGGTTCCATTATATGTTGTTCCGTTCTGTGTCATCATCTTCCGCATTGACGTAGCTCTGCAACAAAGGAGTCCTGCAGCATTTCAGACATGCCCAAATATACAACACCATGCCAAATGTAGCATACAGGAATCTTGTCTATAACTTCCACCTTTTAAAGAAAAAAAATTGCTAAGAGAGGAAAAGAATGAGTTTCATGCCTGCCTAGATGCAGAGCATCGCCGAAAAATGACACTCATAGCAGCAGCAATGGCAATCGAGAGGGGCTTAAACATTGACACATACACAGGGCCTTTCAAATGGAGACCCCATGTTTCAATCAGACAGCTGAAGCAAGTGACAAAGAATCCCTGCAAGATGAAAATGAAAATCAAACTGTGAGTCTTCTTTCTTGTTCATCCATACAAGCAAATACTTAGTATCTTACTGAGTAAATAATGGAGAGCAATATTATGTCAGGTTTTATCTTCCAAGCACTCAAGTCTGGTTCTGCTATTGAACACACTGGTGCAGCTACAATAGTCCCTCACAGGTTGTATAAAAACACCACTATTAGCTTTGCTGGATTTTCTTTTATAACCTGCGTCTGTCAAAAAATTACAAAACTCAGCTCAAGTTCTAGAAAATTCCCCTAATATTGCCTTAAAATCACATGCAGTAGAAGCTTCTAAAATTTTGCAGCATTGCATAAGTTTATTTTTACCTGAACAATGTACCAGATTGGAACTAGAAGATACTCGACAAGAAGTACGGAGCCACCGAGAACCCATTTCGTCTGTGTTGATGATGAACCAGTTTGGTGGAGGAGGTGGTGATGGAGAAGATGGTGAGTTGAGTGTAGGACCCCTGAAGAGAACAACTACGAGGCACCAGATATTGATGCTACTGTTCCTATGATTTTGGCCAGAGTGCTTGAACTTCTTAACTCTACATTTTCCATTCTTCATACAAGGACGCAGAGAAGTTATTACGCTGCAAAATTCTTAGACGCAAGAATCGTCAAAATTGAAAGTTAAAAAATCCTGGAATTAGGAAAATTTCCGTATCTGAAAGAGCAGAGAAACCTGAAGAAGATGGCGAGTATGAAGGTAAAAGCGGGAGTGAGGTTGCTCATGGCAGCAGCCAGAGTAGGTGAACTGTAATCAATGGCTTTGGCTCCGAGAAGCCGAGCTCCAAGGCTGTCCCTCAGAAACAACGTAAGTTAAACAAATAATTGAGGCTCAACAGACATATGAGAGAAGAAAGATGCAATGCTGAAAGTTTCATGAAATTGATCAGTCCCAGGAGGAAAATTCTGAAAAGCAGAGACGACTTGTATGAAGGAAGCCAGTTGACCTTTACGCACAGAGATATAAAGGATGAATAGAAAAGACCAAAAAAGGAACAGAGAGAGAGAGAGAGAGTAGCGGCGGAGAATGAACGGTAGAGGAAGAAGAAGAACGAGAGTGGAAATTGCAGAAGCATAGAGGGTGTAAAAGTAGTAATTGACGCCATTGTGAGTGGCTGCTTTAAACAGAATGCCAGCTCCAATGTTAATACACTCTAAAGCCATCAGTGCACATAGTGGAAATATGTCCTTGTAGAAATTCATCCTCGCCATTTCTGTCTCTTCCCCTGCACCTGCTCAAACTATTTGGGATTCCAGGGTCTTGATTTCTTCAAATATTAACACCCGCCATCGTAATAATAACTTAGTAAATCAAAGATCAATTAACAATAACAATGATAATGACAATGATCATAAATATAAAAATAGGAATTCAAAACAAGGTAAATACTAAGTGATAACTAAGTTTAAAGAAATCAAGTAAAGGCGTAGGACCATTTAAAAAATATCGGGGGTCTTAACTCTTAACTGGATCTTATTACACCTCCAAGAAAAGGATACGTTTTTATTGTATTTTCCGTACGGATTTCTCTTCATTGTTCTTTTTTTCGGCTTTGGACCCTTGTGGGTTGAGTCGGTGTTCTGTTGCCCATTGGGCTTAGTCAGTATAAGGCGCAGGTCACCAAAACAACTCACTTGAATTCAGACTTAACAAAGAGATCCAGTATCGATTCATATCTCTAGTTGCGGTTTACGTTTTAGCAACACCTGAGCTTGAACAAGCTTGTTTTGCAACATAGCTGACCGCGAGTTTGACTTCTTCATCTGTCTGTTTCCTGTGCAGCACCTTAGATTCCAATTTTCACAAAGATCATATGCAAAAGACGTTGGCAATTGGCCTCTTGACTGGTGGCCACTTATGGTAAGACATGAACGATGAACAAGTCATGCAATATTTTGAAAGGTGAAACCCAAACGTCGATATGTACAAACTAAAAAAACTATTCTTCTCCTTAAACAAGTCCACCACAGAAAACTACCTTGGACGCATCTAATGGCGGCGTTGTTCAACTGCTTAATAAACTGCAGTCATTACTTATGATGCACTAATACGGTCAAGCAAAACATGTTCTTCTTACAAGGGTCAACATCACTGTCACTACTATAAAAATTGCCAAGTGACTAGGACTGGAAAATGAAATGATGTTGCCCCTTCCAACTGTTGTAGCTGCCGGCCCTTGCTTGTCGGATATTAGTTATAGATAGCATGATGGGTTCTAGCTTATTATTTCTTAATTGCTAAAAAAACCAAAAATAATTGCATAATCAGCCACTTGGACTTGTTCAACTGCCGGCAAAGCAATTCAATGTTTGGATCTCTCTTCATTTCGCTAATCACATGCTATTTAATATCCCCACATAATCGTATGTCTTACAGTCTAAATGGAACAATTTTCCATGTTGATCATCTTCGTATCGTTCTTTCTCCTCCTGAACCCTAGCAATTGTTTTGAGGAAGAGGTTAGCAGCACACTGATAAACTTTCTTGCAAAACTCTCTAACAACAATGGACTCCAGAACTCTAATTTGGTCTGGAAGCCAGGCTCTGATCCCTGCAAGGACTTATGGCTAGGTGTGGTATGTGATGATGAAAATGCATCAGTGCAGAAGCTATTACTTAACAGGTCCAATTTAGCTGGAACTCTTGATGTTGCTATGCTTTGCAACTTGCAGCCCCTCGTCGCGTCACTTACATCTCTTAACCTCGACGGCAACAACATAAGTGGAGGACTAGCAAATGAGGTTGGAAACTGCAAGCATCTCACTCACTTGAATGTAAGTGGTAACCAACTTTCTGGGGTCCTTCCTAGCTCACTTGCCATGTTGGGTAACTTAAAAGAACTCGACATCTCCAACAATAGGTTCTCCGGGAACTTGCCAAACATGTCCACAATCTCTGGACTGAATACCTTTTTGGCACAAGATAATCAGATCACTGGGGAGATACCCCCTTTGAACTTTTCCAAATTTGACTACTTCAATGTGTCCTTCAACAATCTAAGTGGCCGTATTCCAGATTTGCAAAACCATTTCTCCGCAGATAGTTTCTTAGGGAATCCCGAGCTTTGTGGAAACCCTTTGCCAAATAACTGTTCATCTCTCCCCATATCTGATGTCAAACCATCTGATTCAGAAAAATCGAAGGGTCCTTCCAAAAGCCAGATTCTTACGTATTTAGGCTATGCTGCGCTGTGTTTGGTCTTCATCCTTTTTGTAGTTATTGCGCTGTGTAGAAGAAACAAGACAGGAAACAAGGTTGAAGCAGAAAAGGAGGCAACTGATGACAGTACTACTGACAAACCTAGCTATGTTTCAAATGAATACAAATTAAGCGTGAGCAGACCAGAGTTTTCAGTCGCTACTGAAAGTGGGATGGTTTCACAATCACTTGTAGTTCTTTCAAGGCCAAATGTAAATGATATTACATTGGATGACTTGATGAGGTCCCCTGCTAAACTAATTGGCCGAGGAAAGTTTTGTAGTCTTTATAAAGTGATGTTGGACAATGGGATATTGGTGGCTGTTAAGAGGATTAATGACTTGACCATATCAAGCCATGACTTCAAACAAAGAATGCAAATGCTTAGCCAAGTGAAGCACCATTCTGTACTCTCACCTCTCGCTTTCTATTGTTGCAAACAAGAGAAACTTTTGGTTTATGAACATCAAGAGAATGGAAGTTTGTTCAAGCTTCTACATGGTAAATGTCGTAATTATTAGTTTTGACTTTTTTCCCTCAAAGTATATTAAGCAACTGGTACTGCTTGTTCATGTTCTTCAGGTTCCGCAAGAGACTTTGATTGGACCAGTAGACTTGGGGTTGCAGCTACAATTGCAGAGGCATTAGCTTTCATGCATCAAGAGCTTGAAGAATGTGGGATCGCGCATGGTAACTTGAAATCCTCCAATATTTTGATAAACAAGAACATGGAGCCCTGCATAAGCGAGTATGGTGCTATGGCTATGGATGATCAAGAACTTAAAATTCAACAGAGTTCATCTTTTGCCAGTGCTTATGCTGCTGGTGCATCAGTTTCCTTCAAGGGAGATGTTTATGGCTTTGGAGTGATTCTTCTGGAACTGCTTACTGGGAAGTTAGTCAAGAGCAATGGGATGGACTTGACCGAGTGGGTTGAATCTGTTGTAAGGGAAGAATGGACGGGTGAAGTGTTTGACCGGTCCCTGTTATCAGAGTATGCGAGTGAAGAGAGGCTGGTGAAATTGCTTCAAGTGGCTATGAAATGCATAAATCACTCTCCAGAGGCTAGGCCAACGATGAACCAAGTTGCAGACATGATCAACGTCATAAAAGGGGAAGAAGAGAAATCCTTGATTTATGAAGCATAAGCCTAGTTCTATTATGTAGCGTGTTAGATTTAGACGTTGCCGTACATTGGGTACTTGATTTGCTCCTTCTTGTATTTTCTGTTCACTTTACTTGGGTAGGTATATTGAAATGCAGCTTTATTACAAATGAACTCACAATTCAGCACTTTGGAAATCAAGGTTCTTTACATGAATATTCTTTTATTTATGATAAAGCTAAAGTAACAAAAGCAGACAACAAGTATCAGCAGCTGTAATTGATAAAGAAAAGATGCATTATGCTAATGTTAATTTGGGTTCTGGATTCTTCATGACAAGACAAGTCATTGATGAGAATCTTCAAGCGCAAGCATAACGTTCTCAATTATTACATTACATTGCCTTTGATTATAAAAGAAGAATAATAGGGAACAAACTGTAACTGCGCACTTACTATGAAAACCACAAAACGAGAGCTTATATCCATATCAAGGAGGTTGCTTTCTATGTGTTGTGAGAGTACGCTTTCACTTAATGGATAATGATTATCATAAAACCCATCCATGTCAATAAGAAAGCAAAGGAGCAAATTAAATGAATGAAGAAAGCGGCCTCCTTGTAATGAATGGGGGAAAAAAGAAAAAGAATTAAACTTGTAGTAGTAGGCTTTAAACCTTTCCCTTCTTTTCATACTTGAGCCTACTAATAGATAAAAACTTTTAAGCAAATAGATATCATCTTAAATATTCACAATAGATTCAATTGGCCATGAGATATATAACTATTAAGAGAATATTTTATTCTTAAAAAAATACTATTTTGTGGTTCTAAGAGCAGCTATTAGGGAGATATTTTAGTTCTTAAATGTCTAAATTTACGTTTAAGAATAATAAATAGTTTGTCCCTGATATTGGTATCGTCTAAAAAAATTTTTTACTATATACTTAAAATTTGGGTAAGTTCAACCTCTTTTTAAATAATTTTGTACCCAACAAAAAATCTCATTTTAAATGATTCAGAACATGAAAACTTAACTAGTCTGTGGGCCATATGCTTTGATTATTTCCTTTTAGCAATCATATTTAATTATCTTCCAACTAGTTTAGTGATAGAGTTGGAAATTTTCACCGAACTTGCTTTATACCTAAGATTAAGATTAAGAAGCACAATTGCATCCTTCAATGTCATGACGAAATAGCCCATTCTTACAAGTAATAGCAAGAGAATGTCATGGAGATTATTATATTATCTTAATATAACTTCACATATTTTTTTGGGCATATTAGTTCCACACACGCCGCCATCTGCTGTTTCCCTTTTTGTTAATAAGGATAAGCTGTTTTTTTCTGGGCCAATCATTTAGCACCGTCATTTGTAAAAATACCCAATTCGTGTGATCTCTTCCTTTTAATATACTTTTTAGCACTTATGCTTGAATACTGTTAATTATTTGTGTTTTTATTTAATATCATTAAACATTTTTCTTCTTAACATAAATTTTTATTCTATTTTGTTATTTCAAAGAATATGACAACTTTTTTAGTAGCATGCTTATAAAAAAATTTAGTTGTGTTTGTATAAATAAAATGAAAAGCTATACATACATTATATGGATGCTAAAGAGTGAATTTTGGCTTTAGGTGTGAGAGGAAAGAAACATCTGTATAACTATAAGAGGTTTAATTCAATTGGCAAAACGTTATAGTGCCTGTTTGGTTTCTTTAAAACCAAGGTTTTAAAAGCCCTTTTAGGGCAAAATCTTAGTTTGGAGAAATTTCAAAATAAACAGCAATATTTGTTCAAACGGGCTTTTGAACTAAACTATGATTTAAAACCAAGGTTTCAGATAAGCTGGTCAGAACAGCTTTTGGAACAGTAAACCACGTTTGAACTAACCAATTACTATATTACCCCTACTTTTTCTTACACCCTATCTCCTACTTTTTCTTACACCCTCTCTCCTCTTATCTCTTATCTCTCCTCATTTAATACTCATACCCTTTTTCGTAATTTATCAATAATAAAACCCCTTCTATAAATAACTATCCAAACACTCATTTATTCAAAACCACTTTTTTTTCATAATCTCTTCTTCAAAAGCCCTTTTCTATAAGCTGTTCAAAAGCTCTTTTTTTCCATAAGCTCATTTTTAAAATCCTATCCAAACGGGCCCATAACCTTAGAGTTTTAAGTTCGAATTTTAAAAATACAACTGATTAATCTAATCTACAATAATATTATTTTATTTATCTCAGCACTCCATGTATACAATTTTTTATTAACTATTGTGTGATAATAAAATTAAGAAAAATCTTATATTAAAAATTTTATTAGTGGAAATAACCTTATCAAATTTTAAACATAGAAATTATCATACTACACAAATTTTGTAATACTCTTGTTTAAATTATTTTCATCATAAAAACATTCAATAAGGATATTTTCCAATTTTCTCAATTTGAAATGGTATTCTTTATTTTTTTTCCCCTGAAATTGAGACAACAAATTAAATTCAAGCAACTTTCAAAGAAAGAATTTAAGCCCATTAATGGACAAAATCACAAAACCGTGCATCGCGTTGGCGCGCAGTAACCTGAGAGTGAACAAGAGTAACGCTGAGAAGAAGCCAAATAAAATCCAAACCAGGGCGAAGGTGAAGACCACGTTCTTCTTTCGAGAGTGGGATAATGAATTAATAGCGTTACATTTTGTCATCGCCAACCTCGCAATTTGTAGCCCCAGTGTCGCATTGGCTCTTCGGTTTCCCTTGGCGCTTCACCAGAAACATGACAGAGACTTGAGTACATCCTTGGGGGGAGAGACAGTCACCAGAGAATCCCTTTGGCGTTTTCACTTTCCTCTTCCCTTCTTCAGCCTATTTAAGCATGCCATCATGCTTCTGGCTTAGGGTTTTCATTCGTGGGGTGGAAACTGCTACCTGCAAAAAGGTTAGCATCCCCAGCTCAAAATTTCAAGGAGTAAAGCCTGCTCGAATATGAAGTGAATTGGGATTCTGATAACCCTTCCTCTCTCTCTTTTTTATTCCCCGATCACTGCTTGCCTTTTCATTTGAAATGATTTCTGGAAAAATACAATAGCCTACTCATTGCTTATTCCATTTCTTGTATATATAATTTCTTAGGAATCTGCGCGTTTAAGCTGTGTGTGATTTTCGGCGTGGTAGACGGAGAGTGTTCTCTTCTGATTCTGGCTGCTTCGCAATGTAAGTAGGATTGTGTTCGATGACGAGCGGTTGACTTGTTTTACAGGTCTGCCTTGTGATCTGAAAGATGTCGAGAAATGTGTATGAGCGGTTTTTCAACCACACCCATTTGAAGAGGGCTTGGATTCCGCATCAAATCCAGGAAAAAGATGGGCATTTGAACTACACACCACCAGTTCTGCCTTCATATCCATCCCCATTCCCAGGTTCTACAAGCAACGAATCAACGTCGTCTTCGTCTTCACCTCCGTCCGCCGCCACTACGAGGAATAGTCCGGCTGTTCTTTTCATTATAGTGATTCTCGCCGTGCTGTTTTTCGTATCCGGTCTGCTTCATCTTCTTGTCAGATTTCTCGGGAAGCACCCATCTGCTCAATCTAATGGACACCAGGACGTTTCTGGCTCCGATGCTCTGCAGAGGCAGCTTCAACAACTTTTCCATCTCCATGACTCAGGGCTGGATCAAGCTTTCATTGACGCGCTTCCTGTTTTCCAGTATAGAGAAATTGTGGGTCTGAAAGAACCATTTGACTGTGCTGTTTGTCTCTCTGAATTCTCTGAAAATGATCAGCTCAGGCTGCTTCCTACCTGCAGCCATGCTTTTCACATTGATTGCATAGACACCTGGCTCCTATCCAACTCGACATGTCCACTCTGTAGAGGAGCCTTGTACGCCCCTGGACTCTCTGTGGAAAGCCCCATGTTTTATTTTGATGATATGAGGGAAGAAGATGGGTGCCCTTGCAATGGAGAAGGTGGGGTAACTACCAGACAAAAAGCTGTGGAAATTGAAGAAATTATAGAGAAAGCAGTTCTCCCTGTAAGACTTGGTAGATTCAGAAGGCTTGATATGGATGCAGGGGATAATGCAGGAGGAGAGACAAGCAGCAGTAATCTAGATGCGAGAAGATGTTTCTCAATGGGGTCTTACCAGTATGTGCTTGGCAACTCGGACCTGCGAATTACCTTGGACGGGGATAGAAAGCTCTCGGAGTCGGAAGGAACAGAAGAGACAGATAAGCTTTCAATGGAGGGTGATAAGGAAGCCAAAAAGATTACTAGTGTGAATAAGGGTGAGAGCTATTCTGTCTCAAAAATCTGGTTGTGGTCGAACAAGGGAAAATTCTCTAGTTCTTCGAATGATCAGAGGGGCATGCCATCTTCTCTAAGCACAGATTTACCATGGATGAGAACAACAGAAGGGACATAAAAGGTATCCTCATTAATTCTCCCCTTTTCAAATGAATTGGATATTACCCGCATAGGAAAACCTTGTAATAGAATTCCTTGATGTGATGATTATTATGGTATAACATTTGATGTATTGGAATTCTATATTAGATAGATATTAAAAAAAAGTGGTACCTTTCTTACTTCAAACAGATCTTCGGACTCTTGATTAAGAAGGTGGATTTATCAATAATGTTACTAACCCAAGTGGCTAACTTTTCCTATAATAGCAAATGTTAATCTGATACTGAATTCTCAAAGCTTGGTCAGCGAGGGCGATTGTACAACAATTGTGAAGCACTCATCTTGAACTTGTATTCCATTTCCATCTTGATCTTCCCATTCCAACAAATGAGTTGGCCTCATTGATTGTGTTCAATGCCATTGTCTGTGTGGGGGACTGAGGATACAACCTTTTATGATTGGTTATGTCTTGGGAGTGGGATCCATGGAAATTGTGACTGAAATTGTATCTTGAGGGAAGATTAATTCACCTAAATATCTAAGCTCTAGGAGCACAGCACCGTGGGGTCGTTTTTAAAGCTCCCATGTGCATGTCCACAGAGGAAGTAAGCATTTTGATACTTTTGAATCGTGAATGATAGATGATTAATGAACTCAAAAGAGAGAGTTCAAGGATATTATGGTGACATAGGATGGAAGAGTTGTAGATTTATGCAAGTGTCTTCAGGGTTCTATGGATTTGACTAACTGACAATCAAGCAACAATAATTGTTTGTTGTTGAGGAAGGTGTTCATCACCAGAAGCATAATCCATGCTACACGCCGGAATGAATGCTCTTCAGCTTGGATGGAAATAAGAGGATAATGCATGTACTTGTCTCAAGAATGTTGGTTTTCTCCATCGCCTAGGGTGTCAACACTGGGTCAGAGTTTTTCGTTTAAAGAAATAATTCTGATACAGCAATGTATTAAAAAGGGTTAATTATGCTGCCTAAGAATAAAGTATTAAATGATGGCAAAAGGGGGAAAGGAAAAAAGAACAAAAGGGGCCACAAGAGGAAGAAGAGGGAACACACACACACCCATATAAAAGTAGAAATACGGAGAGGGATGTTTTTTTTCCTTTTTGGAGAGGGCATGGCGGGTATGTGTGCATAAGAGGATATTGGCGCGTTGAGATTTGGAGATGGGGAGGAATATTTTGGTGGCATGGCATGTTGGCAACGGCACTGTGAGGAGCTGCATGTGAAACCGCATTGTCTTCAACCTATACTTCCCTTCATATGCATCTGTACTGCAACTCATCTCATTTGTCGTATCGTATTGATCTGATTCTTGGTCAATTATCATCAACACTTTAAGATTTTATAAAAAAAAAAAAACTGGAGGAAAAATGGGGAGCAGGCATCATCATCAGTAGCGCCCTTTAAGTGGGCTCACGTATCAGTTAGTAGCGTCCAATGTTGAGGTGGTTGGTGGATACCCGTTTTAATCTGTATATGTTTTGAAAACAAAACGACATCATCAAATGTTTTATTAATGTGAAACTGAATATTACAACGTACGAAAACTTATTTACTTTTTATTTCATTCACAAATGTTTTCGACTTTAGAACTAGGAAACCGTATATATTGTAAGTCACGCTCCCTCCGCGCGTTTCTTGATCTCTTGTCAGAGGTCAATGGACTAGCAGTCAGGTCCCGCTGCCTCCCACGCTTCTCAACGCCTTCTCATCTTGACCCAAGTAAAAATTGACAACTAAGGATTTTCAGTAAAAAAAATTATTTTAACTTATAATTTTTTAAAATATTTTCAGTATTAAAATATAAAAAATAAATACTGAATTTAAGAACTTAAATTGTGAAAATGTATTAATTGAATATGAATTTTTTAAATAAAATTTTAGCCTCCTCTATCAAATGTCAATACATAAGTTGATGTTGATCATTAACTCATTTTTTATTTAATATTTTATTGATAAAATTCACTGTTTATGCACAATATTTTCTATAGATATCAATAATTTTAAGGTCTAGATAAATTTTTAAAAAATAGCTTATTAAAAAAATTTAGAAAGGAGTTTAAAAAATAATAATTTTAAATAAATGAGTATTTAGATAATTATTTTTATAAATATTTTTATTATTAATAAATTATTAAAAATATATAATTTAATTAAAAATAAGAAAGATGATAGATGATATATGAGATAAGATAAAAAAAATGAGAAATAAGATATTGTTGAAAAGATATAAGATATAAGGAAAGAAAGTGTGAAAAATAGTAGGGATAAAATAGTAATTAGATAGTTTATAAATTTTTTTTATTTATTATTTTAAAAATTATTTTTCAGTAGTTTATATAAAATCTTAATTTTAAGTTATAGTTTAGGCTAAAAATTTATTTAAATAAATATAATTATTTATTTATAAAAAAATTAAATTAAAATTTTAGTCAAAATATTTTTTAAAATTTTAATTTAAAATATTTTTAAATAGGTACTTAATAAAAACAGAAGATGGGTTTGACAATAAAAATGATAGGAAAGAGAGAAAGTAAAACAGTGGATGGACCCCGTTCGGCCTAAAGACGAGAGAAGCAATGGGGGATGGGGCTGCCATCCGTGCCTGGCAAAGGATTATTCAGAATCCCAAACACCAAAGGGGAACGCCGCAGTACCTTCCACAGCAGGGAATGATATAATTAACAAACGCATATCATACCATTAAAATTAAAGACATGATATTCCCACCATTAGATACAGAATAATCCCCACAAGTCCAAATATGATAAACTCTCCTTTCAGTGAGTGTTTGATGTGATTCCATTTGATTTGCAAGTACGCTTTTCCTTTGGCACATCATTTCCCGCCAGATTCCTTTCCTCTGATCAATCTAATCTCGTCACTGTACTTGTTATCATCAACAGACATCCTCATTATCATCCCTTCTCAGCTCCCAATGATTTGTAACCTAAAATATTATTTTATCTAATCTTACTCTTAACTATATATATATATGAGTTAATTTTTTTAAAATAAATTAAAAAATAAAATTAATTAATTATAATTAAATATAAAAATTAACTAGTTAACTCTTATATTAATTATATTTAATTTATTTATTTAATTTTATTAATATATCTAAAAAATTATTAATTAATTCTTTTAATTATAATTAAAAATAGTAATTAACAATAAACAACACCTGCTTGCACATGAATGGCCGTCTGTCTCTTGTTAATTAGGTCTCTATTATTGAAGACCAATTGAAGATAAGGTTTTATAATATTTTGAGACCAAACAGTACTCTCACCTTATTTTGGTTAAAAGATCAACGGGCTTCTAATTAATCAGTAAGCACTCAAAATGAAAATGACGAATTTAGTTCTCCAATACTTCCGGATCTGATTTACTTGTGTTTTTTGTTGTTTACCAGCCTGAGTTCTTGTGGTTAACTGACGACTCTCCCACCACATCAACTTAATTAGTTTTTTAGGTGACATCTCTTTAATTCTCTAATATACCACACAATATGAAAAAACAAACAACTAAAATCACAAGTCACGGAAAAAGTGGCAACGTAACGTTAATTAATGCGCACCCAGAATGGACATGCACGACATCCCCACCACATCCGCCGCCCGGCCAAATATCTCCGTCGTCTGTTGAGGAGCACGCAAGATGATAATTAAACACCATCTCTCTCTCTCCCCTCCGTGAACATAAGCCGAGGCCGTGGCCCGACATGGCTGTTTCTTTTTCAATACTAGCTAACAACCGATTAATTTACAGATAAGGCAGCTCATGCAAAATTAGAGTTCATCGTACGCTATTCACGATTCCTTTTGCTGATGTTTAATATGGCATTTCCCCGTTTAATTTCGTTTTTAATTTCACATAAAAGAACCAGACTGCATATGATACGAATCTAATATTATAATATGTATTATCACAAAAGAAATGAATACAAGTTATAAATACGAAGTGTTATTCTTTCTTTTTATCTTTATATGTTATATTGGATCTAAATGATTTTGTTTAAAAAAAAAATGTTCCTGAGATTCTTTCTGAAAGTTACATGGTATAGTCTTTAAAAAAAAATGAAACAAGTGCCAAAGCGCCATTTGACTTACCAGTTACCACTCACTTTGCTATGGCCACATGTGTTCAATGTTGATATTTTTTTTTTGTTTTGAGAAAATTACCTATAAGTCCCATGCAACAAAAATATAGGGAGATCTCTAGAAATTCAAGTTTTATAATTAAGTTTTACTGGCTTGACTTATAAAGGACGCAAATCTATTTGTGTAAACATGAAAATTTTGATTTGTAAACATAAATTATTAAATTTCATTAGGCCCCATCAATTGCTGATAACTTAATGTTAAAAGTTTTAGGATATATACTCCATCCAGTCATAAATATAAAAATTAGATAAGGAATTTATTTTTATAGACCCAATCCACTTTGTTTATAAAAATGATATTTTTTACTTAAAATATTCCTATATAATTATACATATTATAGCGTTTTCTATCAAGTGTATTTTAAATGCACATGATTAAATATGATATTTTAGATAAACTAACACATAATTATTATAAATAACTAATTCAACTAATTTATTTAATTTATTTAAATTAATTAAATAAATATTATATTGAGGAGTGGAGGTAGTATTTATCTAAATCTTGGAAAAATTGGATTTAAAGTGTAGTTGATGCGATAGATTTACTTAATTAGTTATACAATAGAATGCGCATATGTTTGATGAATATAAGGTTGAATAGGAACGTAACAGTGTGAGTTGAGAGTCGAAGAAGCACATTGAGAAGTGGCAAAGAGATTGGGGGATTTCACTCTGCTTGGCTTCATGGGCGCTACTTTCAGGAGTGGACTGGGCTACACCAAGAGTCACCAAGCGGGTTGCCGGTGGAGAGGTGGACGGCGTCGCTGTGCCCTGCTGACGAAGCTTGGTCGAACAAGCTGCTTCAAGGTGCCCGTACCTACCACAGGGTTAACATATGGTGGGAAGCCCTTCATACTCAACAAATTGTGTTGTTCCGTCAAGTCTGATCATGGATACCAAGGGTTTGGCGAGGTTGATTTTCACGGCAAGTCTTGCAAATCTCGCTTTCTCTACATCCTGAATCTAAAGATTCATGGGGGAGACGGTAGGCTCCCAGGGGTGAACAGTGAGGTAGTGCCCTTGCACCACCCAAGGACCTCCTAACATGGACTTTTTGATAATCTGCCTCGTTCTCTAACTTCACCATATAGCACCCACCATCTAGCTCAGTGAGTTTAATTTTCCCAGTGGGCTTCCACATGCTAATGATTTTCCCATATAAGGTGTCCCGCCGAAAATAGCGTCCCAAGACCTTGACTAGGACAGCAAAACTTCATACACCTTGTCATGAAATCTTTCACACGTTGGGAGAAGTTAACGGTAGGGATTAGTCCTTCCATGGAAACCGCGATATCTTTGCCGCTCAATAGTTAACTCCTCAGGTGGGGGGAAAGCAGTACCCTTCACCGTTTGTGCAGTGCCAGTCAGTTTGTCTTTGAAGGATGGTATATCCTGCTTCTGGGGTTTGAGCGGTAGTGGCATCCTTTTCTATTCCAGGTTCGTCAGGCTCCATAGCAACCGAGTCCTCATTAGTGAAGAGTGTGTCTTCCGTATGGAAGCCCAGCCGTGGCGTTCCTCAGCAATAAAAGTCGTCAGCCATAATATGAGAAGGTCACTTCTATCTTGCGCATGCCCTCTTCTGTTCTACATGGTGCTCCTCATCTCCCTCATCCCTCAGCTTAACCTTCTTCGTTGTCCGACTATCACGACCGGCTCGACGTTCACTGTTTGCTCCATCCTTTTATGACTTTATCCTTTAAGTAAACAACTTATAAGCTTCTTAAATCCAAAACACATTTTAATGATCTATAAGAGGATTAATTTTTAAATTATCAAATAGAATACTATTTAGTTTCTAAAAAAAATATTTCAAATAAAATGTTAAAGTCCTGACATAACAATATAAATGCAGGGTCCACAATAAAAGAGATCCTGTAGTAATTATTTCTTTTTAAAAATTACAAACAAATCGTTGTTACTATTGGGCTCGTGACATTTTCTGCTTCAGCCCAAATTTTCTTGGCAGAAAAATCGTCTAAACCAAATTTTGATAGGTTGATCTTCTATTTTGTGAAGACTGCAAAGTTAATGCTTCCATCTTAGCCACGTGTTCCACATTTATTTCTTTTTTAAAAGAAAAGGATCATCAAGTCGTCATCAATCAATCAAAATTAACTTATCTTAATATATACATTAATTATAGAATTAATTTTAATTTTAAATATAATATATATTTTTGTTATTTTTTTAAATTATATTTATTAATCCTGACTCAATAATAATCAAATAAGATAAAGATAAATAGAATAAAAGGAGATAATTGTTATATTTTAAAAGAAATTATATTAATTAATTTAACTAATTTTTTTAATATAATTAAGAATAACAGTTTGTTACTATAGTTCTACAATTTTTGAATAGTATATTTTCATTAATACCCTTTCATAGTCTTCAAAATACCCATGGCAACCTAAAAAGGGTGGTTCTTTCATCAAGTCATCAACTCAAGCTCCACTTTCATAATATGAATTACTGTAGTTCCTTCGTTTTAGCAAAGCCCCCTTTGACTCTTCTCTACATATCGCTACAATCTAGGTTTGCAGCTCATTCATCTGTACAACTACAAATACAAGTTTATATATATGACTCCTTTATCTTTATCTTTATATTACACATTACTAGAAAACATGAACTCCTACACATGGTAGATCATGCCAACCTCTAGGGTTGATGCTTGAGGTATGTTTAAAGCATAACTTGGTCCTCTCGAGTTCCTCCTTAGAAAATCAAACCCATAATTTATCACTACTTTCTTTATCCAGCTCGATCCTCTTTTTGCTTTTACATACGAGTGACCCATTATGAACGCCATTCCTGCTTCCCTAGCCTCCATTAACTTCTGCAACTCCTCTCTTGCGTCCATGTTTATCCGTGGACTTTCTGGCACAATGAACCTCACTCTCTTCTTTACCCTCTCCGGAGAATTCACTTCCCTCAACTCTGATGTGCCTTCTATTTCAGAGCTTGCTCCGTTTCTTTCTTCACACATTCTTACACCTTCCGGTGTTGAAGCTGAAGTCCCCACAACTGTCATTTTTGCGTCCACTTCAAAACTGTCAAATCCTGCGACATTCTCAACAAAACTATCTGATCTGATGAATTCTGCAATGCTGCAAACAAGATCGTTCTCAAACTCTGTGTCATCCTTGTGGAAATCACGGTAACCATACCGCGCTATGCACCGATAAAGTTGATACTCTTTTGGCCCAACTCTCCCCACCAAGAACCTCTCTTCTGCTCTAACATGAGGCACCGGCACGGATTTAACGCAGAGGAAGACGACGACCTCGTGGAAAGCTGGCAGATTGGTGACGAACTGAGAGAATATGGCTGGGATTCCTGATACGAGCTCGGTGTGTATGAGGCCAATTCCTCGCACTCTTACAATGCCAAGGGTAGGACCCAAACTGAGGAGCCAGTCGATGGAGACCTTGTTTTGAAGATCAAACTCATACTTCTTCAGTGTGCCGTAATGCCACACACACATGACCAAGAGGAAGGTGAAAGAGAGGGCGATGGGGACCCATGCCCCTTCAAGGAACTTGATGAGTGATGCAGAGAAGTAGAGTGCTTCAATAGAGCCAAAGATGAATATAAAGCAAATCGCCAGCAAAATGCTTTTGCGCCAGCACAGGATTATAACTAGAGACATCAGGCAAGTAGTTACTAGCATCACAGTTATGACAGCCAACCCTGTTTATGGAATGAAAACATATAATTACTTTAAGAATTAGTACTAGTTTTCAGTTAGGAACATGAAGGTACGTACCTGCTGCATTTCCCATGCGTCTGGTGTCTCGAAATCCGACGGTGATGGCAAGGCAAAGAAGCATCAGAATCCAGTTGATTTCTGGAATGTAAATCTGGCCATGTATTTTAGATGATGTGTGGATGATTTTGACTTTAGGGAAGCAGCCCAAAGCAGAACATTGTTTGATTATTGAGAAAGTCCCTGTGATTACAGCTTGGCTTCCAACAACAGCTTGAAGTATGGCTATTGCAAGAACAGGCCATCTAATCTTCTCTGAGGGGGACAAAAATTAAAAAGGAAGAAGATGAAATGCAAGCCAAACAACAAATTAGACTCAATGGCTCCGTGAATAGTGGAATCTTGCCAGTAAAGAACCTACCAGGAACAGATACATAGAACCCAATTCGATAGTCACTATCCAAGATATGATGCTTGGAAAGATACGCAGCTTGTCCCATATATGCCAAGATTAAAGAAGGATACACTAAAAAGGTGAAAGCAATCTGCAGAGTGCAGACAGGCATCCATATGAAATGTTCAGTAACAAATGCGTCATAATTTTTATCAAATCAAGAGTTGTAAAAAAAAGGCTTCATTTTTTACCTTAATTGACAGCTGTGAAAAGTGTCCTAGATCAGCAAACATAGCTTCAGAACCTGAAGCGAGTAATAGAATTAGAGAAATATAAAGCATGTGTCAAAATGAAGTAATAGAATATAATTAATAATTATTAATTACCAGTTATACACAGAAGAATGCCGCCTAATGACATCCAACCTCCCCTCTGTGTCTTTTTGAGAAACTTGAACATGTAATATGGGCAGAGAGCTTCATAAACATGTGGGTTCCAATGCAAGATATTATACACACCAATGGCACTAATGCATAACAGCCACGTCAGCACGACAGGAGCAAACAGAAATCCCAATCGGTGGGTCCCCAAGTGTTGGAGGGAAAACAAAAGTACCAGAATTATACATGCCACTGGCACCTCAACATCTGTACGTAGAACCAATTGGAACTTGGAAATTCAGCTCAAACTACAATAAGAGACTATTAGCTTAACTTCATTCTGGTATTTTCAGCTTATGCAATGCACAGTTAGAAATTATCTGATATTATTTTATATTAAAATAATGCAGTCAAACTTAGTTCCATACCATCATCGATGGGATCCTCTAAACAAGACATAAAATACTCTAGAATTCATACAAGTCCAATGATTAAGATTTTTGACGAAGATATTTTAGTATCACGACCCACAACATAATTCATGAACAGGAGAGCATTTGGTTCCTTATTTATGTCCACTTGCTCTAACGTCTTTGCCAACATAAAGCATGAAAAAGAAGGCTTCAGCTGAAACTGAAATTCTGAACGATTGACGCACAGAATGAGAACTTGGCCTAAATTAAACTGACAAAACAATGAAGAACATATTCCGAAGAATAGTTCCAGACACATGGATTTTGATCCATCAAAGCATCTTATAATGTGTCAAAAAGCAGTATAACTTTGTTCAGAAGAGAAAGCAAAAGTCACTGCGTTAAAAGTTCATACATATATAGAAACATAAAAGGCAAAGTGAATCAGCCGACAAGCTATTTGTAGCATATTAGGAGTAGAGCAAGGCTTAGGGAAGCTTACTTACATTGATGCTGCTCTTTAGACATGGAAAGCTCAAGGCCTGAGACAGCGGAAAAAACTGCAAAATGACCACACACACAAAAAAAAAAAAAAAACCACCGTTCTTGTCAAGATTCCATTTCTGTGCCACTTGAGACCAAGAATAGTTAAACTATAGGTAAAATCATAATTAAGTACCAGAAATCGCTGGTGTGAGCACACCATCGCCAATAACCATGCAAGTCCCTATCAAAGCCAGAATAAGCAACACCCTCTGAAGAACCCTACGTTTTTCCAATACAGATTTCAAGCCCCACGCAACATTATTCTTCTTATCGATCGGCACAGTCCCGTCTTTGGTATATTCCGTTAAGTCTTCATCAGCTTGCTGTGTGTTAGGCAACAAGCTAACTCGGACGTGTCGGCATAATAAAGAATATAAAGCAAAGGTGCCTCCTTCGCCATTGTCATCTGCTCGAAGCACAATGAAGACATACTTGACAAGTGGAATCAGTGTGAGAGTCCAAAACACAAAAGACAGAACCCCATATATTTCTTCATTCGTTTCTGAATGTTGAATATCTTCATCGAAAGTGCTTTTGTAGACGTAAAGAGGGGAAGTGCTCAAATCTCCATAGACAACTCCCAAGTTTTGATAAGCCAGAGTCAGAACTGTCTTCCATGATTCTTTCTGCCCGCAGGAGATAAGTATGATGAGAAAGCAGAGGTTTTGAAAACAGGGTGTCTAGCTAACAACAGTCACATGCCTTACCTTGGTCGGATTTTGATAGACTATTGATTCCAAGTCCATGATTGGCTGTTGCAGAACTACAGAGCTTCCATTTCTTCAGTCTAATAGAGGAAGATGAAGATGACCCTCACGGATTGGCACCCACACCAGATGAAACAAGCAGGAGAATAACAAAATATTAACGGGAAAGTGGCAGCGGCATAACTAATACTGCTTTTTCTTGAAAATAATAATAATAATATAAGATGTTAAAGTAGCGAGTGTCGACGAGGAGGTGATATGGAATGGGTTGGCTTGGGATTAAAAAAATAAGGGGTTGATAATGGGTTTTCTGGGTTTGGATTGGTGAAGGAGAAACCATCAAATATATATATGGTGAAGTGGGGTGTGTGAGAGGGAGACTTCAGGAAGAGGAATATGGCATAACATGCACTTATCGCAAAGCGTTAATGGTTTTTGAAGGTCTGCTTAACAGGGACTTCTCCATTCCTTCTGATATGATTCTGACGTTAATTCGAGTTTTTCTTTTGTTTTTGCCTCTACTCGAATCTTTATGTTTCCCCCTTGTCCTCTGTTTTTCCCCGGTTTCAGCGAATAATATCCCAACTAATTGATCTCAGGTTAACATAAAACAGTTTTCTGCAGCAATCAGTATATCAATATGTAAGCAGATTAGAGAATGTCAAATTATATTATTTATAAATTGTAAATTTACTCTCTCTCTCTCTCTCTCTCTCCATCCTTAAATATATATTACCTAGTTGAATCGTTTTTCTTTTCGAAATTTAACACGGAATAAATATTCGATGATGGTAAAATGACAAAATCATGTAATAGGGTTTAGGAAATCATTAAATAGGGGTACACACATTTAATAGAGTTTGGGAAAAATCATTAAATAGAGTTGCTTATGAAATATTCTGCAATTTCCAAGGAGCCACTTCTCTAAGTCCAAAATATAAATCACCTTCTAAACAGATTTTTTTTTAATTTATAATATAAATCACTTACAAGTAAATCATATTTATTTGTCAATTTTATATTATAATTAATTTCTTATATTTTTCTATCTTCTTCAAAACCTCTTTAATAGGAATAAAATTAATTTAAGATATATTTAATGAGTTAAATAATCTTTCTTAATATCAATGAGGTATTTAAAAATAACTTCTAATTTGCACAAGATTAAGTATTATAAAAACGGGACGAAGGGGTTTAAAAATAGGTATTATAAAATCAATTAATTTTTAAAATTTTGTGTAATAATCAATGTTCTAAACGCATACTAAACTGATTAGGTTGACTTAACTATTTAGTCAATTTTGTCAATACTCAAACTCATAGTTGATTAGACTCAGAGGTGACCTAGTGTTATATGAAATAACTTAAGAGCAACCCGAGTCAAATTGTTCTTTAAAATTTTTTAAATTTTTTATTTTTATTTTTAATAGATTTAGACTACCCTTAACTTGATTTATTGTTTAGTTTGATGTCATCTTGTAGATTTTTTATTTTTTATTTTTTGATTACTAAATCAAATTATCGTTGACTATTAGTAATATTTTATTGTCATCGTTACTTTGCAACTTTTAAATGATTGTGAAAATATATGTGGAATGTTATGTTTTGTTATTGTTATGATCAAATAGCTGAATAAGATATGCATGTATTAAAATATTATAGCTTGAAAGGCCCTTTTATTTAAATATTAAACTGTTATTAGTGAAATATTAATATTTTTTATTAAATTATATCATTTTAATATAGTTAAACTAACCTATGGTTTGACTGACCTACTAACCCTTAGTGCCTCAAACGACTCAGCACTTTGCTCACCAGGGTCAACCATGTGAGTCTGATTTGTGGAAAAAATGCATAGCATCACTTTTATTCATCTTTGTTGTTTGTAAATGCTGGTGGGAACAAAAAAACTCTATCATCTGTAAATAACTGAATATGTTTATCATTTCTAAAATTGGGAAATATAGGCTATCCACTGTACGGTCTCAAAAAAAACTAATTTTGGAAATGATTTTATGAAATTAAAATAATTGAAAGGATAACTAAATTATGATATATAGATAAGTAAATAGATAAGGAAGAAATATATTGGGAAGAACATGATTAGGATATCATAGAAAAAGTTGGAAAGTCCAACGTCCCAAATGTCGGAAAGCAAAAAAGTTGCGTTGTCAAGTCCCTTCCATCCTTTTGTCTTTGTCGTGTTCTTATTTAACTCAACAAACCAATTTTTATTTTGTTTCAATACCACTTTAAAATTTTGATTGAACATTGATTATGTTCTGATTAAATTATCCCTGGTTGACTCTTAATTTCTGGAAACGATGAAATATGCATGAGATGCAAGATGTTTGATAGTTAATAGAAAAATATATATATTTTTATCATAAAAATCACTTCCAATCTTAATTATAGAAACTATATAAGAGTTTATTTTTGTCATGAATAATTTTTCCTAAATATATATCTGTTTATTTAATTTTATAAATTTATTTAAAAAAATAATTAAATCTTATAATTAGAACTATATACAGTACGAGACTTTTTATCAAAAGGCTAATTACTATCCATATCATTACAAAATTATTTGAGATAAATCAATACATATATATATTACAATTAACTCTAGTTATAATGCTCATAATTAAAAATAATATTTTAATAAATTATTTTTTTAATATTTATAAATAAATTTTGTAGTTTTTAAATTAAAAAGGGAATCGGTATATAATATATGAAGCTATAAGAAGGAGAGGCAGCTCAAATCCTATCGACACTCCTTTTTTTTCTTGTTTTTATAGGTGTCGAATGTTGATTAATTAGGTGCAATGTCATAATCCAGATACTTCACTAAATGGAATACCTTTTAGGTTTTCAGTAGAATTAGAATGTTGTCATTTAATATATATATATTATTAAAAAATAAGATAATAATTAACAAGCAACCCCACCACAGCCATTGCTACTAGTTCACACCCAACCTAACTAATAAAAGAATGCATACATACATACATACATACATACATACATACATACATATATATATATATATATATATATATAAGCATGGATGTATATATAATAAGAGAAGTAGAATATGAGATAAGAAAAGCAGCCTCCAATATTTGTTTCCGTGTCATCAAATGGAGATAAGTGCCAAGAAGCCATTTTCGAAGCCTCACAAGTTCCCACTTGTTCCAAAATCCCCCCAACTCTCTCTCTCTCTCTACACACACACACACACACACACACATCCATATATTTTCAACAAAAAATATCAAGTTTGATGCTTAATAATTAATAATCTTCGCAGTCTTAACTTTTTATTCAAAAATCAGAATAAAAATAGATATGATTATTAATAATAAAAATATGATATGGGTGCTGTCTTTTCCTTCAATTCGTATAGAAACAATAACATCTGCTTTACATGAAAAACAATAGTACTATCACACACACACATCCATATGTCACGTTGTTATCCATTCACGTTGTTTTGTCAATCGTTGTCGTGCTTTAAAAAGGACCCAACCCACCGATTTTCACTTTACTTGTTGTATTAATATTGTAATTTGTCTTTGGATCATGCATGTCGTTTTCGACTTCATCGAGAATGAATTAAGGAGAATCCCGATAAGTTTGGTACCATCCACATCTAGCATTAACATACACGGCATTCCGAGAGCTTAAATCATCGGTAACTACTTAATTACATTTCATGCTTTGATCACTTCCTATATGCACCGTCATATATTTGTATTATCACTTGAGTAAAATGGAACTTTTTCTTAATTCCTAGCTGAGTTTTGGAGGAGCACCTGGCACTAGCATCTTAATTTTACTCGTACTCGCGTCAACTTTTAATATTTAAAAAATAAAAAGGAAATTGTGGGGAGATATTTATGGAGAAAAATGAACGCATTTCTAAGTCTAACCTGAAAACAAAATTAAGTGTTAAAGCTTTTGCCTTTTGGTTTTTTGGGTGGAGTTGATAACCAAAACCAACTCTTGCTATTAAAAAGATTCGAATATGCCAACAGCTGTCTGAATGTAAAACGTCTTTCTCAAATATATACTTTTCCTCAAACAAGTGAACTCTTATTTTATTGGGTATGGTATGCCCACCATTTCCAGATATCTCCAAGAAAAGGCGATGCTGGATGGGTATCCAGAAATAGGGAAATAAGGAGAAGGAAAGAGATAGAGATATTAGGCCAAGACGAAAGGACGGAGTGGAGAAAAAAAACTTAATATTCAATATTCAATTTATAATTAAATTCGTACAAAGTAAATGTGCTGAGGTTCTATCTATAAAATTCAACCCAACCTCATGAATTAGATGTTGAATATTCTAGAAAATCTAAAAATTAAATAAAAGATAACAATTAAATGACAAATGCTAAAAAGATAACAACAGATCATAATTAAAACTAAATATTTCCTCATCTGAATTATTCAAATATCCTAATCAGTGAATATTCTATATCCCATCAAATGGATTGTTAATAAATTACAAAATAAATAAGATCGATAAGCGAATTTCCTCATTATATGTTCAGTTGGGAATATCAGCTTTACAATATGTCTCTATCAGAGATTTCCACATGATGGGTAAATTAAGCCCGAGATTATCAAGCAAATTTTTTTAGGCTTAAAATTAATTAAGCAAAAATTAAAGTACGTCACAGAAATATTCGGCCCAACACCTAAAAGATTTTCAAAAGGTGTGTGTGTATTCGAGGGCCGATGAATCCCTCCATGCACTGTGCATCTCCCCACATTCGTTAATTTTCTTCGGTTTGGCGCGAATTTCTCTATGCTAAAAAATGGTTACCATCGTTGTCTGCGTCTGTTCCTTCTTGTTCGTCTCTTTCGCCAAAACTCTCACCATACCGGCCGCATTCTCTCTCCTGCGACTGAGCAAGTCTCCTCCGTATCCCTGTCTCTCCGTTCTCGGCCGCGGAATCCGTTCACCCCGGAATCCGCCATGAAGGATGTATAGAATAATATCCACGCCGGCCCATAGATTCCGCCAATTCGGGCGACTCCAAGGAAAGCCCTCCGGCGCCACCACCGACGAGGAACACGCCTACCTCATCCTATGGCGTTATCAGGTCCTCGACCCCGACAGCGACATCGTTTCACGTTGGAACAGAATCTTCCTCGTCACCAGTCTCGTCGCGCTTTTCATCGACCCTCTTTACTTATATCTCCCCTTCATCGGAGGCCCCGGTTGCTTGCAAACCAATACAGAATTGAGCGTCACCGTCACTCTTCTCCGCTCTTTCTCTGACCTTTTCTACGTTCTCCACATGATCATGAAATTTCGGACCGCCTTCGTCGCCCCAAATTCTAGGATTTTCGGTCGGGGCGAGCTGGTTACCGATGCCCGAGAAATTGCCAGACGCTACTTGAAGTCTGATTTTGTGATCGATCTCGCCGCAACGCTTCCACTTCCCCAGGTCACGTTAATATCAATTTTTTTTTTGTTGCAATACTCATTTCTTGCAATGTCTGAAAAATATTCAAGCTATTTTATTTGGCTTTCATTGCAGATTGTCATTTGGTTAGTGCTTCCATCGTCCTCGGCTGACCATGCCCACATCACTCTTGCTCTTTTCGTGCTTATTCAGTATGTTCCTAGGCTCTTTCTTATCTTCCCGTTGAACAAACGTATTATCAAAACCTCTGGTGTTGTTGCCAAGACTCCATGGACTGGAGCTGCATATAATCTTCTACTCTACATGCTAGCTAGTCATGTAAGCTCCTATATATATAGCTTGATTGGCCCATCCTTTACTCTTTCTAGGGCTTGTTTTGTTTACGTTGTTTTTTGTTTGGGATAGGTTATAGGAGCAACTTGGTATTTATCCGCAATAGCACGACAATTAAACTGTTGGACTGAAGAGTGCAGAGCTGAGAACCAATTACAAACCCTCTCTTGCCTTATAACTTATCTTGATTGCGGGAGTTTGGCCAACCCTGATAGGCAATACTGGCTAAATGTCACCAACGTTGTTAAGAGTTGCGATGTAAAGAGCGGAGATAACAAATATTCGTTTGGGATGTTTCAAGATGCTTTCAGGAAGGCAGTTGCTACTGGCAGTTTCAGTGAGAGATACTTCTATTGTCTTTGGTGGGGTATCCGAAATTTAAGGTGTATATATATATTCCTTGCTCAAAAAGTTCATGCTCATACTTTCTCAAATATCGCACGTTCACTCACATATTAGAATTCACAATGATTTTTTCCCCCACAGCTCATATGGACAGAACTTGGACACCACTGTGTTTATCGGGGAAACACTTTTTTCCATCATGCTATGCGTTGTTGGATTGGTTCTCTTTGCACTCTTGATTGGAAACATGCAGGTACGAGTTCCCAATTTGGATTATTCTTTAATTTGAACGTCTAGATATAGGAGAAAAGTTTACTGGGATGGAAATATATGTCATGTATAGAGCTAATGCAAATGCTGATTTTGGTTAATGAGGATTTTTCCCCCTCTTGAAGACATATTTAGAGTCAATGTCAGCAAGACTTGAAGAATGGAGGATTAGGAAGAGAGATACTGAGGAATGGATGAGGCATCGCCAGTTACCTCCAGATTTGCAGGAACGTGTCCGTCGCTTTGTTCAATATCAATGGCTTGCAACAAGAGGAGTCGATGAGAAATCCATTCTGCTTTCATTACCTCTGGATCTTCGTCGTGAAATTCAACGCCACTTGTGTCTTGCCCTCGTTCGGCGTGTATGTCTTCCTTCATCTTCCATGTTTTAGCTTACCACTCTTGCATGGCTAGCTGGCTTAAGTATGAATAAACCACAGATGGAATTATGAATACTATGGGCTTAATGTAGAAATTTGTTTGTATAGGTCCCCTTCTTTTCACAGATGGACGATCAACTGCTTGATGCCATTTGTGAACACCTTGTGTCGTCGCTAAGCACTGAAGGCACCTACATTTTTCGGGAGGGTGATCCGGTGAATGAAATGGTGTTCATCATTAGAGGGCAACTAGAGAGTTCCACGACTAATGGTGGAAGATCGGGGTTCTTCAATTCCATTACACTCAGACCTGGAGATTTCTGTGGCGAAGAACTATTAACGTGGGCCTTAATGCCAAACTCTAGCTCAAACCTGCCTTCTTCAACTCGAACTGTTAGGGCTCTTGCTGAAGTCGAAGCTTTTGCGTTACAGGCAGATGATCTCAAAGGTGTGGCCGCTCAGTTCAAGCGCCTTCACAGTAAGAAACTTCAGCATGCTTTTAGGTATTATTCCCATCAATGGAGGGCCTGGGCAGCTTGCTTAATAGAGGCTGCTTGGAGAAAGTTTAAGAAACGCAAAGCATCGAGGGACTTATCCCTGAAAGATGACCTCTACTATATTGCAAGACCAGAGGGAGAATCTAGTTACGGCGACCTGCTAGGGCTTGATTTGGAGGGCTCATCAGGGGACGCTGCAAATGGCACTCAAGCTCTTGGGGCTACTGTTATGGCTTCCAAGTTTGCTGCAAATGCAAGGAAAGGGACTACTACCGGCCATAAAGGTCAAGGCAGTGATCCTGTGCCCCAGTTGTTCAAGCCAGATGAACCTGATTTCTCAGTGCTATAGCACAATTTCTTGTTAATATATACCTAGAAATTGACTTCCATGCACAGTTATTAGGATCTTGTTTGACTCCAGTGTAAATGCGTGTATTCTTCATACGGTAGATTATAGCACCCATGTCACATATACTGCATGTATTAAACTTTGTGTAAAGAAACATATTTCTATTTCTATATATCAAGGTAACCAATTAGGCCCCTTGCATCTTAATTTGCCATTCTATAACATGTTATAATTTTGTTAGTTATCATCATAACTGTTATAGTTAACATTTCTTTTAAAATATTGTGATTAAATCTCCCAGTCATTTAATTTGAATTGAGGTAATTAGATATTTTTACAAATTGTTCTGATTTTGACAAGTGACGAAGGGAAAGAGACGAGGACGAACAAAAATTATCAAAGGAGACTGTGTGACAAACGGATTGGAGAATTTGGTATGGCAGTAGCAAATGACAATCAAAGGGAAATGCCCACATCAAAATTTGTGGGTGTTTCTCTGAAGTAATATATACACGTGGCTCTTGAATTTCGTACGGGCATATCATGTCACGATCATCGATATGGAAGGATTTCCGTGGAATTCTCAGTTTACTTCCACCATGCACATAACACTTGTCTTTGCAAGCCGTGCTAAACAGAACCTCATTTCATTCCACAAATGGTAAAAATATAAAGTTCGAAACGACAGAAACATGCATGCCCCACTAGGGATCGTGTGGTTGACCTTTTGTCACAAAGAGATTCGCCAGCCCTATTATTTTACCTATCTAAGCGGGACTCAACAATGGTCCCAATTTGTCCTTTATAATAAGTCATCTTTCTTCATGGGCTCTGCTTTATGCATAGCAGCATCACAACATACTCTCGGGTGGATTGCAGCCAAATGCTTCAACTTTAGTTATTACTATATCAGTGTCAAAACTAGCTAAATTGCTACAAGTTCTCAACCAATGCTTGTTATTTTTTTAATCTATTATTAGGAAAGTGCGGGAGGATAAAATCTTCACGTTTCATAACGCTACCAATAATAAACGTAGGTTCGAGACCTTAAGCACATACATTATAAAAGGGATTAAGGTGTTAAAATCACCAACCATCACACTCATGCCATCGAATGTGCGTATATATTATGTTCTTTCCTTATCTTTATATCTTAATAAAATGTTATTCCTTTTTTTTTTACTTCAATGACACTTCCCCTAACTACTTAAAGAAACCGAACATTCCAACTTCAAAACAAGTTTGGACTTCATTTTCAAACACTCTCTTCAACTCAATGAAGTAGCAAATTCACGCATGTATACATATGCTTTAAAAGCTTTAGTGATATTTTTACTCTTTACCTCACTAACTAAGAACCCAACACCTTTTAATCCAAATCCAACTTATAATACAAAAAACAACACTCAAATCCATTTTATCCCTTTTATAACATAAATATTAACTATTTGACAATTTCAACAACATTCCAACAAGCCTAAAAGAAAAGAGAGAGACGAATAGCAGCAACAATGAAGAAAGGGAAGACAGAGACGAACCCAAGTTATAGATTTAAGAAACAAAGCACCCTTAGCACTATAAGCTTCAATCTCACTACACAAGCACAACCCCTAAAGAAAATAAATGGGACGAGCCGCACTCACACTGATTGAGGAGGGAAAAGGAAGAGTGAAGAGCAGCAAACTCGAACAAATCAGAGAAGAAGAATATGGTGCACCACTTTTCGAATTTAAGGCTTGATTTCCCTTTCTTAAACTTCATTCTTTACTTAATTAGCGATTTAATCTCAAAGCCCCAATTTAAGAGATTGAAAATCATCCCAGAAAATGAGCAGCCAGAAAAACCAAATACATGAGCCAAGACATGCGATTTGGGTTGGATTTCAAATGGAACAAGCTTTAATATTTGTAATCGGACGCTATTACCATCCAAGATCCAATTTTTCACTCAACCCAACCCAAAAATCTTGAAATCGGAGAAGACGACGTAGAGAGCCCACCTTCATCGGTAGACAGTGCTGCTAGTTCAATCTACGACGTCGTGTGCTCGTCCCTCCTCCGGCCACCCTTCCCACGTCTAGCTCCTCTTCGCTCTCATCTCTGTTTTCTGGTTTGGAGACGAAAGTGAAGTGAGAATGAGAGACGAAGCGCTTGAGGGTTTGTTTGGTTGGGGAATTTTGGAGGGGAGGAAAAGGGAAAGTGTGTTTGGTTGAAAAAATGGAGGGGAGAGAAGGGAGATTTTTTATCCTTATTTGCTCTCCTTTCCTCCTTTAGCTCCCCTCCAAAAGTGGAGATTTTTTGAGATTAGAGAAATTTTTTATCCTTTTTAGACTAAATTACCCTTATATTTTTTTTAATATTCTAATTATACTCTTAATTTTTTTTTATTTTTCTCATACCTAATTTTTTTTAATTGCATAATAAATTATAATAAAATTTAATAAATATAATAAATTATTTATATATTATATTAAAATATAGGGAAAAAGACAGGAAAAGACCACCTGAAAATCAAAAGGACGGATTGGGCATCTGAAAAATGGAAAAGACAGATTGGGCAGGAGGCCTAATCTATCTTTTGGAAATTCTGGGGCAAAGACAAAATTAACCCTCATTGGAAGAGGATACTATAGTAACAGCAAGGGAGGGCGCGAATGACAGAAGAAGCTTATGAGAGACGCCTTTGTCTGAGCTGAAGGTAAACAGGAGGAAGTGTAAGAAAAGAGTTGACACAAATCTTCTTGTTTTACTCCACTGGTAATCAGGTATGTTTTATTTACTGTGGTTACTTTAGGAGAAAGAGATTGAGAAAACGATAGAGTCAAGTAGTTGAACAAAGCAGCTGGAGAAATTGCGAAGTGTAACTTCCGCACACATATATAAGTCATTTGGGAAAGAACAATTATTTGCGGAAAAGATTTGACAACAATGATTTACGAAATAAAATTCATTTGGGAAAGAACAACCATTTGCTTCTGTACAATGAACTGCGAAAACAGTTTTATACTCTGCAAAAAGTTAGGTGCAATTAGTTGGGTCAATTATTCTTCTTCTCATGGGATATACAACTTGACAAATGATATTAAGAACATCAACTTAGACATTTAATACTCATGAGAAAAGTTAAGTGCAATAAGTTGGGTCATTTAATGGTCTATTAATGATTTCAAGAACTTGAGTTAAGAAATTTAAAAGTACGTAACAAGTAATTGATATTGCTTTTTAAAGTTTGCAAACTCCTGTAGTAGAATTTGCAAGTTCAGTAATTAATTTCACAACTTGAAGTATGCTATTTACTTAACTGTAGAAAAACTGATAACCTCCATTGAAGCAACGAATTATGTGTTGTGGCTATCTTGTGAAGTGTTGATGATGATTGTTAGGGACGTAAGATTGTGATAAATGCTTTGTTTGTTGCAGGTTAGTTGGGAAGATGACATGTAATATTGTCTCAACATCTTGCAAAGAAATTTGTTGTTTTTTCCATGTAGGTGGGAACTTTGTATATAATATTGAAGGTGGAGTTAAATATAATGGAGGGGATGTGAAGGTAAAATGGATAAAGGAGGGGATGACAGTTGAAGAATTGAGGGTAATGATAGGTGGGTGGTTTGGTATAGATGGTAGTGCTTGTGTCATGAAATATACAGTGAAGTTTGATGAGAGAATATTATTAAATCTGAATGATGACAGTGAAGTCTATAATCTGTTTAAGTTTAATGACAGCAGTGCACATGTTTATTTAGCAGTTGAAGTAACTGATAATATAGCAGAAGAAAGGGATGATCCAGATATGTAAGTGAAGTTTCTTGTGTTTATTTATGTAAGTTGTTAATTATTTCATTGTGTGAATGATTTGACAAAGTATGTTTTCTTGTTGACAGTATTAAGGATTTGTTCGAACTGTCCGAAGAAATGTGCCCCTCTTTGTGGAGTGAGGGTAACAATTTGGAGACTTTAGTTGAGCAAACTACTGTTGGAGTACAAAGGTCACAAACATCGATGGCTGCCATGAACTCTGTGAAATGGAAGGAAGAGTTGGTTGGAGGGATGCAGATTTTTGCAAATGTGGACACATTTAAGAAGGCGTTACACAAGTTCAGTATTGCGCATCGGTTCGAGTACAAATATATAAAAAATTATAAGGACAATATGTATGTGAAATGTAAGGTTGAAGGTTGTCCGTGGCGTATTACTGCCAGAGTACTTGGCAAGAGCACACCTTTCCTATGCGTAACAAAATTCAGAAACGACCATGTTCATAGTGCCCAAGACAATCTTAAAGTGACACATGGTGGAAGTGCTACCTTGACATCAGCAATTATAATTGATGAGGTGAGGGATCATGTAGACAAGCGTCCAAATGAAATAAGAAAGAGTTTGGAGAGAGATTATGGTGTGAAGTTGACATATAAGCAAGCATATAGGGCAAAAGAAAAAGCATTGGAGGACATACATGGCAGACCTGATCAGTCTTATATGTTAATACCATGGATTTGTCAACGGTTGAAGGAAAGTGATGACAAAATTGTGGCTGAATGGGTGGCTAGTGGGAACATATTTGAGCGTGTATTCATAGCCTATGGATGTTGTATAGAAGGGTTCGTTGATGGTTGTAGACGGGTCCTGTACATTGACAGAACTCATTTAAGTAGACCCTACAAGGGGACGTTGTTGGCTGCTACTGCGTACGATGCAGACAATCAATTGTTTCTATTTGCATTCGCAATTGTGAAGGGAGAGACATTAGATGACTGGACATGGTTTCTTGGCATGATTAAACGAATAGTTGGTTCTATGCAACTGACAATTGTGTCTGACCGTCACAAGGCAATAGTCGATGCTGTCCAATTAATATTCGGAGGTGACATCCATGCATACTGTTATAGGCATGTGAAGGAGAATTTTAGCACACAGATGATTAAACTAAACAGAGGTAAGAGAAAGATCAGTGGACAAGCAAGGGAAGATGGACTGAAGTTGCTTAATGATATTGCTTTTGCAAGGCTTGACACTGATTTCCACAAAGCAATGGAAAACATGAGAGCTTTCAATGAGCAGTTACATGATTGGCTTGTCAATCATGGTGATGTAGAAAAGTGGGCACTCAGCAAGTTCCCATTTAAACGGTGGGATAATATAACGACAAATGTTGCTGAGTCCTTCAATGCATGGATTGTGAGGGAAAAACGCCATAATGTTGCCCAACTGATCCATGAGCATCGTGAGAAAGTGGTTAAGAAGATGTGCGCAGCAACAATGGCTATGAGTAAATGGAAAAATGGTGTTGGGCCAAACATAAATGCAAAAGTTATGGAGAATGTTGCTACTGCTAGGCATATGACTCCTGTACCTTATGGAAGCGGGCAGGTGTGTGTACATACATCTGAAGGAGCCATACATGTGAATCTTGGTTCACATCAATGCAGTTGTGCAGAGTGGCAAATGTCAGGCATCCCATGTGCACACGCTTGTATGGCCATCAAGGCTTCGCATCTCAATGTGTACGATTTTGTTGATGAGTGCTACAAGATTACATCCCAGCAAAAGATTTATAGAATGACCATGATTCCAGTGGTCACACTTGACATGCCACAACCCAATGAGTATCGACTGCAAAATATAGATGACCAAATATGTCTTACACCACCTCTTACAAATAGACCACCAAAAAGGCCTCAAACTAAAAGAAGAGAATCTCAAACCCAGAACAAGAAGATATATCACTGCAGCACCTGCCACCAAGCTGGTCATACTAGAAGAACATGCAAAAATCTAAATCCAATATGAAGTTAGCTGTCAGTCCATGGTGTTTTTTTGGTATTTAATAGAAATTTTTTTGTCCATGATTACTAGGGTGTAACAAGAAAGTGTGTAGTGCATGGAAGCTTATGTATATTGTTAGCTGTTTATAACATTAATGTAAAGTGTAATAGTAATGACTGCTGTCATTTTGTTCATATGTAATAGTACTGAAGTTGTTGATAACTATAAACTTTGCACCTTGGCCACCGACGAAGTTGCAAATCCCGTTGAAGAAGTTGCAAATTCCATTCAGGAAGATGCAAAAACCATTTGCGCAGTTGCAAATTCCCCTGGCTGGAGTCGGGAATCACTGTTGACTTTGCAACTTGGCCACCGACGAAGTTGCAAATCCCGTTGAAGAAGTTACAAATTCCATTCAGGAAGATGCAAAAACCATTTGCGCAGTTGCAAATTCCCCTGGCTGGAGTCGGGAATCACTGTTGACTTTGCAACTTGGCCAACGACCAAGTTGTAAATCCCGTTGAAGAAGTTGCAAATTCCATTCAGGAAGATGCAAAAACCATTTGCGCAGTTGCAAATTCCCTTGGCTGGAATCGGGAATCACTGTTGACTTTGCAACTTGGCCAACGACCAAGTTGCAAATCCCGTTGAAGAAGTTGCAAATTCCATTCAGGAAGATGCAAAAACCATTTACGCAGTTGCAAATTCCCCTGGCTGGAGTCGGGAATCACTGTTGACTTTGCAACTTGGCCAACGACCAAGTTGCAAATCCCGTTGAAGAAGTTGCAAATTCCATTCAGGAAGATGCAAAAACCATTTGCGCAGTTGCAAATTCCCCTGGCTGGAGTCGAGAATCACTGTACACTGCAAATCCAACTGTTAGTATGTACCATTAACAAAGTTGAAAAGCCCCTTACTTGCAAACAGCATTGCCATATGTTAACAGAAGGCGACATGTGGTACAAAGTATGTACATAGTGATAACAAAATGTTGACATTTTCATTACAATGTTAACGGTCAAACTGTCATATGGGGAAATCTATTTGCCTAAGGTAACCAGCTCGTCACTGGGTTAACTTTGCACAAATGAAGCGCTACCCAAATTAACATTACAACCATTTGAACATCATTTGGTGGCCGTTGCACTGTTGTTTTGCGGCAATAAGGTTAATGTAAATTCTCGATTTGAGTTTAGCTCGTGATTAACTAGCTACCACAGTAAGGTCCGTCTAAACTCTGCAACCTGATCATCATCATATTGAAGTGCAACGTTGGGCTCCCACTTTGTCAACTAAATTAGTACATGCACCCCACAGTCTCGCCTGCATTGAAAAAAATATAAACAATATGACCAACTTGTTCCAACTTAAAGCGTGCACATGTTAACAGCGACTAAAAAAATGGCTTACAAATTGTTTTGCGCAGGAACATCGGCCCAAATAATCTCAACCTTTCTCTTCTTCCCCTTCCCAAGGAAGTTAGGTTTAACTAACTCAATTATATCATAAAACCTATCTCTCTGCTCAAAAGACAAATTCATAGGTTAGGCATTATAGTCATTACCAATATATAGATGTACGGGGTGAATAAGGCACTCACGCATGCTTTGACAACAAAGGCCATCTCTTTCCCTGTTCCTCTTCTATTTTTTCTCTTCTAACTGTCAGCGGGTTTGGCCAAAGAATCCAAGACATAGAAGTTCATTGTCCTTGGCTCTAATGCAAGACAGAACTAGTGAGTTCCGACAAGTGTCGGCCCAAGAATCAAATCACAATTGGCCAAGTTATAACCAAGATGTTCAGGCATAAGTTGCTTCTTCTTTGCGTTCACATTCCAAGTGAGGGGATTAGATGCCATAATTGCCTACAAAAGAATTGAAGGTTACTAACTCAGCATGTTCAGAGCCAAAACTGATGTCATAACATGCTCACCATGAAGTCAGCGTCAAAAAGGTGTCGCCGTACTTGCCCTTCCTTCTGCATATCAGCCATTAGTGTCTTACACACCACTGACATAACCTGTACAACATAGGAAGAAGCGCATCTTATATAAAGCAACAATGCAAATCCCTCACTTGAATACAAACTAAGATCACTGTTTTTACGCTTACCCTGTTACTTATTCTTTGAATGCCACCAAGTGTGTAGAGCTGATCGCGGCTGATATCTTCGTCCAGTATGCTGACCAAAACCCTGTACTTTTGTTGTTAGCAACACGTGCATAGAAAATCATAAAAACCAATAACTTGGACTTAACACGCCCAAACTTACCGTTGCCCTTCCTCACGCGAACATATGCGGCTTATCATCGTGAAGAACACATCTTTTGCATCTGTCGGCCTATTTTTCTTATCAGCAGCCTTTGTCAGCACCCACGGAAATAGTACTGAAGCTGCAGGTCTCTTTTGGCGTTTTGATCTCCTAAGATGTACTTCCTTCAACACTTCTGCCTCATCCATTACGCGGCCTTCAGAATCTATAGACACAGAGATTGGTGTATCATCATCATCATCACTCACTTGTCCTTGCTCAGGAGCCTCTTCTAGTTGTCCCTTACCACCTTTGTCTCCTTCTGCTTCTTCATCTCCCTTATCCCCTTCTTTACCCCCTCACGACATGCTTCTCTGATTTCATCCTCATGTCGACCATAATCTTGTTGTCCTTCAGTTCCTTCTTCAGTGTTCATTTCATCTTCTCTATGACGCTTCCCATGTCTGTGGAGTTGTACCTTCAACAGCTCTTGCTCAACTACATTGATAAGCTGACGACTGCTCTCTTCGATTGCACCCACCAATCGTGAATGCAACTCCTGCATAACACAATCAGAACATGGTGAAATGAGTAACTCAGTTATGTAACATTAAACTATCAAATCTTACACATTAAAGTCAGTACTGCAACATTAAAGGCATAACACAGTACTACAACACATACTGGGTCTAAATGGATTGTCGTGCCACCCTTCACCTCCCTCTCTTGAGTACAACCTTCCTTGTACAAAATCCCCATGTAGCTTTCCATCTCAACCTTCACCATTTCCTTCAACCTCTCATCAGTCAAAAAATGCATAGGGTTGCTGGACTCATGTTGTCCTACTTTAAGCAATACAAAATGCTGATCGAAATATAACTGCAACACCTACAACATAAGCTGTAACATTTTCAATAAAAAGGAATACCCAGAAGTATAGACAATAAATATATACCAGCAATAAGTAGATGCAGCCTCCCATGTTGGACCTCCGTCCCTTGCTCTTTTTGAGCGAATTCACATAAACTGCCATCTCTTTCCATAGCACATGTATAATGTATTTGGCCCAATTAAACCGCTGAAATCTACTCATGGTGCATTTTATCACCTTCAACAGCTTCTCACTCACAATTGTGCTCGCAGTAGGAGCTACAAATGTGCCAACCACATATATCATAAATAGCAACTCAAATTTATCTCTCTGCTGACCAGATTTGATATATCCCAGTATTTTGGTATATGAAACTTTACCATACTGAGTTCTTAACATCTTCAACATCTCATCGCCATCATCAACATCAATTCTTATGTCCTCCCCATTGCAAGGTACACCAAGTAACTGCTCAACATCTTTTGGCCCTATTCCTTTTGTCCTCCCCCTGATTCTAAATTGATGAGTTGGAGGATCATATGACTGAATCAATGAGGCTAACAAGTTCCGAGGTAGTCTTGTCGTTCCAACGTCAAGCAAGTTGTGGAACCCTAAAGATTTCACCCTGCCAACTAGGCCTTCATCTTTCTTGACAAACTCTATCAGTTCGTTCAACTGACGGGGTGAACACCGAGTATTGAAGGGAGCTTCATTCTTCGTCCCTTTGTTCTCCCTCTTGTCATCAGCATGTGAACTCTGTAACTGTTGTCTATACCACTTCTGCTCATCACTAGACAACTCCTTCCAGGCCAATGCTGTCTGCTTAGCCTGCTCATTCATGTTCTTGAACTTTCTACCTGAATGGATGAACTCATTGCGAAACGCAAGGTATGGATTCCTGAATTCTTTCTTTGTCCCTTGTTGAAATGCCATTTTTCCTGCTAAAAAACCATGAGTACATAGTATGTTTCATAAACAGTTGTAGCTCAATATTATGTAATGTTAAGCGGCAGTACTACATGTTAAATGAGCAAACTAAAGCTGATTGAAAATGAGAAATTGAACAGTTATGGGTTACATAGGGGTCCATCTACAATATGTACATACAAGGAAAAAGAAAGACAAGAGGATAATAAAAATTGAAACAATGAATGTGACATGAAAAAGTATGACAAAAGGGAAGAGAGTGATGAAGGGTTTCAGGTCCCTTAGCTTTATTTTAGGAAATAAATGAGCATGATGTATTAATAATTTGATGCCTTCTTTGGGAAGACTTTGTCATTGCTTCCAATATAAGTGCTTCATGCTTCATGCTTCACAAAAGAATGCCAATAGCCCCTAAAATTGAGCATCTTACTGCAGATATCAAGAAATGTTTATGCTACAAACCACCGTGCCTTAAATCATAGTCATCTGTGTTGTTACCTTTTACTCATTGGCTCCAAAATTTTAGGCATTTAAACAGTATGGAAACAGAGTAGACACACATATACTAACTAACTACAATAAGCATAACATGACTACATTTGGTTTTTCAATCGTCAACTTACTAGTGATATTACAGAGTTAGGACAAGTTAGAAATCTCAACCATATTTAATCATCAATTGGGTTCAGCCCTTGAATAGACATGCATCAAAATTATAAATCCCCAACTACTTGGAAAACATGTTTGAAGGATATCATACGCAAGTTTCTTCCAAACCGATCACATTTCATTCACACAACCAAATGAACATAATGTTAATGATAGTATTCTAATTTATACACACCGGTTCGTTGAATGGTAAGAGACATAGCACATTTAAATAAAATCTTCAATTCGAGTTTTGCGGATGGAAAAAAAACAATGGAAGAACTTCCCCCTTATTAGGACGCAACCCAACTCAAATTTTGGATCAATGGGAATATATTAAAGCAACAAGCAAAAAATACATCAAATTTCAGAAGGATAAACAGAACAGAAAGGGATTTCAGATAAAGCCCAATGATGAACTAAACCCTAATCTTCCTACGACTCAAATGCAAACTCACCTTCGACGATGACAATCCTCAGTGAAGGCGTCCGACAATCTTTTATGCTGTTGGAAAGAGCCTTCGATGGCGCTGGAACGAGGGTTTGATGACGCTGGAATGAGGATTTGAGGGCGATTCGATGGGGCTGGAACGAGGAGTTGAGGGCGATTCCACAGGGCTGGAACGAGGTCTCTCTCTCGGGTGTTATGCATGCTTCAGAGTGAAATGCCCAGCCTTTAACTTTATTTACCGAAGGTTAATTTTGTCTTTGCCCCAGAATTTCCAAAAGACAGATTGGGCCTCCTGCCCAATCTGTCTTTTCCATTTTTCAGATGCCCAATCCGTCCTTTTGATTTTCAGGTGGTCTTTTCCTGTCTTTTTCCCTAAAATATATAATAATTATAAAATTAATAAAAAATAATATTAAAATATTATTATTATTTAATTTTTTTTAATTTTATTATATATATAAATAAGATAAAAAAATTTAAGAATTATAAACTAAAAAAAATAATTTTAATATGAATATTATAAATAAAGAGTAAATAAATTTAAATAAAGATATAAGGGTATATTTATCAATTTCTAATTAATTCTCCTCCTCTTCCCTCTTCTTTTAAACCAAATAAAAAATATCATTAATTAATCTTTTCTATCTTTCTCTCTCTTCTCTTAAATTAATCTAATTTTCCCATCCCTAAGTTGAACCAAACAAAGCCTGAGGGAAGCGGAGGGCGTGACATGTGGTGTGGTGGGCAATGGTCATTATTTCCTTCTGATCAAATTTATTTCCAAATTATCAAATTTCTATATTATTTTGAGGCGTTTAGAAATGTATAAAAAATAATCTTTTTTTAAATAAATATTTATAAAAATTAATCATCTAACTATTTTTTTATTTTTAAAGAAAATATAGTTTTTAAATTTTTAAAAAATAACTATTGAATTATTTATTCCATTCTTAAGTAATAAACTCTTCCATAATTTTTTATATCCCTAAAATATTTATTTCATAATTTTTTTTTAATTTTTTGAGCCCAAAAATATTTTTAATAATTATTATTTCTTTTACTTTTTTTATCTAAAATTTAACTTTTGACTTTTTTAATTTTAAAAAAAAATACTCTTAACCTTAACCTTTTCTTAAAAATTTCTTCTATCTGAGATGTTACACATATGTTCCGTTCCGTTCGGTACAATATAAGTTATTTATTGAAAAAAAATCTTTAATATATTAATAGTTAAATGTAACTCTTTGTATTTTTCTCTTTCCTTTAAAATTTAATCTGATATGGATAAAATTGAAATTTATTTTAAGATAAATTTAATAAGTTAACTGATATTAATTGAGGTTGAGGTTGTTTTTATCATGGACAGAAGGTAGATGCCATATACATGTGAGTCGATTTCAAGGAATGCTGCAAAGGCACATGTGATGAATAGACTCGCAGAAGGAATTGAAAGCCAGCACAACTTGTGCAAAGACGATAGTGACCACTTCTAGAAACAACACGAATTTTAATTTACTACGAGTACATTACATTTCCATTCACTCGTATGTCTTTTATGTCTGTTCCAATCTCTGCTTTATAGCATCACTGGATACGCACTCTGTATTGCACCAACATCCTGCCACTTTAGGTATATTATTGTTGGGCGTTTATTAAAAATGATAAATAAATTCGCTACAGTACTCCGGATCGTCAGGAACGAGAAGCACAATCTTCTGTTATTCAGAAATGGGGTTTTACAAGATCATGAGACAGTTCCCGACACAATTTCAACAAATTAGTATAGATCATCAGAACAAATTTTATAGCAAAATGAACCAATGATTAGACAATACAAACTCTAAAAAATTATGTAATCATAACTAGACTAAATTAATATTATATGGATGTTACGAATTAATGCATTCCCCCTTAAACTCAATACACCGGATTACCTTACAAGTTGATGTTTGTAGAGTGAGTCTTCCGTTAATCCCTGCCCAAATTGAGTGTCTCTCTAAAGTAATACGTGGGTGTTGAATTTCGTATGGGCATAGTCAGGTCTGTTGTCGATTTTTGAAAGATTATCGTCAAATCCAAAACGTACAAATAAAGTTCAACACTACAAAGAGAGAGATGTGCCTACCCAGGGATCATGCGGATGCTATTTGTCACACAGAGATGGGCCACCAGTACTGAATGCCCCTCCTGTTTCCCCATGGTTAGGCTCCAATTTCGTTTAGTATTATTGCACCAGCTTTATTCTTGAGGTAACATTGTACGTGTTCCACACGTTCTTCAAACTACATTGCCGTGTGTCCAGGACAATGCCCTTCGCCATGCCAGCTAATTACTTGTGTCTATCTATCTATCTCTATACCCTTGGCCCCTCATCTTAAATGACTCCAGCAGCCGAACCGGAATTAATTAAGATAAAATAAAAGTCTTCATAAGTTCATATATTATGAGTACAATACAGCCACAAAATAAACACTGGGTCCCGCTCCCTTCATTCAATTTATTATGACTTAATAATATACATACAACAAAAGCGTCAACTTCGTGGAACTTCTCGACTTCTCCTTTTCAAGCATGGGTGGAGTATGAAGACCACCATATTTCCGTCACACACACGTAAACCATTCACACTCCATTACTCCCATCATCGAACGATTCTGTCTTCCTGCATGCCTCCACAATCAGCGAGTCCAAGTCTCGCCATGATGAGCCCCCCTCCGCCACCGCCTTCTTCGCCGTCTCAGCCAACTCCTTCACCTTCTGCCTCGCTTCCCTCCCCTTCTCTCCTTCCATCAACTCCCTCACCATCTCCTTCACTCCTTCCCCTTTCACTAACCCTCTCATTGAGCCGTGGTACGTGTCCACTCTCAGCCCCACCTTTATCTCTTCCTCCACCATTCTCGCATTCAGATGCTGTTCCGCCATCATTGGCCACGCCAGTATTGGCACTCCTGCACATATTGATTCCAGCACCGAGTTCCACCCGCAGTGGCTCAGAAAGCCCTTCACGCTCTTGTGCATCAGTATCTCTCTCTGGTCCACCCACTCTCTCACTATAATCCCTCTCTTCTCCACTCTTTCTTCGAACCCTTGAGGCAGCTCCCACTCTTTCTTCCTCATCACCCACAAGAACTCCACCGTCGATTCTTCCAAACCCGTCGCTATTTCTTTCAGCTGTTCGCTTGATATCTCTGCCTGTGACCCAAACGCCACGTACAGAACTTCCTTCTTATTGTCCAACCACTCCATCCATTTCAGTTTTCTTGATTCTTCACCCAGCTTATTCTTTGGTTCTTCCGCCAGACAAAGCGGCCCAACACAGTAGTATGGTTTATTATCGGACTCTTTCTTTATATAATCAACGAACACGGGCTCTAGCTCATAGAAGCTGTTCACCACCATGCCGAAGCTTTTCGCGGTGGATGAAAAGACGTTCATATGGAACTCCAAAGAAGGATTTTTGGGGTCTGAGTTTCGAAACTCGGGTTCTACGTCGTTCTTGCTGACCCTTATCCACGGGAACCGGTTCAACTTGACTGACTCGTCGTCAGGCTGGGGCCCATAGAAGATCCCGGAGATGACAGCTTCTCTCCAAACGGCTTCGACGTAAGAGCTCATGCCGAAGTACACCAATCTGGGAATACCGAACTTGGAAGCAGAGTGTAGCGTCCACCATAAGAAGCCGTCAGAAACCATAAAGCTTACACTTGGCAGAGTCTCGAGCATGCTTTCGAAGTGGGGCTGCATGTGCACCGTGGCGGAGGCGAACTTGTGGAACAGAGACATGGAAGGGAGTTTATCGGTGCTCTCAACGCCGGGAGGGATTTCGGGGACATTAGCAGGGAACGGGAGGTCGATGATGGACGAGGTGGTGTTTTGGAGAGACTCGGTTACAAATGGGCGGTTGGCGGGTGTGGTGATAACGGTGACCAGAGTGTTGCGGTGGAGGAGAAGGCGGGCGAATTGGAGGAGGGGGATGGTGTGGCCTTTGGCCATGAATGGAAGAAGAAGCACGTGGGGTTGGCAAGATTCTTCCTCACGCCGAACTGAACCCATGTTTTTTTGTTCACCAGAGTTTGGGTGTGAGGGTCACTTTATATAGCCAGATACCTTGAAGGACCACGTACCTATAGGTGAAATGCATTCCAGAATCAAGTAATTAATTCAATGGTGAGATAGGCATATTTTTATGGCGGCCAAAAACAGTTGAAATAGCTAGTAATTGAAGGCGTGGAAAATTTTGTCTCCATGTCGATGACCTGCTTTTCTTTTGGTTATGCAGAGTAAGACTTTTCTTGTTTATGTATGAGCTTTTTATATCAGTTTTAATTTCTCTTCAAGGTAATAGAAATATCGCCTAGGCCAACGATATTTATTTAAAAAAGAATCTCAAATTAACCAAGTAAGTTATAGAGATTTCTGATTCTTTTTTGCGAATCAATCTGATATGGACTTGGCTCGTATTAGAAGCATACAAAATGAATACGTATGCATTAATTGGTCATAGGGAAAATCTTTCCACAGCATGCAGTAACTCAATTGTTAATTTTAATTATGACACTCAAAAGCGAACAGTTATTCCCTCAGCAAGAGACATTTCACTTTAATTGTATTCACTGGCAATCATGAACACATGAAATTTCCCCGGTAAAACACCCGCCTGCAAATTAGGTAAAATCACTGTTTTTAAAGTATTTTTAATTTAAATTTAAAAATAAAATAAAATAAATAGTCATATTTATCTATAAATATTTTTGGGCTAAATTATAGTTTTGAATAAACTATTGAGATTAATTTTTAAAATAGTAAAAAAGTTTATGAACTATCCAATTACTATTTTACCTTTAATTTTTTTATAAGCTCTCTTATCTCTCCTCTTTTATCTCTATTATTCACTCTCTCCTCTCTACCTCCTCTCATCTATTTTCTTTTTTTTTTTTTTTTCATATTTTCTCCTCTTTTTAATAAAATTATATTATTTTTAGTAATTTATTAAAATAAAAAATTATTTTAAAAATAACTATTTGAATATTTATTTATTTAATTTTTTTTATAAATTCTTAAAATATCTTTTTCCTTTTAAATACTTTTGTAAAAGTTTATACAAACACACATGAAATCTACCACTCGTTCCGATTATCACTGTTGTTGACATATACATATATCGGATCTCTCATACGTCAGATTTGAGGTCAATGAATACAAACAACCATAATGAATTGGAGGCAACGCCCACGTCTTGTCTACGATGACAGCGACCACTTCTAGAAACAGAATTTTACTATATACGACTTCCCTCACGAGTAATTGGGGTGATTTAATTTTAAATATAAAATTTGAATTTATTTTATATATAATATTTATTATTTTTTATAAATTAATTTATTCAATAATAAATTAATATATATAATATTATATATAATTATTTTAAAAAATATATCATATTTATTATAATAAAATAATTTATATAATTTTTTAATTGATTTAAATTAATTAATTTATATATTAAAAATTAGAAGAAATATTATATTTCTATTCTCACTAGCTTTCACACCAATTTACCTTCTCTTGCGATTTTATATTTGTTCCAGAAGGTTATATCCTCTAAGTTTAGGACCCAACTATTGTCCTACAGCTACTCGATCACGCTTGTTTTGTTATTTTTTTCGACTTTCATCGGACCCAACAAATAATTGTTTTTTTTTTTTCATCCTTTGTTAAGAATGTGAAGCACGATCTTCAGTTCTTCACGTTTGAAATGTGTTTCCCAAAAAAAAAACACGAGGTTGAATACAGAAGAGGAACTGAATGCGAAAAGAGAACGTTCATGGAAGAGTTAATCAATAATAATATATTTAATTATTACTAAATGAATAAGCTAATTTAGGGTTGATTCATCAACCCCTTTAATTATTTCTTATATTTATCATTTATTTTAAATTAATTTATCTAATTTAAAAGTAATATAATTATATAGGAGTATTTTAGAGAGATGTATCAATTCATAATTAATTTATTTAATCTTTTGAATTTATTTAAATTAAATTAATTTAAATAATTTTTATATTAAATATTAAAGTAGTATTTAGTGAAGCATGGACCAGGAGCCAAAAATGAAGACAGTAGGGTGGAGGGGCTACAATATCATGAGATGGCATTTCCGAAAAGGAAATGCTGTAAGTTGGAGCCGAATTGGTTTACTTTTTTATTTTTAATATATATATATATATATAATTTTTCAAAAAATGATTTTAAAATCAATATCTCCATCCTACGCACGCATTTGTATGTTGTATATATGGGAGTATGTTTTTTAGGGAGGCGGCAGATGGACAATTATATTTTGAAGCCAGATGAAGCTGATTTCTTTGTGCTACGAGCAAGGAGGTTGAGTTTAATTAATTAGCACAAAATCATCTTGTTATGGATATTATAATGCCTTCACTAATTAATTCCACAAATAATAGTGAATACAATAAATATTTCCAAGGGTGGGTTATCCTTAATTCTTAATTTAGGGTAACGCATAAGGTGAGGACTTTAATTTTCCCCTAGATGACTCCCTACTCACCCTTACACCATATCTAAGACCCCATGTAAAAATATAGACTTCTTCAACTAATGAACAAGGTGATTAACGCTCATAACTAACCAGTCATCTTGACTAATTCATCCACCTCTTTTTCAAGCATTAGTAGAGTAAGACCGGTGACAAACATTTTGTCGTTACACGCACCTAAACCAATCACACCCAATTACCCTCGGACGATTCTGTCTTCCTGCACCTCTTGACGACCAGTGAGTCCAAGGCTCGCCAAGATGAGCCCCCCTCCTCCACCGCCTTCTTCGCCGTCTCAGCCAACTCCTTCACCTTCTTCCTCGCTTCCCTCTCCTTCTCTCCTTCCATAAACTCCCTCACCATCTCCTTCACTCCTTTCCCTTTCACTAACACTCTCATTGAACTGTGGTACGTGTCCACTCTCAGCCCCACCTTTATCTCTTCCTCCACCATTCTCGCATTCAGATGCTGTTCCACCATCATTGGCCACGCCCGTATACGCACTCCTGCACATATTGATTCCAGCACCGAGTTCCACCCGCAGTGGCTCAGAAAGCCCTTCAAGCTCTTGTGCAGCAGTATCTCTCTCTGGTCCATCCACTCCCTCACTATAATCCCTCTCTTCTCCACTCTTTCTTCCTCATCACCCACGTGAACTCCACCGTCGATTCTTCTAAACCCGTCGCTATTTCTTTCAGCTGTTCGCTTGATATCTCTGCCTGTGACCCAAACGCCACATACAGAACTTCCTGCTTCTTTTCTAACCACTCCATCCATGTCGGTTTTCTTGATTCTTCACTATGAGCTCATTCTTTGGTTCTGCCAAACAAAACGACCCCACACAGTAGTATGATTTAAGACCAGACTCTTCCTTCATATAATCAACGAACACAGGCTCCAGCTCATAGAAGGTGTTCACCACCATTCAAAGCTTTTCGCGGTGGATGAAAAGACATACATATGGAACTCAGAAGTGAGTCTTTTCGTTTCCGGGTTTCGAAACTGTGGTTCTGCGTCGTTCTTATAAAAGCTTCTCTACAAACGGCTTCGGCTTAAGAGCTCATGCCGTAGTACACCAATCTGGGAGTACCGAACTTGGAAGCTGATTGCAGAGTCCTCCATAGGAAGCCGTCAGAAACTAAAAAGCTGACACTTGGAAGGCTCTCAAGCATACGTTCGAAATGGGGCTGCATTTGCACCGTGGCGAAGGCGAACTTGTAGAGCAGAGATATGGATGGGAGGTCATCGGTGCTCTCAACGTGGGCCGGGATATCAGGGATGTTGGCGGGGAGGAGGTCGACGATGGAGGCTGTGGTGTTTTGGAAGGATTAAGTTACAAATGGGCGGATGTCGGGGGTGGTGATAACGGTGACGGATGTGTTGCGACGGAGGAGGAGGCGGGCGAAGTGGAGGAGGGGGATGGTGTGGCCTTTGGCCATGAATGGGAAAAGAAGCACGTGGGCTGGCATGAGTCTTCTCCACACCACCGAACTGAACCCATGCTTTTGTGTTAACCGGAGTTTGCGTGTGATAATCGCCGCTTTATATATATAATGTTGATAGCTTGAAGGACCATATGTAGCTGAAGGTAAACTTTTTCCACAGCACTAATGTCTGAATAGATAATTTTAGTGACACTGGAAGCTAAAAGGTTTTTTTTTCCTCGACACAAGATAATGTTAGGGACACCTTAATTTCTAGCAATCATGTTTTCACGACGGAATCGATAATTTTAATGACTTCAATTTCTAGCAATCTTGTTTCACGAGACGACACATTTCTCTTGTCTAACATGGAATTTCTGCGGTCAAACACAGGAGGGACCCGGGCTGCAGCAAAAAACAAGTGCGTACCATATGATCTAGCACTCAACGTTCACCACTCATTCCAAATATCTCTAACTTTTTTAATATATCATTTTGTTTTGCTTCCAACAAAACGTATATAATTTTTTTACATATTTTTAATTTTTGTATACTTTTTTTTATATAACCATGTAATATTATGTGAAGTTTAAATACTGTTATTGTTTCCAGCACAAAAAAAATACTATGTTATCTGTTTTTTTTAAGGGACAATTAGTCAATTATACAGACCCTCATTACAAAATCACATACCCCACCACCAGCAAAAGCAAGTTCCTGCTTTTGGGAGGTTGCCGTAGCGTAGGTCAGAGTCGATTTCAATGAATGCCCCAAACACATGATGAATAGACGTATCCGGAGTTGAAAGCCAAACGCACAGCTTGTCCAAGGACGACAGTGACTGCTTCTACAAACAGCAGGAATGTTTACTCTCTATCTCCCTCGTCAATTTAACTGCCCTCCCTCGCGATTTTAATTTGTTTTTATTCCAAATATTTATATCCCCTAAGTGTATGACACCTACATTTAGGAAATATTATCTCTCAAGAACTAGTTAATTTTTTAAAAAAATTAAAAAAAACTTAAATAAATTAATTAATCATAATTACTATAAAATTTAGTTAATTAATTTAAATAAATTAAAGAGAATAAAATATAAATTTATTTTAAAAAATTTAATTATAATTATAATTAATTTATTTATTTAATTTTTAATCTGTTTAAAAAATTAGCTAATTCTTATAATTAAAATAATAGAAAAATATAATTTCTTCGCCGTTATGGGATACGTGTCTCTCTAGCTTCTTCGGCCAAAAAGATGTTTAGCTTGATTAATTACGATACACATATTGCATATTTCCTTACAGGGAGATAGCGCTGCCTCCAGCACGTTCTAACCATAGTTCGACTTGACCCCGAGATCTGGTTAATTATATGAAGCTCTTGAAATTAGAAGATACCCCACTTCAATTTTGCTATACCCGTCCATTCTAAGCCCAAAATAACCGGCTCAATTAGGACCCTTTTCATAATCCCAGCCCACATCAAGAACATATAGTTTTCAATCTCTCCCTCTCCCTCTCGGCCATTTAAGTTTTTTATTTTAACCCATAATCCATAAATTCAACTAGTAAAGAGATAAGACATATGACCATTTAGAGTGTGTTTAATTCCTAGAAAGTATCATTTTATTATAGTTCCAGTTGCGATATTTTGGGAGACATCATAGCTCTTGGGTGTCCAAGTTTATGCTTGAAGGTAATAGACGACTCGTCATACTCGACATTAGTATCGCCTAAAAGGAAAGGAGACTTCTCCCTACCATTAAATCGTGGGTGAACCCAACCTCTTTCCAAAAATTTCTTTACCAAAAAAAAAGTTTTTTTATTTCAAAGGAGAGATTGGGGAAAAGCCCCTAGTTGGAAAATTAATTGGGAAACTGTACCTGAAATTCATAGTATTAGTAGTTTATGTGTATAAAAAACGGTACATGAAAAACATAGCAAGCACCATCCCTCAGTTAATTTTTCAATCAAGGATTTTTCCTCAACTCACCCTTTTCTAGACCCGTTTATTTTTTTGAAATCTTAATAGATCTCTTCAGCATGCAAGCACATGCTTCTCAAAGCGGAAGGACCTTTTAAAAGTTGATGGCAACCATACAAACAACCCTTACCCAAACCTAGTTAGAGTGTTGACTTGTTCGCATATGGAGATACTTTGTGAATAAGGATCATAAAACTAACAACAGAGCATGGATGTGAAGAAAGCAGTTAGTACCTGATCATTTATTCTATACATCTCATCTCCAGCTGTTCATCATAAAGAAAAGCATTCCCAAACATGATAGGTGAAGAATACTTTCCAATGAAACAAGTCGTATGATAATTTACTACCTCAAAAGGTACGCTTGTTGTGTTTTTATTCAAAACCAAACACCTACAACTAGCTACATATATGTAAGTAGCAGAGGCATTTGGTTCAAGTGATGATTTGTCGCTTGTCTATGATCAAGTACGAATCTTGTATATGAAGAAAACAGTTATTGGAAGAACTTTATTATATTCTCATGGTCTAAACTAACCGGAGTTTGATGTGGTTTTGGGAATAAGTATTTCAAACCCTATCAGATCCACCACTGAATTAGTCTATCAAAGCGACCAGTGAGCTAAACTTTGCAAGAATTATAAAAACATGTACAATGCAAATAAGAAAGAGGAAATGCAGGGAAGAAGAAAAAAACTCTTTGGCACGAGACAAAACAAAGAACGGACTACCCTTCTGGCGTTGAATTCTCTGCTGTGGACTGCATTGTAAAACCAGTTTCTGGGCGTTCTCTCAAATGTCTACTGTTTGGCTCAAAATGGTTATTGTGATTTATATCTATAGTAGCAAAGTATTCCACCTGAGAGTCAACACTGGCCCTGCAAATAGGGCAAATGGGTGTCTGAAGAAGCCATTGATCCAAACAGTGGGCATGAAAACTGTGCTTGCATGTATGCAATAATCTGCACTTGTCCCCTGTAACCAGATTCTCCAAGCACACCGCACATTCTACAGTACTAGTTTCATTGTCTTTGGCTACATAGTTATAACAAGGAAGCTTCTCTATTTCATCTTTCGACATGCTTCTTGCTTCCTCGGTGGTGGTTTCACTCTCCGTCGTTGTGCCTCTGTCTCCTCTTCTGGATTCCCTCACAATTAAACATATATGAATTAGGATCAAGACCCCTAACCCCACAAATAGCGCTAGCACCGATATAACGAATCCCATGCTCACAACTTGTGTTGCGATGCCCAGAAATTTATTCATTGTCTGACGTGTTTCTGGCTAAATTGCAAGTAACAACCTTTCAGGTTGATACTCATGATCGAGTTAATTCTGAACCTGGCCGGACCAATTAACGTAAAAAGCGAAGCGCATGCGTTGCTGTTTCTGCCATAAGAGAAATCAGAAATTTAACGGGGATTGGTAGTGAAAAGAGTAGTAGGATTAGGTTCACGGGAAACAAGCGACGAGCGCCCTGGTTTTGTCTCAAATCTCGGGGACACGGAAGACTGTTAAACTTTTAGGTTCTTTTTATTTGTTGCTGTTACAATCAAAGATTTATTGATATATTTTTATCTGATAAAAATTAGTTCAAATATTTTGTTTCTATTATCAGAGAGATATCTTGCTTTGATCATGATAGGTTATTTGAAATATTTTACTAGGTATACTTGATCAGTTAATTATCCAAGCATCTGAGATTTGAATCCGTCGATCAAATTAAAACCCACGCGTGGATATAATAGGTAGGCGTTAAAAAAAAAAAAGAATAATGAAAGGGAGACGTATTCTAAAAATAAATAGCGATGGCGATAAACATATAGTATCACTATCACGTGATTTAAATTTTATTCAGGATACGAACATAAGCAGATGGGGCCGAATCATCATGGTATTTTAGATCCGGAAGTCCAAAAGAGCTTGGTATCTCTTGGAGGTAGATGCCGAGAATCACGGGGTAAGCTTGCAATTACAACCTTTTCCTCTGCATCTCCACTCCCTTCCCTCTATGTTGTACCTGGGAGGCCGCATTCTTTGTTTGTTTCCTAAGCACTCCCACCCTTTTTCCCTTTAGATTATGAAGCACGCCTTAGTTCAATGAATAAAACTTCTCTAAGCTAAGCTCAGCCTCCATAAAGTTTATGTCATACGTGGCACTAAATTCTCGATCTTCTTGTTACGATTCTCATGTAAATTAATTATTTGTAGCTTAAACTAAGGTGGGCACTCTGTTGAAGAAATTACAAGCCGACAAGGCACTTCCTTCCATCCTGTTTCTATGTAGCAAGTGTAATTTAAAAATCGAAGAAGCACTTCCATTCTCATGTAAAATAGTCTCATCTTTCACTGAATTTACAGAACAAAAAATATGACAAAGCAACCCAGGTAATGAATGTTTCCATCGGCATTGTCAACGGGAGGCTTATTCAAACATGCTTTACTGGTGCTCTCGATATTCTTTTAAGTTTCAGGATTTGCATTGAGATTCCTAAGAGCTTTACCTGACATACCTGTCACGCAATTCTTTTGAAATTCAGAAAAAGTTAGACCACAGTTAAACGGCAACTATATTTGCACGAAATGTGAGAAGAAATAGTAGAATAGCTGAAAACAATGTTGAAGGGCAAAGCTGAGCTTAATGAAGGAGAAACAATTTTCAGATTATAGTGCAGAATGCGACCCAAAATCCACTAACAAGTCTCGTTAATCATACCCCCTAATTTCTCTCATCTGTTCCACTTCATACGATGAATGACTTTAGTCCCTGAGATTCAATCATGACTTTTTATAGGTAGCAGCAAACCACATAAAGCAACCTTTTCCAATTACTTCCCTCATTTCTTCTGTTTTTTGTTTTCACAGTTTAAATCCCTATAAACCAAATGGGCCACAGAGAAAATAAGAGACAAGTAGCCATGTGAGCAGAGCTCTGAGAATTTTCACGAAAAAAGATGCCCGTGGCTGCATCTCTTCCAGTTGCGGGGTCACGAAAGGACGACACATCTTAACTCCGAGTAGATCAACTCACTTAAAACCAAACAACCCGTATATTTTTAATCCTAGCTGTCACTGTTCCTTCAAATCATTGGACCAAAATATGCTCATAAAAAATATATATATTCCTTCTAGTTTAGATCGAACCTAAGAACAATTGGAGAATTCGATTTAATTTCTTTCGATATCGGCTGGCCTGCATTACTAAGCCCAGATCCAACATTTCCTTAAACCACACTCTGCAATCATATACTTATGATTTAATTACCGGGAAAGCTGTCCTAATGGTTTCCAAAATACAGTTTTTTTTTCTTTTTCTAATCTCTCCAAACACATCAATAGTGTAGTGGATGCAGTGTTAGTCATTAACTTGGAGGCAATTTGTTTCGTTTTATATTTTGGATATTTTATTCACCGACAAAAAAAAAAAAGAAAAGGAAAGAATTTTCAAGGCACATGTTAAATTGAATAATGGGCTGAGCTTGGTTGCACTAAACAACATATCAGCGTAACTACGTAAGCATAAAAAGAAAATTGGAAAAACAGGGCCGCAACAACCCGTGATATCCCCGAAAAGTGTATATCAGAATTCAACACATGTAATGGAAACGGGCAAAGAGGCCATTTTATTTTTCTTCAAAAAGCAGGTTACAAGGCAATTAAACAATTACCTACCGTAGGGAAAAATTCCACTTTCAATAAATAGACTTCCTGATATTCAAACTAACATTTTTCTTTTTTACAGAGTTAGGCCACACTTATCATATCAACAACTACTTATTTTGTTTTTTTTTTTTATAATTTTAAAAATTGCTAAATCAATTTATAATGTCGCGTGTTACAATAATATGACTCATTCGTGGCTGTTATAATGACTTTTCTCCATTTAACTGGGACATGATGATTAAATTCAAATAATTCCACTCAATCACCCCGGCCTCAAAAAATTAGTATAAACTATCGTCCCAAGATCCATGTCTAAGAAATTAGCACACCAATTCCAAATATATAATTTCATGGAATTCAGCGAACACCCGTAAAATAAAAATATCGAACACAATCTTAGTCAAACTACAAAAGTATGTGTACAAGTAGCGCAGTTTTCCTGAACTACATGGCCAGAAAAAAATGAGAATCCGCCAGGATTATAAGAATAGCTCAAGCATCAGACGGCGTCTTGGAATGACCTAATTTTGTTTTTTTAAAAAAAAAGAAACAAAAGAAGGAAAGTCAAGAATCAAACATGGCTGGAGAAGACGAGAAGCAGCAGAACAAGAGCAGGGGAAGGGCAATCTCTGGGAATTGTGCTGGCAAACAAGATCACATCGCCCACTTTCATCCTTCTTCACTTGCTTTCCCATTCCCTTGATTCCACTGTACAATCACCCCGAAACCCACCCGAACAAAAAAAAGTGCAAGGAGTTTAGGCCCTTTGACACCGTCCTCTCTCGGTCCCATTCTTGTCTTTCCTTCTTTCTATTCTCTCTCTCCCCCCTCGACCCCCTCGTCACCCCGGAAAGCATCCCCTCGAACCCAAAAATCCAAATCCCACTTTCACTATCCCTCCAATCTCACTTCACCTTCGATCCGCACATTCTCCAATCTTCATCGAAGCTCCTTCTCTGAACAATGTTACCCATTCCGCGCCATAACTCCCGGGCTTCCAACTCCGGACCAGAACTCAGATGATGGAACTCACCGATTCCGGCGACGAACTCAGGGACCGCAAGCTGCCTCAGGATTCTCGCTCTGGACTCGGAATCGACCTCAATGAGATTCCCTCTCCTTCTTTTGCCGAAACCCTACCGGACTCCATCGACATCGTACGCGCCTACCACGAGAATCCGGTGCCTCCGCCCGGTGGACCGGCGGGGATTCCCGGTGACGTCCGCGGCTCCACTTGTGGTGCCTGCGGTAAGCCTGAGGCGCGGGGTCATGTTGTGGTCTGCGACGGGTGTGAGCGCGGCTACCATTTGGGCTGCGCGGGAATGCGTGGGCGCCAGGCCGTAAACCTTGACGAATGGGTCTGTGGGGAGTGTGTGTCCAGTGGGGTGAAGAGTAAGCGTTGGCCATTGGGTGTCAAGTCCAAGCATCTTTTGGATATCAATGCTTTGCCACCCAGCGATGCTGACGGCGAGGGTAGTGAAGAATTGCAGGATTTGAGGTATGAAAAGTTTATCATTTTTTTTAAACCCTTCGTCTGGTAAGCTTGATATCAGAGTTGATGAAGTCAAGTGTTTGCCTGGTTGCCATGTTAATTAGCTATAGTTTTGCCAGGAAAAAAGCTTGTCTCAAATGGTAATCGAAAGTTTAGGACTTTATCAGAGAATAAATGGAGAAATAGCAATGAAAGAAGTACTGGATGAAGTCAAATTAGCTTGAAAGAAAACGTTTAGACGCGCTGATGTGTCGTTAATCTATTGATAAGCGTCTTTCTTGTATCCGTTGCCATGCATGTAAGTGGGTGTATCCAAGCCAAGGCCATTGTTGCTGGAACTTTGCACAATCATAATTTCTGTAAACAATGGGCGCTTTTTGGGTTTCAGGCCAAACAACCTTTTCTAAGAAACTGTCGGCTTGGATAACAAGGACCACATTACGCTTGAAATTCCATGCACCGCTGTTTATCCTGCTTTTTAATGCTCAAGTTACCATGCCTTTGTTGTCCAGCATGTTATTCTACTTCCTTTTCACTTGATTTTTATGATTGTCTAAAACAAATATGTTTATAATGCATTTTTTTTATCGTGTGCATTTTTCAATGTCAAATTAAAAATCTGATGTAACACGAACCTGGCCTTATTGGCAGACAGTATATTATTAATCATTGTTCAGTATCTTATCACGTTGACAGTCATGCTGATGCTTATTAAAACATAGTAAAGCTGGTTATCTTGGCTGCTATTTTCTGAACCTGTCTTTCTTTGTTGGTGGCATGTATGGGGTGCTTTTCTTTGTATTGTTGTAAGTTTTATTTTCCTTGTTTCATTTGTCTTTTATATTGTTTCTCTAATAGTTCAAATTTCCTGAATCCCTTACGTGAAGTTATTTTTTTAACCTTTATTTTGGATCTAGAAAGCACGCTCAGGGTCATAATTCTTTCAGTGCCAACTCATTTGGTGCCCCATTGACAAATTCAAACTTCTACAATGGTAATGCTATTGGCTGCTTCCAAAGAGCATCTGGAGTTGTGACACATGCTGATAGAGTGGGTTTTGAGGATGTATTGAATCGTACGCAATCAGTGAGTAGAAATTTTGAGGAGGTAGGTATGGGTTTGCCTCCTGGAAGGCACAGGAATAGTAAAAATACCACTACCGGGAATCCAGGAGAGATGATTTTGCAAGCTCTCAGGGATTTTATATCTGAAAGGCATGGTGTTCTGGAGGAAGGTTGGAAAGTGGAGTTTAGACAACCAATGAGCAGCTCTGAGCTGTATGCTGTTTACCGTGCACCAGATGGGAAGATTTTTGATTCTGTGTTTGAAGTAGCGTGTTATCTGGGATTGATGCCTGGCTACAACTCTCTGGAGTCTGAAACGAGGAATGATAGGCCTGTCTCTTCAGTAGGTGGGTCTCACATTACCAGAAAAAGAAAGTCAACTAGACTTCCCGTTGCTAATGGCTTTGCTGAAAGAAGGGAAGGCTTTACCAATAGTTGTTTTAAAGATCCTCCTTCGGCTGCTGCAAGTGCAAAGTGTGCTAATGCATGTGCGAACATATCAGAAGCCACATTAAGTGGAAGGAGAGAGGACGATCACTCTAGCCCTCAGCAATCTGCTGTAAGTGAATCTAATTCATATGTCCTCCTCTTTCTTCATGTAGATGATTTCTTAAGTTAAAGTTTTCCCATGTGATAATAAATATACAATACTGTATAGTCTACAGAACTATTGTAATTATGGTTTTGTATAAATGAGCTAATGTTGCCTATTTTGCTGCGTGTTTATATTTCAGGATGGCCTTCCTTTACAGTTTGAAGATTTTTTTGTTCTTTCTTTGGGAAAGGTTGATGATAGACCTTCATATTGTGATGCTAACATTATTTGGCCCGTAGGTTATAAATCTTGCTGGCATGATAAAATTACAGGCTCCATTTTTACATGTGAAGTTCTGGATGGTGGTGATTCTGGACCTATGTTTAGGGTCAGAAGGTGTTCCTGTTCTGATTTTTCTATTCCAGATGGGTCAACCATCCTCTCAATGTCCAACCTTTGTCAATTTGTGAGTCAAAGCAATGAAGGTGACACAAAGATGAATGATTATATGGAACGTGATGTTGATGAAAGTATCCAGATGCTCCTAGACGACTCTTGCAATCCAACAGAAAATGATGTCTTGAGTTGTCTTGAAAGTTGCTCTAGTGAAGCACATGATAGCCATACATTAGATGTATTGCAGGCTGCAGCTGGTCCAGGTCAAGATGAAACTTATAATTTGTCTGACGACTTGGGGTCAATTGGTGAGATGGTGGTGGAAGACTGTTCGTCATCCTCAGCATGGAAAGATATTTCCCAAAAATTAGTTAATGCTTGCAGTGAAATATGCAAGCAGAAAGGGACTTTAAAGCTCTATTGTAAACATGCTGAAAGTGAAACATGCGTACATAAATGGGACATATGGAATGGCAAAAATGAAACACACCCCACTTCATTTGCTAAATTTTGCGGGTCCCCTGCTCTTGGTATCCCAGACATGGTTTATGCAGATAATGATCTTGAAAATTTGTATGGGGCCTTAAGAAAATGGTTGGAGCAGGATAGATTTGGGTTAGATGTTGGGTTTGTCCAAGAAGTACTTGAACTACTTCCTGGTGTTGAAGCATTCTCACAGTATGAATTTCTGAATACTAGAAGTAATGGCTCTTCTTTGCTAACAGTTGGAAGTGGGTTCTTAGTGGCTGATTGGAGAGGCAGATCCCAATATCAGGAAGAAGCAGAGCAAGGTTTATATAGGAGACACAAGAAAGTAAAATTGGCCAAAGAATGTGTTAAGGAAGATCATTGTCCACCTCCTGGGAAGCCGCTATCCTTTAGGGTTCCTTTTGAACTTGTTGGTGATGTTTTTCAGGTACAAAGATGCGACTTGTTGATGGTCCAGCTGAAATATCTTTATCATTTTTTCATGTTTTGCTTTTGTTATTTATCTGTATGTGAACAAAATCTTAGATGGGTTTTGTTGTTATCTTCCAGGCTTTGGAGCTATTACGCAGATTTCATGAAATTTTGGGCCTGAAGGAACCTTTGTCATTGGAAGAGATGGAGAAGGAACTCATCAACCCATGGTTTAATGGGTCAGTCTTTAGTGAAAAACTTGAGGGTGATGGCAGTGGTGGATCAATCTTATCCCCAGACTGTGAAGCTGCTCCTTCAATTTCTGCTGAAAGTCCCCATGCATTTATTCAAGTGGAAACCGAAGCCATGAAAGAGGCAGCTCAAGTTAAGCTTGCATCGTTCACTTACACGAGATGCTTTGGTGCATCATTGACAAAGGCTCATAATTCCTTGCTGGAGGTTTTAATAGGTGAACTGCAATCCAAAGTGGCTGCCCTAGTGGATCCAAATTTTGATCCTGGAGAGCTGAGAACAAGACGGGGAAGAAGGAAAGACATAGATAGTACTGTTCCTGCCAGACGAGCCAAGCTCAATATGCTTCCTATTAATGAACTAACTTGGCCTGAATTGGCTCGTAGATACATATTAGCGGTCTTATCAATGGATGGTAACCTTGACTCACCAGAGATTACTGCACGGGAAAGTGGTAAAGTATTTCGCTGCTTACAAGGTGACGGTGGTTTGCTGTGTGGCTCCCTTACTGGTGTGGCTGGGATGGAAGCAGATGCATTGGTAAGAATGTCTTATTTTGTGATATGCTAAATTTTATCTTCGCCTTGATTATGATGATGAGATGCTTGTTTTTTCTTGAGGGAGGGTATATAGCTTCTAAGAAATGGCTTTTTTGGGGTTCTGAGGAAAGAAACTATAGTCAGGGAATGTAAGATAAATTGATATGAATTTGGGGTTTAATGCCTGGATGGCTAGCTGATATAGTTGGCATTTCCAGCTCCATGATGGAACTTTGTGTTAAAGAAGTGCAACATTAATGTAGGGTATGGAAGCCATGTGCAATTTAGCATTAAATCAGATGATATGGAATCTGAAAAGGACCGTTAACAGTAGTTTTTGTTCATAGAGTAATTAATTGGAAAAATGGCATTGTTGATCACAAAGAAGAAAGTCTTTAGCATTTTAGAGTCACCATATCTGTTCTCTAAGAAAGGTCTGTAACCAAGGAAAATCGTAATCTATATATGATCATTGTACCGCAGATAGAGGCATTAATATGCTGGAGTGCAGGGTTATGGCACTTGTATAAAAAACTCTTCCTCATTTGGGAAGTTGTACTTCTTTTTTATACACATTTGGGAAGTCATACTAATCAGTATTAGCTTAAGTATTTTCTCCCAAAGAAAGTAATTCTTTTCTAAATGTGCTTAGCACTTCCCGTTACTTCTTAGGTTTAACTAACAGCATGGATCATCCGTCGTGTTATTGTTTTTGGTGGATCTGTGATACCATGGCATGGCCAAACAAGATTTTCATAAACTGCTTGTTAGGATGATGCTCTGACCAAGTTCTTTTTTCCTTCCCCATAATGCTGCATGCTGCCTTATACGGCACGGTATTAAGGTGACTTAACTATGCATTTGATGTGTCTTATTTTTGTTAGTCTTATCCAGTTTGTGTCTGCTTACTGTTTCTTTTAGGACAGTTTCATCATCTTAAATACATTTTTTAAAGAAATAGTTTTTGTTATTCCTGTTGCTGCTGGTCAAACCGGAATGTGATTAGGTAGCCTTTTTCCAAGTACTTGCTTGTGGTTTTAAGTTCTATAGTAAAAAAGAAAGTGATGTCGAGAATTACAACAGAGTTTTTTGTTTGACTTTCAGTTGCTTGCGGAGGCTACAAAGAAAATTTTTGGTTGTGTGAGCAGTGAAAGTAATGTGCTTACCTTTGAAGATGAGGAGTTAGATGCAAAGGATGCTTGTGAGAAAACTTTGTTGAATGATGGTAATATTCCAGAATGGGCACAGCTGCTAGAACCTGTAAGAAAACTACCAACAAATGTGGGAACCAGAATCAGAAAGTGCGTCAATGATGCCTTACTTAAGGATCCACCTGAGTGGGCTCGAAAAATACTGCAACACTCGATTAGTAAGGAAGTGTACAAGGGCAATGCATCTGGACCTACAAAGGTGCTATTCAATGGAACTTCTATTATACATTTAATCTGTTTTCAGCGAGTATAAGTTTTACACGTGAAATTGGAATGTGTGCTTATTCAACCAACCACTACGATGGTGGTCATGATTCTCTTCAAATTTTTTGCACTGTATAATTTTCAATTCTTTCCTGTTGATGCTTTTAAGGTTGAAGATGGGAGTTTTTGGCATTACATTTCTATTTCCTTAGGAAGAGTATCTAAAATTTGGTCGTATTGTACATTTCAGCGGAACTTGTTTCTTGAATGGTTATTATGCTTTGCTTCTTTTTTATTGTTCCTTTATCTGACATTAGTGGTTTTTCTTATCCTTTCTCAAAGAAAATCGCACAACTATTCAAGTTCAGTGTTGCCAAGGCTTGATGTTATTCTCTGTCATGTTCCAATATGATACTTCATCTGGTTAAAATAGCAGGCTTCATTTTGGTTTAAATTTTCTATGAGAATACTGTATGAAACTGATTCTGAATTATAATCTTTTTGTTTAATAACAGAAAGCAGTTCTTTCTGTGTTGGCCGATGTATGTGGTGAAGGATCGCAACGGAAGCCCAATAAAACAAGGAGAAAAAAGACTGTAATATCTATTTCTGACATTATCATGAAACAATGTCGCATTGTATTACGCCGTGCTGCTGCAGCAGATGATTCCAAGGTTTTTTGCAATTTACTGGGACGAAAATTGATAAATTCTTCTGATAATGACGATGAAGGGCTTCTTGGATCTCCAGCCATGGTGTCCCGTCCTCTTGACTTCAGGACCATTGACCTCCGACTGGCTGCTGGGGCTTATGGTGGATCTCATGAAGCTTTTCTTGAGGATGTTCATGAGGTCTGTGTTCTATGAAATTATGTTGCTAGACTAGGCTTTCCTCCAATATTTTTCTTTCCCTTATTCTTTGCAATGTTATTTGCTCATATATACATTCTTATCCAAATTTTATCTCGTTGTTAAGTATATTAAGCAGTCAAGCTCAACTTCCAATTTGCAGCAGAAAACTCGAAGCCTTTCCATTCCATTATATTTGCGATTGTAGAAAAACAATTCCTCCTGGGTTAAGTTAAAAGGGTGCGTTGTCAAAATTCCTGATTTAATTTTATCAAACTAGTCTTAATTGTAAATCTCTGGCATCAAAATGCTGAACCTCAGCACGAGATTTTCTGTCAATCAAAATATTAGAATTTAGAAATAGGAAATTTCATGAATTTTTATGGTCCTACATTGATCGACATTGTTTTTAATCATCCAAATCTTTCAAGTCTTTCCTTCATTGTGTAATGATATCTCTAAGCGTATGCATTCCATTTTTATTGGTGAATCAAAATAGCTTTTATTTTTCGTTAGTTTTTGAATTATTCATCTTGAAGATCTTGAAATTTCTGCCTTTTTAAGGTTAATGGGTCTTTTCTTGCTAAAGTTGCACTTCTATCACTATATAATTCCTTTTAATGGGTTGCTTTGAATAGTATTTCTTCTATTCTACTCGTGTGCGTTTATTAGGTACATGAGTGGAAGGGGCCAGGCTTGATTTACTTTTGTTACTCATTGCATTCTAATCTCTAGCACATTGAGATAATTCTAGTTACTATTACAATATTAATAACTATTGACATATAACGTGCCTTGATTCTTTTGATATTACAGCTGTGGAACAATGTTCATATTGCTTTTGGGGATCAACCTGATTTAGTTGAGCTGGCTGAGAAATTATCTGAGAATTTTGAGGAGTTGTATGATAGTGAGGTTGGTATCTATATATGGAAGTGTGCATTAACTTTTGTCCCTCCTTTATATGATATTCAGATGTTTTCCTTATGCAGGTTTTAACTTATGTGCAAAGGTTTGGAGAGTATGCCAAATTGGGAAACTTAAGTGTGGAAAAAAGAAAGGAAGTGGAAAAATTTCTTGCATCAGCTAGTGAAATTCCGAAGGCCCCTTGGGATGAGGGAGTCTGTAAAGTATGTGGTATTGATAGGGATGATGACAGTGTTTTGCTATGTGATACCTGTGATGCTGAGTATCATACTTATTGCTTGAATCCTCCGCTAGCAAGGATCCCTAAAGGAAACTGGTACTGCCCTTCTTGTGTTGACAGTAAACATGCAGTTCAAGATGTTCTACAAGGTTCAAAACCTATTGGCAAACCTAGAAGTAAAAAATTCAAGGGGGAGGTTACTTCGCTTTACTTGGAGGCTCTCTCTCATCTACTATCTGTAATGGAAGAAAAAGAATACTGGGAGTACAGTGTGGGCGAGGTTTGTTGATGGAAACTTGTTTACTTTTACTGCATAGTTTATACACAAACCTTCTAATGAATGGAACAATAGTATGTTTTTATTATGCCCTGGATATAATAGTATGTTTGAGGCGAAGAAATTTTTTACTGGCAATTGGATAGCAGGATAAGACTAACAATGCTGCTACTTTTCTCAATCATCTTGTGATTAAAAAAGAGAATCTATCGAAGGGAGATCACGACAAAGGTTTTTAGGTTTTTAGGGTTACTTATATAATGACAATTGTTTTAATTGGTTACTATAATAAAAGGTCTAAAGTGAGCATTAATGTGCACTCATCTGATGATAACATATTGATGGAATTATGTAATTTCTGTCGTCTGCTTTATTTGTTTAAATTTCTTTTAATGATTGCAGAGAACTATCCTTCTCAAGTTTTTATGTGATGAGTTGCTCAACACTTCCCTCATACGCCAGCACCTTGAGCAATGTGCTGAGTCATCTTCTGAATCACATCAAAAGTTGCGTGCACTTTCTACAGAGTGGAAAAGCCTGAAAATTAGAGAAGAAATATTATCCAGTAAAGCTGCAAAAATTGACACATGCTCAGTAGCAACTACTGGAGAAGTCCGCAAGGAGGGGCTTACTGGATCAGTATCAAGTCCTGGTAAATGCCTGGTTCAGCCACATAGTGCAAGTGACAGTCCTAACAATTTTGGGGTATTTGCTGATAGTTTGTATTTGGAAGAGATAAATAAAGAGAAAAATGGGTTTAACAGTGTTGATAAAAGTGTATCTACAACAAATTCAGAGACTGATAGTCAAAGCAGGAATCCCATGAATGCGGAGGGTCAGTTGAAGAATGTCTGTACAGCTGTGGATGGCAGTCAGTTGCCTATAAGTATGACTTCCTGTGTGGATTCACAACGTAGTGATAAGCCTAGTAATCCTTTTTCAATGGCAAATAACATGCCTCAAGAAACTAACAGCTCTGGTGGAGCAGTTCATATCCAGGGTAACCGGCTGAAATGTGAGGGAAGAGATACATCTCTTGACCTGCAAGAAAAAGGTGTCCCTTTTGATGTTCCTAAGTCTTCTGTAAATGAATCAGAACCATATGACCTCGAGCTCAATGCTATCAGACATGATATCTCACTTCTGCAAGAGTCAATAACTAGTATTGGATCACAGCTGCTAAAGCTTTCTGTTCGTCAGGAATTTTTGGGAATTGATTCACTTGGTCGCTTTTACTGGGCTTCCGCGATGCCTGGAGGATGTCCGTGTATACTTGCTGATTCAACTGCTCTGATGTTGCATGTGGGAAGAAAGGCCAATAGCAGAGACCCTGTGGACAATATTTCTGCTATGAAGAATTGTGGACTATCTGGCAAGGATAGCTATCAGATGTTAGGGCTGATGAAAGATTTATCTCCTTTAACGTCTCTATCAAGTAATACTTTAGGCTGTAATTCACCATGGGTTGCTTATCAAACTGATTCTGAAATTGAAGAGCTCTTATGTTGGCTGAAGGATATTGACCCTAGAGAAAGAGAACTTAAAGATTCAATTATGATTTGGCAGAAGTCAAGATTCCAAGAGCTTATTCATATGCAGAATGAACATCAGGTTGAGCCACAAGGACCTTGCCCTTTACCTGGGGATAGAGAGAAAATAGTGTCTGATTCTCTTGTTACAAAGGCAACCTCCTTGTTAGAGAAGAAATATGGCCCATTCTTAGAGTTGGGTACCCTTGAGGCGTTGAAGAAGAGGGGTAAAAAGGTAAGAGCATCTAATGATGATAAGTTGTATAGGTGCCAATGCCTAGAACCCATATGGCCTTCTAGGCAACACTGCATGTCTTGTCACAAAACCCTTTTGAATGATGTTGAACTGGAGGGACACAATGATGGCAAATGTAGTGCTGCTTTGCCTGCCTCAGAGAAGAATAAAGATATTGGTGGATCTTCTAAAGGGAGAGGTAATTTGAAATTTGAGACCACCAACGAGAAAGTAAGAGGTAATGCAGAAACAGGTGGAACCTTGACGAGTGGTGGTTCTGAGCTTAGCTCAAGATTGATTAAGTTTTCAAATCAAGAATCAACATGTCCATATAACTTTGAAGATGTCTGTTCCAAGTTTGTGACTGAAGACTCCAACGAGGAACTTATTAAAGAAATAGGTCTTATTGATTCTGATGGGATCCCATCCTTTGTTCTTTCTATATCTCCTTATGTAAGTGATTCTACAGTTATGCTAATATCAAACAAAAAGGCTGAATATGTTGCTGGTGGGTCCAAGGCTTCTGAAGGGCATATTCCTAAAGGAAGTGGCATGTGCCATGACCATATATCGGGAATTCCTATTCGAAGATCCAGTGTTTATGAAAACAATAAAGCAGGAAAATCCAGTAGATCAACTTTGGGATCTTCAGGGCAAAGGGATGGAAAATCTTTATTTTCTGTTCCTGCCTCACTAGTGGGCACTGACAGCTGTTGTGTGGTACCTCAATCTTCATTGAGACCATTGGTTGGAAAAGTTTCGCATATTTTGAGGCTACTGAAGATTGGCCTACTTGATATGGACGCTGTGCTCCCTGAAGTTGCTTTGAGGACATCAAAAGCACTGTTGGAAAGGAGACAGGCTTGGCGGTCATTTGTTAAATCTGCAAGGACCATATATGAGGTTAGTCTTTTTGTGTGATTATAATCTGATTGGTTTTCCGTTAACAATCCTCGTTTCAACACATTGATCAATCCTCAGTCGGCGGTGAGCATTTCCTGTACCCAAAAAAAAAAAAAAAACTCTGCACTAGTTGGCTTCATTGTGAATGCCAATTTAATATTTGACTGTTCAGCTCCACCACTCTGATCTCAATCCCCCTCATTGAGTTCCCTCCTTATCCTACTCCTAGTGGATGTGATTGGTAGCATCTTATGAACCTTTTATTTTGCTGGTCACTGATTTTCTTTTTTGGACATAGGTAAAGCTTAGCCTGGAATTTGTTGGACTTGTTTTCCACAACTTTATGGATGTGAAAAATCAACTTTCTTTTTCTTTTCAGATGGTTCAGGCGACAATCACACTGGAGGACATGATTAAGACAGAGTACTTAAGAAATGACTGGTGGTACTGGTCATCACTCTCAGCGGCTGCCAAATCTTCTACTTTGTCATCCCTTGCCCTTCGAATATACACCCTTGATTCAGCCATTATATATGAGAAAATGTCAAGTTCAAGTTTTACTGATTGCTCAGAATCTTCTGTGGTAGCAGAACAGAAAGCATTAGCCACTTTGGATACGGAGAAATCCAAAGCAATACGGAAGTCAAGCCGGAAAAGGAAGGAACCAGATGGTTAAACGTTGGAATGTGTTTCTTGGCTGAGTTAAGTCCAGAAAGTTGATCCCGTTGATGCATGACGTGAAATCGTCATCCGCCAATGTTGGAATTTGGATGGAGCGGTTGTGAGGTCAACTACCTGGGGGTTCAAGGGAGCAGCCGTAAGCTGCTGGTGCGACTTTCGTGCTTGTACATATAGGTAAAGCTGACTTGCTAACTCAGATGCTGGTTTTGGCGAAGCAGAATTTGTAGAATTCTCTGCTTGCAGTGACAGCACCAGCAGACCCCAGCACCAAGAAATTATGAGGATCGATGGAATTTTAAGTTACTGCTGTTGCTGTCTGATGGGTAGTGAGATTATATTTTTCATTTTTGTAGCAGTCTGATCCTTGTATGTTATACAAACGGAAATTGATGTAAAGATATAGAAAAGGTGGGGGAGAAAAGGATAATGGCTAAGTGAGAAAATGTTAGTTGAGCAGTTGTAGGCAATATTTCATTCTTTGATGCATTTTCGTTCTCAAACCACTGAAAATGCAACGAAAATGCGGGCCACGCATGCTTGCGCATTTGTTTTTGGGCGTCTGCAGATGTGGTTGGATGCAGGAAAGGAAAATTATGGGAATTGATGCCTTTTTCCAACTACGTCATTGTGCAAGTACGCGGCATCGTCTGATTTGTTTATTTTCATGAAATCTGCTTAGCGTTTCTTTTATATCTTTGGGGGGTTTTCATGGCATCATTCTCGAAAGATCTTATATAGAGATTTGTAAACTTTATTCTCTATCCTCAGTCCTGAAACACAGACTCTGGCACTTCCCTCTTCCTCTCATTGCGGGATTTGCTATCTTAACCCAATCCATGAAAGCGAGTCCATATCCCACATCTGGATATTTCTTCGACCCTCCGTGCGGCAACATGCAACTGCATAATTCTACAATGTATCCTCCGGTTATATCCAAAGCTAGCTTTCATCAATTCCATTTCCTCGTGTTATCCGCTATCGAATGCCCAGGATGGCGGAAGGCTTCTGTAATCGAAGCTTGTTGATCTTGTAAAGATGACCACATCCGACGTTGGCAGGCTAAGTTGCTGAATTGAGTTGGTATATATATATAGGCAAATGAAGTTGAGTTGGTAGAGAGCATATTAAAAGGAAAAACAAGTACAACAATAACAAACAATTATCTTAATAAATATAGTCAGCTATATGTATCATATAATATTATTGTATTTTATTAAAAATAAAAGGAAAAACAAGTAATAATATTTTTATTTGAGTTTAAAAAAAATAAGCAATTTTTAAATTGGTTATAAAAAATTTACTCAATAAATTTTACGTTGGTTGTCAGGTTTAATATAACCTTTCTCTTTTATTCAGGTTTAGAATTGGTTATTTGCATATGCGGAGTTATAAATAAGTGATTTTCAAATTGGTTATAAAAAATTATTTATAGTTTAGCATCTTTTATTTTTTTTTTTTGAGAGGTATAAATTATTTTTCTTTTTTGTTATAATCGTAAAAATGATTTGTTGTTTGAAGATTCTCAAATGTTATGATTGTATCTCCTATTTCCATTAACATCATTTTACATCTATATTATTTTCGAAAATGATTAATCAAATTAAAATGATAAACAATTATTTTTTAGATTCTATTTTTTTAAAAAAAGTTTGAATAATCATATTAAAATTTCTTTTTTAAAAACGTAATTTTTACAAAAAGAAAACAAATGAAGAAAAGGATGATACCAAGGGGCTTTAAATTCTCTCGTTGTAATATTTATAAACGTTAATGACATTTTCCAAGAAAAAATGCACTAATTTTTTTACCTTCTTTTCAAGCTTTTTTTTTCCATTAAAAAATAGGACAACCTTCGATTTACTCAGAGCTCTAAACTCAATTGGATCGAAGTTGATGGCTGGTGGCCGCTCCTGCTTCCCATTCGATAACCAAAGGTGTTGGTTTGCGTTAATAAAGTAAACAACACATGTACGGAAATTTGAGAGAGGACCTCCTAGCTTCAGCTTTGAATCCGGTGCCTTCTTAAAACACAATTGAACTGCTGAAGTATGGCGTTTCTGCGCCGAACTTTATGGAAATTAATACTCATTAACTGGGTGTAGTAGTAGGCACATGAATCTTTATTGTCCTTATATATATATATATATATATATATATATATATATAAGTACAATATATATATATATATATATATATATAAGTACAATATATATAAGTACAATATATGACGCCAGGGACCACATTACTGAGCATTATTTATTAAACTCTTCTTAGACCCGTTGTCTCCCAGATCCAGGGATCCACTCCACCTGAACCGGAAGTTCTGCTATTCTTTGCCCTAACATACAAATTTTGTCAATCAAGCAACTCAAAGGAACATAAAACTACGGCAAATTTATGTTGTTGTTTTTTGGTAAGTAGAAACTATATGTTATTGTCTCCAATAAGGTTGTTTTTAAGGCCACACCCACCAACCCAATCCATCCCCTGCCTCGTGGTTTTGTCCATGTGATTCAGGGGCCACAAACACGTCTGAGAAGTAGCTCCGTCCATCGTCACTTCCACCATCATCCTCCGACTGAACCCCAATGACACAGGCCATGTATCCGGTATAACTGTCCACCGGAAAGTATGAATCACCACTGTCCACAACAAGCTGTGAGCTATCCATGTCCACAACTGAGCTTCCACCACTTCCCGTGCTCAGACGATCCTCCACCCTTGTGCTGAACGGTAGGGCTGAAAATTGGGATGTATCCACTGGAAGAGGGTCAATAGTTTGATCAAATATCGGTGCTCTAGGTACATCCTTTGCTTCAAGCTTCTCATTCAGTGATACCACCTGTGGATGAATCATTATATTACTACTTGTGGACGAGTAATTTGCCTACCCCTCTTCAAAGAAGTCAATAGTACTTTACAATAACAATTGGCAATTTTGAGAAACTAGATTTTACAATGTATTAGATAAATAACAAATGAAAAATACACTTACTTAAAAAAAAAATAGGATAAGTGCTAAAAAAAATAAACAAATAGAATTAATGGGCTTTGCAGAAAGAGAGAAAAGTAGACAAAATTAATAATTGTGAGGGGGTTCAGAATAGGTGCTCCATTTGAAAAGTATGTACTAGATTATATTGTCGAGTCTCAAAAGTTGGAGAGAACTCCCAATCATTTTCTTTGATGGAGTTCTCATAGGAAAGGCACTAATTTTATCCATGACTAGCTACAACTCCTAGCCACCTATTATATTCTTCCAAATTTGCATCACCATCAGGGATGGAAGCAATCTTCGTAGTACACAAGAATAAAATGTATTTATTCTGCATCCCAAGTATAATGGTTCGCTTAAAGTAGTAGGGTTCATGTACCTCGGATTTAAGCTTTTCATTCTCCTTCACAGTGAATTCATATTTTAAAAGGAGTGAGTCGTAGGAAGACTTGAGAATATCAAAATCCCTTTCAAGTTGCTTGGTCTTCCACCGAGCCCTGCGGTTCTGAAACCACACGGCAACCTGCCTTGGCTGCAATCTCAGCTTATTGGCCAACTGGGTCTTCCTTACAGGCTCCAGTTTGTTCTCTGCCTCAAAGCTTTTCTCCAACAGATGAACCTAGAAATCAACCAAACCAATTGTTACAAAATAAAACAACTGACAAGTTATTAAACAAGTTTGTCCCATATCCTTAGAAGCGGTTGCCTCTTCAAAATCTAAGCGAATAAGTCTTCTAAAAATATCTTTCCTCCGAATGATTGTACTTAGGGAAGCCCCATATGCTTGAAAAGTTAAATTGACTACAGGAAGATTTCAGATGATGTTGTGCTCAACTCCCATAACAAGCATCTTTTTTATAGGTCAAGTGGTAAAAAATTGAATCCATTAGCTGTTATGTACCGAATCAAAATTCTCCTTTAAGTAAAGTGCCTTTTTATTTTAAGAAAATAACAGAAAGCCAAACCCATATACTTAGATGTTGGTAAGATTGTTGTCGCGAATAGGATCGTTATCACGAAGGAATAATAGACTAGATACGTGTCAAAGTAAGCATAAGCATATTGAACAACTGGTCATCCCCGCAAACCTGCTCGGGAGTGAGGCGACGCTTCTTCTCGGGCAGTTGCTCATCATAATATTCCTCGTCGAACAGTTCTTCCGGTGAGCTGAAGAAAGGTCGTTTCTTTGAGGTTTCATCCGTGCTCATCATCGAACTTCCTGCTTCATTTAAATTAATTCGTTAGACTCTTATTTGACATAGTATCATCCGAGAAGAAAGGACACAAATCGACAAGAGGACGATACAATAAAATAAATTATAGTCGATTTGTATAGTCTTAGTCAATAATGAATCAAAGTATGCTCAATGCAATCAGAGTGATTTTTCTTGGTATCCAAACAGAGAAATTAGAGTGAATAACAATAGTAGAGCGACTTCAACAAACAAAAGTTAACTGTGTGAAAACTTAAACTAGGGGAGGGACAGAAATCACCTCCAAATGTGATATCGCCATTTCGGAGGAACAACATGGTCCCGCGGCAAGCGGAAGACTCGAAGAAAAGATTGCCGGACTCCATAGTTCTGATTTCTATTCTGGTCTCCCGAGGGTGCGATATCTACTCAGAAACCGTCGTCGACAACCGCGAGAGATGGGACAGAATTACTAGAGGCTTGCTTTGTCTTAGTTGTCTATAATTTATATATCAGTCGGTTTGGTTCTATACTAATTACCTAAAAGATCATTAGCTTATGGCGGAAGAAGCTTGTGGTCCAGAGCAACCTAGCCGGAGTCTCCAACAGGCATATGCAAAATCCCATCATACACCAGCCAACGGCGCCCAGCCCCGGCTATATCTTCCGGTTGTAAGTTTCGGGTTTCGTAAGTAGGAGGTTTTGTTGGGAAGATTAGGCCCAAAACGAAGGTCAAGGAACTTGCATTGGGACTTTCTTATACAAAATTGGATAGATGCTAGAAAAGGAAGCGATTCAGAATCAAGGGAACAACGGTCACCGGCTTTGGGATCGCCAGCGAGCATTTCGTGTTCTTCGCATTGTGCGTCAGTGTGGGGTGGGTGGCGTCTGCGAGTAAAGTTGCGAGCCGGGAGGCCTTCGATTTTTATATGGGGATCGTTAGGAGTGAATGACAGAAATACCCTTGACCGCCGAGGAATTCTCTCCGGGGGTATTTGCGTCAATGTGTGTGTGTGGTTTTGCGTCCGCAGAGGGGGTATCCACGACCCACTTGTCTACCGCGCTATGGTGGAGCCGAAGGTAGGAGCGCTCATTTTTTTCCTGTCCCCAGTCTAACATAATTTAGGATGGATCTATTTCATGAAGTGTTAGAATAAGATATCTCAGGGATAAAAATTAAGATAGAATAGATGTCAGTTTAACTCTCAGAATTCTTATATCGTCTTAAATATTTTTTTAAAAAAATAAAAAATATTTTTATTTTATTTATTTTTTTATAAAAAATAAAAATAGAAAATAATATTTATTATATCATATTATTTATTAAATAATTGTATTTTTTTCTTACATATATTTATTTCTTTACAAATGAAACAGCAACTTCAGTTTGTAAAGTGAAAAAATAAAAAAAAATAATAATATTTATAATATAATTAATAGTATTTATTATTTTAACTTGATAATCATAATAAAAAGAATTTAATTTCTTCTATTATTTTTTATGTTTTGATTATACGTTACTAATAGATAGGATATATATAAAATATCTAATAGTTTATTTATTTATTTTTTTAAATAGAGTTTGGGAATTCTCAACCCTGTCCCGACCCGTCCTAGTCTCGAAAGAGATCGGAACATATTCAGGACAGGGCAGGACGGGATATGAGACGCATTTTATATCCCTTATCCTATCTCAAGATGAGACTAGGATAGGGTTATGTCAGTCCCATCCTATCCCATACCTACCCTTAGCTGAAGGAAAGGATTGCCCATAATTCTTTATGGATTTTTCATAAATTGATTTTTTAATTATAAAAAATGTAAAAAAATAAGTATATTAAAAAAATTAATTGGAGAGAATTCTTGTTATGCATGTGTTGGTGAAATGTATTTTATTTTGTTGACGTTTCTGTGTTTGGGGATCACATAACCAGGGGGATATTATATTGCAAGGTATTGGCAAATAAATGAGTCAAGTTGATGAATTTAGGACATAGGGAATCTAAGATGAATTAATGGGGAAAATATCAAAATTTGCATGGGGCAATCCCTATGGTCCCGCGCTACAGCAGGATGATGACACATGCATGCTTATTTCTCCTTTTTATTATAATAAATAAATACTTCCTCCACTCCTAATTTTAGTATATAAAATTATCTAATTTATGTCTTAAATTTATTTTCCTAATTATGCCCATATATAATAAATGCTCAGTGTTTGGTTAACTTAATTTAAATTTTTAGGAATTTAAATAGGAGCAGTTTAGAGAAGTAATATTAATTATTTCTTAAATTTTATAAATTGTCTTCGTCTGTGAAGATTGGTGGAGTCTGCTTTTTAAAATAGATGGGTGCATCCGCCTGTTCTCCACGGGGAATTAAGATTAAATGTGGGAGGCGTATGGAAGGGAAGAATATCCAAATCAAGAAGGAGGGGAACTAAGGCAGAAATTAGAAATGAGTGGTTTGTGTTGAATTCACAGGCAAAGTGGGGCTTTTCTCACTTTCTGAAAATGAAGGCAAGGACCATTTCTCCTAACATCATGCTCTCTCATAAATTTGCTTCCTAACAACACAATTCTAAAATCAACGTCAATTTATTTAGAAAAAAATAGTAAAAATTTTCTGTTTAAATAGCTTTATTAGTTAAAAAAATTGGATATATTTTTATATACAGAAAATATTAATATTATAAAGTAGAGAATATTAATATTCGAAGTAGCGTCTTTCTAACTAATAAGAGTTTTGAACAAACATTTTTCTCTCGATCTCCTCCTATTTATATTAATGTGTTTATGTTTCTTTTTCCTATAACTTTTTGAGCGAAATTCTTTAAGAATATATTATCAAGTATTTAAACAATATATATATATATATATATATATATATATATATATGTTGCCATGTTTATGCTACGGGTTTCAGATTCTCCACAGTAGTCAACATTACCTCCTCATTTTCTTTGCGTTTTTTTTTAATAACGATTCCATTCCATCCAAAACAAATATTTTGTGTGTTATTATTCCATCAACGAGATAGAGGTTATAATTAATTATTAAGTGCTGAAAAACAAAAATATTTTTCAGTTTCAGTTACATTACATATATATTTTTAGTTTTACACGGATGATACGCGGAGAATAATAAGATCCATTATTCTGAAAAAAGATACTTTGATTTAGTCCACTGATAGTTATACACCATCTCTTTTGTTTCATAACATAAAATTTTCAGAAGAGGGAATCACTCCTCTCCTGAATCTACTCTCTAAAATTAGGGATTTGAAGAAAAAATTAAACTTTTATCTCATTTTAACTATTATATTCATATTATTTTTTAATATCTTTAAAATATATTTTTTATATATCATAATTGTCTTAATAAAAATATTTTTTCTCTCGTTCCATCCTAAACTAAACAATGTAACATTAAAATACTTACCTTATCTCTCTTTTAATTAATCCAAACAATTTAATATTAAAATTACTCAATTTCTTTTTCTTCCTTCTTCTTCCATCCAAATCCATCGAAGTACACCATTACAGTCAAAAGAAGGAAAATGAAAGACCACTCTCATGGACCACGGAGAATTCATCCTTTTCTTTCTGTAGTGGAACAAAACCCCATTTTATATTTGAAAAGAAATAAAAAATTAAGTGGCTTTGTTTTGTGTATCTTTTTTAATTAAAAAAACCATCACTTCCATTAATTTGGAGTCAAAATAATAAGGATGTGTTTGATAACTCGTCAACGTAAACGGTTAACAATGACAAACACACGCTAAGATTAATGGACAGTAAGATTTCTCTTTGAGTGATGTATTCTTATTTCAAAATATAAAATATTTAGAAGTTATATAATATTATTTACCACTTACTAGCCACGAATTGTTTCATTCGTCCAATCTTTTTCTATACTTTTACAGCGTTCTAAACGTTAAAAATATAAGAATGATCTTTTTTAAGAAAAGAAGCTAATATATATGAAGTGAGTCACAAGGGAAAAATATATCCAGTCCAGATTTTTATATGTGGTCCAATGGAAATCGCAGTGAATGAGAAATTCGTCTCATTAATCAGATGATCGAAGGTTGCCTAAATTTAAAATTTCGAGAGAGGGAAAAAAATCAAGCTGTATGGATTCTGGAAATTCTTTTGACATATTCTAAAACCCTAAACCCAAAAAGAAATTAAATATATCAAACATATGACTTTGGAGGAGTATGTGGAAGATCAAGCACATGACCAGATACTATCTGAACTCAAAGAAGGAGGACAGAGAATTCTTTAGACGAGGAGGATGAGGAGTGGGGAAATCAAAAGGCAATAAAGGAAGAAGAGAAGGCTTTTGTAAAATGGATGAGTGTGGGAGTGGGCTTGTGTGTTGGCGATAGTATGGTTGACAGAGAGATACAGTTTCCATGAAAAGATGAAGTTTAACAGAGTTTAGCAACCTTACTAGAAAAAAAAATCATTTTCTTCGATCCTTTTTATTATAAGTCTCAACTAATGATTTTGTGCAGGTTAAGAAAATGAGTTAAAAATAGTTATTTTTTTATAAAAATTTAAAATTACCCTCTTAAAAGAATTTGTTTAATTAGCTATGAAGTTTTATAATTAATTAAAAATATTAGCTAAAAAGTTAATGCTTTAAATTAAAATATTTTATATTATGAAATATTTAAGGGGCTTCTAATAAGGGCATGAGATAGTAGTATGCAAATCCTTCGGGAATTCTGGTTTGCACGTACAGACTACAGCAGAAAATATCTCAATTTTGACAGAAAAAAACAATAAATTATCTGGCTCCAACAAAATTCCAACGTATGCTAGCTAGAATTCAGATAATTAGTTGGTACTATTAGTAATATATTTAACACAGATATTTAAGCCAAACAAATGATTACCTTCTGAACATAAGTATACACGTGACGATGACTAGGATTGTTTTATCCTCTAACGGGATATGAATTTCAAAATGATGAAGAATGGTAAGGAAATCTTAAAAAAATTTAATGATCCTACACAATGATAATTTTAGAGTGGCGAGATTGGGATAGTATATAAGAGAATCTGCACAACTGTAATTTCCCAAACAGATTTTTTATCTAACAAGATGCGATTTTGCGAAGAAGTGAAGGATGTATATGTAAGGAAATTAAGTGGGAAATATGAGTATATAAGTAGCAGTGAATAAGACTTGGAATCCAAAGTTAACTAGTTTTTTCTCTTTAATTCTCATATTAGTGACTGTGCAAGAACAGGAGACAGATTTGAAAATGGTGGCGAGTAGTGCTGCTATAGCACGTAACGTTGTGGGCATTATCGGTTTGCCACTCAACTAATTTGGAGTCTCTTTATTCTTTATTTTCACTTTCATTTGCAACTTGGATTCATTTTGCGGCTTTGGATAATACCTTCTCCATTTTCCTCATCATAACATTAAAATTCTGATATGAGTCAAGAAATTGTTTGTGTTGTAAATGTTTTATTTCTTGTTCTTTTTGCACAGGCAATGCCATCTCCTTCGGCCTTTTCCTCTCACCAACGTGATCTTTCTAACTTTTCTCTATTTGTCGTCCTTTCGTTAATTTTATTCTCAGACTTCTGACTTTGATTTGATTGTGGCGGGGGTTTCACGCAGTCCAACATTTTATGGGATAATAAAGAAGAAGGCGGTGGAAGAGTTCAAGCCAGATCCTTATCTGGCCACCATACTAAACTGTGCGTTTTGGGTGTTCTATGGAATGCCTTTTGTGCATCCTCATAGCATTCTGGTGCTCACCATCAACAGTGTTGGACTTGTGCTTGAGCTTGTCTATGTCATCATATTTTACATCTATGCCACCAAAAAGGGAAGGGTACGTGTGTGTGTATTGAGTTTGAATATATTCAATACATCATGTTGTCATTTAATTGGATCTCTGATTTGAATGTGTTCAGAAGAAGGTAGTTTTGTGGCTTTTGGTGGAAGCTGTGTTTTTCACAGTCATTGTTCTGATAACGATGCTGGCACTTCACGGCACTAAAAGAAGGTCTTTGATTGTGGGTGTTCTCTGTGATGTTTTTAACATCATGATGTATGCCTCTCCTCTCACAATCATGGTACACACACATATATATACACGTTTCTTTTATATATATATATATATACACATCCAAGGTTGTGTGTGTGTGTGTGTATTCATTTGTTTTTCTTTTCGGTTGCGTTTAAGCTCTTGAAAGCCGTTTCCCCCTGTGTTCGATAAACAGGCAAAGGTTATAAGAACTAAAAGCGTGAAATACATGCCATTTTGGCTGTCGGTGACTAACTTCTTAAATGGTTTGTGCTGGACAACGTACGCACTCATTCATCCATTCGACATTTATGTCTTGGTAATTATATATTTATGTCTTGATGGTGATGAGCTTATATTATATATTTTTGAATAATGAGAACTTTAAATTTTCATTCATTCATTAACTTACAATGCGTTTCAGATTAGTAACGGGCTTGGAGTAATTTCTGGTGTTGTTCAGCTCATTCTATATGCATGTTACTGTTCTGGGAATCAGGAGAAAGAGGAACATGTATCAACACCGAATCATATTCAGATTTCTACTGTCAACGTGTGACCAAATGATCCCCACAATAATCGAAGCCTTTTGTTTTCCTATATATGTGTGTGTGTGTGTGTGTGGATCTCCTTTTTTTTAAAACAAAAAATCGTATTCTTACGTTTAGCTTTTATGTAGTACGTGCGTGTGTATCAGTGTGTGATCATATTTTGCAGTTTAATTTTAAAATGTCCAACAAATCGAGTGACCGTATCCCAATCTTGGTTTGCGATGTTAGGAGTAATAGGTTATATAAATCAAAGTCTGCTTTATTAAATACTGTAATTTCTACTTGTTTATTTTTTAATTAAAAATAGTTGCAACTCCAAACTGAACAATAATAGAATAAGATGAGCCTCTTCCTCCGGGGAAACAATTGGAAACAATGCTCAATCAATTTTCATGTCACTAGTCCCTCATAATAAAATTATTCATAATATAATAAATTAAAGTTTGAATATCCATTAAAAAATATATTAATATTTAATATTTTATAGTATCTCAAATAGAATTACCTTTAATATAGGGATACTTATACATATAAAAAAATATATTAAATATAATATCAAGAAATCATAAATTAAAAATTTTAAACTTAGATCATTCAAATATAATGCTTTTTTTTTTTGAAAAATCTAATTTAAACTATCTATATTTCATTTTTGTGATGAATAATTGAATACCGCTGGGCAAACAGACACTGGACCCAAAATTGTGAATGGGTATGGGATCTACATCGAATGAGATATCACCTGCTACACCAAATAAATATTAAACCTCCGTGAATTCAGAATTCAGAATTCAGCTGGTGGAGAAGTAAAAGATACAATAATTAATTTAGAGTAGATTTGATCCTTAAAGAGTATTATTTTATTATAATTTTAATTATAATATTTGAAAAAATATCATAATTTTTAGATACCTAGATTTACGTCTAAAGATAATTGACGGTTTACCCTATCCGATATTTGTATCGCTTAGGAGGAAGAGAAACTCCATACTGCCTTTAGATCTTAAATAAGCACAACCCTTTTCTAAAAATTTTATACAAAAAGATAGATATTAAAGCTTGTAAAAAAAATAAATAAATATTAAAACGATATTAGTTATCTTCTCGTTCTTCAATCCTGAAAATACTTAATCGGAATATCATTTTTCTTATAGATGACAACTGACGAGGCTTTAAATTTGAACTCTTCGATAATATCACTTTCATATGAGATATAAACTTTTATAACTAAAAGAATAATTAATTCTTTTCCAAAGGAAAGTTTGGTAATAATATTATGTCAAATAAATAATTAAATCGATTCAAATAATTGCTATAGGAATTACATATTCTTTTTATCTTTAAAATATAAGTTTTAGTTTAGTTTTAATATAAAATATCATCCATAAAAAATATATTTAAATTAATGAATTATGTCCCAAGGAAAATTTAAAATTGAATTCAAATATATCTTGTTGATTTAAGTAGAAGCCTAGAGTAAATAATATCCATAAAATTCAAATTTAAATATAAAAAACGTTTGTTTTATCCGGAAAAAATAAATTAAGAGTGTTATCTACTTATCTTATCTATTATCTAATATTATTTTACATATGTAATACCAAGTTTGTGAAGGATTAGGAAAGTCTCAAATGTCAATATAAGTGAGTGCCGCCCTCACTTTTTAAATCACACATCATAACCTGAGCTCTCCATACAGTGATTCACTCGCATATCATACATCTCTAGTTCTCTAACATTAATCTTTGCGAGAAAATTAATTAAATAAGCGTTCAGAATGGCAAGCGCTGCTGTAGCACGTAACGTTGTTGGCATTATAGGTTTGTTTCTCCTTTAATATTCTCAAGCCTCTCTCTATATTCTTTCTCTGTTCTCCGAGTTTTTTCTTTTCTTTTCTATATGTTCCGAGCTCTTACATTTGTTCCCTTGCAGGCAATATCATCTCTTTTGGGCTTTTCTTCTCACCAGTGTAATTGATCTCCCCCACCTTTCTCTCTCTACATATCTCTCTCTCTATATATATATATATATACATATCTATCAGCGTTAACCAAAGTGTTGGGATGATGTTAACAATACAGGCCAACGTTTTATGGGATAATCAAGAAGAAGGCGGTGGAGGAGTTCAAACCTGATCCTTATCTGGCAACAGTCTTAAACTGTGCTTTTTGGGTGTTCTATGGAATGCCTTTTGTTCATCCTGATAGCCTTCTCGTGGTCACCATCAACAGCATTGGCCTCGTCTTCGAATTTATCTATCTCATCATCTTCCTCATCTACGCCACCAACAAGGGGCGGGTACGTCTATATATATGTGTGTGTGCGCGCGCGCGCCTCTCTTTAATTACCTAACAATAACATAATATGTTTATAGATAATTGTGAAAAATCATGCTTTAACATCTTCATTAATTGGTCTTATTTAGAAGAAGGTATTTTTGTGTCTTTTGGCGGAGGCTATTTTCTTTGCCGCCATCGTTCTGATAACAATGTTGGCACTGCATGGAACTGTAAGAAGGTCACTGGTAGTGGGAGTTCTGTGTGACGTGTTTAATGTGATGATGTATGTCGCTCCTCTCACAATCATGGTAAGTTTCGTTGACATTACAAGATTGCATATTCATTTGTAGACTTCTTTAAGACTATGTATTTAATACATATTGTGATAATGATGAAACAGGCAAAAGTGATAAAAACAAAGAGCGTCAAGTATATGCCCTTCTGGCTCTCTCTGGCTAACTTCCTAAATGGATTGTGCTGGACATCATATGCTTTGATCCATCCCTTCGACATTTACGTCCTGGTATATTCAGCTTCCTTCAACATTCTCTATTAACGTTTCTTGTCAGTTTTCTTGTCGATCTTTGAATATGAACTTTTCATTCGCTGAAAATTTCCTTGTGGTTGCAGATTAGTAATGGTGTAGGAGCAATTTCTGGGCTTGTACAACTCATACTATACGCATGCTACTGTTCCTGTAAACAAGCTCAAGAAGAGCACGATGATGTTTCAAAGCCAAACGAGGTTCAGCTTTCTGATGTCGATGCAAGCGCCAACGTCTGATAACCTCCCCAGCTTCGAATTACGCTCTTACTTTTTTCCCAATAGATCTCCTTTTTTATGCATATTTTTGGAACTATTTTTTCTTCACTTAAAATATTATGATTTTGTGTTTATGCAATTTAATTTCGATATTATCATAATAAATCCTAGCTTCTTGTTTGCGCTAAAAGTTTTAAGGGAAGTCATCAAACTAGACATAAAGACATTCCCTCCAAAAGAAAGAAAGACCCCAAAAAAATAAAATATAAAGAACGAATTAATACGTAAGGATAACAAATCAAATTTGTCTTAGTTCTGGTTTGGGAGAACTTAAAATAAGTATTTTTACACTTTTTGAAACAAAAACTGGTGCAGCGCAAAATTCCTTAGAATAAACTTTATTTAATTTATATGAATTATCTATCCAACTCCTACAAAGGATATGTGAGAGTAACTTGATATTGCATTTTAACTATATATGATTACCGTTGGAAACTACTACCTACGCAATTATTTGAATCAGCTATGGTCTCTGTTGTTTCTATTCATTAAAAAATGCATGTAATGCAAAGATCACGAGGCTTTATAGAAGGAGGAGCAATGATTAACTTCATAAATCATGACTCAACAAAGTAACAATTTATATTGTTATTATTACTAAGCTCTTCATTATCGAATGGCTTTTACAATTCGTGTCATCCATCCACCGTGATTCCCTCCTTCCCTACTCTTTGAATTGAATATAAATACAAATTGAGCCTCTACAATACAGAATGACAGGAACTCCTTGAGAGTGAAAAATCCTTCAAGGTCCTCGGTACCTGAGGAAACAAAAACAACCCTGAGGCTGATCAACTGGGATCATACCTCCACCCTTTGAAGTGTCGATAGCTTCCAACATGGAAACCACCTCGTCCATTTCTGGCCTCCTATCTGGATTAGCATCCCAGCATCTTTTCATCACGTTTGCCAGAGAGCTCGGGCAACACCTCGGTATCTCTGGCCTCAGATTCTGCAGTTAAAATAGATGGAATCAGTTGTAAGTGTAGGCAAAATTTGCAAATCAGTAACTGTTTTTGCCTAAAGCTTTTTGTTAAGGAAATCTTCTCTTCAAGATATGAGCTTATATTAACGCGGGTGTAGCCGCCTAATGCATTTCATATTACCTGACGTACAACAGCTGATGTCACTTCCGAGAAGCTAAGATCTGGGTATGGCATGTCACAGCAATATATCTCCCATAAGCATATACCAAAACTGTACACATCACACTTTCTATTATATGGATTACCATTTAAAACCTGCGCCGTAAAAATTTCTTCATGTGAGTTTAATAAATCGTCTTTTAAGAAATGAAATGAAACATGAATTAATAATGCAAGCTGAAGATCATTTATAATCCTTAGATATTGAAACAGGATAATAACAGGTGGCCTACAGTCCCTAAAAGGAGGTTGAAAGCCCATCCCTAAACCATCTCTGGGCAAATAGATAATGGTATTGCTCAGTAACAAACTGCGTGGCATCCTCTTTTCTTTTGGATCAAATATAATATATTTATGGGCATCAGGAAGCAATTCTAGGTCTCAGTGGTTGTAGATCCGACCTTCTGAGAGTAATGTTGCTAATATTGAACCTGTATGCTATGAGTAATTACTAAAGGAGGTACACTTTAGCATGCTAGATAACAAGCAAGAATATGTATGTTCTGAGTAATTAGCGTAAGCAGCAATTGCAATTTTGAGGACTTACATAAGTGAAGGTGAGAGCTACGAATGGGTGTTCAAAACAAACCCAGAAAGGTATGTAGGTATTGGTATTGTTCAGTAGAAAGGTAAAGGAGTCATTCATATACCTCAGGAGCCATGTAACCGAGTGTTCCAGTTTCACCAGTCATGTCATGAGGATTGGAAGCCTCGATACGAGCCACTCCAAAATCAGCTATTTTCAAGGTTCGAGTCCTGTCCAGAAGCATATTTTCTGTTTTGACGTCTCTGTGGACAATCTTTTCCATGTGAAGATAGCTCAACCTACAAAGTAAAGAACAGAGTTCTCAAGCTTAGAAAGCAAGTTTGATATCTTAAAAACTGATAAGACACACATTATGTTTAGGAAATGAACCCTCTCGCAAGATCAAGTGCCAATTGGACAACCACTTTAAAAGCCAGCTTCTTTCTCCGATTTTTTATGAGATAAGACTTCAGTGCGCCACCAGGACAATATTCAACAATAACACAACAAATATTATTGGGCATGCCCATATGACTATTTTCTGTTTGTATGTGAAGCTCTGATGTGCCCATTATCGCTCCTATAAACTGCAAAATAGATTTTACAATAGGCATGAATGAGAAAAATTTTAACATGAAAGTTCGAACCAATATCAGAAGGAAATTCCTCAAGGTAGAAATTTCCTTCATCCTAGATGCACTTGACAGTTTAAAGTTCCCCAAAACAGTGCAATTATGTTGTAACTTAACCATTCTCAACACTGATAGCTTCAATCAATATATATGTGAAACAGGATCAATAATTAGTTCCCCATATTTGATAGGATCAAATGAACTTCAGCTCAACAACTAAAACATGAAGCATAACCTAAACCAATCAGAATCGCACTACATATACACAACAAATCATTTTCCCGTATTAGCATCATGCCAAGTCCATAACCATTTGAGATATATCTTTCTGCCAGTTATAATTCTCTAATCTCAATGCCAAATCAATGTTTTACCTAAGCTGATGCCTGATGGGACCCAAAAGACAGGACCAAACCCTACAGTAAGGACCTTATTGCGGGTCCCACCAACGCAACTGCCAACCAAGAAACCGCACCCTCGGCAATTCCCAAAGGATACCAAAAAAAGGAAAAAGGACAGCAGAAATAAAACAGACAAGAATTAATCATGTTGAAATGTGACCACAATCAGGTTGAGATATCTCATGTCATGTGCCCTCTACAGTGTCATTCAATGTCCACGCTCTTCTTTTCATTCATCCTTTTCCTCCTTCAATTTTGTTTATTCGCTTACATATCTTCCACATTTTTTTCCTTTTACAAGCTATTGGGGTGTTCCACACCCGAAAAGAGGTAAAATATGGTAAAAGCAGAGAAATGAGAGTTGGGATATAAGTACAACCTTGGTTACATTAGGATGTTCAAGCTTATGCCAAACAGCAACTTCTTGTATAAAAGCTGCTCGCAGTGATGCTATTTCAGCTTCTGAACGATGGCCATCTTCTCCCCAATCAAGGAGCTTAACTGAGAGTAAAAAGGAAGGAAAAATTATTTGGCATTAGAATCAGCTGAGAAGCATTTGTCCATGGCTCACTTGTGGCTGTTCATTTAAAATAAAATAAGCTAGCTGCGGCTGACTTAATACATACAGGAATTTTAAAGTCAATGTTTTAAAAAAACATACAATTACAAACATAAAAACTAGAAGGGAAATTATTTTTTGCCTGTAGTTATGACTTCTCAGACCCCCCAAAAAAATAGTGATAACTTCGAGTTGAAGAGTTCCTGTAGCAAGCACGAAATAGAAGAATCTTTTCTGTGTAGAAATTAATAACTATGTGGAAGCATATTATCCAGTCACTTCCAGTCAACAATTTCAACTACATTACTTTTTATATAGAAAAAAAAAGTAGGTGCATACCAGAAATAAACATGAACACATGAAAGTTCCAAAAAGAAAAGAATATTAAAGCTGATACGCGTAACTGTCAAGCCACCTTGATCTTGTGAATTCTTGAAATATAAAATAAATACTCAGAACCAAAAGGGCAGTCAATCTTGTGATTCACTGATTTTGTTAATCTAGATCTGCAAGGTTCTAGTGCTTGTTGGTGCAAACTCATTCAATTAAACAGCTTAGTAGAAGAGTCAGAAAAATAAACAAAAGCTACCACTCAGACGTTTTATAAAACAGCTCAATGACATGGAGGAAGTAGCATATGGACTGTCAGTAATCACAAAAAAAATGCTCAATCTTGAGCTGAGAATTACATCCTTATCTGGTTCTAAGACTAGAAACATTTTGAAATTAAAATTAGTTAGACAATTTTTTTTAAAAAAAAAAACAAGCAAGCTAGAAGTAGCTGATCTTCTGGTTAACTCAGACAGATGCTACACTGATTATATAATTTAATAAACTCTTCTCTTCACTGTTGTACTTCCACTAGAAAATTAGAGCTAAGAATGATAGAATTGGGAGGAGATACAGAAATATGAGAAATTTGACTCCTGCATTTTCTAATGTCTGAGAAATCTTGACATTCAGAGGAATTGGCTTTAGCAATTCCAATCTCCGAATTGAAGCTCCAAAAGAAAAACCAGTTGAGAGAAGAAGTGGTACCTGCAACGTCTTGGCCATCATAAATGCCACGATGAACTGTGCCGAAAGTGCCACGAGCAATCACGCTCTTGATGATAAGCTTGGAGGGTTCAATCTCCCATTCTGGCCTGCTTCCTCCAGTAGACTTTCCTCCATACTCGTCTTCTTCCTTCTTCTTGCTCTTATCCATAGTCCATGCTCTGCTCAGATGCCTCTGAAGCTGCTCGTCCAAGCTCTTCAGGTCTATCTGATCCGCTCTCACATACCCTCCACCACCCCCACTCTCACTCTTCTGCTTCATCTATAACTCTTCTTCTCTTCTTCCCAATTCAAAAATCACAAAACTAATTCCCTCTATAAGTCGTCGAGGTTGATAAATAGAAAAATGGTGGCTGCGTTTGAGTACGCTCGTGCCAGCGTCTCTGTGCCTCCCTCTCTCAATAATCCATGTGGGCACATGGATTCTGCCTGAACACGACGTGTGTTTCTGTATGAGTTCTGAGTCTGACCCACGCCTTCTCTTCTCTTCCAATTTATATAATTTATTGAAACCCAGACATCTTTCTGTGTGCCCTCTGGCTCTGCTTTTTCTATATATTTTTTTTCTCAAGGTCCTTAATGGAATTCACGGTCAATGTACCTTTGTTACAGGAAAATATCTTTCAAATAGGCTTTGCTTCATTAATGGCTGATCACGCCATGAGGTTTACTCCAAAAACAACACCTGAGAGTTGTAATCATGGATTTATGACTTAGACATGATTCCCCACTAATACTGCGATGATCATATAACGCCAAACAACGATTATGCTTGTTTTGCTTTGTCTTTCTTTTGGTCTTTTCTAGGTGTGATTGTCGATTTGTTTTGCTTAATAAAAAAATTAATTAAATCAGTTTATTTTAAAAGCTTTGAGTTATCTATAGCCACTGAATGTGCTCTCTTTATATACATAGATCTTCCTGATCGATGCTCATCAATTATTTAAAAATCTTGACTGAAAAGAAATGTTACTTCTTATAAAGTGACAGATCGTCTCAGAGGTACTTCTAGCCAGTATCGTAATCTAATTCACGGGGATGACTAATTTAGGATTTTGATGATGCTAAAGTTGACTAGAGATCCTAAGACCACACGTTTGACATGAAATATACTCCCATAAAATATATATATATATATAAAGTTTATTCACTTTTTTTAAGAAAAAAGAAATCGAATAAATATTATATAATTAAATATAATTTCTTAATATCAATTTATTTTATATACTCTTCAATCTATTTAAATTAATTAATTATTTTTTATATTAATTATAATTAACTTATTTATTTAATAATCTATTTATAAAATTAATTATATATTATAATTAGAATCTGAGATGGTACGGATAGATAAGTTATAACAAGTCATTATATTTAAAAGAGGGAGAATTATTATAATAATTAAAGAGTTAATAATAATTTAAATATAAAAATTGATAACAAGTATGTTACTTACAGTGATTTATCCTTCAAAATATTCAGTCACAGATAATCTTGCAAATTGCAACGAAGCCAAGTAGGGAACATCATAAGATTGAAGTTTGTACAATAATTATTATATAAATATGTAGCTACTAGCTAGTTAGGTTCATGTGATTGGCTGTAAAAGCTGTTGATGACTTTGTGACTTTAATGTAAACAAGACATCATGGAAAGATGTGGGTAACACACTCATGAATCAGGAGGACGCCACTCAACTGGCCCGCCAATTTGCTCCAGATTCTTATTAACACCCCTCAACGGTAATACCCGTGATCTAACCAACGCATGACTGCCAGATTCCCATTATTCATTTTTTTTTATTTTATATATTTAAGATTATGAGTGAGGAGAGAGACAACTGGCAATCAAGCAATAAAACGACATCGTGCCTTGTGGGTTTTAGCTTTTAATTACATAAGTCTCGTGATCAACTTATAATCAAAGTCGAATCAGCCTGCTATATGTACGAGCTCTAATTAACACAAAATAATGCGAATGTGTTAGGCTAGATGGAGAATGAGTCTTGCGAGAGGATTGTATTGGACCATGGACACGACACATGCAAAACTTTGCACGTACACACACGTACACCTGAAATAAGTCCAAGTTCTACACTAAAAAGGTCGAACGATATATTTGACTTGATTTCACTAATTAATTAGAATCACAGGTTTGTACCAAGAAAAAAAATTAGAGTCACACATCTATTTTTTTTTTAATTTTTAAAAAAGTGTTGGGCTCACATGATCTAAAGGCATAGTGAAATCTTCCTTTCTCCTAGACAATACCAATTTTAAGCAGAATAAACTATCTATTATCTTCATACATAAATTTATATATCTAAAAGATAGGATGCTAGTTCAAATGTTGTGATTTGAACTATAATAAAATAGTATTTTTTAAAAATTAAATATGTTTCAAATATCTCATTTTTTTATCAATTAAATCCATATATAATAGGTAATTTTTTTTTTAATGTTCCTGTGACGGCAGGATTTTCCTATTGGGTCGTTTGGTCCAGGGATTGCTAAAGCCCACCGGTTTGTATCATGGCAAAAACTGCCAAGTCAAGAGTTTATGGATCTAATTTTTGAACAACGGCCCTAACCCAATGGATCCATCTTTAAAAACCTGTTCTTAAAGAGTTATGTATAGGCCCTCTCGGGGACATCCCACCAAATTTAGCACTGATAATAAAACATAAATTTATATTTTAAATATAAGTATATTCTCATTTGATAAGTGAATTAATAAGCGTTTTATAAATATTTTATAAATTTTAAAGTCTTACCCTAGTCTTGATAAGAAGATCATTGCGAAACATATCTAAATTTGTCCTTTACCAAAGCAAAAAATCTCATAAAATTTAGAAAAAATTAACTTTTTATTTTTATAATTTTAATTATATTATAATAATTAATCCTATAAACTTTTATTAGGTGTAATTTATTTTCTATAGTTTAAGGTCTTGCTTTAGTCTTGATAGGAGAATTGGTACAAAACATACTTAAACTTTTCTTTTACCAAAGCAAAAAATCCCATAAAATTTAGAAAAAATAATTTTTTATTTTTATAGTTTTGATTATATTATAATAATTAAGCCTATAAACTTTTACTTAGTATAATTACTTTTGTATAATTTTAACTAAATATAATATAATTTTTAAAATTTAATTATTTAAATATTAATCTTATATATATTTAAAAAATTATATATTCCATAAAATGTAAAAAATAAAATTTTAAATAATTAAATTATAAAAAATAAATTATAATAAGCTAGAATTGACAGATTAAATTACAATTAAATTAAAGAGTATTACTTTAAACTTGCATAAGCTCCATACAGGGTAAGGGTAGACCACATGATAGCGTGGTGCGTGGCAAGCAGAGAATCGTCCCCACACCAGATAAGGTAACATATATAACGAGAGGCGGATAACAAGATCAACGAGATTAACTCCCAATTTTGCCGTACCATGGTGGTTTTAAAATCTACTCCTCCACTGACATCTCTCCACACCAATCTAATTCTCTTCTTCAACCTCTCATCCAAACACTCTTCGTCTTCTCTTCTATTTCTCAGCCATGCCCACCCAACTAGACCCACTGGATCCTCCGGACTCTCCATTCGGTCTTACATGGAGAAACCCGATTCTATTTCCAATTTCGCTAACAAGGTCATCGGTTCACTTCCCGTCGTCGGCCTCATAGCAAGGATCCTCAGCGACGAAGGAGGCGTTGGTGGTGACATTATCGATTTTGCTGAATTCCGAAGGCGGGTTGGAAAGAAGTGTACCATTACTGATTCTAGAGCTTTCTATGAATTCCAAGATCGTCGAGGACGGGTAATAAGTCATATGATTTCCCCAAAAATAAAATTCCAACACTTTTTTTTTTTTAATTTTATAGTTAACTTTATCTAGTTGTTTTTTTTCCATTTTCTTGATTTTTCAACTATTATTATTATTATTATTATTATTGCTGCTTCACACTGCTCGACATTCTAAATATGAAAAAGGATTTTACTCATATGTAACATATGTTGTCACTTACATTAGATAGATTAGATGAGCAAGCTTTAGTCAGGACATTTTTGGTTTCATCAAAGAACTTTAAGGTCTTATTAGTTTAGGTTTAATGGTCAGGCTGAATTGAAAAGTCAAGACTATGAGAACTTATTATAAATTTTTAAATCATAAGGACTAAAGTGAAAGTTTAATAGAATTACATAGACAAAAAAAAGGTAATTTAACTTTTGATTTATAATAGTGTAGTACTATTTTAACTCTTGCAACCTCTCGTCTTTTAAACTTCTTGTTGTTCTCCGATGGGGGATATGGTATCGGTTGCTTTTGACTTGATTTAAAATGGGATTAATGAATGCATGTGACGATGTGCTGTTGACTTGGTGTCAATTTTATTGTGGGTAGGCGGGAGATCCGCTGTATGTTCTGTTATGCTGTTGGTTAGCAGCAGTTGGTGCTGGTCTACTCAAGTCTGAGGAGATTTTGGAAGGGGTTGCAAGGCTCCGGATCTCTAATGACATTGAATTTGAAGAGCAGAACTTCATTGCTTTAATGAATGAAGCCAGAGAGGTTAGTCTATTTCCATATATCCATGTATCACTTCTGGTTTCTCCATTATTTCCATATATCCATGTATCACTTCTGATTTCTCCATTCTTGCTGGGTTGTTCGGAGCAAGTCATTAAAAAAAGTTTCCCTTCTCCTCTCTTTTCAACTCATTTATATCTAATTTCATGTTCTATTGTCAGTTTCCTTATTATGTTGCCTTTGAAGAGAAACTGAAGTAGTTTGCTTTACCTCATAGACAATTCAGAAAAACTTGGCTGAACACTCATTCTCCAGTAGTGAAAGTTACCCTTCTTGTGCATATGTAACCACCATTTAGGGATCGACATGTATCAATATCATTCATATTATATGGATTATATGAAGATGTTCCGTTTAAGTGCATTTGATTAGCTTCTCATAATGTCAAGTAGGTAGGATTCTCCCGATTAACTTATGAATGATTCTGGATTCCAAAATTGACGATGATTGATAATGAAATCTATGGTTTCAAGCCATAAATCAAATCCCAACATGAGGTTTTGTTGGTAAAAATTTTCAGTCTGATTGAAAATTTAGCAGTCCCATTTTAAGCCTAATAATCTCCCCGATTCTGTTCATCATTGCTCTTTAATTGTTGTTGAAGGTTGGTAAATGGAATTGATGAATGCAAAGAGGTGCTTTTGACTTGTCATTAACTCGTGTCGCACAACACAGTGTGACATATGACCTCTTTCATTCATTTAATTAATGCTTTGATGAGTGTTATTCGGTTACATAGATATATGGCAGATGTTAGTAGCTCCTAGTTTCATTAGTGTTCCATCTGTAATTGTACATATAGTATACTTCTGGCATAACGGCACCAAAAAATGATATTGAAAAGTGCAGAGACGAGCAAAGCTGAAGGCTGCAGCTCCTTCAATCCCAATGGAGATCCGGGTTGAGAAGGCTCTTGATGCTATCTATGTCTGCTGCTTCGGGAAGGATCCTATAGAGGACGAAGACCAGAGACTGCTGATTATAATGCTGAGTTCTGTGTTCCCTTCAGTTAAGCAACCGGAGATGCAGCGGATGCTCAAAGACAAGAGACAGAGAGTGGAAGAAGGAGTTGAGGACGACTTTGTTTCCCAGGAAAAGCCCTTACCAAAAGAAGCTGTAGAACTTCAAATGAAGGACCTTCAATTTCTTCAACAAAATAGGGACACTTAACTAAGCCATGCATGTCATGATACTAGGCACATTTTGCTCTGGACAAATATGTATTCAAGAGTTCCCTTTTTTAAGCCAATTGACATGACATTTATAAATCTTGTGCTGTGCTGACGGTTAGAACTTTTAGTAGTTTCTAGAGCGAGCACCAGCGACTGCCTGGTTGTTAGCCATCTCCATTGGAATAGTACCTTGGACTTCCATCTTTATTAAACACAGTAGTCCTGTGGATAAATATGTTAACATAATGCATATGGTTAGAGAGAAAAAAATGGAGACCGAAGAGAAGAAAGCTTACCTGTAATTTACCACAGTTGAAATTCATCATGAAGAAAATATGAAATGAAAATGTATTATAATAGAATAAAAATAATGAAATTTGAAAGGAAAAACATATAAATCTAGATCATATAAAAATACTGAAGAAGCGTAACTTTCCATGGTCTTAATTTATGTAGGAACAAAGGTTTTATGAAAATATTTTACTTTCTAATTACTTAGAAACTACTATTAATTTGTTAATTAGGGGTTGGGACAGAACTCATCCCTTAAATTAAAGACATTGTTGATGATGCTAGACTCCTTTTTCATAGGGGTTAGGAGGTGATGATTAGTCATGTGTACATTGATAATAATGCAATACTCCCTCGTATCTTTTTATAGGCAACAATTTTCTCCATGTAAATAGTCATATATATATATATATAAATATTAATTTATATTTATTTAAACTTTAATATATTTTTTATCTTTATCCTGAATTAATTATACGTCTCCCTATTTATTTTCTCCCATATATTTTCTACTCACTTTCTCTCTCACTTATTATCTTCATAAATAATAGTATATTTTAAAAATAAGTTATATTTTTAATATATTTATTATTTTTAACTAATTTTAAACACTAGTTTTATCCATATGATTTGGATAATTGTCCCCTATAAAAAAAAATTGAGAGTAGCTTATTACTACAGTAACTTTTATATCCTTGATTGATCAGTCTCCGCCTTTTTACCAAGAGGTGGAAAGTGACTATGGAGGTGAAGTTATGCGGTTTTTTTCTCCTTTGTTGAGTGTAAATTATAAGGGATTTCAGTTTTCACTTAAACAGCTTTTTAATTTTTCAAAATTCTTTTTATAAAAAAATTAATTGATAAATCATGGGCATATATGAGTGCGGGTATCCGTGTCATGACTGTTATCTCCTGGAAGGCGTGATCACGTGTGGAGGTTGGGCCCACCAGTTCCCGAGGGTTCCAAATTCCCCATGCGGGCGTTTAAGCGAAGCTCACAAAAGGGATTGACTGTGGACCGTGGAGGTTAGTGCATGGCGTGTGTCGGGAAAACGGGGAAGAGACGACAGTGGGTCTGCATTCTGCAAATTCACTTCGCTTGACTTTGTGGGATTTCGAAGGTGAGCCATGGATCCTCCGGCAGCTCCAAGCCCAACTTTGACTCAGCGTGATCAATGGATCGTAGAATCTCAGGTCTATAAGATATACGAACACTTTGCCAGTATTCCTCCCAACGCCCAATCCGTCATGTAAGAATCTTTTTCCTCTCCATCATTCTCAAACCCTAGCTAATTCAATGCCTCTATAACTCATTATCTTCGATTCTAGGTTGGAGCTCCAGCGTGATAAACACATGTAGTTCCTGGAAAAAGGTCTTAGACATCTGGGTCCTGCGTTTTGGATGGCAAGTAACTCCTTCTCTTCGTTGCTTTCTTTTTTACTATAATATAGGCTCATATGAACTCTCTGTTGAAGTTTGTTTGTGGCTACTAAAGGTGCTTGCCTTCGCATATCTATTAGTGGAATAACCGCTTGATTATGTTGAGTTTGCGTATTAAAACTTATTTTCTTATCCCCCCCCCCCCCCCCGGGTTCTAGAAATAGCTATTCATCTTCCTAAATATTTTGCTTACCAGGATGATAATGTCTACTTCTTATGATCTGTTTCTAACCATTTATAATGGAGCCATCCCGTTAAATTGTTATTTGAGCTATTTGTGGGGTCCAACAAGCGCAGCACCCTAAACATGCCTTCTCTGCAGTCTCATTACCATAGCGGGAATGGTTGCATTTTTTAGCATCATAAGCACTATTTGCATCCTGATGGCAGCCCTGTAATTTTCATAAATTTGTGATATCCTCATCTTGGACCGTAATTTCTTCCCGAATTTATTTCTTGGTCTTAAATTTTGTGGCATGCAGTCAACCCTGGCTATGCTACTGGATCCTTCACTCCATTGCTTTCCTGGGAGAATCAGTTGATGATGAATTGGAAAATAATACCATTGATTTGCTTAGTTTTTGCCAGGTTTGACATTTTGATTGAATCTCATTGCTTAGTTATCTTGCTTTTTATGTAAATCTGTCTTATAACTTAATATCTCTCTCTCTATATATGACTGTCTTGTTCTCTCAACGTCTCTTTCCTTTCTTGCTCCCTTTGTCTATATTGGATTGTAAAGTACATGTGTGGTATTATTCTAATATTATAATATTGGTAAAATAGACATTTCTTTGATTTCCTCTCCCTCCTCTGCTTCTCATCCCCAATACGTGTCTTATATTTATTTTTATTTCTTGCAGGATCCAAATGGTGGGTATGGCGGGGGACCTGGCCACGTAAGCGACTGTATCACTTTCTGGCATATTTTCTTGTTGAATGTTAAGCTATGGCCTTGTTGGATGCTACAATGTGTATGCATAACGTGTTAATTAAGTAATGCATATGGTATACCTCCATATTTATGCATTATATTGCTGCTATTTATGTATGCAATGGGAGAATATAGTAATAGCATAGTGTTCAAATAGCTTTGATTAGAGGGCGTCGGTGGGCTTTATTGTATTGCATAAGTTAAAGCCACTTTAGTTTAATACGCTTTAGGTCACCCTTTTAATAAGTTTCTCCTTATGTTGGTGATTAATGAAGTAATACATGCCACTGTATTTACATATTATATTGCTGCTGTTTAAATATACCTAGGTATATAGCAATAGCAGAGTGTTCAAATAACTTACTTGCCTGATAAGTTTCTCCTTCTTTTATGTTATAATGGTTAATATATTTGTAATTCTCCTCTGATGCCTCATCTTGCCACAACTTATGCTGCAGTCAATAAACTTATCGCATTGGGTGGTCAGAAAGCTTTGGCATTGATAGGTGGTCAGTTTATGCTCTTGAAAACAAGCTTCTGTTATTATATTACATTATATGCACTTTTAGATTTTCTGTAATTGTCTGACATCTTGAAGTGAATGATGTTATTTTTTATACATATGATATTCTTAGAGATAAATTGTCTCGGTTTGTACATCAGATGAAACAACCAAATGGGGGATTCAGGATGCATGATGTAGGAGAAATTGATGTTCGAGCTTGCCACACTGCCATTTCTGTGAGTTTGTTGTTTCTGTTTCTCTATGTTAATCTCATGTTTGCTCACGCGTAGATATGTATATTCAATCAGACTGGGAACTTTGTGGATGACATCACACTTATCTCTTGCTTCATCAGAGTGTTCATTTCATTATCTTGAACTTGGCTTTTATGTCACATATTACTAACTAATGAGGAATGACAGGGTGTTAAGGCTATGGGCCAATTGACACCATTTTACTGCTAACCTCTATTGGCTTCATTGTGGGGTGAGATTTTAAATTGTGGCATATCATCCTTGAATTATTGAGTATCTTCCATATTATTCCTTGGCAACACCTTTTTCAGTTCTATACCACATTTCTTGTTTATGGTTTGAGCTTGGTTTTGTACCTACTTCTCTTGGCGATTTTATATTGCTTTCTTTGGAAGACAATTGTCACATGAATGATGAGATTATATTCATCAAACAATATATTGAATACCTCAAATACAAGTTTTGTTTATTTTGCTTATTTATTTGTTACCAGGATTTTTTCTGTGGCATAGAATTTAACATCTTGTTTGAACCAGGTTGCGAGTGTTTTGAACATTCTGGATGATGAACTGATCCGTAATGTTGGAGACTTCATTTTAAGGTTAGTTTGAAGCACCATTAATTTAATTTTGTTGCAGACCATTGCTGTATGTTGCCATATCAGATAACATTGTTCAGAATTGAAACTTTTTATGAGTTGTTCGCCTGAACATACTTGTTAGTGGTTATGGTATGTTGGGTTAGTAAAATCTCTTCTTGTCTGGTTTCTAGAATCTAAGATGCTTTTGACTGCCTTTGTATTGCATTTAGTAATTAGACAATGTTCAGTTGGCTCGTTATATATTTTAGCTATCTAACGGTTTGTTTAGACTTTTCACTTGGAATATCTTTTTAGGACTATAATTCTTGATTTAAATGCTTTATAATTAAATTGTGGAATGTTATCTATTTCTTATGGTCCATGCCATTTGCTCTGGCATTTCTCTGCAGCTATCAGACATACGAAGGGGGCATTGCTGGGGAACCTGGTTCTGAGGCTCATGGCGGGTATGCTTTATTCCACTCTCTGTCTCTCTTTGTTTGTTATGCCCTTTCCCAGGCTATGCTTTGCAATGTGGAATTGAAAATAAAGGGCGTGAGAAATGAGGCTGTTGGAAAAATGAGGTGGCGTTCAATTTGAACATTGGACCTTGGTAGGAAGCATCTAAAGTGTGGGAAGATTGAATGTGCATTCAAATTCCACTTTTATTATTTGGCCTTGCAAGTAAATATGGAGGGAAAATATGTAAAATTAAATAATTTACTAAATGGGTATAACATTTATAAATTATATTAATGTATTAAATATAACCTCATAATTATTCCCATTTAAGTATATAACATATACTTTCCTCCTATTCTGCCCATTAATAAGTAGTGACACTAATAAGAAACTCGTTCAGTAAACTTGCTTTAACCAATTTTTCTTAAAGCTTTTACTTGTACATGGCTGTTATGGCTCAGGAATTATATATATATATATATTTAGCATGGGATATGTATATATATTTGATGCATAGAATGTCAATGAGGAGGCCTTAGCTGAGTGGTCGCTTGATGAGAGTTAATCGCAGTGGTCTCGTGTTCAAACCCTGAGGACGGCAGAAGTAACGTTTTCTTTTAATTTTTTTCCCAGCATGAAATTACCGTTATGCCCTTCCCCCCTTTTACTCAGCTGAGCCGTACCCTTTCACCATTTCTCTTCTGATGTTCGCGGCGTTGCAGACGAAAATCAGCAGTAGCAGGAAGGAAACTTCACGCCATCGATGCCGTGTAGGAATCCGCTCCAATGTTTCGTTAGTTTCCCCTGCTGGTCGTCACCGTTGAGTCGTCACATCAGTTGGTAGCCGCGGTCCTTGTGATAAATGGAGCCTGTGGGGGAAATCTAGGGGGGTCGTAGTCGGTGGAAAAAGAGAGAGGAGGGTCGACGCTGTTGTGAGTCGCCGCCGAGGTCAATCGTCGTCGCCATTGTGTTGTTGGTAGTAATTGCCGTCGTGGTGTCAGATCAGGCCACTGTGGCTTTCTAGGTATTTAGTCCCTTCTCGACAATAGTGAAGTACTGTGATTGAGGGAAAGGAAGTAGAAAGAACAAAATTGGGAGCGATGGTGGACAGGGAAGAAGTTTGTTAGCGGCGCCGGAGACAGAGCTGCAGAGTTGTTGGCGATGGAAGGTAAGTACCCGACTCTATCTCCGTTTACTATCACCGGGATTGGAAATTCTGTTGTTAAAAGAGGAATCAAGAGATTGTTGTTGTGCGACCATTTCTGTTTAGTATGTGTGATGTCGTGGGGTAAGGGGGCTTGGACATTGTAAATATGTTTACAGGCTTAAATGCCAAATGTTACTGCTGTTGTGCGTGTGTCTAAGCAGGGTGTTGGATTGCTGTGTTCTGTTTAAGTATGTGTGTAGGTGAACCGTGAGGAAAGAGAAACAGAAGTCTGTTGCTGTGTGGGTGTTGCAGCTGTTTGGCTTGGTCCTTTGGATTGAGAAAGAATGATGGATGCTTGAATTGAGGAAATCTCCATGGAATTGAGACCGTGCGTGGTAAGTTTTTGGAGCTTTCTTCCTCAGTTGTTGTGTGAATGTTGCTGCTGTAGGTAAGTATATATAGGCTGCTGTTTGGATATATGTGTGTGAGACACTGGCGCTGCTGTGAATTTTAAACAGTATATGCTTATATATATATGACGATAGTTAACAGAACAAAAATAGTAAACGTTGAAGCTGCCGTTTGATCACTGAATTGTATAGAATATATAAATATATACACATGGGCTGCTGCTGCCATGAGGAGTTGGACAATAAATTATACTTGGTGCTGTTGTTGGTGTACATGTATGTGTGTAACTTGTGATCTTGGTTGATATTTATATATATAAAGTTGAGGTTTAAATGATAAGTAAAAGTGGTAATGAAATTAGCAATTGATATGAGATGTCATGGTATTATGGATGAATTTTGTGAAAGAAGAAATTGGAGAATAGTTTGGTCTTAAGTGGAATCTGAATTAAGTGTGTAATGTAAATTAGCTTGAAAGGAAGATGGGAATTTCTGTTGATATGCGGGTATGTGTAAATGAATTGGGAAGCTATTGGAAGTTAATGAGTATGTAAATATCTTGCAGTAATGGTATTAAATCGAAAGTACTTGGTATGGAAAAAGTGAACCTCATTTCTTTATGTAATAGGGAGTTTGAGAAGTGTGATGAATTTATTTGTCTATGGATGTTCATTAAGTATGATGGAATAAGGGATAAGGACAAATAGACATAACTAGGTAAAGATTAGTCAAATTTAATGTGGTTGCAAGATTTTAAAGTTTTTATAGTCAAAGGTTGTGGTTTTTCATACTTCAAGTGTTATATAATGAAAATAGTCTTCGGTACTAAAGAGATGCATAGTAATCATTGATGGAACGTTTTATTTTCAGAAAACGTGGAGAAAAAAATAATAATAAAGGGGAGAATGATATTCTATAGCTAAAAGCAAGAGTTAGTTAGTGGAGCATTCTAGGTGAGTAAATAACGTTCCTTAAAATTTACATTTTCAAATGGATTGTCATTTCAAATGTTGAATTTCAAATATGAATTTTGAAAAGCAAATTTTACAAAAGTTAGTTTAAATTATTAGAAATGATTTTCTTTTGATTGGTTTACAAAGGAACTATGGTTATGTTTGAAAGTGAATGAATATGCTTTTGAAAAGAGTTTGACAAAAGTTGCATTGAAATGATGATTATTCATGAAACATATTCCTATGCGAATTTCATATGTTTACACAGTAACTTGATTTTAAATGTACTTTCTGGGGTTTTTGAAATTCAAAATGGTTTTTACATGTGAAAGAAACCCCATGCATGATGGAAATGTTTTGAAATGACGGAATGTAGAACGCTGGTTGCTAACAACAGTACTGTTAGCCTTTGGTGCACCTTGGTTACCCGAGCTCGACGGATATACGTGGGTTTTATACTCGCGACGGATATTACGTGGGTCTCATACTTGCGATGGATATACGTGGGTCTCGTACTCGCGACAGATATATGTGGGTTTCATACTCGCGACGGTTAGTGGCCTTGAGTTACCAGATTATTACGTGGGTCTCGTACTCACGACGGCTAATGGCCTTGAGTCGCTAGATTGGTTATTTACCCTCGTGGACTGTATGTTCACGTCTGTTTTCGTTCTGTTGAAGTCCTACAAAAAGATTATAGTTTTCAAAGAATTGTTTTTAAACGATTGATTTGAAATGGTTATTTCAGATTATTGTTTTCCCTGAAAGGAAATGTTTATAAAAAGGTTTGTATCATGATGCGAAATATTATGAAATACACTTTCAGCATGATTATGTATTATTGATTTTCGTATTTTTAATCATGTTTTTGGGACGTTATTCATGAGTAGATTTTTGGCCTCAGATAGTACAGGTGACCTTAACCCTTTCGCTGAGCAGTGAAGAGTCTCGTTGCTGATCCGAAGTGTCGTTTTTGACAAAATTACTTTTGATGAAATTATCATCTAGAAAGTGTTTGTATTAGTTTGAAAAGAAGGTAAATGCTCCACATAGTCCTTAGAAAAGATTCTATTGATTTTGGAAAATGTTATGGAAACTTGAACATTTGCAGTCGGTTGTAGGATCATCGGAAGATTGGTTATACAGCGATTGTCCTGCTGAGATTCCTACAGAAGACTTGCTTTTGATTCATGAAATGTAATTTATTATGGTTTTCATTTCAAACGTTTCATTTAACGTTTGAGGCTTTCGGAATATGAAATTATTCATATTCTGTGCCGGTCGCGATTCCAATTTTGGGATGTGAAAGTGGCCCTTAGTATTACTCCTTTGATCATATTTTCATTTTCTTTCAAGCTGAACTGGTTTATTTGTGTTGAGATAATAATGATGTACTCTTCTTTCCTCAATTCTCATTGCTTTACCTAGAAAGTAAAGAGTAATTTGTCCCCATTTTTTTTTGCATTTATTCCAAATCCTCTTGGTGGATTCTAAAACTTGGCATTTGTAATATTTGTGGCAAGCTTGTGGATGTGCATATCTTTCCATGAAGTCCTAATAAATTTTGACTGTTTTACCAGGTACATCTTTTGCGGATTAGCTACAATGATTCTGATTGATGAAGTTAATCGCTTGGATCTGCCTCGTTTAACTGTAAGAGGAATCTTCCTCACCTTGTGGCTTTCAATTATTCTTAAAAAATTTCTTGAGGTTGCTGATGATATATTGTATACTTGTAATTTAGGAGTGGGGAGTATTCCGGCAAGGTCAGGAGTGTGGATTTCAGGGGAGAACTAATAAATTGGTTGATGGATGCTACTCTTTTTGGCAGGTGATATATATATATATATATATATATATATATATATATATATATTTGGTTATTTGTCTTTGTAACATAGTTTGATTGAAACTTGAATGTTAATCAGGGTGGCGTTGTTGATCTATTGCGAAGATTCTATTCCATTATTGAGAAACAAATGGCAAGCTTAGCTGCTCAGAAAGGTGATAGTGCTGAAGAGCGTTCACAGATTCCTACAACACCTGACGGATTTGAAGAAGGTTTGCATGGATTCTTTTATGTTGTTGAAATTTCCTCTTGATGCCAATATTTATTTCTAATTGCTTATTCCCATGAGCTTTTATATTTTCACAGGTGTGAAGAGGTCCTCTTCGGTTAATTTTAACAACATCGGCTGTAATTTGCTCATGGAACCCAGAGCAACAGAACCTCTTTTTCACAGCATTGCCTTGCAACGATACATTCTCCTATGCTCACAGGTCTGAATATATTCTACCTTCTGGTTATCTTCAACCCCTGCCTTTTTTGTCAGCTTGTGGTATCCTTGTATTGGGCGTTAATTAGTTGTAAGAATTGACATGACATTGACATTTAAATGATGGGGTTGATGCAGGAGCTAGAGGGTGGATTGAGAGACAAGCCGGGCAAGCTTAGAGATTATTATCATACATGTTACTGTTTAAGTGGGCTCTCATTGTGTCAGTATAGCTGGTAAAATAACCCTGATTCTGCACCCTTGCCCAAGTCAGTGTTAGGCCCCTACTCTAATCTCCTTGAACCCATCCATGCACTTTTCAATGTTGTCTTGGAACGATACCACGAGGCCCACCATTTCTTCTCTGCCTTCTCCTGACAGCTCACCACAATTCTATTCTGTTACCTATAACTAGAGCCATGTATTTTTTACTTTTTAGCTTGTAAATTGCAGCATTCCATTATCAACTGTTTGGCATATTACGCGAATCTTGGATATGAGTTCTGGATTTTTTTACTATACTTAAATTTGTTATTACCAAAAAGAGTATGTTAAATAGTAAAATACATGAATGCAAAACTTGCTATCCCCTGCGATGCAATGGCACGGGATCCGAACGCCCTTTATTTATCCCCACGCGTAGCTTGGAGTTAGCCTTTTATAGTGCGCTGGGCCTACTCCACGTGGCAACACGACTCTCGGAAAAAGCAATCAAATCATTACAACTCATCCATTAGAGCTGGCCAGTTAACTCTTGCCACGTGGTGGCATTGAGTTCCAAATCCTTACAAAACACGCCGTCATCTGATCTGTGATCACGTGTTTGATTCTTTTTGCGTCCAAAAGCCGTTAATCCTGCCTTGCTGTTGCTGGGCCGCTAACATCTCTATGAGTAAATGAACGTTCTCCAGGTCACTCGGAGAAGATAAGAATGAGAGGAGATATTTTTTTTTAGTTTTTGTTTTTGGGAATTTTTTAGAGTATTTTTTTTTTAAAACTAGCATCTTCAATCATAAGCAATTGAAATGTTATCCCTAAATCTAAAATTTAAAACATTAATACGTGAGCTTTTTTTTAAAGAATTAAATTTTAAAATGTTTTTTTAAATCTCTCCAGATAAAAATAATTTATATTCAAAATTATCTCCTATTTAATTCATTTTTTTTTTAAAAAAAAGTGGCTTATGTTTTGAGATTTAGGTTTAAACTTCTAATTTTTTCGATTTTTGAAATTAATCTTGTCATATTACTATAAGTCAGCAATATTTTTTTAATAATATTATTTCTTTCTCTTTAAGGTACTTTTAAGTTTGATTAAGATGACCGAAAGTCCAAAACGATATCCCCAAGCCCCAAGGTATCCAAATGCATTTTACTTAAATAATTAAAATGAATGAAATAAATAATGCATAATGCAGCTGTTGCAGAGGGAAGAGCGGGAGGTGTGAAGGCGCCTTCCTCGTTAGCCTCGACATTCTAACTCATTCCTCTGCTACCTCCCCTTCCCGCACATGAATTTCCTTGAAGTTCTCAACGATTTTTTTTTCAAATCCCTATTCTGCACTCTTCATTTCCTCAAAATTCCACTACCTATCACGCGCCTCTCTCCTCTTCTTCGTCTTCTTCCACCCTCCAAATATATAAATAAATACATTCAAATCAATTGGAGCCATCGACCCATATCTGTTCATAACGCCCCCTTCAAAAGTCTTGGCTCTTACTCCTTGGAGAGTTCTGTAGGCAACCCCTATATATCAATGAGGTACTGGTTTTTTTATTGCTTTTCTAGCATTTGATGAACGAGCGTATGGTTCTTTGGTCAACGTTTGCATTTTATCTTTTGCTTGTTTTCAACTCTGATAACTGAATATTGAATTTGATAACGCTTTATTTGTGAAATGCTAATCAGCATCTGGAGCATCCGGTTTAACATTGGTTGCTTCTGCTTTTATATGTAAATCTTATTGGGCGCTGGAGTTCCCTTCCTTCTTTGTTTTTGATGGATACGACATTTTCACTCGGGACTAGGCATGGAAATAGGTTAAGCTAGGCCAGGCTTTGGTGTTAACAGGCCATCCGCTTGAGCTTGGCCTGTGGCCTGTTAGAGGCTATTTTTTTTGCTTAAACCTAGCCTGGCCTGAAACCTATTTTAGAAAGCCTGATTTTTTTAATTATACTGATAGATCACCTAACAGGCCCTCATAATAGGCCCCCTAACAGGCTTGTTAAAATAAAATGTATAATAATACATATTAATTTAATAGTTTGACTCTTATATTATGTTCAATATGTAGTAGGTTTAACACCCATTTATTACATTTTAATATTAATTATATTTTCAATAACAGGCTCAGGCCGCCTGACAGGCCTAACAGGCTTCGTAAGAAGCCTGAGCCTCACCTCTTAAGAAGAACAGGCTTTTAAACAGGCCTGAGTCTGTGCATTTTCTTAAACAGGCCAGGCCAGAGGCCCCTGACAGGTTACCTGGTATGTTTCCATCCCTACTCGGGACTCTTTGGTTTTTTTAAAATGCTAATAACGAAAGAGAGAACCGATTGTGGAAAGGAAAATTTGGCTTGTTTTGTACTTGTAATTGAAATGGATGGATAATGCTAATTCTACTTGTTTTATGCCTTTCTCTGTTGTAGGCTTTCATCCATTTTTCTTGATTAATAAGTTCAATGCCTGGGTTAGCAATGAATGAATTAAATACGAATAATGAACGTAGCGTGGGATATACACCTCATAAGGAGAATTTTACTCAGCAAGCATCTCCGAGAAGTCCATTTAGCTCAAGTAATATCCGCAGTGGCTCTATTGATCTGCCTATTGATCGGTTGGTGGACACCTCTATTGAGCAATTGTATCGCAATGTGTGTGAATTGCTGAGTTCTGATCACTCACCTTCCAGGGTTAGTTTTTACTCATTTGGTGAAGAGTCAAGGATCGATTCAGAATTACGCCATTTAGTTGGAGATTTTGCAGATTTAGAGATTACAAAAGAGGTAGTTACAGAGTTCAAAGAGGAAAGAAACACTAGCGGATCAACTCCTGAAAAAGATATTGCATCAGATGGTGACAAGTCTACAAAGAACAAGGGCATGAACCATTCAACCAAATCAACCTGCAAAAGCAAAAACTTGCGTGAAAAGCCACCTATTGTCAAGAGGAATGAGAAGAATTTCAGAAAAGCAAATCCTCTTTATAGTCTGAAGAATCAGAGGAATGTTGGTTTGCTTGGTGTGAAGTCAAAGAATGGGATTGAAGGTCCTATTGACGGCCCAGAACTGGGACCATTCTTACTTAAGCAAACAAGAGAAATGATCTCTACAGGTGAGAATATGCAGAAGGCTCTTGATTTGGCTCTTAGAGCTCTGAATTCGTTTGAGATATGTACAAGTGGGAAACCCAGTTTAGAAATGGTTATGTGTTTGCACGTCTTGGCAACAATATACTGCAAAATAGGAAAACATAATGAAGCCATTCCTATTCTGGAGCGTTCTATTGATATTCCTGTTTTAGAATATGGCCACGATCACGCACTAGCTAAATTTGCGGGGTGCATGCATTTGGGTGACACTTATGCAATGATGGGCCATATGGAGAATTCGATATCTTTTTATACCCAAGGTCTGAAAATCCAGACACAAGCCTTGGGAGAAACAGACCCAAGACTCGGTGACACATGTCTCTATGTGGCGGAGGCTCATTTTGAAGCACTGCAGTTTGAGGAGGCCAAGTGTCTTTGCCAGAAGGCTCTTGATATTCACAGGAAAAATAGGTATACCACTTCCCTTGAAGAAGCATTAGATAGGAGACTAATGGGACTAATCTGTGACTCAAAGGGTGATTATGAATCCGCCCTCGAGCATTATGTTTCAGCAAGCATGATCATGGCCGCGAACGGCCAAGAATTAGATGCAGCTTCAGTTGATTACAGCATTGGAGATGCCTATTCATTTTTGGGACGCTACGATGAAGCAGTTTTGGCTTATCAGAAAGCACTCCCAGTGTTCAAGTCAACAAAAGGAGAGGATCACGCAGTTGCTTCAATTTACGTCCGTTTAGCTGACTTGTACCACAAGACAGGAAAGCTTAAGGAATCAAAATATTACTGCGAAAATTCCGTGAAGATTTTTGGGAAGACGAGCCTGAACCCTTGGATCCCCTCAGAAGAGATTGCAAGTGGGTTAATAGAAGTTGCTTCAACTTATGAATCGATGAATGATTTAGAGCAGGCATTGAAGTTACTGAAGAAGGCGTTGAAGATCTATGACAAAACCCATGGTCAACAAAACACTATCGCGGGAATTGAGGCCCAAATTGGGGCTATGTATTATATGCTAGGGAACTATTCTGATTCTTACAGCAGCTTTAAGAGTGCCGTTGACAAGTTTCGTGCCAGTGAAGATAAGGAATTTGCTTTGTTTGGGATTGCACTGAACCAAATGGGTCTGGTCTGCGTGCAGCTTTATGCAATAAACGAAGCGGCAGAATTGTTCCAAGAGGCCATGAGTATATTGGAACAAGAATATGGCTCATATCACCCGCACACCTTAGGGGCCTGCAGCAACCTAGCAGCCACTTATGACGCAATGAGCAGGTAACACACTTTCCTTCTACACATCTGGAAGTCGTGGGATAATTCATTTTTTGTGTGAAGCGTGAACTAAAATTTAATGATAAAATTTATGCATCAATTGAAGCCTTGAATACTTGCTGAATCTTGATGCTTGGTGAAAAGTGAGAACTTTAAATGTCAATTAAAATCATCGCTAAAAAAAATCACATCATTTTGATTGTGAAGGTATCATTAAGTATAGTGTTAAAACTTGTACGCGGCTCTTTAGCTTGCTTAATGTGTTTTTAAATATTAATTCAGTATAATTTCTGGCTTAAAAAAATGTTATATGGGTATCCTTTTATTGCATTTAAAAATTAACGTATGGATTTTAAGATAAAATATAGTTTTCGCCTATGGTTTTCGCAGGGTGGACGATGCCATAGAAATTTTGGAATATGTGATAGGCCTTCGAGAAGAGAAGTATGGAACAGCAACTCCAGATTTGGATGATGAGAAGCGGAGGCTGGCAGACTTGTTGAAAGAAGCAGGCAGGGCTCCAAAAACACAACATCCATATAACATCACTTGAAATTTCGGCCTATTCCAACTTATAAAAGAAGACGGCATAAAGATTATTTGAAGCAGGCAATGCATATAGAGTACGATGAAATTGATTTTTACTTCTTTTGATAATCATTTGTAAAGTTGGAAAGTTAAAGAGAAAAAAGAAAGACAATAAAAGGTGGAAATACTTTGCACTTCTGCGTCGCCTATTTAGCAAAAGATTTCCCAAGTTGACTGCGTTTGCATGTATTCTCTATACTATATAGATCACGAGATAGTTTTCTCATTTATTTTCTTGATTCTTGTAGAATAAAAATAATTTCACTAACAAACAATAGTTATAGCAGAAAGGAATTTACATTCTACACCCTAAACCCAAATATTAATTAAATTATCAAGCTCTGATCGACTCCAGACTTCTGGATTGCTGGTCAGGGCACGTTGCTCTCACTAATCAAGTCACGAGTTCGAATCGGCAAAAATACCATCATTTTTCTCATCAAATGGGGCATTCCAAGATGCCTCTCCTTTTTTGTTCGCCCAAAGAAAAAATGATAAGAAACCAATATTTACGTACCCAATGCAGAAAATGAGAAAAATAATTTTCCTATTGTTCTATTTTTGGCCAAAATATTCATCCTCAAGAGTCACATGAAAAATATTTTACGAAAGGGTCAAAATAAAATCAAGGTCTTGTGGACACCCCATAATGCAGCTTGAAAACTGTATTTTGCTTATAAATAATGTAACTTCCTATACATTTATATCGACAGTTACAGACTTTTACTCATATTGAAATTTATTTACAGATTTTTACTAGGATTGAAATTTTATACTAATGATTGATATTGATAGGAACTCAACGGCAACCAGCCAAGGGCATGGAAAATTTTGAATAAAATGAAAATATATATGCACCCCACTCACAATCATGCAGTATGACAGGCATGTCATGATTCATCAGGCTTTAGTTCAAGAATAACAGGGATCTCCTGCTTCTGGTCACCGCGCAAAACCTCTACCATCACCTGGATTGAACAACAACAACAACAAGCTTTATCCCATTAAATAGGATCGGTTATATGGATCATACAACGTCATTATACTTTATCAAAAACTAAATCTTTAAATAAATTATTGACTAGGAGATCCAGTTTAATGATCTTGTTGAGCATTTTCTTTGGCCTTCCTCTACTCGTTTTAACTGGAGTCTATACTATTTGATCTATCCTCCTCACCGGCGCCTCCCTTAACCTTCTTTACACGTGTCCAAACCACCTAAAACGGTTCTCTATTATTTTCTCTTCAATAGGTGCCACTCCAACTCTTCCCCATATTTATTCATTACGAATCTTATATTTTCTTGTATGCCTACACATCCATCTCAACATCCTCATCTCAGCTACCCAAACCTGAATTGAATATAATTCAAAATTAAAAAAAAAAAACTCATTAATGATCTATGGATTGGATTTAAGTATCCATCCATATACAGGATGATTAAACATAGGGGCAAAAAGAATTCAAACAAAAAAAAGATCAAGTTAATGAAGGTCGTGCATATCTTGGCTTCTTATTCCTTAGGTTTCATTAGATTATTTAACTATTGCTGTTTGGATTGACTTTTTAAGACAGACGTGACGTTTAAACCCTACGTTCCAAACAAAAAAAAATAAAAGAAAAAGTAGATAACATGTTTTAATTGAAATTTTGATTTTCTTTTAACGGAATCGCCCCTGGTGAATATTGCTAAAAATAGAATCTATCTTATTTTCCTTGCTGAAGGAAGGGGGCTGAGCATAGGTAAGAGATAACGATAGTGTTTAACTTTTGTAGGCCCAAATGGCAAGCAAATGAGCTCAATAATAACAGTATGATTGACCTTATTCTGCTACACCAATTTGACCTCTGGTCTGAACTCTGAACCATCTTTTTTTTGTTCGCAACAAAAATTGCAGAGTTCGATTTAAGTTTTTTTCTTTTAAAAAAATTCCACTCATAATCAAATTCATCTAAATATTGCAAGATTTCAAAATAGGGAGAAATACAACATTGCTAAAGGAAATAACATTAGGACCATACCTTGTCGCCCACTTTACACTGATCAAGAATTCTGTACAAATCACTTCCATTAGTAAACCTTTTTACCATTGACGGATGTTATGATGTCGCCTAAAACGAGTCTACCATAGTTATCACGTTTGGTTGGTTGCAGGCCCTACAAAAAACCAAAAAACAAATAAGTTTGAACTTCGAAGAATTTCGGTGAATGGGTATAGTACCATGAGCTGACATAACCAACAAAAGGTTAACAGGGTAAAAACAAGCATACAGCTTTCCCAGCTGGACCGTCAGCACGAGCATCCAAGAGAAGCACTCCACTTACACCCCAATGCTCCACAGACTGATCTGGTGCAAACTTGATCCCTAAAATAGGTCTTGCGACCTTCCAAAACCTCACCAATTGATCAACGATCCCACTTACCTGAATATGAGAAGTGATAACTGATAAGTGATCCATTTTAAAGGATGCCGAAAACAGAATTTTTCCACATCTCCTAATAGCTAATTTCATAAAAAGCAAGGTTTATGTTAAAACTCAGTGTGTCCACTGGAATAGAAAATTCAACGCCAGATGATGCACCAGATGGGGAATATATAGCCGTATTTATACCAATGAGGTTACCAGCACTATCCAAGAGTGGCCCCCCACTGTTCCCTGGGTTAATTGCAGCATCAGTCTGTATGACATCTTGAATTGGTCGGCCAGTTGCAGCTGAACTAATTTCTCGGCGAAGTCCACTATTGAGAATGTAAAAACAGGCACTTAATAAAAAAGGTAGAAAATGCAAAAATCAACCTAGTTGTTTTTGTTAGGATATATAGACGCAAAATTCAAAGTACAACATAAGACTTGGAAATTTTAATATTTAGATATAATGAGGTTTCATTTTTACTTTAAAAAAAATCGATTGATTTTGGTTTCATACCTGATTACACCAGTAGTAAGTGTCTGGTCTAGTCCAAACTGCACAAGGATAAAAGTCAGATTGGCCAAACAAACAATCAATTACGTTGACACACATAGCATTCCGGTTATAGATAATTATAAGCTTCATTAAGCAGTTCAGCAGCAAACATCTTTGAAAAATTCAAAGAAATTAAATCTTGACCATCACGATTACAATTTTAGTATTTTTTCTACTTTTTTTATCTTTCATAAAAATCTCCACGTGCATTCATTTTTATATTGAACATTAAATTGCAGCAGCATTTTCAACTCACTGATCTTAGCAGTGCTTCTGCACAAAATGTTGAGGAGAAAAAATGGTACTGTAAAGGGTGCAGGTGATACTGAATAAATGACATAATAAATAAAAATGGCAAATCTTTAACAAAAGACAAAAACCATTATGAAGTGAATAAAGATTATAATCAAGATTCATGTAAAATTTATCACAGATCTATGAATTGGGAATAACAGAATTGCCATAATCTCCAAAATTAGAAAAAGTGTAGATATTAGCAGAATGTAAATTTGTACTCACTGGGTTCCCAATACCAACAAGCAAGTCATTAGAAACACCAATAGGTATAGGCCTGAGTTTGTCTTTAGGTGCATCAACACGTAAAACAGCAACATCCTTATACTGATCAAAGCCAACAACTATGGCATCATATGTTGTCTGGTCGGCAAGAGTGACTCTCAAATTACTAGCACTAAGTTAAATAGGAAAAATTGCCTGCTGAGGCATTTTAAACCATCGCCACATGACAATCCACAGTCAAGTTTTCTTCTCAATAAGCACAAGGCAAGGGAATCAGGCATAAGCAAATTAATGTTAATTATTTTTTCCAAGCTTTTTAAAACAAATATAGAAGTGACCCCTCTAACTTCTTAAATCTGCTGCCATTTGGCAAGTGGCAACTATCTATGTTATGTTTCACGTCTAGTTGCAAAGTTTAAAGTTCCTAGCATCACATCATCCTAAAGCCGAATTTTGACTTGAACTGACAAACTTGATCGAAGGATTCAAATTTCAAAACCAAGCAACAGACCTTAGATCATAAGCTGCGCGGATGACGTGATAATTGGTCACAATACGACCTTCTGTATCCCAGATAAAGCCTGATCCAGAACCTTGTGGAACCTCCATTACGTCCAACGTAAAAGCATCCTGCCTAAGAAGTAACAATCCACCCGCTATTAAGAACATTATAATCCACATTCAAAACAAGAGAAAAAGAAATTAATCAAATTATAATCAGAAAATATCGATCAGCACTAATCAGCTAGATGCTTTGTTATGGCCTGAAAATTGATTGAGAAAAAAAAATAATAAATAAATTTAACTTAAGGGTTATATTCGGTGCAGAAATTTCAAACTAAACGGGTTAGCTGAGTGGTCTAGTGACAAGAGTTCAAATCAGGATACCCGTGTTCGAGCCATGGCCAGAGCAGAAGGAAAGTTTGTTTTTCTTTTCTCACATGCGAAATTACCAAAATGCCCTCACCCTTTTTCTGCATAAGTCATTCGCCATTTCCATTTTCCCTCTGAATCTCCTCAGCGTCGCAGGCGGAAGGAAGCGGCGGGAGCAGAGTCAGCGAGCGGCTCGGGGAAGGCTTCCACGGCACGAAAGGTCGGCTGCTGTCGCCTTTAAGTTTGAGGCACTCCTTCTCCATTTCAAATTTTTCTGTCGACGGTGGGTTCAGGGAGAGGAGAGTGGAAGGGAAGTCCTGCTGGGTGTCGGAAGTTCTGCAATTGGGTTCTGTCGCGGGTTTATACTCTTTCCAGTAGACTACCCTTGTGGCTGTCACCGTCGTCGTGCAAGCAGCTTCTCCTGTTGCCGCTGCTCTGTGAGACTTGTACTGTAGCTGCTTCGGTTCAGAGCTTCTTCCCTTTCGATGCGCAGAAACTAAGTAATTTGAAGCGGTGGAAATTGTTCCAAGTTAGGAATTTGATTTCTTTCTTCTCCCTGGCTTGTTAGGTATGTTCGGTATTTGCCCTTCTGTTTCATGCCCTGTGTTGGATCAATGAGTTTCTATAGCAATTCAATCCTCAATGTTCTTCTCTGTGCAGTCATGGTGCGTGGTTTGGTACCAGCTACTGCAAGTTTACCGAGCTCCTTCCTTATCTCCGTCCAGTTCCTTTGGATAGTGGTACGTATGGACCACTTATTCTCCTTTCGATTTGAATCAGTGCTCCCTGTCGTGGGATAATTTAAATTTCCATTTTCTCTGTTTGCTGAGCTGCGATGATTGTATGAGAGAAGGTTGTGTGTATGAAATTGTTGCTGGACAGGAGATACCGTGGGGTGGATTTAGAAAAAAAAGAATTCTGGGTTGATAAGAGGTGTATATGATTTGCTAGGATGGTTGGGATGCACACATTTATGAGATTTTGTTAGAATTCTATCAATAAAGTATTTGAGGTTGTGAGTTAGCTGAAGGATGATACATAGGAAGATATGTGTATGCACTGTGGTCATTGCTACTGTGTGTGGGGGTGTTCTGTATGTGCAGTGTATGTGTTTTGGAATATGGTTGCTAGAGTGGTCTCTGTTAGCCGTGTGCTCATAGGTATGGGTTTGCTTTTTCTGTCTTGAAAAAAAAAAATCTGAAATTTTCTGGTATGGGAAGGAGATGGGGCATTATTGCTGTTTGCACCTAAGTATGAATATTGCTAATTAAATGAAAGAAGAATAAAGGTGATTGGGGATTGTTATGCAAATGCATATGTATATATATATATATACACACATATGAAAATAAAGATGAAATAGAAAGCTTATGGAGTTCGAGTGCCAGAATTAAGTAGTTCTGGGAGAAATTTGGAAGTTATAAAGTTTTGTAAGGGATGTGTTCAATGTTTAGAAATGATGAAGTGTTTGCCTTTATATTTGGTTGTAGCTTAAAAGTGATTTATTTATGTTGAAACTTTAAATAGGATGTTAATATACTATTTCAAAATACCAGGGGATTTAGAAAGGAAAGTAATTGAAGTGGTTGGGCTGAAAGAGTAACTGTTTAGGAGCGTGACAGGTGAGTGAATAACGTTCCCTAAAATTTACATTTTTCAAATGCATTGTCATTCCAAATGATGAATTTCAAATATGGATTTTGAAAAGCAAGTTGTACGAAAGTACGGTTTAAATCGTTAGAGATGATTTTCTTTCGATTAATTTACAAAAGATTACGATTATGCATGAAAATGGATAAAGAAGCTTTAGAAAAAGATTTGACAGTGAACTGATGTTATTCATGAAATATTTCTCTGTGAATTGCATATGTTTTTACAGTAACATGATTTTGTATGTTCATGCTGGGGTAACAGAAATTCAAAGTGACTTTATCAATGATTATGATATTTGAAACGATTGAGATCTTTACATGTGAAAAGGACCCCACGCATGAGAGAAACGTTTTAGGACGGAATACAGAACGCTGGTTGCTAACAGCAGTACTGTTAGTCCTTGGTGCACCTTGGTACTCGAGCTCGACAGTTTGTGGCATAGCCACCAGAATTATTTCGTGGGATTCGTTCTCGCGACAGTTTGTGGCCTTGAGCCACCAGAATTATTTCGTGGGAATTTATTCTCGCGACAGTTTGTGGCATAGCCACCAGAATTATTTCGTGGGATTCGTTCTCGCGACAGTTAGTGGCTTCGAGCCACCAGAATGGTTAGTTACCCTCGTGGACTGTGTGTCCACGTCTGTTTTCGTTCTGTTGAAGTCCTACAGAAAGATCATGGTTTTAAAAGGATTGGTTTGAAAGATTTATTTGAAATAGTATTTCATGTTATTATTTCCCCTGAAACACAATTGTTAAAGAAAAGGTTTGCATTAGATTACGAAGCGTTAAGAAATACATTTTTAAGATGATTATGCATTGTTTATTTTCCGCATTCTTTAAATCATGTTTTTGGGACGTTATTCACGAGTAGATTATTTGGCCTCAGATAGTGCAGGTGACCTTAACCTTCCCGCTGAGCAGTGAAGAGCCTCGTTGCCGATCCGAAGCATCGTTTTTGACAAAATTATTTTTGATATAATTATCGTTAAGAAAATGCTTGTATTATTTTGAAATGAAGGTAAATGCTCCACATAGTCCTTAGAAAAGATTCTGTTTATTTCAGAAAATATTATGGAAAGTTTGACTGTTCTATCTAAAGTATTAGGCTTTCAGAATGTGAAATTATTCATATTCTGTGCCAGTCACGGTCCAAATTTTGGGTCGTGACATGCTTACTTGGCAGAAAGATTGGTAATGTATACAACGGAGGGAGTGTTCTCTTGGAAGAGACGAACAGTAGCGAGCTCATCGGACTGCAATTTCCTGGGCGAAGTGACCACGAAAGCGGAAGCAGAACCAACATTCCCAATAAAGGAGGATAAAGACAGAGCAATGAAAGTGAAGAGAAGGAGAAGAGAATTGAGTTTAGGAGAGGAAGTAGTCGAAGTGATTGATAAGGAGTGATGCGAGAGCTTCGAGAGAAAGCAGGGCGAAGAACAAAGAGTGTACGATAATTGGGAGTGAAGCTTTTGTGGATAAGACCAACGGATTTGGAAACGTAGATTGCAGGTTTGTAGCTCAGGAAGCGAGAAACTGTGGATGTGGAATGCGAGCATGTGGAAGAGAGTGAACAAGAAAAAGCCATTTCTGTTCCGAGGTAGATTTGGAGCTTCGTTTTTATATTATACTATTATTCAAATAATAATAATTCAAAGACTTACACGTGGATTTTTAAGCAATAGTATAATTCCCATAAAACTTCTTGAAAGATCTCAATTTTTTTATACTTTTTCAATAAAAATATAAACAACATAACAACCTAACAATTCTACTCAATCTTTGAAGCTGCATAGTAAGCATAAAATGAATATAACTCTATCTTAAACCCTTGCTTAAAAAACTATAGGTATCCATCATGCCCAGATATATACATATAGTTATCCAAGCTCTATAGACTATATACATATACATGCCTGAACAATTCAAAATAATGATTCTTAAATCAAAATTTAACTAAATAAAGCATAATTAAAACAGTGTACGCATCATTCTCTTGTAACAGAATTTAAATTTACCTCCAGAGTGGATACATTGATAGGCTTCAAGAAAGGCAGGAGCAAGATAACCCATCCTCTAATAAATACAGGACGAATCCTCCACTTCACCAAGTAGAGGCAGAATGGGCCTCATACTCATAATCAAGAACACTAATTAGTGTTTAAATCGATAGTAGGACTCACTAAGAACCCTATAAATAATCTCAAAATATCAATATCATTGATCAGGAAGAAAGGAGGGAACAAAACAATAAACGCGCAGTCTTATTTATAAGCCTATATGCTCTGTGTAGCTATAAATAAATCTCCATCTTGGCTATAACACTCGATGGTAAAATGAAAAGTATCCGCAGGAACTACAAAATTTTATCAAGAGGTCTTAGCTCTCTTGGTACGGCTTCAAAATTTCCAGCATCTACATCAGATTGCCGCATGGGTTGCTTCCCCGTTTTCCAGAAAATGCCCTCTGCTAGGTGCTCCTTGTTTGGCGTGAGAAGTACATAATTGGGATCTGCCCTTTCGTAACTGTAAAGAAGTAAGAGAAGCGCATCTAAATATTAACACATGTCCCGTTACGACTGAGTACAGTAACACACAGCTTATTATTATGCCATGAACTCATATAAATAGGGTAATGCTGAACGTTGTTCTCATTTTTATGCCGCAACATTGCTTGCATCTATAGTAACCTACAACTAAATTAGCGTATAATCTGTTGAAACAAAAGATAGAAGTTAATGCAAATAAATGAACCTGGCTTTTCTAAGACTCTCGCTTTGGATGCCAAATCCATATCGCATATTACCATCAGCACGATCACGAGTGGCTACGAAAAAATAGACCATGCTCAGTACTCCAAACATCCAACACCAGGATGATACATTACTAATAATCAAACTGGGAACCCATAGACAAAATCAACCACAACAACTTTTACTATGTTTAAATATATACTTTTCATTTTTGTTTTATTTTCTGATAGAGTTCATAGTAGCAGGTTGAGGTAAATTTTAACCGTCCCTTTAGTTGTGCAAGGGTTGTACAAAAATTACCATCAGGTCGAATTGCATACAGGGATGAGAAAATAATTATTTCACATTATAGATATCAACATTTTCATGCCTACTGCTTCCTGTAGTAGGGCAAAACTAGGAACAGGATTTTGGATGCCTGGAATTATTTTAAGAAATAGAGCATTTCGACAAGAATCTAGAAGCTGAAGGAGGCAAACATGGATTCATTTCGGCGGAAGAAGCCTCGATGCAAGTCCACACCTAATGGCAATATATTATATATACGTGAGGGGATAATAGGTATAAGCCTATAATATGTGTGTTATAAATACAAAAATGACAAGTTAGGGTATAGAAGTGTTGTATAACCTCCAGGCCAGGGACACAGACAAGAACCAATGGAGAAAGAGGAAAAAGAATGTAGTGAGTATGAAGAGAGGAACCCCTCTAGAGACACCTGAAATGTTGAAAGTAAAAGAAGGTTTCCACCAAGACTTGATTGCCAATGCCATTGAAAAGCTACGATGTCCAACCTTTGCCTGAAAAGGGGGGTGATAGTCTTGTTAAATCCAACCTAATCCATATGCAACTGTATAACATAGTATCAGCAGTTTACCTTCAACAATAAGTTCTTATTCGCTTGCCAGGATGCTCCTACTTGAAAAGTGGAGTCAGGGATATTGTTCGATGTCATGACATCATCAACACTTTCAGACAAAGAAAATAACATCTTACTACATTAGTGCACAAATATGAATATCTACCAATATCTGAAGTTTTTTTTTTAATACCTCGTCTGTAACTCAAAACCAAAATCAATGTAGTTTGTAATTCCAACTACATCCTCCTGTTCAAAGGGGTTCTTCACCTGTTCAATTCAAGTGAAAGACTTATTCAGCAAAATATTCATTTATACAATTACACCTGTCAGTTTGAGAGTGCAACTCAAAGTCAAAATAAAAATCACGTTAATATTAGAAGAATAAAGCAGTCGACAAGAAACTGTAAGCAGCCTCTTGGATGGAATTGTATCAACAAAAATATGAATTGAATCAGATCGAAAGGTCAAAGCACCTAGGCATAGACATAGCCAGGTCCTGGGTATATTATATAACCCTGTAATTTAAGTACCTTTTGTGATTACAGTGGAATCAACTTGGCAACTAAAGGGACTGTTAAAGATATTCAGTTTAATGAGAAAGATTATAGGGATTGAGAAGTTTAATGAGAGAGATTATAGGGATTGGAAAAGAGAGATTATAGGAGATATTGTTGTGATTTTATCAATCCCAGATTATATGCTGTAAATCACACCCAAGTCGGGATACCATATGTGTATATATGTAACAGAGTAGCAAAGTAATACAGACAAGAAAGAAAAATTACACAGAACCTTGAGTTATCTGTCTTTCTTCTCACTGTTATCGACATGGATTCACACAGGGACATATCCCAAGTTTCCAGAAATTACAAGTTTATTCAATAATGTACTCTCTCCGGTCTTAACCAGTCTCATTTCATAATATATGTCAACATTACAGTTAAAATAAAATCTGTTTACATACAACCATGAATGACAAATTCAGTGCTCATGCTCAACATCATGTCATTCAACATAAATGCAACAATTATGCAACAAGAAAAATCAGACACCAATATAGGGACAGCAATCCACTGAAGAGAAAAAGAAAAGGAGAGATAGAATGAAGAAACATACCCGTCTTTGGACAACCATATGTTGATAAAATGAGGCGATAAACTGCAAATTGTTTAGACTTTAAAATTTCAGTGCACGGTTCCCAATATTTTAATTACTAAAATAAATGAAGAAATAATGCATTAACTTGGCTTGAAGTTAAATCACACCAGCTTGAGTTGAATGCATATATTAGACAACAGGTCGGTGCAAAATTTCATATTACTTCCATAGTGGTGATTAGTGAAAGTTTTTCATGATACCAATCACCAAATTTGATGAGCTTCATGAAGCAAACAAAAAATTAACTAGTCAAAATAAATGGAAAAATTCGCAAACTTAATAATCAATTTGAGATCCAGACAATAAATAAATAAATCTGAGAAAGCAGTATATACCTGAGAACTTCTAACAAGCTCAAGACCAAAATTGAAGGATGGACTCAAGGGGCTACCGGATCCCACACCATAACCAATGGCACAACTCCAGTTCATCAAATTTGTGAGCTTTGAATCTCCATCTAAAGAATCAGAGTCAAAATAAAAAATCTGCACACAAATTACTTAATTCACTCATTTTCTTCACAAAGCCTTACACTGTGGCTCATACTGCACTCCAGCTGTTACCCTTCCCATCCTGCTGACCAGCCACACACTTTTTTGTATTTCGTCTTTCACTGCAAGGCACGACAATCGCATAACATATTCATAATCGTTGCTTCTCTCCAACCAGATCGTAAAGCAACACTTCCTTCCAAAATTCCCAATCCAGAAGGTAAAATTAACCAAACATGGGAAGAAAAATACAGTCACGTATTCTCAAGTTTTTACAAAACTAAACATCCTTCCTAGGAGGAGATCTTAAAAGCACATCAGCTTGGTGGATTCAGAATTTACTCTTGTAGTGTTTGAACCTACTTTAGTAAGGAGAGATACCATGACATCCCTCTTTATTAGCTAGACTAAATTTCTTAGTTATATAGTATTGTCTTTAATTCAATAAAATAAATCCAATGTGCAGTTTATAATAATAATGCAAGGTTTTAGCATAAAAGTCACCTAATTCCTATTGACAAAGATTAGAGGCAGCAAAGGAGGAGGAAAAGGTAAAAGAGAGAACAAAGCCATTAGTTTCCTATACTAGTCTTTCCAATATTTTGCTGCAAAGCTTAAAATTTTTCCAACAAAAAACTAGTTAATAGCAATGTGAACCAAAATCAGAGAAAGTTAGCATTATAGGAGAAAAAAATGACAAAATGTCAAGTGTCACATGCAAATCCTTTCATTTCATGAAATCCAAGAGGCTGATATAATGAATCAGAATGCAAATTACTGTATAGAGAACTCCTAAAATCATGATCTCACAAGGCAAAGTTTCATTGACATGAAAATCAGGTAACATACTAGCAAAAGGCATAAGTGAGACGCCACAAGAAAGGTTTTTAGAACCATATCTCAATCCAATCTGGCCATAGTCTTCTGAAGATTCTCTGTACAGATGGTTAGCTTCATGAACAATATCATATTGTAATGCAATACTTTGGATGTACAGAATACCATAAAAACTCAATCCACATGCTGCAACCAGTGCACCTTTTCTTCAAAAGCAAAGGGAAAATTCCATAAGCTCCAAATCCATATTTTGGATAGTAAGCACACGATCTCATCTGCAAAATCCTGAAGATATAGCATGTATAATCTTTACTACTCCAATGGCAAGAAACCAACTGGGGGATGGAACATATGAATTGGAGCTTCATATTTGAAAATAAGAATCACTTACTGATCAGAGTTTGACACATAAAGATCGACGAACGTGTGAGGATCATGAACATCACTGTATGCTCCACCAAGGAAAAAAAATAACACTCAACAAACTATATAATAAAGGCATACGTGTAAAAACTAGACTATAACAAGATCACAAGACCTTTGCCATCGAAATAATGCATTCCCTATGACATTCTCTTCTGTTTTGTGATCAAGAGGACCTGAAACCTAAACAGGTTAAGGGAAAATGATTCTGGTCATAACTCCAACTTCCTGATCTCTTAATCAAAACCATAACACAAAACTGAAAAACTGTATATAAATAAAAACTAATATCTTTCATGGATACTGTTGCAATAAGATCCACATGAGGATCATCAATTGGCTTTAGCATAATTCTTGTGGTAAAATGCCTTGCTTCCTGAAAGTAATCCTCAAAAAGGCATTTCAAAGCAAGTTTCCCAAATAACAATTTGTAAGAAGGAATCAACATCCTGCATCATAAGAACCATATCAACTTCCTAAAACATATAAACATGAACCAGATTATTCCTGTGTGCATGATTTAACGCACAGACGCTATTACTACCATTATACAATAAGGGGGATGCAATGCACAATACAAAAATGGATGAACACAATAAAACATAAATCTGAACCAGATCATTACTGTATGCACATGATTTATTGCACATATGCTATTAGGACCATAATATATCGAATGAGGGGAATGAAATTCACATTATGACAACGGATAGACATAATAAATTGAATTTACATATCTCGAGATTGACGCACCCATTGGGGTTATCCATATTATCCACCACATAGGGCTAGATAATCGAGGCTCATAGCTCTTTGCTAAATGAAACATCAATTGTATCTAAATTTTAAATTTCAAATAGCAACAACTACGATCCCAAAGAGAGAAAACCAGAACAATTACGAATTACTATCAAACGGAATCATTGAGTAAACTGAACAGAAAAGAACACAAAAAGCAGGGCCGGGGATATATGAATTCAACAGAAACGTGCAAGTGAAATGAATGAGCGGGTAACCTGTCACGAGCTGCAAAGGGAGGGAAATCAAAGAGAGGAGGCACCAGCACCACCGGAGGAGGAGTTGGCTTATCGACAAAATTCCCCATTGCTCTGGGCTGCGTCTACGGTTTCAGTGATTACAGAAAGAGGGTGTGCATCAGGGTGTGAAGCGCGAAGAGACTTTACAAGTTTATGTTTAAGATTAGGAAACTTGGTCCCAACGGACCGAATTGCGACACCGCCTTTCTTGTAGCGTTGACCGTTTCAGCTTCCAAATTTGAGTAGCATTGACGATGGGCTTTTGTGGGCCTTCATTTAGATGGGTTGGACTGTAAGGTTTTTTGGTAAAGCTGGACTGTTTAATTTTTTATTGTACCCAAAAAAAAAATCTTAAAGTAAATCATGTTTAAACTCTAATATATAATTTTTTATACTAAATTGCAGGTACTAAAATTTCATTCGTATCATTTTAAATATATTTATTTATGATATTATTTTAGAATATGTAACATATATTTATATAATTATATAATATCATATTATATACTTTACCTAGTAAAAGTAAATAAATCAAATAAAATATAATTTTTCAGTTCTAAATATAGAACATATTTAAATAATTTAACTAGATTAATAATATTAGTTAAATTGACTATTATAATATATTTTTTCTCAAGTATCATAATTATTTTTATCAACTCTCTATAATTATTTTTGAAAGAGGATCAATATGGATAATTTAAAAAATAGTTTGTAAATTTAAAAAATATATATTATAATAATGCATAAGGAAAATAATACGTAACCTTCTCTATTTCTCTGTTCCCGATTAAAAAGGTTATTATTGTTGCTATTCCAATATGTATATTATACTATATCCTAGGATGAAATATACACATTGCACTAAACATCATTTTTTTTATTACGAAATTATTGTTTTGTTCTTTTTTATTTTGCAATGTATATTTTATTAATCATATATGTAACCACAATGTCAAAATATAGTGATTTTTCTTGCCTGCTTTCACTTTGCTGCCATGATTTAAAAGTTTTATTATGGATATTGGCTAATGATTATTGTGAACTATCAGCAAATTCGTGTGATGTGTAATATACACAATTTATTATTTAAAGAATGGAGAGAGAGTTATCTACCTATTGGGATTGCCTTTTATCTTTGCTTCTTAGGAATTGCACTGATACAATTTGATTTCTTACCCTTTAGCGAGTAGCGATTATGTTTAGGTACGTTTATTTAATTGTCGTAGTTTTATGTTACGATTTCTTGGCGTTTAGCGAGTTGTAAACTTGTTTAATTTTGTTCTTACCGCACAACGCGCGGGGTATGAATTACTCATTCAAAATTAAAAATATAGACTCTAATAAGTATTTCCTCATGATTTTTTTTTAAAAAAATATTACAGATGTTCATCTTGGTTTGGCTGTGCCTAGAACTCTAATACATCTAGATGGATGTTTTTCAAGCTGACACATTATGTTTTGGTTTTCGTCATTACAACGAGTAATCATAATCCGTTGGTTCCCCACCACCACCCCCCGACAAAATAAAAAATACGAACATCATAATTGTTTGGTGTATATTAAGAGAAACGGGGTAAATTGAGTTCTCAAAATACATCTAGATGAACTCTGTAAGCAAGAGGTAAAATATAAAAAGACTGTTTCAGAATTATGCTTGGGTTCATTCCCTTTTGAATGACCACATCTATCTAAACATTTTTACCATGGAGACAAAGACACGTAGTTCGGCCTGTTGTGCTTCAGATGAAACAACTACATATAGCCTATTATTCATGCCTTTACAAGAAGCGACCGCATTAGGGCGGAAGCTCGAGCAGAGAAACAGACTACGATGTCTTTCATTAGAGATGGCCCAGGGTGTGATTACTCCTCGGGACTTCACCCCTGCGACAAAATTACTTGGCTTCACAATGTAGTCCCATGACACCATGGTGTTTCTATGCAACTACTTGCGACTTGGGAGCTAATGTAATGGGACAGACATTGAAAGCAATGCAGCGAGCTGCTTTCGCCAGCTTAAACCGCTCTTTTTCATCCAGAGGCCTCTCGATCACTTTCACAACGTTGACATCCTACAACCCAACAATAACAAGCATTCGTTTATGTTAAAGTAACGATTAAATGACATGACCCAAAGCAAAATATCTACCCAAGTTTAATTAATATATTTCGTGAAGGCATCAAAGGTAAATCTAGCTCTGGTAAAACGCAATAGAAGAAGGCAAACCATAAATAAACAAGACGATAATTTGCTGTTTCTGGTCAGCTAGGTAGCAGTGTAATAAATTGCAGAAGATTAACACCTCCTTTTAGGAAACATCGTATGGGATTAGAAGAGCGTTGATCGAAATGCTAAAAACACATAATAAATGTCAAAAGAATGTACGTACTTTCGGCTGGTGTTGAACAGAAGGCCTAACACTAGCAGTATCACCAATCACAATTACGTTGTTCACGTTCCCCCTTTCATCCCTTTCTGCCGGTGAAGCATTTGAATGCCTCCAGTTTCCATTAACAATGAACTTATAGTAGTACCTGGAAGGTCAATAAGATTGATATCAAACCAATAAACCATTTTAGTTAATGGCCTCCGTTAAAAAATAGAGGCCCTGATTAGGATAATATAAGAAGGTTTATGTTTGGTGATTTTAGCCACTTGAGATGTCAAAGGAAGCTTAGATAATATAATCTAAATTAGATCCATAGTAAGAATTTTGGAACAAGTAGCATACTTTCCTTGAGGAAGTTTAACTTCTACTTCATATCTTATTCCACCCTTGTGTATTGCTTTGATTGGTTCTTTCCAATTTCCAGTAAAATCTCCCACCAATGTTACATCCTGTCCCTGGTGCATAGAAAGAGAAGCAATTGAAGCATATAAATAATTATCAAAAACTAAAATTTATGGTCAATAGGACTAATATGCAGTAATAATGTCTTAACAGTCCTTAAGTACCAAAAAGTAATTATCTGCATAGCTGCAATGATGCTATAACTCACTGATTTGTTACCTCACTCTCATTCCATACAAATGTGACAGCATGTGTAGGTGGTCCATCATGGTTACCCTTTTCTACCATAGCTATAAGATCCCAAGTTGCCCAGGCAATTGCTGGCCTGCAGTTATGTCTCTATGAGAAATTTTCCACAACAAAAGATAAAAAATGACAAAAGGACTCGAAAAATAATAAAAATGGGAACATAGGGAAGGGCGGGAGCATAACTTGTTATGACATGAAATGGTTAAGTGATTCCTATTAAATTGTATTTACTGAATCTTCATCTGTTATTTATGTTTGAGACTGTCAATTGTTTAGGTGTTCGTACGGGTATGAGTAATTTTCCTGTTTCAATTGTTAAGGTCTGATACACGATTGACAACCAACACATTAACATCAACCCCCCCTGCCCCACTAAAGTTCTTAAATTTAACAAAGAGTAACCTGTCAGGCCTGCATGTGTACATCCCAGTGACCCATGTATAAGCAGCATGAAGGGAAAGATCTGTCATCCAGTGCAGGTATGCAATCACACATGCAGGAGATCGATCAAATCCAGAAGTGCATGTAACAAAAACGCGATGGTTTTTCCTCAGCAACCGCAAGAGAAGCCCCACACAAAATGGTAATTTCTTCCTCATATCATAAGAATCTCCCGCCCTGAAAAGACCAGACAAGGACAGTATAAAATCAGAAATTGATATCTGACTTACGGGCAAAATTAAGGTGTTTAGAACTCTTGATCCTATTTCCACATGACATTATTCCTTATGCTTCCGATTTTGTAGCATCAGTGCCCTAAGTATCTAACAGAAACAACAAAAAAGTCAATAAAACTAATCATTCAACAACAGATGTCACAAAATAACACATCACAATTACATTTATTGTTCACAAAATTGACAGAGAAAAAACAAGTGAAAATTCAGAGAAATTTTTCACAATGAGGAAAGATACTTGGACGCAGACACTAGATATCATTAGCTATGAAATTTTCACCAAATTACATGTGCTAAACCTTATATTACCGTATAAAATAGTTGATCATAAGGACATTATTCCTTTGACATGATTCACTAATAGATTTGAAATCGATTCCCCAATTCTCAGCTTCAGTTGCACTTTGGAAGTTCAGAACAGCAGTGACTCCCTGTAGCAGAAATTTCCCAACTGTAATCAATGAAATATTGAATGCAAAAACTAAGATTTTATATTCAAAGGAAACTGGACTATATATAATTTTATTGAATTAAAAAAAATTACAATTCTGAGAGAATTTAAGAAGAAAAAGAAATTCTATTGTTTATGGTGCTACCGGATGGCCTTCGAATTCACGATCACATCATTGAAAAGTAAGGAAAGATAGCACATCTAGGTTCATGATAAGATATCCTACTAACGTATCTGTCATTAATTAACCAGAAAGAACTGTGGAACAAATGGATCCAGAATCCAAAATTTTCATTACACTGCATGCTATCTGACTCAAAAATCTCATGATCAAATGCTATACATATTTCAGTTATATCATGCATTTCACTTTAATATTGCAGTCGGTCAACTGCGATTTTTTTACAAGTAGTTCATGTACACACCATTCTTTATTCAACATGCAGAGTAAACATACAAGTTTGCTGTTTTAGGCTTTAATATATTCAAGTGTGATTGAAAAGTGACTTGAGTCATTTTCCTACGACATTGGTTGTTGATGTATATATTGGGATCTGGGAGGCTATCTTGAAATTAAGGTGAGGAAGTCCTTACCTCAACTTTTGACAATGTTTCCACATCAGCTTCTGTTTGTATACATGATCCCACATATATTTGCTCTGAGATCTAATAATTTACATTATAGCAGCACTCATTAAAATCTATCCTTATGACCGAAACAAAAAAGAATGTATTACACTAAAAATAAATAAACTCCGCACCTTAGTATAGCGCATACCAAGGGAGTGATCATAGTACATCTCGCCTTTTGAACGATCCAGAGCTTTGACATATTCCTCAAGAGGAAAACCTCCATGAGCCCACTCTCCTTCATCATACTCTTCATCACTAAAGAATTTTATCTCCTCATTGAGGATGACATGGTCATCTGGATTGCACAATAATTTGCTTCCTTTTGGTGTTAGAAACTTTGAGGTGAAGGTAGAAAAACCACTATTTCCAGAACTTTCAATAGATGGCTGTAAATTTGTAGCCAATAATGTCTTGTTCCAGGTGGCAATAGGAACTTGACCTCTATTGAATTGTGCTTCAGAATCAGTTATCTTGTGCAGTAGATGAATAGGAAAAGGAGATCTAGGCCTCTCAAGAACCATGCTTAAATGATTAGTCTTCTCCTTTAAAATATTCCTGAAGAAACCAAAAGACTGAAAATATGAATACAAAGCACTTGGTATAGAATAGTAGCGTATGCAGATTGCCAAAACCTAAACCAAGAAAAGCTAACCATTACTTTGAAAAAACAGATGCAATGATCCCATGTTATGTTTCAGTAATCCTCTCGATCATTAAAAGAAACGAAAAAGTATCCACACTAATGCTGTAATGGTAATCTTTTCTATTTTCTTGTCGAAAGTTCATTATAGTAATTTTTAACAGTAAGAATGCCATGTTCAAGCACACAGATAAAAATTAGATCGTGTCCTGGCATGGTAAATCCAGTCCTGCATTTGGTTTTAGCCAGTAGACATCGGTATTTGGTGGAGAACCTTGAGCACGAGAGAGAAAAAATTGAAACATTTTGTAAAAATATTTTTCTATAGCTCTACAGGGCCAATACCCTGACATTAGATCTATTGCTATCAAATTATTCAGGTAATATCTAACAATTATATGTTTTTTCCAGTAACATAATGAAGTATACGGGGTTTTTTTTTATATATACAATAACGAAGTATATGGTTCTGCAATAAGTATATGGTTTTTCAATCAAACTACGCACTTCTTACATTTTAAAAGGGAATCTGATGGGAAAAATATAAGAAACTGCATTTAAGTTTAATCCATGAAAAAGTGACCTTAATCACAAGTATGGTATCACTATGTTGGATCAGTGAACTATCTAGTTTCACTAAGAATCACGTGCTAATTATATTGAGACAAAAAACTAAATAACTTCAACACCATTATATTAAAATGCTGTTTTGGGGGGTGGGGGGGGGAGAGGACTGCAAAATGTAACTGATAGAAAACAAATAAGGAAATGATAAGCCACCCGATTTAGCCCGTGTCCGTCATGAACTAGCACGAAATTCCAGAATTGATTGTCAATATGACACTGAGTAGTGCAAAACTTAACACATCCAGGAGTCAATTACATGATTCAAAGTTATTAGTTGTGTTCGTAATGGTAAAATGCAAGCAGAGACATTATGCTCAATCAAAACATACTGCGCATCTTCAACGTTCTTCATCTCAGCAAGCCTATTTTGCGATGAATCGCCAGCTTTCTTCAAAGTGTCCCCGACCATTATAATTCTCGACTTCTCTGCATTACCCTACCAAGTAACAAGAAAAAAAAATTAAAATAAAAACCAATTTACGTTAAACTTTCAGATTCGGACATTGCGGAGCAGCAGAGATAATGATATAAGAGATGCAACATAATATACGATATTACCCCTTTCTTAAGGGAGTGAACGATGATTTTGCCGTTAGAAGTGACAGCGAACCGGATACCAAGTGGTTTCTCCAGAGTGACCAGATACTCGTTTAGATTCATCTTGAAGGTAGAAGAATTCTCAGACATGGCCAAAACCCTAACAGTTCCGCCATTGAATCGAAGCTTCTTTCTACCAGCAATTGGAGGACTCGCTTTGAGCAAACACCAATCGTTGGCCCAAAACGAGGAAGAATTGCTACCCGGCAGAAATGGCAAAGGACGATCGCGAGCTCCGGGGACGATGAATTGCAGAGAGAGCATAGTGAACAGATGATTAAGCGCTTAAACCCAGGTTTCCATAAAGAGATTACTGTGTATGATTACGTATATCGTATTTGCTAAGCTCCAGAGGAAGGGAATGGTATAACTGGAAAGGTCTGCCATTTGCCAAAGCAAAGCCACAGGGTTGGGGTAAGACGTTCAAGGTCCACGTGGTGATTGCGTCGGACCCACGTGAACCAAATCAGGGGTTTCGAACCGACTTTCCATGCCACGTGGAAATACTTTTTCCATGCAAAAAAAATATAAAACCTCGAGCACCGTCACGTGGCATTTTAATTTGGAGGGAGGACGGGAGGCTGGGTAAACGGGCACAGCGCGGGAAAAAATTACCCGCCGTTTGGTTGGCGGAAAGAGGATGGTTTCGGTAGTTTAATTCATTATAAGATCCGAAAATGCAGATATTCGCTGAGCTGGCAGAGTGCATGGCCTAGGGTAAGAGACTTTCTTAAAAATATTCATCAAATGAATCTCCTTGAACTTGCAAAATTTAATTCTCAAATAGGAAGTGTAGATTAATGATTTTTTAAAAAAAATAAAAAATTCATTAATTTTTATACAATAAAAAATTCTTTAGTGGTTCTAGTAAATGAATAAAAATAATCACAATTTATCAACCTCATAAAGTTAGTTCATATCATATTTTGTGTTCCAAATTACTCCATTTTTTTAAAGTTGTCCTTGATAATTAGTGAACTCTCTCAATCATACGGTTTGTTTCAACAAAATTAATCAAAGATATTTGTGAAAAATTAGCATTTAATGACATGGAAGCAAATTATAGTTTGATTATATGATTTTTAATATAAATATTTTTTTATATAGATCAAGATATTAATCACTGGTAATAAAAATTAATTCTCTTACCATACTACCTTTACTTATAAATAAATAGCTAGTTATAAGATATTTTTTTATATATAAGGGTAGGATTCGAAGTCCCATCACCACAATCACTTGGTGAAGATTATAACAAATAAGTTCGATAAAAATATTTCAAACAAAATGGTGGAAAAACAGGAAATCCATGACAAATTGTGCTAGGGATAAAATAGTAAAAGACACCTATAAAAAAATGCATGAATTATAAATCAGAATACACTCGTATCCGGTACCTCTGGGATAATAATGTAAAAATGGCAAAATATGAACCGTCATTTTTAACTGGAGGTTGGAATAATATTGTTTTTTCATCTATAGTTCCTTTGTAATTGTTTTTAGTATGCAAAGTTGCACACAGGAAGATCATCTTTCAGTATTGACAAATTGAAATTTTGAACAGTATAAATAATCAAACATAAAGGTATTGTTTGGTTGGTGTTTAGGGGAGGGGTGAAAATGTTCTGTTAGGGTTTTTTAGAAGGGATAAGAGATATTAATTTTATATTTGTTTTCTCACCGCTCCCTCTCTGTCCTCACATTTAAAAGTGAGTTTTTGTTAAGTAAGAGAATAATCTGTTTTTATTTTAATTAAATTATCTATATTATTTTTTTAATAGTATAATTTTACCTATAATAATAAAATTTCTTTTTTTTTCCTTTGCTCCCATCGCGCTGGGCTAAACAAGAGATTGGGCACATTATTGTTTTTTTTTTTTGCTAGTTGGATGCATTATTCACTTTGTTAAATTTTTATTAATTTATATTTTATAATTTTAATAGCATTGTGTAAACCACTATGTGTCTTATAATTATAAAAAAAATGTCATATATAAATTATATAATATGTCTTTGAGATTTAACAATTAAAAAATAATAATTCATATATAAATTAATATTATAAAAGAAAAAATAAAAAATAAAAATAAAAATAATAATAATAATGACATATTTATCAATTTGTAATTACTCATCCTCATATTCCTTACAAACCTCCCTTATTCTTTTCTACCTTCCCATAAACTAATCTACCTCTCCTCTCCTCTCCTCTCCTCTATCCTTTCATCTTTTATTCCTTGAATCAAAAAGCCTAGAGAACTTCACAAAGAAAAAGAAAGTTCCCAATACAGCTATCCGATGGCGTAACTGGCTTCTAAACTAAATTAGCAGAGCTTTAGTAATCAGAACGAACGTAAGGCCCTGCCCACGCCGTTGACACTAACACCGAATCCAATCAAGTCTTGCTTGTACGGCAAATAAGATCTTCTCTTGTTTAGTTTGCTCAATTCCTTGTTCCTCTTGTAGAGAGCTTCATGAGCCGAAATCTTCTTCTCTTTCGAATTCTCCCCTCTCACTTCCCTCTTCTTCTCCAAATTGGACCCTGAAGATGTGGGAGTTACGAACACGAACGAGTCCTTCCCGTCGCTGTTGCTCCGCCGCAGCAAATCCAGAAGCTTCCACCGTTTCGACGGCGGCGGTGATCCTGTAGAGTTGCTCTTCTTGTGTCTGCTCGGCGAAGCTTTGGCCGAATCAGGAGTCCAAACGCAGTAACTTCCCGGCGGAATTCCCTCCAAATCATCCACATCCGACGACGATGACGATGACGAGGAAGACGGCTCATCACGATCATCGTGAATCATCAAGTTCCTCGTCGGGAATTGAAGAGCCATGACAGGATCCTTCTCTGCAGTAGAATCCCGAATACGGCCATCTCTACCATCACTCTCATGCAGCGTTAGCAGGTCTCGATTGAAGACTGGGAAAACAGTGCCCCTGTAGACGCCGTCGTCAGCCTTCTGAAACGTGACAAATTCAAAACCATTATCGCGTGGCTCTAGGCCGCGAAAGTAATCCAGGTTAACTTGATCGGCGATATCTGCGAGCTTGTCAGAAGTGTAGCTGCTGAAGCTTGGACTCATCAATGAGTCCACACCTTCTTCTCGCCCTCGCTGATTATTCATCAATTTCTTGATTCCTTGTTCTTCTCACTTAAACTCTGTTCTCGATTTCTTGTTCTTCTTCTCACCAGCTGTGTTGATTATATATTTATAGGAAGTGTTGACGGTTGACGCGTTAAAAAAAATTATGAGCGTTTGAATAACTGTTGACACTTCATTTAGTTGATTAATCAATTACATCTTTCTCGTCACGCCAAATGGATTGATGGGTACTGTGCAGGTTAATGGGTATTTTTAATTCTTATATTATAATTGAATCATTTTTTATATTACTAGGCATTGCTTTATTAGTAATTTCAATGTTTATGCAAGTGGAGCATTCACAGAAAGTGCAGTTGGATCCAATATTTTTGATATTTACGAGAGTACGTTGATATGATATATCGGCTTATGTAATATGTGGGGGTCAATTTTCTTGGACATCAAGAAATTTTCTTCTGGTCGCATTTCTTCTTTCACACATGTTACCCCCAAGGTTATACACGTGGGTGTGGCTGCGTACTCCCCAAGGACCAAAAACAATATCTCCGATCTATTTTTTGTTTTTTCCGCTTCTTCACGTGTGCAGGAAATACTAACAAAGCTTCGTGTGTTAAATTTGAACTATTTTCATAAAACTCATGGCTCAGTGTATCTATTTTAATCTATAAAAAAAAATATTTACTTAATCTAATAAATATAGGATAAAGTATTTTTTGAGTTGGACACAAGATAGAGAGTTGTTTTATCCTGTCTTACTTATGAAAACTCATTTTTTTATTTTTTTTATTTTTCTCCTTAAATGCTACGCTTGGAAGGGAGAACATAATAGCTACTAGTGATTAAAATATCATTTTATAAATATGAGTAGTTAAATAAGTAAGTTGTATCTTTTAATATTTATAATTATATTAATTTTTTTCTTTAATTTTACTAATTATAATATAATTACATTATAAATTATAATTATTTATTTTATTTTTTAGATACTCCATCCTTGTCAACATTTAGAAAATTGATACAAAGTTACAATTACAAATTATTTAGACTTCAAGGTTTTTTTATATACAATGAATTTTAACACTTTAATTATTATCTTTTTATTGCCTTATTTTTAGTGAATTATAGATATTATTTAACTTTTGAATACATATGAATATGATATTATTTTATAAGTTTATAATTATAAATTATTTTCTACAACATGAATATGGCATCACAACTTGGATATGCTCAACCCGCCTACGCCTAGCCCAAAATAGTTAGAGCTTTTATTGGGTAGGGCCGAGCATCGAGTTATAAAATATAACCCATATTTTTTTAGGTAGGGCACCAGATAGGAGGGTTACCCTGCCCAACCCTACTCATAAATACCCCTAATTTGAACTATACGGTGACAAAAATTAGTTTAGTAAGCTTTTATTTTTTTTGTTATTGGAACTTCTCATTTTTAATATTTATATAAATAAGTCACATATGTTTATTTTTGTAATTATAAAAAGTGCCACTGCATATATTATAGTAACAAGAAGCCTGAAAACGATGAAGTATACTGATTTGGAGACAAGAAATTAACATGCTAAGTTTTACTTAGTATTTATTTGCCTGCTATGCCGTCTATGTGATGAGATGGGGAGAGGGGAAAGGGCATGACAAATGTTTCCTTGTGCGCCAATTGTGACATTTAAGTGCAGAAAAAGAGAGTATACTGAATTGATAGCGTGTAATAAACAACACCACACGTATATCTTTGCATGTGTGACTCCGTATTTATAAGGATGAAATATATTGTTTTTTTTTATACAAGCGCACCTGCAAAATTTGATAGGCAGTAGGATCGCGGGCTTGAATTCACTAGCATTTCATTAAATATGTTTTCCCTTTTCTTTTGGCCATTAATTCATGCTTTTCATTTTGGCAGCAACAACGAAATTGACGTCTGGAAGACTTAAGCACAAAGAAGATTGCCACACGTGACGTTGTCTGAGAAAGAGGAACGATTCTATCACGCGACTTGGTTGTGGCTTAATTCTCAACAAGTCACCTTATATAAAAATGATTCGCAATTAATTATTAAATGATTAACGAAGAAGGAAGTGCCCCACTTATACCCACTTCTTCACCTCATTGCTGACGCTATATGTTGGTCACCTTCCACCCCAAAACGCTAATATTTATTTACTACAATAGTATGTTTCAAACTTTGAATTCAACTCTTTACAAATATGAAATCTGAAAAACTATTTAGTGCCCATCGTTTTTTATGCGGCACTTCGAATTTAAATTATTTAGGAAACCAAATACGATATGGTTCTGGACGGAAAGTTGTACGTAAAAGCGAGTTGAAGCATCAGTTTGACCTGCTTCTATTTTAATGGGATATGTATTCGATCTTCCATATCAATTACAGTGGAACAAAACCACACGTGCATGCATTGCTTTAGTGATGAATGATTTTCGACGCTTGAATTCCCAACTCCTTTTTGGAAGTTTAATCATATCCATGTTCATCTTGTTTTGACTTAGCGGATATACTATTTTTCAGACCTTTATTTGGGGTTGAAAAGGATGGCTTGGTGTGTTCTTTACTCAAGAGATTCTTCAATTATTGGATTGTTTAGCAAGCAAACCAACTTGATGGCTTATTAATTAAACAAACTCTTTCATGGTCCTGCTTCCATAACCACGTCATCTGTGACGTATGTAGCAACTAATTAATCCAAGTACATCTCCCTGATTAGCTTCTTCAATTAATTTTGACAACTTTTGACCAATAGAAAGAGGTAAAAGAAAAAAATGAAGTTACTTATTTCAATTACACAGACACAAACTTTACACATTTAATATACATCAGGTGGCTGCCACACAAATTCCTACTTGTACAAACTTCCCTTCCCAGTTCAAATTTTACAAGAACAAGAGAGAAAGAAAAGGTTTAGATAATTTGCACTTTACAAGTCCCTTTCCTTCAATCTTTCTCTGAGATGGCTTAGCTTGCCCTCAACACTTCTCGGCAGATCTTTCGATGTCTCGGTTTCAGATCCTTCCACTTGTTTTTCTGAATAAGATCATGGTACATTGGTAAAAACCGAGTCTGGAAAGACCGATATGAGAAATAGGGAAGAAGAATGCACACGACGACAAAAAGCGTAACGAGCCAATAGAGAACACTGGGAGCACAGGCTTCCACAAGAATCTTGTAAGCTGTTCCGGATATGGCTGGGGGGAGATAGCCATAAATCAGCAAGAACACATACCAGAAGACAATGCTTCCCCATATGAAAAAATGTTGAATCCAAGTGAAGTAGTTAATAGATGGTGCCATTTGACAATTCACAGTCCACCCCACACAAGTGTACATTGTGACTCCAAGTATTTCCCAATCAACCACATGACCATCACTTCTGAAGGCCTGGTTCAACAAAGAGTTTGTGGTCAAGAAGAAGATAATCAACGAAGTGACGACTCCGTTAAACATCCACCCAAGAATCCGCGGCCAGCTGAAAAGAATGTCCTATATTCCCTCAAGATATAAAAAAGGATACTGCAAAAAGTAAAACCAAGTGTTGTTATTCATGCTGGTAACAAAAAGGTGCTGATCATAGTATAATTAAGAGAGGCCTATATTCTCTCTTTCGCAGACTTGATTTGTGAAATCCCTTCTCTGATTTGCTTCTTAATGCTTTCAAGAGAGGCCTACAAAAACATAGTATAAACTCTACAATTTCGTGAGGAATTTAAATTAAATACAGTTTTCAAGGTTGTTTACCTTTGCAAGAGCCTCCTTGTCCCCTTGTTTTTCTAAGGATACGATATCTGGTGAATCCAGAGTTATCACTATCTGTTTCATGTCTTGCCTAAGTAAACTGCAAGCATACCTGTAAGATATACTACCATTTATTTTTGTGTGTAATTACTAGATAAATAAAACCCAGCACAAAACCTATTAATATACCCTATGTTGACTGCAATTTCCATCTTGTCCCCAGTCAATACCCATAATTTTATTCCTGCCTGGGCGAGCTTATTGATACATTCAGGAACCTGCACTTACCAGTAGACGGTAGAGACATATTAACCACTCCACAAAGTAATTTTATATGTCAACAACTGATTATTTTCCAATAACTTTATTTTAGTGGTCCCATTATTTTCCTTCTATTAAAAACTTCATTTCATAATTTATAAAAAATGATTTTAAAATTTAATACTGACCCCGTTTTTACTAAGGACCAGAGCTATAAACCAGACTAAGGACCAGAGCTATAAAGAAGCTGGACTTGTAAAATAAAATACATACTAAAAATCCACCTTTAGGAACACATCCACTTTCAGAATAAAAAAAAAATCATTACAGTTTCTTAGTAGTGATGAAAAAATTACCGTATAAACTAAATAAGGAGCAGAATATATTATGACTCAGAAAATGACAAAAAACAAATATTTTTGGTCAGAAACCAGATCAAACTTTGTTGATAATGAGCTGAAACTCTTTTTTCAATTTAGACATGAAGAATCTCATATCAAGGGTGAGGGAGCTTATCAGCAAATAGGGTGGGCCAAATTTAAAAATAATATATATAGCAAAATATCTAGCCAACCTGTCAACCTTTTCTCCGCTGTCATAGTCCAATGCATGCAACGATATGCTTGTTTGTGTCCTTTCAAAAAACTCGAAACCAAGTTCCGTTGCAGCTATGACAAAAGCTGCTTCATCTGGCGACTCAGCTTCATAGGAAATTTCTGTATGATACTGGATGAGGTTCATTAAACCATTTCCCATTCATTATATGTTCATCTCTAAAGTTGAAACCCTTAAGCGTCTGCCTGGAGTCCACAGCATCATTGATCTGGCCCTGTAAATCATATGATAAACCATCGGCTTCTGGTTCCTTATTTCTGCCCCTCCGGGCAAGTGCTCTCTCCAATTCTGTCATACAACGACCATATGGAGTACCCGCTATGGAACATTTCACAAACTCCATAGAGTTACATGTCAAAGTACCTGTTTTGTCGGACAATATAGTATCAACCTGCCCGAATTCCTCATTTAAATTAGATGTGCGTGCCTACCAGCTTCTTCATAATACATTTCCTGATCATGGTTGATGAAAACACTCTGCAAGACTTTCACCATTTCAATCGATACATATAGTGAGATGGGAATTAGATATCCATACAGCATAAGGGCAGTTAGAAAATGAAGACTAGCAGCAAGTATTGCCCTTCTAGGATCATAAAACACTGCCGTATTGTCCGGACGAAGATACCATCATGTGTACTTGCTGTCTTTAAGATCCCTTTTGTCTCAATGCCAAAATAGACACAGCCAATAAAAGATATCAAGACCAAGGTACTAAAGAGGATGTAGATTATTTTATCCATTTTTCTCTCAATTTTGCTGCTGTTGGATGGTGGGTCAGTGGCATTCTGGATCACCTTTGTATCATGGCCAGCAAAGATAAAGACAGCATAAACATATTCAGTGTTTTTCAGCTTGGAGTCTCTTAAAAGAATATGTTGCAAGGAAAGCGGATATTCTTTGTCTTCATAGTACAATGTTCCAACAAATGAGGACAGATTTTCATTAGGATCCTGACATTTGACCACTGCCCCAAACTTTTCAAGTGATTTTTCATCATGAATATGAGCTGTGGCTTCCAAAGCATGCTTTAGTTTTAGATTGGTTTCCCAATCAAGATTCATTGTCTCAACATAGCAAACCCCATCCTCATAACTTGATGAAAGCAGAAGAAGATCAGCAGGGAAGTATTCATCCTTACACAGTTTGATGAGATCACCCACCCGGAGTTTCTTCGATCTGGTCTCCACAAATGTATTTCCACTGAATACATTAACCTTTTTGTTGTTTGCTTCAATATCCTGAAAAAAAAATATAACAGCCAGGGATGCCTTTAAATGGAGGCAAAATATGGGACATTTCAATAAAGAACATAAATAACAGAGCACATGAAGATATGCCATTGAACAATCCAGAACAGGAAAACAATTAGTGATATGCCATTGAACAAAACCAGTCAAAAAAGTCACATCAACATCAAACAATAACTAGGTATATGGCAGGGTGGTGGGGAGCAATATCGTTTTCCTACTGCTGTTTTTTAAGGTGTAACGTTTGTGGAAGCTGAACCATGTGTGACCCGACAAGTATTGTCTGTAAATTGTTATCATCATTTCCAGAAACTCCTTAATTCAGTTAGTTTCAACGAAAAAAATTCAGCAAAATGGCACAAGTTCTCAAGACCAAGACAATTCAGAAATCTGTGATATAGTCCCTTCCCTGCCAAGGCCTTCCATACTCAATTAGGAAAATTTAGCATAAAAATGAATTGCAGTGCAGGTTGAACAAGTTACCCATGTGGACACAATTTGAAAAGACAAAAGAGTACAAACATACTCAAACAGAACCTGTTTTCTTCTCCTCCAATCTTACACAGCTTCCTTGGCCATAGTAACACCCATCACTACAAGTAGAGTTGAGCCGTTTTACCTCAAAGGGGGATGGATTCTAGCTAACATTTAGGGTGAGTATTTAAATATTACTTTAAATACTCCTATTATTAAATACTAATAAAGATAATTATTTATTTATTAATATATGTTAACATATTATAATTGATTAATATTATATTAACATTTGTTTAGATTTATAGTTATAAAATTTGAATTTTTTTTATAAAAAATATGAATTTTTAAGAGTATAATATTAATATTTTTTTAATTATGTTAATATAACATTAAAAAAAATATTAATATTTTAAAATTTTAAAAATAATTTTTTAAAAATATTAAAAAAAAGTCACGAGTTGACGAATCAGCCACTACTAAAGTGCAGCGGGGTCTGGTTGGTAAGTTTTGAGGGGAACTAGCCCGCAAACCGCAGATTAGCTCGTTTTTCTCCCTCTAACCACAAGCAACGGTACAACAATACTTAAAGTTGTGAAAGGTGCCAATGGGCTAAAGGAAAGACGCGCGACAACGAGAAAGTAGATATTTGCAACCCTCCTAAACTGCTTAAATAAAGACTTGGGAATAAAATTAAAAGCCGTATACTTGGTCGTTCAAACATAGTTTCCTATGTAATTCAACTGAACAGCTTGTGGGTTATCAGGATCATTGCAATATACCACCCTTGAGTAGCCTCTCTGCCCAATTTGAGACTGATCATGTCTGAAGGGGGATTTCACGCACGAAAATGAATATAGTTTGCTAACATGTATCCTCCTTTTTGGTCGTTGAGGCATTTCTGAGACGTGTTCTCTTCTTTTTCTCCTATAAACACGCCTTCATGCCCTTGTTTTGTAAGAGATCACAGGAACACCAAACAGATTTCTTCTCTTCAGAGTGAATGTCCTTATTCTACGGAAAATGACAATACCGATGTTGAGAGGAAAGCACAAAATTAGACAAAGCCCCCCACCCAAAAATGGGTACATTCAGTGAAAATCAAACAGAATCGTCACAGTGAGCGGAAAAAAATTCAGCTTGATTATGCAGTGAGCTTCGAATCGAAGAGATAAACCAGAATGGCCGCAAGCTCCTTTGCCAGGCTCTGAAGATGAAAAAGCTTCAATTGCACCACAATTACAGCTTGTTGAAGCTGGAAAGCTGAAGCATGAATTTTTGTGAATTCCTTACTCTCCTTGAAAGTTGCAGATGTCTCTTCCGTGTAGGTTCAACCGAATGATAGAAAGAGAGAGAGAGAGAGAGAAGAAAGAGAAGGGAAGAAAAGTGAAGGCTTTGTGTGACTGGTAGTTAGCTTTGACGCTTCTATAAGCAGGCACGAGCGAGAGACAGAGAAAACATAGAACCTACAACCGTGCAAATTATTAGTGCCTTCAACCTGCATTTCACAAAAAGGATAAAGGATTTAAAAAAAAAAACTTCTACAATAAAAAGATGTGTGAAACCCCCGCCCCCCAGGTACAGTGATGATGGTTCCTTCTCGTAAGAGAAGACCGGGAAAGTTGACGCCACATTACTCGCTCGAGAGAGCCTTTAGCGACAAATTTTGCCTTACACGTGTTTATACGTCGATGGGGTGATGAGTCATACCAGCGTTTTAGTCTTCATCAGTCCTCAAGAGGCAATTATTCTACTTTTAAGTTTTTATTTAATCCAGATGATTGTTAATTGAAAGACAGATCCCGCATTTATCACTAACTACTTACTAGCTCCCATTAAATGGAGTTATTATGTTTTGGATAACTCATTAACTTACCGTTGTTGGATTTAGATCTTCTCATAAACGTTTTCCTTCCTCATCTCTCATAATTATCCTTGCCTTTGTCTCTTTGTTGTCTCTCTATGTACCTGTTAGTTCTCTTTTATTCATCAAAAAAAATTAATTTTTTTGAAAAACATTTTTTTTAAGTTTCTAAAAAACAGTTTAAAAAGGTATTTTTATTTTTATTTTTAAAAAAATGTTTTAAAGAGAGGCTAGCATTGGATAAGGTTTTTTTGTTTTATTTTTTTTAATAAATAGACCACGTAGGGAGAGAGGCAATAAGAAAGTAAAGGTAAAAGTGATGATGAGAAATGAGGAGGAAAACGATTTTGAGAATATCCAAATCCACCATTCTTCTTGTCTTTTTAATGTCAAGTGACCTTACGTGGTATTAGAGGGTTTGATATTGAGATGATCCAATTTCTAATGTTTGGTATTTTTTTTTTCAAACATAATGTTTGATATTAAGACTTCAGTAATCCCGAAACTTCATAATACCATCTTTCATAGGATTATTCAATATCATCATTCTTGTAGCGCGCGCACTATCCAAGCATGTTATTCGATTTTCATGGGGTCAATTCACGTAAATTATAAAAAATCCAAGCATAAATGAGAGAGAACTGCGTTACGGCGATGGCATTCACTAACTGACGGGGTTTGGATCAGCGGGGTCGTTTTCTTTCTAAAGGGTCTTAAAAGAAAAGGTGACGTGGCAGTCCAATCCAATGTGGTGGATTCTATAGTACCTCGTTTTTTCATGGTACCACAGACAACGTAGGGCTCCCCATGTGGCGTATTTCGAATTCCAAACTACGAGGCTTGTTATGTGGGAACGAAATTATTAAGTTATATGCTTTTATTTTTATTTTCTAATAAAAAGTTAAAAATTTTGGTGACCTATAGATAAGATATCATGGACAATTTTAAATGACCCCCCTTATCGATAGAACTATTGCCCGAAATAAGTCAGACATGACAGCCACGTACAATACATGTGCAGGATTAGGATTACCCCATTTTCGGCTTGATGACACGTTGCGATCGGGTCTTGTCAGGTGAGGTGTGACTTCTTGATTGGGCCTAGCCTTTCTTGGGCTGATCCAACTAGTATGGCCTAAAAGAGGAGCATCCTTATATTTGTTGCTTATGGGCCCTTGACTGTAGTGACAGAATATCTGAGAGATCTTTAAATTTAAGTTTTAATGTATATAAATTTTTTTTTATTGAGAGATTTATTTACTATGACTAAATATATGATATGAGTCAAATTTAAATATAGTTAGGATAAAACTCTAATAAACTGAGTAGACAAAAAAAATGTAATAGATAGTTTACCCTACTTGATATTTGTATTATTTAAGAAAAAATGAGATTTCGCCATTTTTTTAAATCGTGAGTAAACCTAACCCCTTTCTAAAAATTCTTCTAGCAAAAAAAAATCTATACTATCAAATATATCTATATTTAATATTTAATAATATTTTAAATAAAATTATTTTTAATAGAATAATACATATATTTAGTTATGAAAAATGCTTGCTCCTGTAAATCTGTAACAATAAGTATTTTTTTATATAGTTATATAATCATGTCAGATTTAATATCGTTGCGCCCAATTAAAAGTAATTATCCCAAAAGGCATATTATATATTTATATATATATTTATATTTCATATATCATGTTTAAGCAGTCAAAATTCCTCTTCCTTAAACTAGCACATCTTTTAAAAGGGATTTTTTATATTTATATATATTTGAAATTGAGATATCATGTTAAAATTCTTTTTACTTGAACCAATATTCACCTTATAGTGGGTACCGCTTGTCTGCCTACGTCCCAGTCACTGACATTCCCTTTCACTCCTGGTAGCTCACTAGTCACAAGTTCATAATGCCAATCTCTTCCACTCATATTCGACGGCTAGGGACCGAGGGTCGGCGAGTTTATCAACAACGAGCGAGTTTGGACACAACTATGGATCTATGATCAATGCATGGGGTCATGGGATGTGTCCATTAGTTTAAGGAAGCGTCCATCAACCGGAAGCCGTCGGACTCGGTTTCCAGTGGGACGGATTTCTAATGGATCCATCAGCTCATAACACTACCACCAAGTCATTAGTTTAGAGCATGCGTATTTTTAAGTTTAGTATAGGATATATTCCCTTTAATTACAAAATCTACAAATATCTTTCAAAGTTCCCCGTTCTTTTTCTCCCACCAAATGGAGTCAATTGTCAAATTCGTAATATTTGGATTTAGTAAAGAGCAGATTTAACGATGGAGAATGAGAATCCACGCCAGTATTGTAGGGATGTTTGTAATTAAAGAAATGATTTAAATTACACAAATCAAAACATGTCACTTCACTAATTGATTGAGTAATTACACAAATCAAGACATGCCACGTTATTACTTGATTGTGCAATTAATTAATTGGCTGAGTAAGCGAGTGACGTGAATTACAAGTTGGTGACTCTGGGACTTTTAAAAGGAACTCACCTTTTTATTTTTTCTCGTCTTCACAAGTTTACAATAATCTTCGTCAGAAGATAAAATTGGTGACAGATTCGATCCCGGCACCTATTAAAGGCTTCGACCGTTTGGCATAGACATACAGGAGGATGCTCACAGAGTGAAAAGCAGCTGAAGCCAACTGAACTTCAGTCCTCCTCGGTCATCGTCGTCTTCATCAGAGTCACCTGAGATCAACTAGAAGTGGGGGTTGATGAGCAGTTGAACCACAGCAAAATCATCTTTGGTTTTCTCGGTCATCGTCGTCTTCATCAGGTCAGATTATGTCGTTTGTCATGAATCTTGAATTCAGTGTAGTTCGTTTTCCGATGTCTGTCAGTGAACAAATTACCTTTTCAATTGGTTTATTAGTTGCATGTTTTTCATGGAGATCGTGTGTAACGATATTTAGTTGGTCGAAGTTGGAATCCTGGGTAGCAGTAAAAGTTTTTCAAACCGGCTTGCATGTGTTTACGTTGCAAGTCGTATTAACTTTGATCAATCAAAATGCTGCTGATAAAGCGTTAACGAAAAAGAAAAGAAGATGCGAAGTTAACTACTATACGGTTGGCTAGTCGCAGAACTGAGACATGTAATTAAGGTGGAAATAAGAAGCGCCTGGATTTTTGTTTGGCTTTTTTGGCAGTCATTTGAAGTTTTTCTTTATTTTTTTTGTTTTCTCTGCAAGGTATGCTTGTATTGGTCATCAAAACTCCCATATGGTATCTAAAAGAAAATTCTCATTTTCAAGGATGGGAGGTAAATATGCTAAAGTGCTGTTTTTACTTAGAGCAAGGTGTATGTGCCTTCCGTGTTTATAACTTTTGGAGGACTGTATCAGAATTTTGATATGCTGCTAGGAAAATCCTTGTGTACAAGAAAATTCAGATAAAGTGTTCACAGCTTTAGAATTAACATGTATTTGGACTAAATCGATGCTAATAGAAAAGGCATTCTGATAATTTTTTATCATTCTCTTGCATAACAGATTGGAGTTTGCCTGTAAAGTTTTGGTGGATCTTAGCATGGCAATCTGAGACAAAAGTAGTGAAGCAGATGCACGGGTAAAGATTTATTTCTAGTGATGATAGTCAGAGTGGCTTTTGAAGGTTGAAGATGTAAGAACTTTCGTATGTATGTTGCCACTTGCCAGTAACTCAGAGACAATGAAAGCAGCACTATTATATTCAGTTTTCCTTCTATTTTTATGCTGAGGAGCTCAAAGGACTCTAAGGATGCTCAATCATGAGATATGCCTTGGCGCTATTAAGGTATAAAAGAATTGTATGTTTTTCGCTTTGATGAGTTCCTTGGAATGTCAACATATGAATGAATGAGATGAAGCTTTGAATAACTGAATTAATTAGAATTTCCATCCCTATGTGATTTTGTATCCAGTTAGGGAAGCATGGAGTTCTCTAAACCAATCAATATTTAGAACGTTGACTTGCATTTGAAAAAATTTGAGTGAAATGCTCTCACATTATTACATACATCAACCTCACTCTATTATGAGAATATAGGTGGTTCCCCTCTTTAGAATTTTGAAATACATTACCACTCAGTCAAAAATTTGTTATATATGCCATTTTCCAAAAAAGGTGGATGTCACAGCTTCCATTTTTGCATACGCCACGCAATAGGTGGGCATCATAGCACTGCCAGACTGAGGCTTTCCCACATGGAGGTTTTAAGACTGTCGGGCTCCTTGTTGCTGTGCTATCGCCATTAAAGACACTGTATGCTCTTAACCCTCTCATCATTTGAGATTATTGATTGAACATGCCTCAATTTCCCTTCATCTTCTTTTCTCCCGTCTCTTATCAGTGGAGTTTCTGCTTCTAGGAGTTGTCAACCCTGATTCTTCCAATTAAAGCAGAATTGCAGAAGAATTAAGCCATGGAGAGAGATGCTAAGCCAGTGGGAGAGACAGGGTTAGACACCTGTTGAATAGAACGGTAAGTTTTCATATTTTCAAAAATTTAAATAAACGTTTCCAAAAATTAGAGCAATAAATAACTTAACAAATGGATTGTCTAATGCTGCCTTTTTGAAGTTTAAAATGAGAAAGAAATAAGTAAAACAAACACACCCTGGGGTTTGTTTCCCATCAGGATTCAGAATATATAATACATTGTAAATTTAGTTTATGTAGCTTGTCTTGTTTCATGTGGGAGGGATGGAACATATATCTATAGGTGGAGTTAATGGGATAAAATTTATGCTGTTTTCAAGGTTTGTGATCTCAACTTATGCCCAAAAAGAATGGAGCATGTATCAGAAGAAAGATTTCCTCTCAATGCTAAAGATTATAAGCTGTATGAAGAAGTTGGCGAAGGAGTTAGTGCCACTGTGTACCGAGCTCTTTGTATTCCACTCAACAAGGAAGTGGCAATCAAGGTTCTTGATTTAGAAAAGTGCAATAATGATCTGGTACGTTGGCCAACTCTTATATAACATGAGTGGTTTCTCCTTTTCAGTTTCTTGTGCACGTGTGATTTATTTGACCTGTTCAAGATTTAACTATTTTTTCTAATATTTTTTTATTTATCAGCATGCAATACTATTTTAGTCCTTTTTTTTTTTTCAAATGCTCCCCTCCCTTTCAAAAGCTCCCAAATTAGACACCATGTTAAAATGTTACCTTAGCTCACGAAACAGACTAGTTCAAATGAAAATAACTTCTGAAGAATTTATGAATAAACGAGTTGCTGTTTCTGAACTGGATTTGCACACAACACATCTGTGGATTTACAACTTGTCATCCTGTCTAGAATAGAAATAATAATATCACAGCATTTACTAATAGTCAAAGACTTAGTAGGGGCAATATGTTTCTCTTTTGATACGCTGATTAGGAGGAAAAATTATAGGGATCATTTGTCTGATTATTTACCAGAATTGTAGCCCAAAAGGTGCGTATATATAATCCTTGTACATAAGTCATATGAAAAAGTAATGACCCTTTTTGCTCAATATTCTGGCTTCTCCCTCCTTCTAGCTCTCACTTTCAGGTCCTTGGCATTACCCAATGTCTGACAACCCATGCCACACATCCATTGCTTCATATTAAGTTCATACAATGTCAGAAACTTTTACATTTGTGCAGGATGGCATCAGGAGAGAGGTACAGACAATGACCTTGACAAATCATCCAAATGTTGTACGCTCACACTGCTCTTTCACTACTGGACACAATCTTTGGTTGGTGATGCCATACATGTCTGGGGGATCCTGCCTTCATATAATGAAGTCTTCCTATCCTGAGGGTTTTGAAGAGCCTGTCATTGCTACTTTGCTGCGAGAGGTTCTCAAAGCTCTTGTCTACCTTCATGCCCATGGGCACATACATAGAGATGTTAAGGTCTTGCCATTTTGCCTACTCTTTGTATTATGAGTAACAGGGCTAGAGTTCTTAGTCAGTTGCATTATGAGTGATTTAATCATACAGGCTGGCAATATTTTGATTGATTCTAAAGGTGCTGTCAGATTAGCTGACTTTGGGGTGTCAGCATGTATGCTTGATACTGGAGATAGGCAACGTTCAAGAAACACTTTTGTTGGAACTCCTTGCTGGTATCATTTCGTTTGCTTTAGGCTCTCTATAGAGTTGTTTATTGCATGAAACCTTGATATCATCATTTTACTATGTATATTGATGCTTTGAGCCCAACATTTTCCACAGGATGGCACCTGAAGTTATGCAGCAATTACATGGATATGATTTTAAGTGAGTGTCTCTTATCCTTCCTTCCCCATTTCATTGATCCCGTGGTTCCTTTCCATAATGTTCCCTGATATCATAGTTTTTGCCATGTATTTATATTCTTCATTTTCTTTGCTAACAGAGCAGACATATGGTCATTTGGTATAACGGCTCTTGAACTTGCTCATGGACATGCCCCATTTTCCAAATATCCTCCAATGAAAGTAATTTGCATGTCTTCTGAATATTCTTGCATGTGGCTACCGATAACCCTTCTCTGCTAGTTGTTTTTATGAACTCTGTCTGAGTTAACCCTTTTCTACTTCTTTTCTTTGTTGCAGGTTTTGCTTATGACTTTACAAAATGCCCCTCCTGGCCTTGATTATGAAAGAGACAAGAGATTTTCAAAGGTGTGGTTCCCATTTAAAATTTTGCAAATTTTTTCCTTCAAAAAGTTGTTTGTTGATTGCCCTCCTTCCCTTCCTAGTCTTTCAAAGAGATGGTTGCCGCTTGCCTAGTGAAGGACCCAAAGAAACGTCCAAGTTCAGAAAAGCTTTTAAAGCATCACTTCTTTAAACATGGTCGCTCCAGTGAATATCTATCTCAAACCATCTTGGATGGCCTTGCTCCATTAGGAGATCGTTTTAGGATGCTGAAGGTTAGCTGTTTATTTCTGAAATTTTTTCTGTTCTATGTATATTGCTATCATTCATGTGAGCTGCTTTTTTTTTTTTTGTTCCAGGCCAAAGAAGCAGATTTATTGGTGCAGGACAAGGCTCTTTATGAGGATAAGGATCAATTATCACAGGTGGGATCATTTTCTGTAAAGCAAATGCTTACTTTGGCATCTGATGTTAGGTGTCCTATTCTATGTTCATCTCCCTGTCAAGTTTAGATGCATGCTACTTTGCTGGAATGTGTTCTTTTTCGTTAAGTTACGTGCAAATTTCATTCTATCAAGTTGCCTTTTTGTCTTGCCTTTAAGTCGTTTTTCATACTCCAAATGGTTGGACTGATAAAAATGAGCTCTATATGTCCATACGTTCCCTGGCGTCATTTTATCCATATTCTTATGAATATATAATTTATAACACACACCACTAATTGGTTAAAGATAACTCTTCTTTAATAGCTCCTATTTAAGAACTATACGTCACAAAGTTGATACGATGTATTATATATATATTTCTACCATGGAAGGGGAAATTATCTGCAGAATTCATTTAAAGCAGAAGAATAACTTCTAGCAAAATCATTTAAAACTTTTATATGACACAATCGAGTGTTGAGACTTGGAAATGTCTGGATAGGCTGTTTCGTGCTTTCAATCTCGAGGATGTTAGAATCCAATATATCTGAATTTAATAATCTGATTAACTTTCAGAAAGAATATATACGGGGAATTAGTGCTTGGAATTTCAACCTTGAGGATTTAAAAGGTCAAGCTGCTCTAGTAAGTATATTTACCTTACTACAGATTATTATCTGGATTTTTTTATATATAAAAGTTGGACAATATTGGGCATTTTATTCTTTACTTCAAAACGAGCTATTTGTTGCTTACAGATTCAAGATGATGGCATGCCAAATGCAGAAGAACCAGATACTGCAGAGGGGCCTTCATCTGTAGCTGCTAATTATTCAGATACTGCACTCATATGCTGGGCAAGGAGGTACCCTTCTTGTCATTTAATGATCAATTAGCATATCTTCTTGTGATCTTCGTTTTGACTCATGTCTTTGAACAGAAGACCTTTAATTCTAAGCATGCTCTTTCTGGATTCATTCTTGTCTTGGTATTTGAATGCCTGTTATTTTAGGATGGGTTCAATGATGTTCAAGATTTGAAGAGTTCACTTTCTTCATTTCCTATTAAACCTCTTCAAGCACTTAAGTATGATTACTTCCTGACCCTTTTTTTAATATTTTTCAATTTTGGTCTTTACATCTTTTATGGTTCTATTATTGTGCTTTGATCATGACTATTTGTGTATTTAATGATGTAGAAGCTTTAGTTTTTTGCTTTCACAGTGTTCACTGTAACTTGTTAAAAAGTGGGGACTTTATTATCTAGTTATTCATTGAAGTCCTTTTATCAGATTGATAGTTGAATAAACCTTAATATGTATTGTAATTTTGCCCATTTCCCCCTCATACAGTCCACACAGAACATTCTATTAATGTATTTTCCATATACTAGGTCCATCTCTTGTGGAAAATACTGTTGGCCATGTACGAAATCTTTTAGTTTTAAATTCTTTTCTGAACTTTATGTTTGTAATTCTTTTTCTTTCTAACGAAAATAATGGTTGCCATGCTGATGTTATTGAAAGTAATCCAAAGTATTGCACGCTGCCATTTTCCATATTTCTTTTATACCAAGAATAATCATGCAAGATTAACAATGTAGCTCACATAACATTGAAGCTTTCTATTTTTCTTTAAAATGGAAACTTTGAAGCTATAGTCATGTTTTGATGTATGAATCATGCGGAGGTTGTTTCTATGTTTGTGAGAACAGTGTCAATAATGCGGCTTTGGGAGATTCAGATCGGGATGATGGAAGAAATGAGAATGACATTTGTGGGACAAGTAGTTCACTGTCACAAAATGCTTTAGCTGAGCATATAAAGTTGGGCGGTTATCTGCTGCCTGATGGTTCTTTTTCTACTAAAAAATTTATTGCTGACGATGCATCAGAAGCATTTGTCCAGTGTAAGGGGCGATTCAAGGTCATATCAGCAGATCTCAGCCCTAAGGTAGGTCGTGTGTTCCCTGGAAGATCCACAATGCTTCCTTTAACACCAAACAATTAAAACTCTAATGTCAGCTGCAGACAGACAACTCATAACCTGTTATATTCAATTTTCTGTTGGAATACTGGATGAGCATGATTGAGAGGTATTTGGACTCATGAGAGTATTTGGAATTTGGAGTTTTACATTATCTTTGTGTACTGAAGGATTGAGGCGTATCGTCATGCGTCAGAGTGTTGCTTTTTCAGTAAAGTCTCATTATATGTGGCTACTTTTAATTTTTGAAATTGGTACCCTTTCATTGGTTACCTTTGGGGATGATATAAAAAGCTAGGGATGTGTGTATTATTAAATGCTTGACTTCATTTCTGACTTTAAGGAGGATGGAACTTAGGTGATTTAACATTTCAGGGTCCCCTGAACTGCAATTTTGGTCCTGTTTGTGGAGGTCATTCCAGTCCACCAGAACAGAACCTTACATCTGCCTCTATTATTGCATCCCTGCATTGCATTTTGCAGCAGAACATTATGCAAAGGGTATGTCTCGGTTTTACATCGTTTACCTTTTTCTTCAATTCTAGTCTAAAGGACATCATATTTCCAACAAATTTTGACAGGAAGAAACTATTAAATTAATAAAGTACGCAGAGCAATCTTGTGGTAATGCTTCTATTCTTCTTAATGAATGCATTTTTTTTCCTTTCATACTGTGGACGGATCTGATTATTTGCTTCACTTGCTACAGGTAGGAATATAGAACCTGTGGAGGCAGGGGTCGTTGATCTTTCGCAGGTGGATATCTATCCTTATTCTTCGTAGCTCAGAAAGCCACTGATGTACATTTTATGATGCAAAAGATTTCTAAGTTCGAGAAATATTCTATTTAGATGACTTTTCCCACTGACCTTTCAGATGACCTCATTTTTGTGACTTGCAGATATCACCTAGAACAACTAGGGAGAGAGAGTTGCATTCTCAGATGATCCAACTCCAACAGAGGTAACTAAATAATTTCTTCTTGATCCTTAAGTTGAAGTTCAACATAAATCTTACTATCAACACTTATGTCAGCATCGAGAGCCTTGTTGAGGAATTGCAAAGGCAAAAGATGAAAAACTCCCAGGTACTTCAATCACAGATTGTGCTTGGTTTACTCTAAAGCATGTTTAATGTGGTTTCCGCCTTACCATAACATTAACAAATTTAAATATCTCCATATGATACTATGCATCAACCATGAATTATGATGATACACGTTTCTTAGTCTCGCATGACCCATAAAGTCAGCATGTCCCAGTTAGCGATAAGTTTCTTAAAATGCCCCGTGTTGATCTGTTAGTATATGGGAAAATAACTTTTACTATGCCAACTTACTGAATGAAACCTTTATATTCTCGTATGGCACTCCTCCAATAAAGCAAGTTAGAAGATGTTATGTTTTAAGTTCTTGCTCTTCGGCAGTTGAAATTTCTGTGACATTTAAAAGCAAGTCACGTATGTTTGGCACGCAGTTAGAGAAACAGCTGAACTCTGCGGGCGACGGAGTGTAAAGGTGAAGAGAAAGGAACTGAAGCGTATGATGACGGCTTGATTGACATGTTCGATGATTAATTCCTTGATCGTCTGCAACGAGGGGGCATTCTCCGTTGTACTTTAGCGTATCCTGTGTTAAGTGTGCTTCATGCAGACCATTAAAAAAGATTACACTGAAAAAATTACTTAAATTTAACCTAATAGTATCATATATATCATTAAATAATCATATTGGCACGGTTATTTATTCAATCTAAGCCACCAAACCTTAAATCACATTAAAATGTCAAAATAATATCATTTGCCTGTGATTTGGCCCCGCTCTGCGAATTATGCATCAGTTTTTGTGCTTTCCTGAATTCACTAGTTTCCACCGCCAGCGAGATCACAAGTGGTTCAAACCTAAATTTTGGGACCACAGATTTCAGCCCACATCAATATCAATGGTCAAAAGCTGTAGATAACCCCATTTGTTGCCCGAATACCGTAAAATGTAAATGCTACCAAAAAATGGGACTTAGTATAGTCAGACCAATGCAGCTACCCGGAGCTTTTCATCAAGCTTGTTAGCCACAGCATCAATAAATTCCTCCGTGTTCAAGTAAAAATCCCTGCATACCCTGCATATGTTACACATGTCCCCATAATTAGCTCCCAATCTATCCAACTTGTCTAGAAGATTTATGTACCAAAACGACTACTCATGCATGTCCTCTACTAGTATATAGAACCGCCATCAAGTTTAACACGGCCTCATCAAGTAATACGTTTTATCTTGAAACTGAAAGTCATTAAATCACGCTTTTTTTTTAATTTCCCATAAAATTACACTTCATTTTCATGTAACAAAAAGGACAGTGTATATTTAACAGAGTAACTGGAGAAGGAAGAATTACTTACTTGGGTCCATTAATCAGAATAGCAAGATCTTTGGTCATCTTTCCAGACTCCACCGTCTCAACACATGCAGCTTCCAACTTATGAGTAAAATCCTGTAACCTCTCATTGTTATCTAGCTTGGCCCTGATACATAACAGAGACATGACAAGAACCATATTCAGAAGAAAAAAGGAGGAAAAGGAAGGTGAAATAAAGAGGATATGAAACAGTTCGCGCAAGAAGCACCACCCTATGCCTATGTCATTCAGTAAATAGCTCAGAAGTATCCACTCCGTTATAATTATGAACAACGTGCTACTAAAATGGATAAAAAAAATCTTAAATAAGGATTTTTAATAAAAGTTCTAAAACCTCTTTAAAAGGCATAATATCAACAGAGAATTTGTTGGTTGGTTGCTTCTTAAAAAGCGTGAAAGAAAAAAAAAGCAGAATAGAGAGGCTTTAAGTGCACAACCTGCATGCACTAGTGTAGGTCGGACCCTGGACCCATTACAGGGGATTATAATTCAAAACAACAATCTTCATATACTAACTCTTTTGTTTGTGTGTGTGTGTGTGTACAGAAACAAAGGGAACGGAAATACCAGTAACCAATGAACAACAGAATGCACATGAAATTGTAAATTATGAAATGAAGCGACAGAATACCTGTGTTCTAGTCCTCGTGTCCATGCAAATATGGAAGCAATACTATTTGTACTAGTTTCCTGTCCCTTTTGATGAAGCCGGAAATGTCGAGTTACAGTTCCATGGGCTGCCTCAGCTTCTAAGGTCTTTCCATCAGAAGATAACTGCAAAATTTTTATTAAATATAGCAGATGTCCAGTAACCAAAATACAGCTTACTTCTTTTTTTCCCTTTTAGATTACAAAAAGGGCCTAACACGAGACCTTGGAAGAATCATTTAATATTCAATATTTTTTTTAACAAGACATTTAATATTCAATATATTAACAAAGACAATTACAGATTAAAAACAATAAATACAAACCAGCACAGAAGTCATGAGGCCCAACGAGCCAAAACCTGCGCACACAAAAAAAAACATAACTTCAGAAACTTGATTTCACGAATCTTTCCTACCAGGTAGGAACCACAGATATTACCCAAGTTTAAAATGCTCTTTGTACAAAAGAGTTTACTTAGCCTGCATGAAAACTATTTTAAAAAATAGCAGGGTCTGAGTCCTAAGATATGATGTATTTTGTGCTGGTATAACTTAACCAAACTCAATTCAAATCCAAAAAAAAAAACACATCAACAATCTACTGAATGATCCACTTATGTTGCTTGCCAACATCAAATAAAATATACTACTCTATTTATCATTCTGGACAAAGCATAAGCGATGAAATCACCTTGAGCAAGTAAATCACTTTGGACATCACCATCATAATTTTTGCAAGCCCAAACATATCCACCTTCACTTTTGAGTGCATATGCCACCATGTCATCAATAAGCCTGTGCTCATACCTGAAGCACACAGTTGCATCACCTACGGGTGAATGTAAATTCATAAAAGCAAATTGCTACATGAGCATGAAAAAACAAACCATATCGAGTGTTCTTCAAACTTCGTCTTCCACCTTTCTTCATACACCTCCTGGAATATGTCTTTAAACCTGTCATAATTTGAAACTGTAAATTATCTCCAATAACAATAAATATCCAAAAAGGCTGAAAATTTATGAAGTCAGGCAGATTGAGCTGACACTTCAAGATTTGCACCAATCCTGAAATAATGGGAAAAAATACCTGCCATCATATTTCTTAAGAATAGTGTTCTTGGTGCTCAAGTAAAGCGGCCATTTCTTTGCAAATGCCAGTGACATTGATGATTCGGCAAAAGCCCGGATTGACTGGAACATTAGAAAAGGAAGAGTTAAAAAATTTAATTAACAATTAATGCCATATGCACTTGGGGAACATACAATAAAACAAACCTCATCAACATTATACATAGCAAGAGCAACACCTGGTCCTTTGAAATTGTAAACATCAAGCTCCACTGGAGGATCCGCATCTTCAGGAACTTAATTAGAAACATACATAAATCAGTACTACGTAATGTTTAACATAACAGCGAAGAAGTTTAGCTGTTTGTGGGCACGATATTAGTAATAAGCATACCATATACCAACGTAAGCTTCCCTGGTCCTCTAATTACTAAATCAGTAGCACGATACTGATCACCAAAAGCATGCCTACCAATACATATGGGTTTTTTCCAACCTGTAAACTGAAGAATAAGTTCAAAACGTTGCGCTCAAAGGTAATTCACCTTAATTCAGAATCAAACTAGAGTCAAAACATTACCTGGGACAATTCTGGGAATATTTTGGCATATTATGGGTTCCCGAAAAACAGTACCTAGAAAGAAAGTTAAATTAGCAAAGTGAAATTTAAAAAATAAAATTAAGGAAAAACAGGCCTGGGAAGTATATTTAACATTGGACAATTCAAGCTCAATTAACGCATGTTCGAAGCATGTATTAGTGACGATCTTGGGATATGTATGATAAAATGAGATTGCTCAAATGCACATAATGTCCAGTTAGTAAGAATTACTAAACATTTACAATCATGAAGCTACCACAAAAATCCAATATTTGATAGCATCCCCTCAAAATATCCATTATAATGTTAAGTGTGCCTGATAGATGGCCAATGAAGTTGACAATATAGCAAAGGTCTACATACTTTTGAATCAACAAAACAAAGCCACCAATATCATTAACTTATATGATGTGCCAATTCAAATAGGATTGTCTCCAATAGGAGCATACCTATGCCTCACAAAAAACAAAATAGTTATAAATGTCTACATTAGCAACTTCGTTGTATTTTAATTTCAGCGAGCACAATTCATCCAATGAAAAGAATAACTACATTTACGAGCAATGTACGTATTGGATCCACTTCTGTATTTCCAAAATAAGTTGCAAAACATAGAAATCCTACAAGTAGAATCAATGAAGCTATTTTTCCCAAGAAAAGAATATTTGCTTGTGCACATCAACATCTCATCCACAACAAAGTCATCTTTCTCACATGAAAAAACATGATGAAAATCCACATGGCTACACATGCATTCTAATGTTTTAAAGCTTGTAAATAAATCACAAACCATTTAAAATGTTTCTAATTGTGCCATTGGGACTCCTCCACATGGACTTGAGTCCAAATTCTTTGACTCTGGTCTCATCTGCAAGGTTGAAATAGAGGAAAGAAAGTTTGATCCGTGAAAAAAATAGTGATAAAATCAAAACTTCGCAGAGCTGCGAACATGGCACGCACAATGTAAAATATTATATAATATGCATAAACTGGGACACTCAGTTGAGCCAAATTCTAAGTAAGACTTTTTGCTAATAAATCGTGAAACAGAACATTTTGTTCAATAAAGCCAAGAAAAACTGACCTGGAGTTATTGTTGCACATTTTACAGCAACATTGAACCTGAAGTAAACAGAACATGTAAGACTAGAAGCATCCCAATGGATACGCAAATAAGCAAAACAAAACACTCCTTCTCAAAATGCAGTCTTAAGGTTTGTGTCTCAGATAACTTTCTCTAAAGCAGTTAAAGAGTCGATGAAAACTATTACATTAAAATATCATATTACTAGGCATGGAAACTCTCATCATCTCCATAAACTTATTTTCTATCTGATTTTGATAAGAAAGAGGAAAAACCCACGAGCTCTCGTAGAGATTCCCAATCGGTTAAGCTCTAGCATCTACTTAAGGCCATGAGAAGAATCAGGTCATCTACGTTGCTCAAGTCAAATGCTCCCAGAATTCTCACAATGAAACTAATCTTAATGCAGTAAAGCCCCAGTCACTGCAAACACTCTCTAGAGCCCCATTTCTGTTATATTTCAACGACGTTGCATGTTCCAGAACTAAACCAATCCAATTCAGCAACTTGAGCGAGAACGCATAAAAGCAAGATCACCACAAACAAATTAATATACCCAACCATCTCATCAATTCTAGTGACACATGCTTACACATAAAATTACTCACTTTAGGGTGGCCTCAGCACTTTCTACAGTAACTCTGTCATCAGTTGCGTCACGATTCTGAATTCCCAAATCAAAATACTTTATATTTAAATCCAGATAAGGAAATATAAGCTGCAGTCATCACATGAAACACTTCCATATGTTAAAGCAAATCCAAGGCCACCATAAAAGCCAGGATGAGAAGAATAGAGAGCCCGCTAAAGATAAGTATTCATACTTTATCCTTTATCATCTTCCATATGATCCTTGTCATTTCATCACCTAACCAGGGAAAAAGTTCAACAAATACAATACAGCCAAAAATCCAGGAAGATAGCGAAACAGAACATGCTATGTTTATTTATGAAAAAATCACTCCCTGATGAAGAAATTAAACCTTGGCCTAAAAACAATAGCGAAGATGATGAACAGGTAAACCTGTATTAAATATAACTTAAGAAATTCCGGCGCTCTCTTTATACATTTCTTTATTTTCTTCCTCCAATTCACGCAAAGTAAAGAGTCATTGAAGTACTTAGTCGAGATAAAAACTAAAATAAAATTTACCGTCCATCTCCACGATCGGATTCTGAACACAAACTCTATCAAAACCAGCGGATGCGGCGTAGCATCGAAGCGAAACACGATTAGAGCGAGTGGGGAAGAAAACATTGCCCGATGTTAGAACACCATTTCTAGAAGTGGAGCATGAGATAGGGTTTCTTCGCACTACTGAAGATAGTGAAGACGATAACTTAGTGGCACCGGACATGACGCTTGATCGAAGTAATGCTTTCAGCATCCGAGCTCAATCGAAGTGTTATCTGGAGTTGGAGCTCGCAACTGCAAAAGCTTTTCAAGTTGAAAGAAGCCGCGGGATGCGATCCTTTGTATTCGTTTTCGCTCCATCGCCCAATTTTTTTTTTTCTTATTTTCTTTTTTTTAATATAAAAAAATTTTAAAAAAAATTAAACTCACCTATAATCCACCGGCCAGCCGTCTATTAGGCCAATGCCAGAAAGCAGAAAATATTCGTTCAACTCGCCCTTATGCTCCCCAAAAAAGTAATACCGCTAACTGATGGATTTCAGGATTTGTACAAGAGTATAATTAAATTGAAATTCAGATTATACTTTAATTGAAATATTGATTATAAAAAGTAAATAATACATATAAATTTAAATAAAAAATTGGTGAGAAATCAACGTGCTGAAAACTTTCAAACTGATACCAGTTGTGCATATGAAATCATTCTAATAAATAAAATTTCTAATTCACCAATTTTCCCCACTTTTATTGTTATTTAATTGTTTTGGTAAAATTTATTGTAATTTAATTTATTACTTTTGTTGCTACGTTTAGATTGATTTTTGATAAAGCTTTTGTCAATATTAATTACAAAATATTAGCATTCATCACGTCAAGCAATATTACAATGCTCTTTTTTTCCAATTAATATGGTCTGCATGGCATTTGTTGTGGATATATTTAAAAAGCCTTAACGAGATATTGTAATTGTGGTAAGAAATTTAGCAGTCTTTAAACACCTTCAGTTGACTTCAAAAATAAGTTTCCAATTTCTATTTATCAAAAAACTAGAAACTCTCCATCCAATGATATTTTATAAAAAATAAATATTGAAAGGAAGCATCCATATCAATATATAATCTTCTAAAGGGTAATACGCTACACAAGCCATCGTAAATCCCTTTTAGTTCTCAAAATAACCTAAACCTACATAAGTGTCATGGAAATATTCACCAGCATTCCCATTTCAAAATCCGAACATTGATATTACCCCGTCAGAAGCATGAACAGTGGAAGTAATGGATCGCACAAGCAGAGGGGCTACCTACTCCTCGTCCACAACAACACTAATTTCACCTTTCTCAAGCAGATCATAGAACTCTCTGGTTCTCCTCTGGTTATTCCAGTGGTGCATCTTCCATAAACCCCCAGCCAAGAGACCAAGGCTTATTCCATAAAATATCTCCTTCGCCACACTTGGTCCCTTATACGTAGCATGCGCTATCTTATGAGCAGCCATATCTATTCTGCAACATTGAAAGCAACAATCGCATTCAAACCCAAGTCGTGCATAGAAACAAAAATGTTTGTCAGTCCAGTTTCTCTGGGATGATGTAAAACATGACATGAACCAGTTTACCTTCTGAGCCAAGTCACGCAAGGCTCTGAATATTGTGCGCTAATTAATCGTATTAACTGTACTCTATGCGTAAGCTATCATGCAAAAATACACTTCTAATATGAAACATCAAATGGCCCAAAACCAAAACTATGTTAGGTCTGCTGAAATTTTAAAATAATCTAATCCGAGTTGTCATTGATGATTTGATTACCCATAAATAACCTCTCTGCGAGTGCAGCTAGACTTATATGGATGGTGTCTACTAAAAAAACCTTATCCTGTATATGCATGTTTCAACAAATTTACCCAGCCCAGATCATTAGAAAGATTGAACAGAGACAATCAATCTAAAATGGCTTCATTGAAAAGGGCTAAATTACACTAACTTCTGAGAATTTTGAAACAAGTATAACATTTTAACTGACAATAAATATTTTAAACTTGCCAATATACCTTATACCCATTGCCGTTAACATATTGTTTCAATCAACCAGAAGCGAGCCTGAGTTTTGAATGACCTCTAGACATGTCAAATTTTCATTAATAAAATAACAAACAGAAAAATCATTTGCAAACATGCAAAATTTCCAAGTGTGCATCCTCTGCAGGTTATCCACAGGGTCAGGTGCAATTTACGGATTACAAAGTAGATCCTAGTGGGTGGGAAACCTAATTCAATGGATAATTTCTTGGTAGACTTTAAGAAAAGGTAATGGCCAGGTCCGGTAGACATTTAAAAACAAAAATCTGCATGCCAAGCATTAGAATCAGACAAATAAATCACTCAGCAAGAACAGCGGGTCCTCACCCTGCTTATTCTTAACAGTTAAAACAATAGCAACATCGACGGAGCTATTCAGATTCTCAAAATTTATAGACAACAGAACAAATTCAAAAACCCCCCATCACAGCCCACCTGAGAGTTGGAGATTCAAATGCGAAAGAAAATTTTCAAAGCAATCCAACAGAAGACGCTAATAACAATACAGAATGCAATAGCGCGCACTGCGCATACCTCTTTTCTCCGAAATCTGAGCAGAGAAAACCCCGGCTCCACGGTACAAAACGTCAGCCCGGAAACAGTAACGATAAAAATATGCCGTGCGTTCCAAGCGGTGATGGAAATTATATGTCTGCTCCAGAATGTTCCTGCCACGATGGATCTCAGCCGTCCGATGGATTTTTCTTGTTTTTTTTTTTTTTTTTGAAAAAAATGAAATAAATCAGATTCCGAGTAAATAAAAAGGATGCGATGAGCTGGCACTTTGAAGCCAGCATGCTGAGCAGGTGTCGAGAATGCTCGAAAGCATAGCCACGTTTCGTCATCCTCATTGATCGTAAGGGGGGGCGGCCTAGAAGTCTAGAACACATATGGGCCCATTACATCAGTTGCATGATTAATTTGGGTTAAAATTGAGGCCTAGAGGAACAGTAATAAATAAATATAAAATGTTCATACCCTTGCAATCCACATATCATTTTTAGCTAGTTACCGATAAATAGTTTTTACACACACGTATAACTTCTATCTCAACCATGCTTCCCTCACTCGATCCCTTAACAAGGTGGTAGATGCCCTTTAAGTAGGGGCCTCACAATAAGAAGATTAGTTATACTTACGAGGGGTAGATGCCCTGTTCTATATCCTATATCTCATGCAGCTGTATAATTAAAACATATAAATGCTTAATTTTTGTTTAAGGTTTACAAAACATAAGCCCGTATATGGATCTTGATAATAAACAAGTTTATATAAAAGAGAATTAGCTGCTCGGAGATTTAAAAATTTAAGAGGGTATGTTATCTAGTTTAGATTTAGAGATGAAAAACTTCATTTATACTCATTTTGGTTGCATGGAAGTGAATCTTTTACCCCCACTAAATTAAACGGGAAGAACGCGTTTTTCCAAAACAAATAGAAGAAGTTACTGGTTGGACATGGAAAAACAATTATTCATCTTTTTTTTTTATGTAACTTTCTTCACCATCGTTTTTTGTTCACTGTAACTGACAGGAGAATATATTAAAGGGAATACTACCTGTTGCGTGTGAGTAGTGTCGGTTTGTGATGTAAAGTTTATGTGGTTCATATTTTTTTGTGGGAATATGATTAAGTGTGATACACGCCTACGGGATTGAGTTAATTTGCCAGTTTCTTCCAACAGGGTCCTGAATCTATGGATCATGCGTCTGTCGTAACACTACCATTGAAGGGTTCGGATCGGCTTAAATATTGGACGTGCAAAAAGTCATAGGTAGGACTTGGATTCGGTTGGTCAAGCTGACAACGTAGGACCCAACACAGTTCTCCAATATGCCACTTTGAAAGCGTGAGGACGCTTGAATTCAGGGCATTCTTCAGACCATTCGTTTTTCTAATCAACAGAAAGATCGAGTGACTACTGATGAATCTGATCAGATTCTAAGTTCTCCGAGTTGGTCTAATTTCATTTATCCTTTTTTTACCGGCACGTATGAAACGATATTTATCCATAGTGCACTTATTATGAGGGACGAAACCTTATTCGTTTTAAGTATAAAAAAGATTAGGGTGAAGCCCAAAGTTGCTTGGGATATCTCGATTAAATAAAATACATATGCATAAGATAGAAGAGAGATTGTGTGTGTATGATGATAACACTATAATAATTGGAGGAATATATTACAGATTTCAAGTGCGGAAGATCTTCTGATTCTTCGTACGCGAGATTGTGTTGTTGGGAGCTCATGTACGTAATGGCCTAATGGGCAAACGGGATTTTTCGAGCAAAATAATGTGGAACTCGTGAACCGTACGTTTTGCTTTGCACAGGATATTATTCAAGGCTTTTAATAAATAAATTAATAGCCTGTTTAGAAAATGCCAAACCTTGATTTAAAATTAAGGTTTGGCTCAAAATCTAGGTTTCAAGAAATTTTAAAACAAACACTCATATTTGTTCAAACGGACTTTTAGACTAAGCTATGGTTTAAAACCAATATTTCAGATAAGCTGGTCAGAGCAGCTTATGGAACAGTAAACCACGTATGAACTAACCAATTACCATATTACCCCTACTTTTTCTTACACCCTCTCTCATACTTTTTCTTACACCCTCTCTCATCTCTCATACTTTTTCTCTATTTTATTTCTTACACCCTCTCTCCTCTCTCCTCTTATCTCTTATCCCTTCTCATTTAATACTCATACCCTTTTTCGTAATTTACCAATAATAAAACCCCTTATATAAATAACTATCCAAACACTCATTTATTCAAAACCACTTTTTTTTCATAATCTATTCTCCAAAAGCCCTTTTCTATAAGCTGTTCAAAAGCCCCTTTTTTCTATAGGCCCGTTTTTAAAATTCTATCCAAACGGGCCCTAAATCAACCATCTGTTTGGCTCAAGCTATTTTTTTGTTTTAATAACTGCAGAACCCCCACCAGCTAGGACTCTCATCAATGACAGTATTGTAAACAAGAGATCAGCGTATAATCTATGTTTGGCTTCTGCGTACACATCTGCTAATGCATATAGAAAGAAAGTAAGTTATTGTGATTCAATACATGTAGTACTCAAAACTTCACCATTGGAAAGTCATTTACCCGCAGCAAAGCTCATGGAAGTTTATAATCAATATTGAAATTAAAAGAGTTTCACATGAAGCTCAACTCCAGAAAATATTGCCTGAAACGTCAATATATAGTGTAATTTATTACATACATTAACACACACACACACACACACGCGTTTTTCTGTGTATTGTATGTATTGACATGATGTCGCTCCCATTAATTATTGATTATGATGACTTGTAAACACACTTTTTTACTACATTTTTACATGTTATATTAATATGTATATTGATTATTACTGTATATATAATACAAAACAGAAGAATTTGGATCTATTTATAAAAACACAAGTTATAAATAAGTCTGAAAATACTAGTAGTTATATATATTTATAGATGAACCACAAATAGTCGAATAGGCCTAACAATGATTCATATGGAGAATAAAATTGTATAGAAAAAATTACACAATACATGAGAAGAATAATCAAACTTTTCAACTGACTTTTACATACGGACACCATGCCCAATAGGCTATAAGTCACCTGCGGATAAAGCACCTAGACAGCCTAGCTAGTATTATAGGTTTTGAATTCAAAATTAAAAATACTATGCACGATCTCATGTTTATACAGGGAAAAACATATGCGTGGATACATATAGTTATATACAGTGAACTAAGGAAGACAAAATCACTATTGTATATATCTGACCCAACAAATAGTAGGCATCTCCGTAAATTTTATATTATATATTTATTATATATTGACACGTGTGTGTATGGACTGATTCAAATTTTTACTGTCCATGCAGTTGTATTAGACACTGTCGCACATGCAGAGTTATTATTATGGTTCTTATTTAAAAAAGAAGAAGAAGGAAAAAGCCATTATATATGGTCTTCTATCGTTCTAGGTATATTGATATTCTCTGCATTCTTTTTACTTATACCTACGCCAGTAATTTTGTTTAGCACCAAGAATGACAGGATTTGTTTGGAAAAAAATACCCAGCCCATCCTGATTAATTATTTTTCTCCAACTAAATGATATATTTGAGAGAGAATATATACAAAATAGGGTAAGTTTTCTCTGTGTCCTAAAAAAGAGGTGGAAAGGATCCACGTTCAAAGAAAGTGTCCCGATATATCGGCGAGGGGCACGTAACTTGTCTTTAATTGGTTCAATGTACCCTTATCCCAAAGGGTGATGAACAGAAAAGACTATATATATGGCTTAAGTGATCAACATCTGCATGCCATGTAATCTACCCACTCCCGCTTGATAACGATAACGTCATCATGCCCTGGACACGAACATGTTTTCCCGGAAACATCACAAATATTCATTCTTTTTCCTTTAAATTTTTACAAGACACGGTACAAAAAAGTAATAAAGTCAACAAGACGTTCATACAAGTCAACAAATTCACAGCTATATATACTCATATATCCCACTCTGACCCAGACATACACAGTCTAGGATAGCGTAACCATTACACTTGAACCGTATATTTAGGAAGAAAAGAAACTGCATGACTCTAAGTTGGAAGTTTAACATTATTTATATATGTTTATATGTTACCTACATACCATATTATATATTGCATGCGTAGTTTATGATACATTAATTTGGCCTTTGATAAAAAAAATTATTAATTAATATAAGAGTTAATTAATTTTTTTAAATAAAAATAAAATTAGATATATCAACTCAATTAACTATGACTAAATTTAACTTTTAAGACAAACTTATATTATATACTGTTTAATATATTTAAAATAGCTAATTAATTTTTATATTATATGTAATTAATGAATTTATTTACTTTCTTAATTTGTAAATTAAATTAAATTAATTAACTGTTAATCTTAAGGATTAAAGGAGTATACCAATAGGCTTATCTGCTTGTTATCAAAGCAATGGGTATAAAGCATTCCAAGTCATACACGTATGAGATTTTGTGGAGGGAAACTTCAGCTTATTCTGCCTATATATAAGAGAGCGGGCTTTGAGAGATACATGCCTCTGAGAGTTCACAGTATTCATCATACGTATATATACAGGCACATTCCATCTATAAAATACATTATATATATAAGTCTAACTCTCAGGTTCTTGTTTGCATATAGGTTAAAAAGACAGATAGATAAATTCACATGTTATTGTTATCTGCTCCTCCTCCTCTGTGAATGTGATGAAAGCCATCCCCACAAAGATCATTATTCCAAGGAGCAGAATAGTAAAAAGCAGAAGGAGAATGAGCAAGAAGAGAAGACGACGAACCTCCAGGTCCTTCAGTGCCCAATAATCTAGTTGCATCAGTGGGAATTTCAGTGCAAGTGTAACGAATCATTTCAGCATTTGTGGCGTCTAGTTCCTTCTGGAGCCTTATGACTTGCCTCTGGAGCACAGAAATGGCTCCAACACAGCCATACACGGGATCTTTGATCCTTGCCTCAGCTTCATAAGCCAGAGAGTTCACTGCATCTTCTCTTTGATGAGGCAACACTTCGTTCAGAAGCTTGCTCACGTTGCTTGCTCCGAATATCTTATGAACGTTGGCAAATTTTTGAGGCTCTTCTGGTGGGAAATATGGCGCAAATATGCAGTCCGGCATGCACTTCCTTCTCAGAAACTTGCATGCTGCACATGGAGAGTTGTAGCTTGATGATGACGCCATGAAAAATATATTATGCTTCGCTGCCACCAACAAGAAACTCAGCAAATTAACATGTTCACATAGAATCATACTTCTATAATATGTTCATCGATCCAGGACGATTATCGGGAAAATATCTTGCTGCGTAGAGCATTAATTTCATCAAACTAAATCATTCCTTATATATACAAGAAAATACTCAAAAGCAGATTCCCCTTGGAAATTAACATAAATTCAACGGAAAACCAAACCCAAGTTCAATCATCTAACATATAGAAAGCTATGGAGCTTCAAGGACGTAAGATATATATATATATATATATATATAGGTATATGTATATAAAATTTATAATTACTCATCGCTTGGTATTGTGCCATGCTTTTCAAACTTACTTTATATATTTTTGTCCCTTACTATCCAGAAAGATTTTCTCGATCAAGTGACTCTATATTCAAATTAAACTATTTTCCAGAACAGCCGATCGAACCTTTTTTGACTTAATTTCCTTTGTTCTCCGGATCGAGGCGAAGAAAGGGGGAATTAAAATAAATATGATAAATATTCCAGGAGACCAAACGACACAGAAATCCACAAAACTATATATTTCTATCGTCTCTATATATATAATCTCTTATTCCTGGTGTTTCAGCTAGGTCCCATGAAGACCTTCTATGGCGGATATAGAGTCAGATGACAAAAAAAAGGGCAAGACAAGCATCGTATAGTGGAAAGGATCTTTCAGTTAAATGATCGATAGGACTTGGAATTTTTTCAAAAGAAAAACAATTAATTGATTATTCAACCATAATTTCAGCCAGCTTTAAATAAACAGAAACTCTGAATCATAATAGTTTAGTATCTATGCAAGACTTTGAATCGGAAAGAGAGCAGATATATTAATAAAAGCAGGATTTGAGCAGAAGCAAGCTAGTTTAGCTTTATTGGAAGAAACAACGTAAATACTTGATTACCTTTTTTCCGGATGAGGGAGAGTGTGTCAGGATGCAATCTTTAATGATTCGAATGAAAAAGAAGTGTTGGTGTAGCGAAGGGAGAGAGTTCTTGATGGATTTACTATTGGATGTGAGAGTTCAGGGCGGAAACCCTAGTTAGTTGCAGGACAAGATGAGGGAAACCCGCAATTACAGTGAAACGGACAGCAACTTGAGAGCGTGCAGACGCAAATGGCATTTCAGTGGTAACGAAAAGAAGGCAAAAGACAAGTGCAATAAATAAGCCCCAAGACCAGCAAAAAATTTCACTACTACTTTTTCTTCTTGGTAAATCATCAGCTCCTCAAACTCTTCATCACTTCAATAGAATTTAACTATTTACGACAAAAGGACAATACTTTTTTTAATAACAAAATTTTCTCAATTTATATATGCGGGTCATATTTACATAAACATAAGGGGACATGTTAATCTTCTCTATATTGTTCAATTTTATTAGACGTCCCTGAAGAAGCATTTAATAATAAAATTTTCCTTTGAAGATGTTAAAGAACTATTTTTTTAAAAAATTATATGCTTATGAGAAAACTAAAATTAATTATTTAATTATTAACTACTACTGCATCAGTACCTAGATACGTAAAAAATTTATTTTAATTTTAAATATAACTAAAATTTCTATTCACCTTATCTCTCGTTAATTTATAATTTTTTTCATAAAGTATTCTTATTAATTGTATAGGTAAAAGGCTTAGTTATTGTGTGTGTATATATATATATATATGACTAGAAAAATATATTTAAAGAATAAGAATATATTTATTTTTGTACTAATCAAGTGAATCATATATTTTTTTTTAGATGCAATAACAATTAAATAATGCCTGTCTTTAACCGTTTTTTGGCGAATCTTTTTTCACAGATGTTAATAACTTCGCCGCCAAATCCGCTTCCGCTCTCTCTCACTAGAAATCTTCAGCGCTAAGGCACTAATCAAACAAATATTGGCTACAATTACAAAGGACGAAGGCTATGCTGTAATAGCTCTACAGCATAAATTGAAAAAACTGAAAAAACTGTCAAGTTCTCTGTTTAAGCTCTAATTTTTCGGGGCTTGGAAATGATATCCTTTTAAAGGCAATTGAATCTAAAAGGATCAACTTTAATGGACAAAAAAAAAAAAAGAGTCAAGTAGTTAACCTTAACTCACGCAATCGCACCTATTATAGAATAACATTTTGCGAGAGAAGCAATAAATGAGCCTATTAAATGGATAAATCAAATACACCTTATATATCTATTAATTCTTCCCTGTTTTCTCGCAACATGTAGTGCAGTACGAAGCCACAACTATAATTAGGTCAATGGACTTTCCCTTCTAAGAAAATTGTACAAGGAAAAAGCTGACGTCAGCCATAATTAATTGTCTTGACAAAAAATCTGATTAGAAATATTATTACATTGTTGCCTTGATATAATATTTAATTAATTTTATCAATATATTAACAAAATTAAATTAATTAATTAACTATAATCAATTTTAACACTTTATAACTACTTTATATTATATACTTTTTAATCTATACATGTTGATCAATTTGCTGTTATATTATTTATAATTAATTAAATTATTTAATTTTATTAATTTATTTAATAAATTAATTAATTTTTATATTAAAAAATATTAGAGTACTCAATAAAGAGACACAGTGGAAGGGGTCTTGTGACCGAATTTTTAGTGCAGGAAAAGAAGTAAATAAAAAGTTTTTCTGCCAAAGCCAATAGTGATCCTTTTAGCTTAACGGGATGAGTGTTATTTTTAGCGGTAATTTCACGCATTAGGGAAAAAAAAAAAAAGCTCTCGTGCCAGCTTGTTTGCTGTCATCTGCTGACGCGTCCTGACTAAAAATAGTTATTGACGATTTTTACGGTAGAAGAGAGTGACTCCAGAGTCATTAAAGAATCTCAAGCCGACAGATCAGATGATTAAGCATCAAATAAGAGACGGCTTTAAGGTCATTCAATATTTTTGTTTTAGTTCACATGCAAGTAATTCTTGTTCGATAAACAATGATAAACAAACGTTGGTTACTTTAATAAAAATATAGGAACTTGAGATTGGGAGAAAATATATTTTTTAAATATTTATCTTCAATTTCAGGCAAAAATAGTTAAATTTAATCTAGTCATACAGTGACACTTTTAATCTTATATATATAATGTGTGCAAGTACACATAACACGTCAAACCATCACTAAAACTGTATTTATTTTATGATCATTATATACAAATTGAATCTGATTTTTATGGCGTCCAGTTGTTTTAAAGTCAGATTTCATAAGTATTTAATGTATTTAGCTATCAAAAAATAATTTCATAAATCAATAAATTATACATTATTCTACTAAATATGACCTAAACAGCTTTTTTTTTGTTTGCCAGAGTAAACAGCTTAATCCATGATTGATAATTAATGATTACTCAAGTACTCTTTAAGAAAGTATTTTGAATGAAGGTGAAAAAAAAAGAAAGTATTTTGAAAAAAAAAATGTTGAACGTGGTGTTAACCGTTACTTTACCCCAGTTTTCTTTCTTCCCCGGTCGTGATAACGTTACTTTTTCTTTTATTTTTTTAATTACTTATTTAATTTATTAAAATTTTATTCAACTATATACGAATGTGATCTACATCATCTATCTTAATATGATAAAGGAATCTCTTAACAAAATTTTTATATATATACTAATATTTAAATTTAAAATTTTATTTAAATAATATCGATTTATCACTTATATTAATCTCCCTTTCCAACGTGACTTTTTCTTGTTGGCCTTAAAGTCACTTTTTCTAGTTATTAGCGCCACGGCCTGCTCTTTAAAAAAAACTGAAAAACCTGGGGCCCGCTAATCGAGAGAGAGCGAGAACGCTCTGTCTTCCCCGACCCGACTTGACTTCATTTTTATTTCTTCTTTGCCACCTGTCACCTGGGATTATTTTGGTACGTTACAAAACCCTAAACCCTCCCTAAAATTTCACTCCACTTGTATTATTGTACTCAAAATCTTACCATTTTGGTAGCGATAGCAAATCAGCAATGCAACTTATGCAAGCTCCGGTAGAGTTTCATCATCGGCTGTGATCACAACGGACTTCGAGATGACAAGCCTCCTTCTGTTCATCTGTCTTCTCCTCGGACCAGGAGTGTGGTTGGAGAAGTCTGCTTCATTTGCTTATGCTGGTTCTGGCCCTCACATTGCAGATGTTAATATACTTTTGCCACCCAAAATGACTTATCCTGTGGTGTACAGGCTACAAGGAAGCGATGGTTGCTTCAAATGGTTGGTTTTTATTTCGTTTTCTTCATTATTCTAAGTAACGAGTCACTTGTGGTTTTTGTTTTCTTAGCTAGTACAATCTTGCGTGGTATTTACTATGTTATTCGATTTTGATTGTGCAAGCTTGTGCAGCTGATCTTTCAGGAATGGGTTGAGTATATTTCTAATACCAGCCTTTGCAAAATCACATAAAAGTTGTTGTTGCATTATTTATGTATAGCGCCAGTAGCTCGGTCTACAACAACTTGTTCCTACAGTGTAGCTGTGGTGAAGTTATATGAAAATCGCAACAGTACATATGTGTCAGTGTCAAGATCCTAGTACTGGGCAAACGCGCTATGGAATATTATCAATAAGTATGTAGTGTAACAAATGGCTATACTATATATGTTAGCTTGAACAATACTAGCTTAATCCGGTTAATGATTCTCAGCCCTGGTGATAGATATTTATAAAATCGCTGACCTTGATCCTATCCTCCAACCCCATATCAAATAGTTCCAATTTGAATGGCATAATGAATGACTTAAAACCAACACTTTTGATCTGTTTGGCAACTTGGATTCTTAGAATGGTTTGATATGTATGTCTAACAGATATTGTATCCTCCGTTAATATACTTCCTTTCTCAACAACAACATATTATCCCCCCTGATATTTTTCAATTCTTTATTAATTTTATAGGTCATGGGATCATCATGATATTTTATCTGTTATACCTGAATATAATTCAAGCAGCCATTGCTCAACCAGTGCAAGCCTGCGATCAATTGCCCCATATAGTGGTCGAAAGGAGACTGCTGTTTATGCCGCAGATGTGCATAGTGGAATTATGATTCGATGCAAAGTCTTCATTGACAATATATCCAGAATCCAGATATTTCATAATTCCATTAAGCTTGATTTAGATGGGCTTGCCACACTTCGTGTCCGAGCTTTTGATAGTGAAGGTATTCATAATTTTTTTTTATTTGTCTTTATGGGTAGAGGAAATTTAAATGCTAATTTGTGTATGAATGGGTACTTTAAATGATCAAATTTTTATTGAGATGCATTATTTTATTACCTTTACAAAATTATTTACTTGAAACATTCTTTGCTGGCCTTCTTTTCCCTTGAAAAATTACAAATGACCTTTCAATCAATGATAGAAAGCATCGCACTACAGGATTGGCATAAAAAGTATAGATTGGTTCATCTCATTTCCTTTTCTTCTGAACACATTATATTGTCTCTTTGTTATATTTTTCCAGTCAAACGTTTGCAATTAATTTCAATTTATCTTGAGAGAATTCAGCATATTTATATCATTAGTCTACTGTGCTGCAGAAAATGTATTTTCTTCGTTGGTTGGTTTACAGTTCATGTGGCACCTCATTCCTGAAGCCAATAAACTGCCTCATCACCTGGTTAATGTTCCTCTAAAGGATTCCCCCCTTAGTGATTGTGGAGGACTCTGTGGGGACCTAGATATACAAATAAAGCTTGAAGAGAATGTAAGTCCGGTGCTAGTTGGTTTAAATGAGTATAATGCTCACATATGATTATTTTACCATTTTATCTGGTCTTGTGGTGTAGGGTGTATTTTCAGATATATTTGTGGTGAAGGGAAATGAGATTGGCCACGAGAATGTTTCAGTGCAATTGATTGAGCCACAGTTTAAGAATTTGGCTGATCAGATTGTTCTAACTGTGGCAGAAGCTATGTCACTGGATCCTCCTTCACCAGTTTTTGTTCTTGTCGGTGCTCTCGTTCCCTATACCCTTAAAGTCATCCGGGGAAATGTTCCTCAAGGTTTCCTTATTGTTTTCCTTAACTTGTTTTTTGGTTTAATTTTCATATCAAGCTTCTAAAATTGCAATCTTATTGTTGCGACATTATGATTTATGTTGTCAAAACATAGTTAGCTACTAAAATTGTTTATTATTTATAGGCAGAGACTCTTTGTTTTGCTGTCATTTGAAGGATGATTTTTGTCCTCCTCCTATGAACTTTTCTTCTTGATATTAATAATCAATCGTCAAGCAACATGCTTTATCCCACTATATTATGGGACACGATTCATGAACCATAACATTGATTTTGTGCCTTTGATTGGAGTTAATGCAAGGGTGTTTTTTGATTAACTATTATTCCTCTTTTACTTGAAGTTTTGACCATTAATTTGCAAACTTGTCCTTGCCAGTTTCTTTTATATTTTTTATTGTGTTATGCTGTAGTTCAGCATTTCATCACCGGTCTTTACCAGTACTTCTTATGGCATTTGCAGTGGTCATTTTACCTTCTCCACATCATGTCTGGTCTGTGTCAAATGCATCAGTTGCTGAGGTTGATGCTACGATGGGGTTAGTACATGCACAAAACTTAGGAATGACCACTGTCATTGTTGAAGATACGAGGGTTGCGGGTCATGTGCAAGTATCTTCGCTGAATGTGGTCCTACCAGATTCTTTGTGTTTATATATAACACCTTTATCTAATTCTGGTGACCCTGTTGAAGGAATCAATCCTATTCCTTCTATGGTCCGTTGGTACATTATATCTGGTCATCAATATCTCATCCAGATGAAGGTTTTTGCTCATGGTCCTGATGCACAAGAGATTTATATTACAGAGGTAGCATGTGTTATCCTACTTTAATTATTTTACTAGCATTGGCAAAGCACTCTTGTATTGAGAAGTTAATTTCTTCTCTGGTTTGCAGGTAGCCTCTTTATTTCAAATCTGGAATGTCTAGAATTAGGGACAACTTGCTTGTTTAATGTTCTGAATTGCATTTTGTCCGTGACATTTATTCTGTTGAATTTTAAAGGCCTATGCCTGCTCAAGTTGCCTAATTATCTTCTCAGGTCTCTCCTCAAAATGGGAAATTGATTTTTGGTTTTGACTAGTTTCAGCTGTAGCCTCATATTCTGATTTTCCAGCATGCTATAGTTATAAAACTGAATCAATCCATGACTGTGGTAGTCCAGGAGTGGTATATTACTGTTATACCAGTCTAAATATTGCCGACAATGATACTTATAATTTGTTAGATCTACTATAGCATTTTCTTATGAGGACTAACTTGTAAAATAGGTCATTTTTTAGTTTATGAGAAAAGTTGCTTTCAAGATAGGTAAAACAAGATTTTAGGGAACAATGCATTAACAATAAGTAGCGTATTGTTCCATGATTTTTTTAATTTTTTATTTATTTTATTTATGATCTACATGACTAGGGCATGAGCAAAATTGTTATGTGTTGTGCAAGATATTTTGGGCTCCTTTCCTAATGGCTTAAGTTGTTGGATAATTGATAATTCATATTATAGGAGCCAGATAACCTCCATCTGCAATGGAGGAAAATTCCCAGGAGGGAAAAGCTTTGAATGGAGAGAATGCTTAACAAATGAAGTTCTCACAATTTCTTTATGTATCTCTTTCAGCAAGATTTTTTCATCTTAAAAACCTCCTGTTACTCTCCAGCAAGCTGCTGTGCATCGAATAAGTGAAAGGATCTCTAAGTGCCCCTTGGTTACTTCCTCAATGATGACTCAATTTTAAGGAAGACAAGTTGATCTGTTCCTTTCTTCCTCTGTGAAAAAAGAATTATATTCTAACATTTCAACATTATTATTTTTTCAAATTTAATCTGTAAGAGGCCAAGCATTTGAGGTAAATTAACCCTTCCTATCAAAGGGTATGGTTTAACCCTGGCAATTTGTAATCCGAACTCTTCCATATTGACTCATGCCTAGGTGTGCACAAAAGTTGGTAGTGCCTTTTATCATCATTGTTTTGTTTTACCTTGACTAATCTTACTTCTGCCTTATTTATGAAATGCCTGTATTGTAAATTTCTCTTGTAATCAATCCTAATCCTCTCAACTAAATTGTTCACTTGCTTTTCCTCTAGTTATTGTTTGCTTACAAGATTCTTCCTCATAATGCAGAATGATGATGTTAAGATTTATGATGATCAGTCTGATTATGGGAAGACATTTTGGGTTTTGAATGTTATTGCTGTCAAACATGCCTGGCGAAATTCTAAAGTGTTGAAAGCACATTCACTAGGACTTGGAAAATTGACAGCTTCTTTGAGCTATCCTTATGGGCATGTTGACAGAAAGGAGGTAATGATTATTTCTTCTAATTATTTTATATTTTTCTTTGATTACTTACTTTGTACAGCCTCTTTTTTCTTGATGAGCCATATTTTGATTTTATCTGCAACTATCTTATACTTGCTCTGATCTGTTGCTATTTTTCTTTTTTGTTTGCGGATGTAGAGGGCTTGTGTTCTTTATTTATAACATTCTAATCTGTCACCATTGCAGAGTAGGTTTGTGTTTTTTGACAGAAAGTAGATCTCACTTGTTTATTTAAATCTTTTAGGTTATTAAGGTTGTGCAGGAGATCATGGTTTGTGATCAAGTAAGGGTTAGCTTGAGTGGTGAAGGTGATCAGCCACGAAGCATCCTTCTGCCCTGGGTCCCTTCTGTTTATCAGGAAGTGGAGCTAAAGGCTATAGGAGGTTGGTAATTTTCTCTGTTAAGTAAAATTGGGAGCAGCTAAACTATTTCTTGACATTATTTACATTTTATATCCCTTTTTGTCCCACTTCATGCTATAGGTTGTGCAGAAGCTGCCAGTGACTATAAATGGTTGTCTTCAGACACAGCTATTGTATCTGTGTCAGCTCTTGGTGTTGTCCAGGCTAGAAGGCCTGGTAAAGCTATTATTAAGGTGCTATCCTTACATGATTCGTTAAATTATGATGAGGTAATGTAAATGGATAGTAAGAGAATATTTTAAGAGATGTTTCAGTCTCAAATTCCCATATGTGTGTTCTCAATTCATGCATAATATATTCATATGTTCTTATTCAATTTGTTTTTGATATCTGCACAAGTTCAATCATGATTTTGTTTCTTCATCTATACCTTTTTTGTAGGTGATTGTTGAAGTTTTGGTCCCATCTGCTATGGTTATGCTTCGTAATTTTCCTGTGGAAACTGTTGTTGGATCTCATCTTCAAGCTGCTGTCACAATGAAAGCATCAAATGGTGACACCATATGACAAGATATTATGAAATTTGATTTACTCTTTAACTGCTTTGCCTTTTTGCTTAGTTTGATCTGTCCTTTTCAGGTGCCTATTTCACTAGATGTGATGCCTTTAGCTCTTTGATAAAGTGGAAGGCTGGAAGTGAGTCTTTTGTCATTGTCAATGCAATTCAAGAGTTGTCATACTTGGAAACATTGGGAAATAATCAGCTGCTTTCAACCACTGATTACTTTCCATGTTCCTGGGCCGATATTTATGCTTCAAGTCCTGGTCAAGCTATGATACATGCCACACTCTCTAAAGAAGATCACCAGTTTGACCACTCTTTCCATGGACCTATTGCCTTTAAGGCATCTTTACGTATTGTGGCATATTTACCTCTTGTTGCATATCAGGCAAGTGATGGGAACCGATTTGGTGGTTACTGGTATGACTTGGCTCAAGAAGAGGCTAATAAGCAATTAGATAACTTAGAGAAGTTATATCTTGTGCCTGGATCAAATTTAGATATATTACTAATTGGGGGACCTGAGCCATGGGGCAGACACGTTGACTTCCTTGAAACTGTGGAAGTTCTAAAGGAAGATGATGCTGTGACTGAAGCTGGAGTTCTTGTGCATCGGGTACCTGCCAGCAGGAGTTTATACCGGGTTTTCTGTCAAACACTGGGAACTTTTGTAAGAATTTGTATTCTGTTCTTGCTAGACAATTTCCAAATTCATCTTTAATGAGGTTGTAATCCCTACAATAACCTTGTCTGGTTTCAAATGGCTCAGAAACTTCTTTTTAGACGTGGAAATTTGGTAGGGGATGACCATCCTCTGCCTTCTGTGTCTGAAGCTTGGCTCTCAGTTGCATGCAGCATTCCTTCTTCAATTGTGCTTATAGTTGATGAATCAGGTTAATACTATTTTATTTATCCTAGTTGCAGTGATTGACTGTGTATATTTGAAAATTTCCTTCTATATTCTTTTCTGATCAAACTGTGCATTTCAGTGAATGAGCGTGATGTTATTAGAGCAGCAATTTTAGCTGATCGTAGTTCAGAGCGATTGCGTGACTTGCCTTTTACTGTGGCGAATGGGCGCACTATTCGGCTATCTGCTGTTGGAATTAATGATTTTGGAGAAGCTTTTGCAAACTCATCTTCTCTCAGTTTGAGTTGGGGACTCAACAGTTGCAATGGACTAGCAACTTGGGATGATGCTTATGATATAGTGGAGTCCAACAGTTGGGAGAGATTTTTGGTCTTGCAAAATGAATCAGGACTGGTACATAAAAGAAGTATTAGATTTATCTTTTTATTTACTGCTCACAATGTTACCTCAACTAGTTGTTTGTCAAACTTTTGGTCTTAATTTAAATGACTGGAGTTGCTTTCAAAAACATTCTTTCTTAATTTATTTATTTTGGCTTGCCTCATAACGTTTAGCTTGTTTATATACACCCTACTTGTTCTTAGTCAGATTGGATATTGCTACTAATGAGATGATGAATTTATGTTTAATATTTGTCACTTTTGATCTACAGTCAGGGATTTTATTGGGACTGGCCCTAGTGAATTTATAAAGAGATTGAAAAGTTCTGAGTCTTTTCTTCATGTATTTTATTTTCTTTTCCTTCCTTCTTTTTGTTAAATCTTATTGCTTCCTGATTTTTCTTCTTAAGGTGATACTGATAATGTCAGTTTATTAAGTAATGCATGGGTGACAATTTTGGCATTAAATTCTTTGTTTCTAGTGCATTGTTCGTGCAACTGTTACTGGCTTTCATGATAGCGTGCTAGGAGTAACCTTTCATCGTTATCCTGAACCTGAAATTATTTTGACAGATGCAGTTCGTCTACAGGTACTTTTTGCTGGAATTAATTGTTCTTCAAGCTATATTTACATATTATTATTAAAATCAAATAACCATCATGTTCTGAATCTCTTTTCTTTGGTTCTGATTGTCATTATGAATTACTGCTGCTCATTTATCTTATCATTTTGTGTCTTAAAATGTTAACTTTTATCTTGACGATGTTTCAATGATGCAGCTTGTTTCTAGCCTACGAATTGATCCAGAATTCGGCTTGCTTTATTTCAATCCTGATGCAAAGGTAACGCTAATATATGTAGGCATTTGCTATATTTCTTGACTTTATCCCATAGGAAGGGCCAAGCTCGTTTAATTGGCTGCACTGTGGTGTTTCTTTCACTAATTTAGTGAACTATGTTAAATTTTGAAGTGCGAGGTCATAGCAGTAGTCGATCATTATTTAATAACCGATTGCATGCAGAACAGGCCTATTTTTTTTGTATAACTTAATTCTATTTCACGTGCTTGATTCCAGATAAATTTGTCAATTACTGGGGGAAGCTGTTTCTTGGAAGCTGTGACAAATGATTCTCAAGTGGTAGAATTTATCCAACCTCCATCAGGGTTACACTGCTTACAACTAATTTTGTCCCCTAAAGGATTGGGGATAGCTAATCTGACTCTGTTTGACATTGGGTTAACACCTCCACTCACAGCTTCTGCACTTGTAAGCTTCATTTTTCTCTCAATTCGAATTGCTTGATCTGTAAGGAAACTATATGGTTTTCTATCTCTAGTCTATTTCGTTTTTGATACTATTTACTAGATCCTATTACCAAGTATCCAGTTTCTCTCTCTAGTGGGCATGTGCGTGTGAGTAATCATCCTATTTCCATGAAAGCCTTTCATGCTCCTTAAAAACATCCAGCCTAGGGCAATTCTGACTGAAATTAAGTAATCTCATAGAGAGATACTATTTTCTACATCAATTTTATTATAAGACGATCTTGCATACATATAAGATGATGATGATGATATTTTACAACAGTAAGAGCCAGAAAAAAAAATTCTATTATTTGGAAAGAGTGGATCATAGTTTGTTAGAAACCAACTGAATTAGAAGTTAGTAGTTCAAGATGAAAATGACTAAATTTATGTACTATTATATCTATAATATTGCTGAATATCTCTCTTATTTCAATCATTACCAAAACATCTTCAGTCATAAAATAATATAGTTTAAATGATTGTCTGCTAGTATGTTTAACCTTTTCTAAACTTTTATGCTGTAAATTTAGCAATTAATATTTAATGAAAGAACGTTATATAACATAGACTTGTTTTGCATATGTAATATAACTACAAACCTGACTTAATGATTGCCAACTTCAAATGCAAGCTCCATTGCTGGGGTTCAAACCTAGTGGTGGTACTTTGCTGCTGATTCCTATTCATGCTTGAGTCCAGGTAATTCCACTACGCTGGCCAATTCTGTGAATCCTTGGTTCAGCTGGCTTGAGTGGACTAGAAGAAAACTGCTTGAGAGGACTAGAAAGCTAATTTGTTCAATCATCTAGCTGAAACAACTAGTCTGTTTTTCAAACTCATGCATCTTTCTGCATGCTTACTTATGATTCATGACTCTTAGTTTTGACTTGGCAAGCCCCCTTTTAACATATAAGAATGGCTAACCATTTCGTGTTGTAATATATGTATCTCTTGCTTATTAGTTGGTGTAAATTAATAATTGCAACTGGGCTCGGTGTGCAATTTTGCAGTGTGATAATATGTGCTTCATTTGCTTAAGTAACAACTTACTTCCATAGGGACCAAATTAACAAAATTCAGCTGCATATGGTCTTATATCTTGTTAAGATTCTACTTTCTGGTTAAATCTTACTATTTTGAGCATTGACTGAGCTTGATGTAGAGTAAGAAAAACTATCATGTACCAGCTTAATGGAGTTTAAAATTTCAAGTTGTGTCTTCCAGTTTTGCAAAGTCAATTCCATCTAATCTGTTAGTCAAGTGATGTCTTCTTTTGTGGGATTCTTAAGAGCTACTGAACCTTCATTTTTACAGGTCCAAGTTGCAGATATAGAGTGGATTAAAATTATGTCAGGAGATAAGATTAGCCTAATGGTATGCCTTCTAGAAAAGTTTCTTTCTTGCTTTTTTGGTCTAAATTTGCTGCATCATGTGCTGTTTTGATGTTTTCAGGAAGGAAGTTTACAAACTATTGACCTCATGGTTGGTACTAATGATGGAAGGAGTTTTCATGGTTCTCAGGTTTAAATTGTTTCCTTCTATTGTTTTAAAAGTCATACTCAATTTTTTCCAGAGTATGAAACTGAATAGATTCGAACCTACGATGCAGTTTGTTTACATGAAAATTAGGGTACATATTGAGGATCATATAATTGAACTCATGGATGATGGTGGTTCCTCAAGTCTCGTTGATGGATATGTTTCGGCACCAAGTTTCAAAATCCAGGGGAGACTTCTTGGAATTACAACCCTTTATGTAAGTCCATTGTCTATCTCAGTTCAAAAGAAACTTGAAAATACGAATCTTATTGATTATTCATGTAAACCAGGTCAGTTCCATTAAGCATTCTGGACATGAGATACAGAGTCAAGCTGTCAAAGTGGAAGTCTATGCACCACCAAGAATCCACCCTCATAATATATTCCTCTTACCTGGTGCTTCTTATGTGGTATGTTTCAGATTGCAAGTACTATGTATATTACCTTGAAATTCACAAGTTTGGTTTAAGAATGTAATCATAGAAGGAAATCTATTGAGTAGTGTCCTTTTATGATAACATTTTATTCATTTATCTTCTTAGGTTACCATGAAAGGAGGCCCAACCCTTGCTGTACATGTTGAATATGCAATCGATGATGATAAAATTGCAAGTATTGATCGATATTCTGGACGGCTCTCAGCAATTTCCATAGGGAACACTGTAAGATGCAAAACCCTGCTCAACCTTAATCTTCTTTTAGTTATATATATAAGATAATGCATATTCTTTTTATTCTTTTTCATGCTTAGTTTAGCTAATTGTTTTGCACAAGCCACTTTTGATGATACATCTTGATATGATAGATAGTTTTTACATTACTTGTACCTATCCTCCACTTAGTAGATAGGTATCTTAGCGGTCTGGAAGTGTTTTCATGGCATCTTAGTGGAGGATAGGCAATTCTTGTTTCAAGGGGGATTATTTGGTTTATGTTTAAGAATATTTGAAAGAGTCAATATGATTTTTATTTCTCCTATATTTTTGGGTATTGTGGCGCTTCTTCACGATTACATTTCTTGTGATAATAATTATTTCTTTATCCAAAAGAAAGTAGAGGGTGGAATCCATGTACTGGTTCTTCATATTGTTTGTTGCAAATAAAGAAGACTTAATATTTGTTTTCTTTGACACGGTGCATTTATGCATTCTGCATTTAAACATATTTGATTGGTACAAGATTTTTTGTTTAACTCAAGACATCATTACTATCAACAGACAATTCTTGCCAGAGTCTTTATCAATGACAATACTGTGATTTGTGAAGCACATAGTACTCTAAAGGTGGGAGTTCCATCTACTGTTACATTGCGTTCACAAAGTGAACAACTTGGAGTTGGCCGTGAATTGCCAATTTATCCAGCCTTTCTTGAGGTAACAGCAAAACTTCTAATGGAAAATGTCAGCCAATTTATGTATATCTTGACATTAATTTAAATCTTAACATTATCCACTTTTTTTATTATCAGGGAGATCTGTTTTCTTTCTATGAGCTCTGTAAAAATTACCATTGGACTGTAGAAGATGACAAGGTTTGGTTTTGTCTACAAGTCTATCTTCTCCTTTGAATACGGGAGTTAGTAATATTGTTGTTGGTACTACTACTATATCATTTGGTGCATTGAAGATACCATGGCGGTGCAAGTTAAGTTCATCAAATGCGCACAAATAATTTCCACCTGTTAACAAAATGCCAATTTCACTTAAAAGTAATACAATTGAATAACTCAACACGCATTAAAATTAGAAAAATAGGCATGATGTGCCCTAAAGAAACAGTGTGTTTGCCTGTGTGTTGAGAGGTAGTAATAAAGCACAATATTCATAGATCTTCATTTAATAGTTTAAGTTTGAGTTTATATGGCCCTTGACATGATTTAGAGCCTCTCACCAAATGGTCTATTGTCAATCCTTGCTGCCCTAGTTCTCCATGTAATATGAAAACTAAATTTGTTTTTGGTGTGATGTACAGGATCGACGATAAATTGAGGAAGTTTTTAAACATAATACAAATATTGCTTGTTGAATATTTGAATAAAAACAATAAGAAAAGGAAAAATGGGAGAATGCCTCAAATAATTAGCACACCTATTAGATGAGAAGAGAATCCAAGGGAAGCCAGAAAAACACCATTCACAAGTCATGGTTTGCTATTATATATGGATATAGATTCAGCGTCTTCTTCATATAACTGCTTAATATTTTAAAGTTAAAGTGATCCCTATCTTGACATTTTAAAACAGATGCAAACTCCTCCATAGACCTTTTTTTTTAATATACTGCTAGAGATGAGCATTTCTCTGATCCAATATGTTGACAGCACTAGACTGGCTTTTCTTCAGATACAAACACCCTTAGCCATAAACTGCATCATTAATGACATAAAAGATCTCACAGAAGGAAGCATCACGCACTGCATGCCAAAAGGGGGAAAACAAAGTCCACAAAATTCACGTAGCAAGTCATAAAATTCCTCACTATCTGCCTTGCATATAGCACCGAGTAACCAAAATCATTCACAATGTAAATTCCTAATTATTACTGCAAAATCTACCCCAAATAGCTGTCCATGCAAACACAGAAATTTGGAAGGGAGAGAGGCCATCCGACAGAAGCTTGTATAGCTAAAAGCTGGATGATAGCCGACAGGATATTTTTCCCAAAAATAAGAAAGTATGGATCATGACTTGTCGAGATAAGCATTAACAAACTTCATCACGTGGGCCACTCCACTCTAATATTCATGAAAATCAGCTACCAAAGCCAATGCTGGGTACTATATTGAACAACTCTGGAGTATGAGAAAATAAACCGAGCTCCTCCTAACCTTAAAGAAAATAAACCGAGCTCATACTTGTTGAAATTAGTTGATGAGTATGAGAAGAGAGATGAATTGAATGGGATCACAAGCTACCAATGTCTGTTCCTATTTGCCTATTTATGCTATTAGAACTAAGTGAAGGACACTAGTAGGAAAGCTAATGCAAAACCAGTCCAGTGATTGATGACAGAAATGATTTAACCTAGCTATCTCCTATTCTTACACTACCCATATAGATCAATGATTCAAGCAAGTAATCCATTCACCCCTTGCTTTCCTAAAATTTCCGTCTAATTAGTCTATTCCAAAAACGAATTACTCTTTAAGGTTTAAGTTTGTCTAACAACTTTGGCTTATGCTTCTATAGGTACTGAGTTTCATGGGATCGGAGAGTTTTCAAGGGGAGAAGTATGGCACCCTGTTGGTTGCTACAGAAGAAAGTCAAGCTGGTATTTATTCGGTTGACAGTGAGCTTGGCTTTACTAAAGTCTTGCATGGAAGGTATACATTCTTATATTTCTTAAACAAATGATAGTTGGTCTTGGTAGATAACGCTTCTAGTTATCAACCAGATAGTTATCCCTTATTGTTGCTCTATATCACTGGTAGTGGGTTGTATCAACCTTCATAAGTCTTATTTTATTATGTCACATGTCTCGTTGATGGGCTAAATTACTTTCTTATAAGAGGCACCATGAGGAGACCAACTGTATTTTACAAGTTGTCCCTGTGAAACTCAAGCTTCCGATTATATAGAAAGGTATTTTAAAAAGATTTTTCTAGGGAAAATTCCATGAGAATGTCAGTCTATTGAGGATTTTATATATAGAAGATATACCTTGTGAGAGCACCAGTTTGTTATGAGAGTGAGAGGAGTTGCCGTTTGGTCTTGTGCGTGATAGGTCAAAATTAAATGAAAGTCATACAGTCCTGAGTGTTCTCTTAATCCTCGAAATTTTTGTCAGATTCGTTGGTTAGGTTTTGCTTACATAACAAATTAATACTATATATATTGCTGGAATGATGGAATCTCTTGATTCTTTCCAAAATAATTACATGGGATATTTGCCGTTAAGGAATCAAGATTCATGGGCAGAATCACAAGGGTTTATTGTGGGTTAAAGGTTTTAATGTAATATTAATTGTTCATGTTCCTGTTTGTTTCTTTTTCTGGTTGAGGATATTGGTTGAACCTTTTGTGGATTACATTTTCTTATTATTTGCAACCATTTTGCTTGAAATTAAATAAAAATTTTGAAGGTTATCATTTTTTTGGGACGATCATCATCATGTCAGCGATAACAATAATTCTTGTGTTTTCTTCCGATGGCTTAAGGAGCTTTTTAGAAGATATAGTACTTAAAAGTGCAAAAAGAAGAAATACATCATAATCACTGATTAATACTTTCCCTTCCAGATCTGCAGGCAAGTCCAATGTTGCTGTGTCATTCTCATGTGGATTTCCAACTTCTGGATCAAAGATGCAGTCTAGGTTTTACAGTTCGTCTTTATCAATAACTGTGGTGCCTGATCTTCCCTTGGCTTTGGGATTCCCGATAACCTGGATTCTTCCTCCCCGCTATACATCCACAAGTCTTTTGCCTTCATTTTCTGGAAGTTATACACAACTTGATGATAGTCAGAGTCACAAAGGAATTATCAACTATTCTTTATTGGGAAATTTCGGGGAGAGAAGTGAAGCTCTGCAGAAAGATTTCATATTTATTGAGGGAGATAGAATAAAGACAACTGGAAGTAATAATCTAGCATGCATTCAAGCAAAAGATCGCACCACAGGAAGAACGGAGATTGCTTCATGTGTTAAGGTTGCTGAGGTATGAGATTTTTATCGTTTCCGTATAAGACATGTTGGTCAAGACATCTTTTGTGCACAGGTGTTCCTTTCTGTTTTTCCATTTTCTGGTTTCAATTCACTTTTACTAATTTTTAAACTATGATTAGGTGGCTCAAATAAGAACAACTAGTAAGGAGGTTTCACATCGTGTTATTGACCTTGCTGTTGGCGCTGAACTTGAAATTCCAACAAGCTATTATGATGCTCTAGGTGCGGTTGCCCTATACTTATTAATTGCTTGTAATTTTTCATTTTTTTTTGAGAGCAAGTCCTTATTCATTGTGTTATTGTCTTTGAACAGGAAATCCTTTCTACGAAGCATATGATGCAGTTCCTTTTCATGCGGATACTAACTACCCTGATGTTGTCGGCATAAACTTTTCAAATGATGTAAAAGGCAATGTCCATCTCAAGGTTTGCTGATGGTTCCATGTTAAACCTCTTCTTGATTGTAATTTTTTCCCCTTTTGGTAACAAACTGCTCAACCTGCTGATTGGACGCACAAATATTACTCTTATATTTTTGGTTTTTTTGTTGAAAAATATATCTCTGGGTTCATGGTTTTGGAACATAGACTGGATCCTCTCAAGCGTGGTATTTGATTTTTTGCTACTGAATTGCATTTCTCCGCCATGTTACCTAATTTAGATCTTGTCCTGACTGATTCTTGGTTGAAGGCAATTCGGCATGGCAAAGCTCTCATGCGTATTTCACTAAGTGAAGCTCCACAAAAATCAGATTTCATTCTTGTAAGCATTTCTTTCTGCCAATAATCTTCTGTTTAGACTTATTCTTTATTCTTTAAGATATTAAGAACGATTTTATCCCAGAAGCTTAATCTTATAGAAGGACTGTCGGTGGTTTTATTCTATATCTAACAATTGTCACTCAATGCAATAACCAAATACACGAAGGGTTTGATAACTCCTAGGTTCTAGCTGAATAGGCTTTGCATGTGATGTGTTAATTGTAATCACCATCAAGTATATCCTTTTAGGTTCCATTTGTTTCATTTGTATTGACTCTAGAGAGAATTGTGAATAATTCCTTGTATCTTCATGAGGGAGATTGTACAGATGTATACAAGAGGGAGGAGCCTTTGTATTAATGGCTCATCAAGAGGGAAATAATATCCCAATCATATTCGATTAAATCCCTGTATTAATTACATGATATTTTCATATACCTGAGATATCTCTACAATTTGAAATTTTTTCCATGGAAATTTTTTCTGAAAATACCATCCTGTTTGTCTCGTCAGCAAAGATCCCCTAATTTGTACTACAAATTTCCATGGAAGAATTTTCTTAAAAATAATCAGGAAACCATTTGTATTCTTAGTTTAGCTATAGTAATCTTACTACCCCTATAATCACTCCCCATGAGCCAACGTCATCATGGAATCTCAACATGTGCATTTGGGCTCAAATAAAAATTTTCCGTAGAAAAATTTCCTAATGGAGCAAAAACTATAAATTTGTTCTAAAAGGAAGACTCTTTTCAAGAAAAGAATCTAAAGGAAAATTTTTATTAATTTCATTTTCTCTCAAATTAAAGAAATCTTTATTGGATAAACGAAGTTATTGTAAATGCAATTTTTGCGGGTTATAGGCTATGCCAGTGTGCTAAATTTGCAGTATTATGGCTTCTTTGATTAAGGAGCGTGAGAGTTATTAGCAAGAAGCTTCGACCATCTCGTCTTTGGGAATGGATTACTTTTACTATTTGATGTATAAAAAGATTTGAAAGCTCCTTTGATTGGTGAGAAGGCTTCAGAAAATACTTATGAGACAGAGTCTATGGCTGGAAATATTGTGGCTTTGGCATCTTAAATGTGAATGTCAACATGTTTGATACTAATCTGAATCAATCTATTTATTATTACTTCCTCAAGAAGTAAACCTATGAGTTCATTAAATTCCTTATCTCTACTGATCTGCAATCCTTGTATTTTGGCTTGTCTCTTGTCTTCCTCTACCCCATTGCACTATTTGAATCAGTGAACTTTTCAGATTAGAGTTGGTGCCCATATCAATCCCCAAAACCCAGTCCTTCACATTGGAAGTCCTCTTAACTTTAGCGTAAAAGGTGAGGCTCTATTGAACCCTTATAGTTAATTCATTTTTCTCATACCGGCCCAGCATAAACCATGGCGTGAAAAGTTTTTATGTACGAAATTTTATCTCTTGATGGATGGCTTCGTTTTATAGTGTGAAGAACTTATTTCTTATTTGAACTTATCTCTTGCAGGTTTAGAGGATAATGTTTCTGGACAGTGGTTTACCTCAAATGGAAGTGTAATGTCCGTGGACAGGCTATCTGGAATGGCTGAAGCACTTGGGGAAGGTTCAGCACAAGGTGCTGGATGTTGAAAATTTACTTCCCTATATTTGTTCTTGTCTTGTTTTGTTTCTTTAAATGCATTATATCAAGTCCGTATTCTGAACTTTTTTATTCTGGGCAGTGTCTTTCCTACATGCAAGTTTGAAACTGCATACCACAGTTAGAGTGTTGAAGGGAGATATTATTTCTGTGGATTCTCCAAAAGAGATGTTAACTAATGTACCTTACCCTACAAAAGGATATAATTTCTCTGTGAAGCTCAGGTTTGAGAATTCTAAATCGTGATACTCTTGATTTGAATGATCTCACCTTAACAACTGTTATTTCTGAATTTTTTGCAACAGGGACACCTATGGTAAAAGCTTTGGAGCATCGAGAGCAAGTCATGGAGTTTCATTTGACTGTAGAGTGGATCCACCATTTGTTGGGTATCTCTTCATCATCACTCCTATTTATTTAGGATTCTCCTTCAATGAGTTCATTCTTAGAATAATATTTCTATGTGCATTAACTGAAGGTACACGAAGCCATGGTTGGACTTGGATACTGGCAACTCCTATTGCCTATTTTTCCCTTACTCACCAGAGCATTTGGTGCGCAGAGTACCCAGATTAGAAGGCATGAGGCAAGACATATCTCTCTGCATTTATGCTTCTCTTAAAGGAGCCAATCGTGCTTCAGGATCTGCATCAGCACTTTTTATTGGAGGATTTTCTATAATGGAGATGGGCAAGGTAATGGCGTACTTGAAAAGCAAAATTAGCCCTGTTTCCCCATTGTTTGAATGATGGCATCTGTATGTTTTAGAAGTTTGATTTATTAGGTTATGCCGGCTATTTAAATTGTGCGGTTATATGAGACTTTAAACTTTTAAATTTCAAAGTACTAGATCCTCTGAAAACCTATTTGAAAACGAAAGTTCCTTTTTGTTTTTTTCCATTTCCCCAGAGTTCAATGCAGCTGAATCTGACGCCAGACTGTAACAAAACTAGCATAACCATCTTGGGAAATACTGGTAAGCTGTTATACCTCAGTAGAGCTTCAAAGTACATGAGTGAGGTTACTTGACTTTTCGCTTTTACACATTCAAATCGCTAAGATGACTGCAAGTCTTCCCTCACCTACCAAACAACCGCTTCTTGCTCAAAAAAAAAAAAGGGTAGAGGGAGTTGTTGAGATGGATGTGGTTTAGTATGCGATGGTGATACCACCCACGCAGGTTCCACAAACAAACTGCTTTCATATTCACATAACGTTGGGCATAAATGCTATAAAAGATTGAGTGACCAATATTTCGTCAGTGATCTGACATCAAGCTGTCTTTGTTACGATAGATGTTGAAATTCACTGGCGTCACACCGATTTAATTGTGATCAATCTCATCCATAAAGAAGATTTTGGCATTGGAGGGTCAGCGCAGTATGAGGTGAGTGTTTTTGGTTGATGATCATCATTGCTTGACTTGGAGGTCCTAAGTTCAAATGCTGGAACCGCACTCATAAACTCTGAAAAGTAAATACTCCTCCGATCCTAAATATAGGACTTAATTAGTGAGTTGATTTTAACCTTAAATATAAGATATATTTCTCAAATTTATTTAGTTCTTTTCTAAATTATCCCTATTGATACTCCTTCAACAATAATCAAATAAGAGAAAAAGGAAAGGATTTAAAGATGATTAGGGTACTTTAGGAAAAATATATTATAATAATTAATTTATTAACCTCTTTAATATAATTAAATTAGTTAAATATATTCTATATTTAGGCTTACAGTAGTATCTTTTTGTTGGAAGAAGGTAATTTCTAGTGGTAAAATATCATCTGAAAAGTAAATATAAGAATGTAATGTTTCTTATTCATTCGAATAATGTACCATGCTGAAAAAAAAACACCTGAAAAACTATCAAGTGGGCTGGCTCCAGTGGATTTTATCATTTTATATGCAAAATCTCTTCTTTACTTATTGTTCTAATCCGTTATTTTAGATCGAACTGCTGAATGCCAAAAAATTTGAAGACAAAATCTCCATTACACTGCCATCGACTGGTTAGTATACGTAGCCCACAATCTTGATGCAAGTTAATAATACACCTTAAACAAACCTTAAGCAAAGCCCTTCTCAGGGAAAGGACTAAAGCTTAGCCTATCTGCTTTCCTGTTTTACAGGCCAGAGAGTGGAGATAGACGTGAATTATAAACCTGTAGAAAAAGCACCATCCATGACCATCATTGATGCAGCCAGCTGGGCAATCATGCTTGGGATTGGTCTACTGTTACTGTACTGGGTATTAAAGGACACGCCAACGAGATCACAGCAACCCACCAGAGGCACTGCTACTTCGGGCAATTTAGCTCCAAGTACTCCTGATCGAAGCAGCCTTAGTGTTACAAGTGACAAATCTCCACGGACACCTCAGCCTTTTGTGGACTATGTCAGGAGAACTATTGATGAAACTCCATACTACAGGCGGCAAGGAAGAAGGGTTAATCCGCAAAATACTTATTAGACTCTCAGCCCACTCACTGTTATTCTTCCCACGTTAGATGTAGGGTAATGTTTTTTTTTTTTGGAGTTACGTAGATGTAATGTAAATTTTCCTTTGTAATACTGTGGTTGTCAGCATGAATGAGAGATGCTCCAATGCCATAAATTGTATAATTCCACCGTATACCACTCAGTGATTGTAGGATCTTAGTTAAATTCCTTATCAAAACCCAATTAATCAAGAGATGAATTTTGTCAATTTGAAGGGTACTTTTTGTCTTGCGAATATTTTTCATGTGAAATAGAATATTACATACTCTTTTGTTTCTTATTATTTTTATCGTGAAACGTAGGATACTTGTATTTAATTTATTATTTTGAATTTAAAATTTTTCATTTTGTTTGTTTTAATAGTTTCATTAAAAATATTGTTAAGTTTTATAAATATCATAAATTTGTGTTTGTAATACGTGTTTCATTATTTGCTAATTATTTACATTAGATGTTCAAGCAAGAAATCATAATAATATGTTAGCATTAATTTGACATTTGACTTCTTTTTTTTTTTTGCTATAGAAAGAGGGCAATAGCCCTGTACAAATAAATTAGACTATATGGGGATTAGCTCCCAAGCATTCATTAGCAACTAAGGATGTCAAATGTGCAGGACAAGCATGTAAAAATCGCGTTGTATTCAAGCCCTCTTTAGCCAACACATCTGCCACCTTGTTCCCCTTTCTCGAAATATGTTGGATCTTCACATCCCAAGATAGATCGAGCATATTCTTTAGTTGGGACACCAGAAGGTTGTATGTATCACCTGCCAGATTAGTAAGCATTTGAACAACATTGTTTGCATCAGATTCCAACATAACTTTCCTAAACCCTAGATCCCAAGCCAGTTTAAGACCATTATAAATGGCCCACTGTTCCGCCTCTATGACTGTACAAGATCCCAGTTTACTCATAAATCCAGCAATCCAATTTCCAGAATGATCTCTAATAATCCCGCCACATCCAGCTCTATTCTGTCCAGTAGTCACAGCTCCATCTACATTAACTTTGATCCATCCCAACGGGGGAGGATGCCACTTATATGGATTGGAAGTTGTATTCTAATTAGAAATACTATCCTCCTGCACTTGCACGAAACTCCTCCATGTATTCATAATAACCAAATAAGGCTCTGAAGGCTTTAAGTACTCTTCCTCAAAAATATTCTTATTCCTCTACTTCCACAAATTCCAAATTGTTACACCCCAGATTAAACCCCAATTATTAGCATCATCTAACCCCAACTGTCTCTTAAGATTTAAAGCAAACCAATCACGTAGTTGGGCTGCAAAGAAAGCAGTATAATACCTGGGATTAATTAGTCGAACCCACAGCTGCTTAGCATAAATACAATCACGAAGAATATGTAAAATATCCTCCATATAGTTATTACAATATTGACATATAGCACTCGTTGCAGCCCACTTACTCCTCCATTCATTAGTTGGCAGCCGTTTGTTGAATGCTAACCACATGAATACTCTTATTCGCTCAGAACCCCTCCACTTCCAGGTATCTTTATATACTGAGCTGTACGTATTGATATTCTGCGCTTCTATTAGGAAATAGGCACTCTTGATAGTGAACCTACCATCATTCGTAGCATTCCATGCCATTACATCATTGCCCATTTGTGGCATTGGAGGAATCATAGCAATTAACGTCCGAACAGTTTCCCTCGAAAGAATAGTAGCAAGTTTTTGAAGATTCCAAGTTCCTGAATCAACCCAATCAATAACTTTACTATTTCCCTCTTCCATCGTAAGTGGACGGATACACAAATCCCTCAGTTTTGTATTAGGAAAAAGCCAATTATCATTAAAGAAATCAACCAGCTGCCCATTTTTGATATGCCATCTTGTACTTGCATTGACTATGTCTTGCTGTTGGGAAACATATTTCCAAAGAGCATAATCTCCTTTCTTTGCATCCAGTAAGTTATCTTCATTTCTCAACATATATTTGTGTAGGAGAACATCCACCCAAAGACCTTTGTCCCCATTGATTAGCTTCCATGCTATTTTCACCCCACAAGCACGATTCAAAGAAGTAAGTTTCTTAAAACCAAGGCCACCATTTAATTTAGGTCTAACAATTTGGTCCCAACCAATAGGATGAAATCCATGAGAACTTTGGCTATTCCCCCATATAAAATTCCTTTGTAACCTTTCCACTTCTTGACAAATTGAGGTTGGGATTTTAGACACTAACATTGGGTAAACTGGAATTGAACTCAGTACAGATTTAGCCAAAGTGATCCTGCCGGCAAGAGAAAGTGTACTCTTTTTCCATGTCGAGAGTTTTGAGTTAACTCTATCAATAATGTACTGGAAAGAATCCCTGGGTCTCCTCCCTCTGATGATTGGAAACCCCAAATACTTCCCTATATCAGTTGAAATCTTCATTCCTGTAACATTACTAATTTGTCGTTTTGTATCACCATGCACCTTCGAGGAGAAAAATATAGAAGATTTGGATTTACTAATTTTCCCCCCTGATGTCGAACAAAATTTTTCCATGCACTTCATCATACACTTAGCTTGTTTTCCAGTAGCCACTCCAAACAAAAGAATGTCATCTGCAAACATAAGGTGGGAAATAGCCGGACCACTAGAAGTGATATAAATTGGCTTCCACTGCCCTTCATTCACCATATCGCTAATTAAGTGAGATAATCTGTCTACACAAAGAACAAATAACAAAGGTGAGATAGGATCTCCTTGACGGAGACCTCTTCTAGGAGTAAAGAATTTTGTTTTAGATCCATTCCATAATAAATTATATGATACCGAAGTAACACATCCCATGATAAGCTTAATAAGAATATGATCTAAACCAACATCAAAAAGAACCTGTTGAAGAAAATCCCATCGAATACGGTCATAAGCCTTCTCTAGATCGATCTTCATCGCCATCAAGCCTGTTTTCCCTCTAGCTTTCTTCATTGTATGCATGATTTCTTGGCCAATAATGATATTATCTTGTATATGCCTACCTTTTATAAAACTTGCTTGAAAGGGAGAAACAATCTCATCCATAACATTTCTTAATCTGCTAACAATCACCTTATTAATACATTTGTAGTGCACAGTACACAAAGCAATTGGTCTAAATTGACCAATCACTTCAGGATGATCCTTCTTTGGAATAAGAGAAATGAGAGTCTTATTTGCATTAACCTCAAATGACCCTTTTTCAAAAGCAGATTTCACAAAGTTGCATAAAGGTGTTCCCACTTTATTCCAATTAGCTTGGTAAAAAATTGGTGAGAAACCATCAATACCTGGAGCCTTATACGGCCTCATCGAAAAAAGAGCTTCTTTTATTTCCTTATCATTAGGTACATTACTCATATGCTTAAAATAATGTTTGATGTCTGCAGGAAAATTTGTCTTCGTTTGCAAATAACAAGAATTATTATCATCATAATCATAAAGGTTCTTAAAATAATTTATAATCATATCAATCAACTCTGATTCATCCTCAATCCAGTTGCCCCTATCATTTTTAAGAGTAATAATTCTATTCCTTCTTCTTCTCATTTGCATTTTCAAATGATAATAACGGGTATTCCTATCACTTTTAGCAATCCAATCAGTTCTAGCTTTTTGAAACCATTTAATTTCTTCTAATTTCAAAATTTCATCTAATTCTACTTGCACTTTATTTTCTAGATTGTTCAAAAATCTAGAATAAGTATAAGCAGGAGATCTTTGAATACCCCTTAATCTAGCTAAAAGATTTTTTTTCTTTTTCTCCACAAGCCCAAAGACATTTTTGTTCCAGTGAAGAAGAGAAGTACTTAAAGTATCTAAGGACTTATCAAAATCATCATACTCAACCCAAGCATTTAACAGATAATCTCTAAAATTCTCATGAGCAATCCACATAGCTTCAAAACGAAAAGGTTTATTTCTACCATGATGCAAATAATTGGAAAATTGCAACATAATAGGATTGTGATCAGAAAATTGGGTTCTAGATAATACCTTTAGAATGCAGTCGGACATAAAATGAAGAAACTGATCATTGGCCATCGCACGATCCAATCTTTCATATAAGCGGGAGTATCCAGCAATTTTAGGTCCTTTCCATGTGAATTTTGGCCCTTGGAATCCCATATCAGAAAGACCACAGTCCCTAGTTCTATCCTGAAACTAATTAATTCGATTTTGAGACCAACCAGCACCACCAATTCTATCAGTAGGTTGAAGAATATCATTAAAATCACCAAAAACTACCCACAGAATAGAAATGGTATTTGCTAAGTTCCTTAGCTCATTCCAAAGTTCCTGCCGATGATTGGAATGTGGAATAGCATAAACTGGTGTCAAAAAGAATGGCTGGCGCCCATCAATTTCACAGTGAAAGTGAAAAAATTGTCTATTTTCAATTACCACTATAACTTTGATAACATTGCTCCTCCAAGCTACAACTAAACCACCAGACCTACCCAAACTTGGAATAACTTTAATAGAGTCAAAGCCCCAAGAATGCAAAAATTTGAACCGGCCTTCCCTTTCACATTTGGTTTCTGACAGAATTATAAGACTTGGCTTTGGCCCCTCACACACAGCCTTCAAATTTCTAAGGAGCCCATTAGCACATGCTCCTCTTATATTCCAATATAATAGATTATCCATAAAATTTAATATTAAGATAATCAAAGCCCAAATCCAACTCCAAGGCCTATTCAGCCCCATTACCCTCTTGGTCCACTCTAACCCCAAACCCATTATCAAATTGGGTTTCAGGAGCTAGCACCTCATCGCTGTCCAGCGACCTTCCTTTATCCACATGTACTGGGCTTAACTCCATCAGCCCAATTTCTGGGTCACCAGGATCTCGCTCCATCAACATGACACTATCCTCGTTTCCTTGGCCCATACCATTTAGCATCTCATCTTTCCCTTCTGTGCTTTCTCTGTCAAGTTCCTTCTCTTTCTCCTTCACATCCTCTGCCGCCTCATTTAATGTCAACAATAATGGTACACCGCCTTTTTCCTCCTGCCTCTCTGGTCTGCTCCTCTTTTCCATCCTCGTCCGTACCTCTCCCTTGTCACATCTCTTGGTTTCTCCCACATTAATCATACTCGTTGAGCCTTCCACTGCCTTCTTTTTCAAATTCCCTTTCTTCCTCCCTTTCACTGATCTCACCGTATTGTCACCCCTTATTTCTGGCTGTGCAAATTCTAGCCCTTGAACAGATAGCTCTAGGTTGTTACCGTTGCCATATGGTTTCAGCAGGTTAGTTTCCACATCAGCAAGGATTCCGAATCGTGACCCTCGACTCTCCTGGCGCGTCGACTCTGGTCTGTAGTCTTTCCCCCTCCTTTGTCGGTGAGTCTTCTGAACTACTCGCCATTGGTCTTGAACACTGGAAATTGCCTCATTTGATGTTCCCCTGTTTGATTGCTGAGCTTGTTGAGCTTCTGCTTCACTCTCGCATGCTTCCTTACTTTTCCTTCTATTTGGACAAATTTCCCCGCGGTGACCATAAGTGCCACAAACCGAACAGAGCATATGTAATCCTTCATACTCCAGATAATAATTCTCCCCCTCTAAAGAAAACCCCGACATCAATTGCTTCTCTAAATCCACTAGCACACAGATTCTAGCATAGTGTCCTCTTAATTGATTCGATGTATTTAGATCCACCTTCACAGTTTTCCTAATTCTGTTACCAATAATAGTGAGAGCTTCTTCATCATAATACTCTAAAGCTACTTTTGGCATTCTAACCCAAACTGCAACCTTATTAATTGTAGCTTTTTCCGGCTTAAAATTGGGTTCCCATGGTCTTACCGTGAGGTAGTGATCAAAGATCATCCATGGTCCCCCTGTTAACGCGTGGAAGTAATCCTCCCTATTTGTCATCTTTACCACATAAAAGCCATGACCAATATCGATTAAGTTTATTGTCCCTCTTTTTGCCCACATAGCTTGCAAACGAGATTGTAAAGCCTTGTAACCAATAACTTTATCAAGCAATTTAACAATTACTGCCTTACGCCAAGCTCTATGTAATTTTTTCTTCATCTTACCTGAGAATGAGAATGTAGGGAAGTTTCTTGAAGGATCCTCAATAGTCTTGCATAATGGCTCTTCAGCATCTGTACTACTCTGTTCAGGAGAGTCTGACATTTCGTCATCAGATAAATCCTCTTTTTCTCCTTCCATTTCTTCCTCATATTCACTCTTATTTGTGTCAATTCCTTGGAGCTTTTCTGCAAAGGTCGGCCCTCCTTTTTCATATTCCTTTCCTTTTGAGCCCAGAGATAGCCAATGACCCTGCCATATAATTTCCCCTCCAGCTTTACTTCCACCATTCTTAACCTTTTTAGAACTTCTAAGCATTAGATCATCTTCCTCTTGAGAACGAGCCACATTTGACTTCAGAGAACTTGAGAGTATAAGCGCCATCCGTTTAGTACCAATAGAGTGCTAGTTTTACAGACCCACGAAGAGATGTGAAAGAGAAGAAAGGAAAAGAAAACAAAGATACGGTTGACATTTGACTTCTGATCGTAGTGTTTGCGGTTGTTTTTTTGTTTTAAATATCAAACCAGCCCGTGTAACTTCGGTGTAACCATTGCTATGTAGGCTAGCCCACTTAATTTCTTAAAATCAATAATTTTTAAAAATTAAATTGAGATTTTGTACTTATATATACATTTTTTATTTTTTAAAAAATAAACAATTATATTTATTTTAAAAAAATTAAATTATATTATATTTTTTTATAAGTTATTAGGAATAATTTTTAGAACAATAAAAATATTTATAAACTACCTAATTATAATTTTTTTTTCTGACACTCTTTCTCCTTCATTTTTTCTCTTGTTTCTTTTTTCTTCTTTCTTTTGCGGTTATTCTTTACCGTCATGTTGCCACTGGAGTTGTCTATCGTCATGACTAGATCTCGCAATTATCGCTCATTTTCTTCCTTTGTCATCAGGCCACTAGGTCATTCGTCTTCGCTAGAGTTCGATGTCATTAGTATTCATCTTCTTCCTCCATCACTAACGAACATTGATCTTCTTCCTCCATCACTTTCTTCCTCTGTGATTATTATTTTATCTTAAGTCGCCGGTAGTATAGAGTATAGGAGAGAGATAAAAAAGTACATATAATTACATTTTTTTTATAAAATTATACTATTTTTAATAATTTATCGATCATAAAAATTATTTTTATAATAATATTTATTAAAACACTTATTTATCTATAATTTTTTTTCAATAAACTCTTCTCTACAAATTTTTCACAAAAATTAACAAAAAAATCTTTTTTTTCTATAAACTATCTACTAAAAAGTCTATTCGAACGCCTTTTACTCGTTTAAAACAAATGGTTTATAAAGGATATACTTAACTCACAGTCTGGAAGAACAAGAAAGCATGGAAAGGTGGCTATTTTTTGGAGGGAACATCAATTATAATGCCCGCTTTGTGACGAAAACCAACGGAAATTAACAAAAAACATGAGCTTCTCTTCTGATCCTGTAGTTTTATTAGTTTACTCCCTTTTTTTATTGCTTTCCATCGAATCTGAGGCTCTTCAGAGGTGTAGAAAGACGAACGAAAGTTGCTCTACTTTCTGCGAGGTTTTTCTCAAGCACACCCACTTGTTCCTCTGCATTGACGTCCTTCTTTCTTCACTCATCTGTTGCTTCTTCTTCCCATGTATCTTTGTTCCTTTCTTTATGTTTTTTTCTTAAACTCCATTCTGGTTCTTCTTGAGGAAATAGCCGTTATATAGATGATTGTTTCTAAAGAATCTCAGAACTTGTATATGATAATTGAAGGTGTTCGGCATCAATGAGACGATATACTGTAATTAGTCTTTCGGGTTAAGCTGGTTACTTAGTCCAGTTATTGTTTCGTAGTCCTTTTCTTCTCTATCAAGTATAGCGTCCATATGTAACTTGGGTTCTTGAGAAATTTTTAGATACTTGAACCTGCCACGAGACACCGTAGTGGTTTTTCTTGAAATTTCGATTGAATTACGTCCTTTATTTTCCATTTCGGGTCAGCCATTGTTATCTAAATTTTTTTAACTGTTGAGATTCATATGATCTTCTTGTGATCGCGTCTTCGATCGGTTTGTTGCAGATACTATAGCGACGTTTTCTTTTTGCGCTTTTTGAATTTTCTTCAAGGCCATTCTTATTATTATCTTTTAATTCAGCCATTATAATTGTCCTATTTTTGAAAAACAGAATAACTTACAAGGACGTGTTTGCTGCAGGAGATTCTGTAATTAATGGCTTTGTCTCGGAGCTTCTCAAACAAGTACGTCTCGATAATTCACTCTGCCGAATTGAATTTTGATTGGAGCTCGCGTATTCAGAATTTCTTGATGGCGACTCCTGTCTATGGAGTTGCGCCTTTATCAGAGGTTAAGAATTCAGTTTCTGCGATAGATTCCGATCTCCCTTCAACATTTTGGATTCCTCGGCCGTCCCGGCTTCCTCTAATAATATCTAGAAATCCTGGGGTTTCTTCTACATCCTATTTTACTGGTCACGATGACTATGCAACGCAGCCAATCAACCATCATAAGAGTTGTGTAATTAATCGAAGGCATTCTTATCTAGAGTCCATGTGCAGCATGGAGGGTTACAAAATGCGTCAAAGCTGTATTACAACTATGATGGAAAATCTGACTGTTTAAGTCTCACTGAAACTGGAGAAAGTTGTTTCGGGAAGAACATCTGTACCATTGAACCATTTGATACTTCCACCAATTGTGATTCAAGTAGCAGCGTAGTAGAATCTGTTGGTCCATCAAGAGGGGTTGATCCAATCAAGAGTTACTGTAATTCAGAGGTTACTTTTTGTCCAAGTCCTCAGAGTAGTTTCTGTTCTACCACTTTCTATGCTGAAACCAAACAAAGTTTTTCTAATACAGAAATCAGTGAATGTGTTAGAGTTGATAAGTCAAGTGAGATTGGTGGAGTTACTAATTCCTGTTATGGTAATGAGAACAGGAAGAACAGCATCTATAGAGAGAGTCGTGTAAGTGATGTTAGTGATTTGAACAGCAACAGTACTTTAAACAGCTTTTTGTATAGACCACACAAGGCAAATGATGTAAGATGGGAAGCAGTTCAAGCGATCCGAGCACGTGATCCGATCTTGGAAATGAGACGTTTCAAGGTGTTGAAGACATTGGGACGTGGAGACATAGGAAAAGTTCATCTTGTTGAGTTGACTGGCGCAGGAAATTATTTTGCCATGAAAGTTATGAATAAGGAAGAACTAGCAAGTCGCGAAGCTTCTGAGGGTTCAGACAGAGAGAGATTTTGCAGTCTTTGGATCATCCATTTCTGCCCACATTATATGCACACCTTGAGACACAGATATTCTCTTGCTTAGTAAGGGAGTTCTGCCCGGGTGGCGACCTACACGCACTCAGGCAAATACAACCTGGGAAATATTTCTCAGAGCATGCTGCCAGGTTAGCCATCCCCCTCCCAAAAAAAAAATCTCTGCATTTTTTGCATGTAACATGCGCATACAAGCGAGGATTGGTGAATGGTGAGCTTGATATTAAGTAGTTCCGTTTTCCTTCTTGACTCAAAAGTCTCTTGCATAATAAGGGAACTACGTGCTGACTTAGGAAAGCTCTCTTTTAAGTGAGGGGATTTCTTGCTTGCATGCTTTACTTTGTTTTACTACTATTGCGTCTACTCTAGTAATTCCCCTCTAAAGTTTTTGTTTCACTGTCTTATGAATGTCATGATTAGGCGCCCTATCACCTACGGAAAGTTCATGAATGGCATTTATCAATGTATCTTTTGTTCTAAAAAATGACAAGTTTTTGTAAGACCAAAATACTTTTCAGTTTTTGTTGTTATTTGGCCAAGAGTTACCAGCATGTCTTAGTTGTCGCCATCAACTTCTAAGCTTGGTTAGCAGCTTCAAAAAGTCTGTCATTCTTTCGTATAGCCCCACTAATAGCTTGCTATGGTAATTATTCCAAAGGCCCATCATCTCCCATCTAACTAGGTCACTATGGCCTGCTTAGGAGACAAGACATCAATGAAAATAAACTTGAACTTCAATTTCTTTTTCTTCTTTGTGTTTTGAGTAAATTACACAGATCTCTCTTGATTTTGTCAAAATAACACTAAACTCTTCTATTTTAAGGATACATACATATCTCCTTTGAAACAAAAAGTTATCCTACAACTTAACAACTTAATCCAATTATAGATTTAATTTATTGAACTATCCTCCTTTGATCTAAATACATGTTTGTTTAAGTAGTTTGGACAGGATAAGAGATGTATCCACCAAATGTATTGCCATTTCATCAATCTGCAATGTGCTATGCAGGTTCTATGTGGCAGAGGTGCTTCTTGCTTTGGAGTACTTGCACATGCTGGCGATCATCTACCGAGACCTTAAACCTGAGAATGTCTTAGTGAGAGACGATGGTCACAAAATGCTGTCAGATTTCGACCTGTCTCTGAGGTGCACTGTCAGCCCAACTCTAGTAAGATCATCAAAACCTTCTTCCATGGAGACAAAAACCTCTCCACCTGCCTGCATTCAACCAACCTGTGTCACTCAAGATTGCATCCAACTTGCATGTTTCACACGTCACGGACGATCTGGAAAGTCCAACAAACACGAGAAGTTGAAAACCAGAAATGAAATGCATCACCATCATCATCAGGGGATCCCACTTCCTGAGCTCATTGCAGAGCCAACAAATGCACGTTCAATGTACTTTGTGGGCACTCATGAGTACTTGGTTCCAGAGATTATTAAAGGAGAAGGACATGGCAGTGCTGTAGACTGGTGGACTTTTGGGATATTCTTATATGAGCTTCTGTTTGGTAGAACGCCGTTCAAAGGTTCAGCAACTAGAGCAACTCTGCTCAATGTGGTGGGTCAGTCCTTGAGATTCCCAGAATCACCCAGTGTCAGCTTTGCTCCCAGAGATCTCATAAGAGGTTTACTTGTGAAAGAGCCACAGCATCGTCTTGCTTATAGACGTGGAGCCATTGAAATAAAACAACATCCATTCTTTCACAATGTTAACTGGGCACTCATTCGCTGCATTCATCCTCCAGAGATCCCCAGACAGCAGGCCATGAAAGCTCTTGCACTTGAAAAGATGGCTGCCACTGTTTTGAAGCCTTGTTCTGGTAAATATTTAGATGTTGATTACTTTTGAAACCTCACAATGGAACAGTGCATTGCTGAACCACGTTTGATTACTACGTACACTTTTGTACATGTCTATAAGAAATTACTCTGAATGCATTCAAATGAGTAACCGAGTTTCCGTTATCTCATCGAAAACCTTGTGTTAATGGTATTTTGCCTGCTTGTTTGCTTCTGAAATCTTAACATTGAAAATCATCCAAAAAATAGAGAGAAGAAGGGCAGTGTCTTCTGGGTTCTGGCTCAGATGAGGATTGAGAATTGAAAAAACAGTTTCAGAAACAGTATCGTCAATGGGCGATGGTAATGTGTAGCAAATACAAGCCAAAATGGTGAAGGCCCCTGCCAGCATAATTATCACGTTGAAATGGGAAAGAAAAATATATATTGATTTTGCAGTTTAAAGCCGTTTTGCTCTAAAAATAATAAAATAATCTCCCCTAAAGTATTCGCTCGATAAGTCTCCAAGTCACGTTCTGTCTTTTCTTGATTTGATTATAAGATGTGAGTATCCTTACTTTATCTTGTGAGAATAAATAAATTAATTAGAGTTAATTCTTTAATTTCTCGATGGAGTGTTTGAGCGGTCTCCAATTAATCAAACAGGAATTATGGTTTTCCTTAGCTCTCTAATTTCTTGATGCTGCGTTAGATATTCCTGTTCTTCTATAATTAACAATCTCATAAATACGCAAATAATCCGTCACTCCAGCTCAAATATGATCGTATTGTGATTATTTTTTTATTAATTGAGAAGTATTGTCCTGAAAACGCCGACTTCTTAATTTGTATGAGTCGTCGCTTTCATTAATTCGTGAAAGTTGTAGAAAAATAATTTTATTAGTCTTATGATATTTGCTATGGAAACGGAATAATCCTCCCAAGAGTAATTTGAACGCATACTTCTAGTAGAAATCTGTGTGTTCTTTTAGTATTTAATATAAAATATAATTTATAATATTATTAAGAATTAGAAGTAATATTATTTTTACTGTTAAATCTATCTTTTTTGGGTTTAAAGAGTGCTTAAGAGACAATAACCTTATAAACTAGTGGTATATAAAAATTCTCTTAAAAGTAGGAGACAATAATCTCAACCTTGTTATATAATCTCATTCTAATAGGATAATGAAGAAAGCAGGATACCATTCTTCACTTTAATCAATATAAATATTCAACGTGGAATTAAATATTGCAATCTGCACAATGTATATAATCACTCTCATGTTCTGTGTTGGAGATTCTTGGAGAGAAACATTATGCAACGCAACAAGAATGAAATTTCAATTTTCAACGTAATGGTGATGCATAAATAGAAAGGGAACAAAATAAGCTTTAACTTCATGGGTCTTTGCTTGGGTCACATCACCGCCCATTCTCATAAAGCATTCTTCCTATCCCTTAAATTCCCATCTTTTTCCCAATCTTCTTCTATCCTGTTCATCCACACAGATAGATACATAGAGACCAATTTAGAGAGAGAGAATTGGCCTGACCTTTTATTGATCTGAGTTTTATTTTATGTCATCTCCACTAAGATCCGCGTAGACTGAACGCAACATAAAAGTATTAGCACACTCTATGACTCTCCGTATATATGCATCATCTTTATTACTAACATTTTGATTCTTCTTCTGAAAAATTGTTCTGATCTTTTAGCTTTATTTTTGGTTTGGTAAATATCCTTTTTTTTCTTTCCCTTATAGTATGTGTGGTTGGAGGGAAGTGAAAGTAAAAAAAATGGTGGTAAAAATTAAATCTTTTAGTTCTCTTATTTAATACGATGGAAGTTATTTTTATTTTTTTAAACTATTTTTATTTTATTAAAAAAATTAAAAATTGAGATGATTAAAGTATTAAAGTGAAATTTTTTAAATTATTTTATCTTAATTATAAAATTTTTAAATAATTTTAACTTTTCTCAAATTAATAAAAAAATATTTTAAATTATTTTACTTTAAGTTATAAAATATATATCAATTCTATATTTACTTTTTTACTAAATAAATTTTTAAAATTTATTTTTAACATAATTTACTTTTATTTCTATCAAAAAAAATTTTTGCCCTGTCAAACCAAACGTACCCTTAAAGTGGGGGCTATATTTTTGTATCATCATGGCGACGATCGACTAGAGGGATATATTTGTGTGATTTTTCTTATAAAGTTAATTAATTGAATAATTCTGTGACCGCCCAGTGAACCAAAACGAGATATCTTTACGTAAGTAAAAGCTTTATGGAGCATGCATGGACCCACCCGATAAATTCGTCAACCTATATATTTTCAGCTAATTGAAAACCAGAAAGAAATCTAATTCAGCGTAAAAGAATATACATATATAGCTCAAAATCCCAGAGCCGTTATTTATGAAATTACTGAATCATGATTCATTATAATAATATTAATGGGATAGAATTAATCATCATGACGAAGATGAAATTTTTGTGATACCTGAGTTAATTCTTCAACGCTGCCACTCCATTTACATGAAGAAATATCAAATGTCACTTTTGATTCAACTGGATCTCATATTCCTCCGTCCACATTGCTCGCTCATATACATCAGTGATTATATCAACTTCTTTGAATTAACTCAACTCAGGATTCTCAAATATATTATTTGATCCAATAATCAAATACACAGATTTTCTTTATATTAATCCGACATACTTAAAAGTTTTCTAAATTGACCTTCTTGGGTGGGGTAGAAATACTATTGTAAGCACTTCTACCATGTGCGGCTGGAGTGGAGAGTTCAAATACTCCCCATGTAATATTGAGATCTGTTTACCAATCGGCATTAGTTCTACTTATAGTAAAAAGAGGTTTTGATTATTTAAATATAAGGTTTTGGGTAAAAATTGATGGGAATGTAAAAAATATCTTTGGAGATATATCCCCACAAATGCAGGCCATACATACATATATATATATGAGGTTCACCTTTTTTTTCCCTTTTTTCTTTACTTCAAATTTTATTAATATATATAGACACACACTTTAAAGAAAACGCTACAGACGCCGAAGTGGGGGGAAGGCACACTAGGGAATGGGACGCATAGAAATGCCCAAATAAGAACATCAACATCGTGACATAACAGGAAAAGAACAGTTTCAGAGATGACATGGCACCAAAGTGGCAGGCATGGTCCTGAGGAGGGAGGAGCTGGATCAATGGCAGCCCTAACATGAAACTGTTAAGTGCCACTAATTCACGGTAAGCCACAGAGAATCCTATGTTAAAAGCCTCGTCCTCGTCAAGCTTCATGGCTCTCTTTTGTCCTTTCCTTCTTCACAATTTGCGTCTGTAGCCTTATATATAGCTAGACAATCTCACATGCACCTTCTCAACACAGCGCAGAGTTATTGCTCGCTATCTTCTTCTGCCACCTCTAGAAAATCCAAGCTCATAATTGCTTCCAAAGTTATATACACTTAGCCTCAAAAGTAAGCTATCCCCATCTCTTCGGAAAGTTCCCTTCTTTCTTTCTTTCTTTCTTTCTGTAAATTTCAGTAGCTCATAGTTCATAATACTGTTGTGTGGTTTAAACTGGATGCAGCTGGATTGGAGTAAAGGGAAAGTGAGTCCACTGGTGAGTAGCATAAGAGCAAGGTTAAGGCCCAGACCCATGCCGTTGAATATATTTCAGAACTTAGATGGATTTCCTCGTATTATATTGACTGAACCTACTGGTTCATCTGCAGAGGTACTAGGTTGTTGTTCTATGTTTGTTTTTTCTTTTCTTTTGCCTAAATTTACTTGTGTGATCAATTAAGCTCATATTGTGGATAAATGAATGGTTTCACTTTCAGGTGCTTCTATATGGAGGCCAGATTGTTTCCTGGAAGAATGAGCACAAGCAAGAACTTGTTTTCAAGAGCAGTAAGGTAAGAAGAAAATAAAATTCTGTGAATTTTATATAAAACTGTTGAATTTGTTAAGTTCCTGAAACTGTTGAAGACATATCTAATTAACAGGCTAACTGGAAACAACCTAAAGCAATCAGAGGAGGGATATCAGTCTGCTTTCCTCAGGTTATATAATTACTTTTCTTGAGAAAAGTTGAAATCCAAGTACTGTGAATTGTAGTTTCTTCAACTTTATTGAAGTGTTTAGCAGTTTGGGAATATGGGTTCGCTTGATCAACAAGGATTTGCAAGGAACAGATTGTGGTCACTGGACAGAGACCCTTCTCCTTTACCTCCTTCTGACAATCACTCTTCTTTGGATCTCATCTTCAAGTCCACCCGAGAAGATTTAAAGATCTGGCCACGAAGGTGTGTGTGTGTGTATTATTTTTCTTAATCTCTTTCTTTGGTAATTAAATGCTGCTGAACTGAAACTTATTGTTTGATTGGTTTCTGCAGTTTTGATCTCAGGCTTCGCATCACCCTCAGTGCTGGCAAACTCGTTCTGATTCCCCGAGTCAGAAACACTGACAATAAACCTTTATCTTTTACCCTCGCCATCTGCAACTACTTAAGCGTATCAGATATCAGGTGTGTACTTTTAATCTTGTAAAAACTTTAGAATTGGGAGCTTTTTTTTTCATGGTGTTGAAAATTTGCAGTGAAGTTCGGATTGAGGGGTTGGAGACACTTGATTATCTTGATAATCTGGTGAAAAGAAGCAGATTCACAGAGCAAGCAGATGCAATCACTTTCGACGGCGAGGTAATTTAAACAAACATAGGTCTTATATTTCATCATTCACCTTCCCATTCATCAGTTGGACTCATGAGTGTTGATATATATATATACATATATATATGAACTTGTAGGTGGACAGAGTGTACCTGCGCACACCATCTAAGATCGCGATCATAGACCACGAGAAGAAAAGAACATATGAACTGAAGAAGAACGGCATGGCAGATGCAGGTTGAGATACATGTTCATACTCATTTTGATGATGATGATAAAAAAGCAGGATACATTTATCTATATTTCTGACAGTGGGGTTTTGATTCAGTGGTGTGGAATCCATGGGAGAGAAAAGCGAAGGCGATGTGTGATATGGGAGATGAAGATTACCAGAGCATGATATGCTTGAGTTGTGCAGCGATTGAGAATCCAGTGGTGTTGAAGCCTGGTGAAGAGTGGAAGGGATATCAGGAGCTCTCCACCGTGTCCTCAAGCTATTGCAGTGGACAATTGGATCCTCGTAAGGTCATTTATGGCTTTCACTGAGTGACAAATCAGTTCAGTTGATATGATCCTTGTGGTTAACTTGGGGAAAATTGAATCTTTTGGTTTGATTATGTTAATGATGTTCTAAATTTCATTTGAGGTTGGTGACAATAATGCGAAGGAGGGTATTTCAGTATGATTAATTAATGAGGAGCGATATATATATATTTGCACACTTGCATATTTGCTCCCTTTCACAGTATTTCAATGGAATTGACGAGTTACTTCCACACAGCTTACTTTACACACCGTTCTTAAATTGAATGAATAATAGAAAAATTACATTTAAGTCTCGCACAATTAATTTAATTATAAAAAATCTTAGCAAATCATTAAATTATTATAAAGTTTCACTGAACCTGTGGTTAATTTTTTTAAAATTGTGAAAGGATGGAACTATCTCTATAGAAAAATAACTTAAATAATATAAATGATAAATTTATAAGAAAAAAATAACAACTCAAGCAATATAAATAATAATTATCGGAGGAAAAAATAATAACTAAGAGACAAAAAAAATAATAACTGGGGCATTTTTTTAGGGATAATTCTATTATTTTACAATTTAAAAAAATTAATCCCAAATCTTATAGACTTCATAGTAATTTGATGATTTCTCATCATTTTTTTACAATTAAATTCTTTGTATGGGAGTTAAATGCAATTTTTCTATAAATAATATCCAATCCCTGCTATCTTTATTACATCACCTAATTTTACCTAAATTAAGAAATTTAATTTTTTGCAGATTAAGGACTCCAGTTAAAATTAGTTAATTTTTTAAAATTTCTATTTCATCAATTAGAGAAAATTATTTAGTTAGTTGGAGGTGGTTTAGTTAGTTGGGAAATATTATGGTAAAGGATATTTAAGGGGGAAAAACAATGTTTTAAGAAAAATGAATTATATTAAGGATCGTGGACATGGTGGAAGGTTTAATGATGAGGAACAGAGAATTTTTCAAAAAACAAATATTCAAATACCATGTATATATGCATTTATACAAATATAAGATATTAATTAATACAATTAAATTTATAAGAAGACACTAGTCTCTCACAATGTAGTGAACTAAGATTTAAATTCTAATAAAATAAATATTCATATTTAGTTATTTATATTTAAAATAAAAAATAATTTAATTTTAATTTAGATCATCTAAAGTCAATTTGGACGATTTAAGATTGATAATAAACACCCCCCTAAAATGTGCTTTTAGATTTTAAATTCCATGTTGGATAATCAAAACAAGATTTTTTTTTGTACAAGAATTTTTGAAAAAATATTGGACTCACCTATAATTCAAGAATAAAGCAAAGTCTCAATTCCTTTTAAGCAATCTTAATGTCAAGAAGGGTGAGCTGTCAATTACTCTCATGCGTAAACATATACACCTAAAAGTTATGATATCTCTATAAGTGCCATGACTATAATTATAATAAAATAATATTTTTTAAAGATAGAATACATTATATTTTATTTTGTTTATTATTTGAACCCACGGTGGATGGGTATCAAAGCAAGAGTTTTTTTTTATATATATATATATACAAATCAGAGCCAGAGTTTAAAACGAAAATGGAGTCACGAGCAATTTGGGTTCTTCTTTTGGTCTGATCTGGGCTAGAATAGATATATATTTTCAGATTTACCTTCAAAGCCCAAACAAACCAAACATGGGCTTTAATGACATTTGGACTATATCCAAGAAACTCAAGCTTTTGTTCTTTTATACAGACTCAAACTTGATTCGGAACGATTTGTCAGATCTATAACACTACCCATAGGGGCATAGACATATCAGAGGTTAATTACCTTCCAACATCAGTATTAATGTCATAGGGAGAAAAAATTCTTCCAGTGTCTGAGTCTATTTTTTTTTAAAAAAAATTATAATAAAAAAATATATCAGATGTTAATTACGATTTAATTAAATTAATTCCACGCACAAGTTTGCGTGCCTTTACACGCGCGTGCACAAATGGCAAGAAGTGATATATAAATTGTGAGAGTCAAGAAAGTTGGAAAGACTATGGAATAGGGATATTGGGTGGTGTAAAAATTCAATATATTTTTATTTTATTATTTTTTTATTACTTAATATATAACCGTTTAGTTCATGTCTCCATCAACCCATGTTTCCATTAGTCAACACCGACCCATCATCACTTCCTCGCTGTACTCCTGTTCTCCATGATCTTTGTACTATCTGATTATAGGTTTTAGACAAGAGAGTTAATTAAAAAAAAAAATTAAACTATTTTATTGTTTGAATTTATAATTTATTTTTTAAATTATTTATATTAATTTGTATAAATAAATTTGTATAAAGAGGTAATTCTAACATAAATTATACCTCTAATTTAAAATTTATATTATAAATTAATTCTTATATTGAATACTGAACGGAGTATTAAATATAATATTTTAAATTCTTATATTATATTTTTTAAAAATAATTTATTTTTTTTATTTTTTTTATATTTACAAATCTAGCACCTATGAGATGGAGGAGCAATTGATCCCAAAAAAGACGACAAATATTAGATGGAGGATGAATCTCTTGAAGTAAGCTAACAGCTAGCTAGGCTTGAAATATATAAATGCATCGATCAATGGATGAGCTTTGATATAAACATGCGCATTGTAAACAGCGTCCCAAGAAGACAACAAACAAATAAACTAAACAACATTGACAACCAAAAAATTAACATTGCCGACACACACAAACGTAGTACGAGCCTTGATATATCCGATCGAATAGTGAGGGAGGCAAATGGAAGGTGTCTACTTCCTAGGTACCTTCCCTGCCCTCCTATTGCCTCTTGGCTTTATTCATCGTTATTATCACTTTGTCTCGCTCGTTTGAAGTCTGGCAAATTCTTAAAGAAAAGTGCAAGTACTAAGGAAACGAATATGTAATAATTTATGGGTGACCAAGTTTGTTTCCACAACGAAGCTTCGTATTCTTCATCATCATCAAGTGCTCGTTCGTCTTTATTTGGGAGAATAATAATCATATGATGATGAAATGAAAGAGAAAGAAAGATGGGAAACGAAAATATGTACTGTGACAGTTGGTAGTAAGATAGATAGCTATTTGCTGGCAACGAATAAGGGATATTCTCCATATCACACACAATACCAAATGGATGGTGGGTCCAGGAGGTTTCAGTGGTCAATTCACATAGAAATGCTCAGCTTAGTCTCACGAATATACTTATCCATTAATATTGGACATGGGTGTCTCTGTGTTGTGTGCCTTTGAAAATTGTTGATGCTGATGAGTCAAAAAAAAAAAAAAGCATTCTCTCCAAACTACAAATGAAGCACATTTCCCCTGTTTCTCAATAGTAAACCCACTTTTACTTGCAACTTATGATTGTCTCTATCTATTACAATTATTTAATATTCCTGGAAATTAATATTTGAATATTTGAGATTACAGGCAGGGAAAATCATTATGCCTTCTCAAGGAAGGAATACTACAACAAATGAATAATATATAAAAAATTATATAATAGGTATATGCTGTGTATTTGTTGTAAAACTATTCAGTTATTATATTTATTATAATCTCATAATAATTTTTCTTTAAATATATGTCCATTTCATCCTCTGTGTGCTCGTACGTGTGAGGAGATTCAAGTTGGGCTGGATATTGTGTGGAGGATATGCTCTGAAGGATCTGATCTTCACAGAAAAGCAAAATAGCAACAATTACAATCATTTTCCTTTTGCATATCATCCAAACATGCCTTTACTTTCTGGCAACCAACGCACACCTCACAAACTCAATCCCACTCTCCCTGTCTTATCACAAGCCCTTCCTTCCTTCTATCTGTTCTTTTAAATTAAAGCCTATGAAATTAATAAGCTAGAGATTACTATATATATAAGTAAGCCCTGAGTTAATTTGATGCATTTACTTGAAATTTGAGCTCAATCTCTCTTTTTTTTCAACTTTATATATTTTTCATGTGATTATTATTTTTTATTATAAAAATTTTGAGAATTAGATTGAGATTACCTACGATATAATAATAATAGGGAAAAATCTCCTTCTTTTTAAATGATATTAATATTAAATAGGATAAATTATCTATTTTTTATGTGATTATAATTCAAGGGCTCGTATTGCATATTTAAGTATCATTGGAAGAAAATTTAATAATGTTGCTTCAATGAAAATCCAATCAATAGAATGGTTCCCGCCCAAGATGGGTAGTTCTCTCTTTTAATTCTTGCACTATGCGCGTTGCCCCTCCTAAGAACATCAACCTCAAGTTCTATGTACCATTGAATAACATTTGTTTTATTTTTCTTTTACCATACCAAGATTTGTTTCAATTTAATTGTTCTGGATAATTGACCCAAAAAACATGGATAGCCAGAACAGGGTTTTATAGGTTACATGTCATTGCAGAAAAGATTAGTGTATAACCTCAATAATTTAGGCGAATGATCCTTTCTCTCCCTCTCTTTTTTTTTATAAGCAACAGTGACATATTCTTTCAATACTTAAAAAAAACAAGTTAATTTATTTAATTAGAAGCCTTAAATATGTAGGTGGACGTAATTTTTGTCCAATAATACCCCTCTATAAACTATTTCTTATGATAAAAAAATAAAATTATACTATTTATTTCTTGAATTATTGATTTTAAAGAGGAAGGGAAGGAGTATTTATTGCTATATTGAAATAATTGTTTAGATATAGAAATTGGAGATCATCATGCGATGTCCGAACGACATTATAGTAGAAAAGTCAGTCAAAGATTTTGGAATAACTTAATAAATATCATTTATTGCGACACGTATGCACTACGCGATTTGCACGACGTAACCATAGTCTAACAAATCTTACATAACTTCATGTTAACAAATGGATGAATTCATATTCGTATTAATCTTCTTTTATTGGTTTTATTATCATGCGGGCAAAACAAAAAAATCACTCTTTGATATCTTTTTTACAAAATGAACTTACCTGCCTGTGCAAATAAATTTACAAGATAAGTTTATCTTACTCCAAACTTATTTAAGATTAATTAGGCTTTAGATATGAAAATATTTAAAATAGACTTCTACGTCTATGATCTAAACTAAAAAAGTACATATCTTTTTATAAATTTTGAGATTTAATCTAAAATATTCATAATATTAATTTTGTCATAAAAATTTATTTCGACATTCTTATCTCTATTATCTTTCTAAAATCTAGAATCTATGAATTCTCAAATTAAATCAAATCATTGATGCAAAAATTTTAATTCTTAAAATAATATTAGATTATTTTATGATATACATGTTTCTTATATAAGAGACAAATATAGAGTATAATAGAATTTATGTAGAGATAAAAACAATAATAATAAGATATTAGAGATTTTAGGAGAGATAAAATTTAAAAGAAAAATATTTTTATATTTCATAAGGTATCTTATAAAATGAACATATGTAAATCTAAGTTTTTATTAATAGTAGATATGTCCTCGTGTTATTTTGATTATTGGAGCGAATATATTAATAAGTATAGAAAATATATAAAGCAAAATTTGGATCCATATAGAAAAGGAATGCACAGGACAAGCTCTTAATCAGGATAGGAGACCATGGCATAAAATGTGGCATGGTGAATGCCGATATTGGGAGGAGCACTAGCAATTAATGATTATATTTAGAGATGTGATCCAAAACATTTATTGCTAGTGATTTACATACTAGTCTTTTTCTAAATTTGAAACACCAAAAATACATCACATTAAAAGGATTGATCTTATTAAAATATATTTTAACTGTTTAAATAGGATATGTTAAATTTGAGTTCATATAGTATAAAAAATATCTTTAAAAAATATATTTAGTGAAACTTAAAAATACTTAAATTTAATATAATCAGATAATAATGATATAAGAAAAATGCCAAATTTGATACTAAATTATTTTAAGTGGGTTTGATTTCACATTAAAAATTATAAAAACTATAATTTTAATAGTTCTTAACATAATTTTTTTTTCTGTTGTTTTTAAATATATTAAAAAAAACAATTGAATGTTCAACTAAACATCATACAAGTTAAACTAGTTTTACAAAGTTGGGCTACTAGAGATTTATTTTTAAAAAGAAAAAAATTTGTAAATATCAATATCATTAATATTTGCAACTTTCTACGACTGAGTAACTAAACTGGATGTTAATCACACGGCTAATTAACCAGTAGATGCCAAGTCAAATGGGACAAAAACCTCAAATAATTGGAAATAATAACTCATATTTGACGATCCAAGCCTTAAATAATGCTATCCTGTATTCAACCAGTTCAAAAGCCAAGAAACTCTCAATCTCGTCAAATTTTTTGCCTTTTCAGCGCTTCACAAAATACTACTACTACACATTCCATCCTATGACTACGTAAACAATTCACAAGAAATTAAATATCAAACCTTTTATCCATGCTCCAAGGGTTGTTTTCTTTCGTGAAAATTTAAAATTTCGCCTGTTCGAGGCTTACACATCCGATATAAATTTACAGTATTTATCAATGAAAAAACATGTAAAAGGTAGCCGTTGGAGGCAAAAAAGATAACCGCAACAGAAGAAAACATCGTTAATATATTTTTTCTCTGTTGACAACAAGAAACCGACCTCTTTGATTATCAGTTCAGAGAAATTGATAATTGATTTCATTTAGCAACTAATTATCTGCTACGATCTCTCCCACGGGAACACTTGTGGTCCAGCAAAAACAGCCTTGGGTTTAGCAAAAAAGCCTTGGGTTTGGATATTATCCGAAGACTAGAGATTATTTCATATCATCAATGGCCACGCGAGACAAATGCTCTGCGGACAGTGATCATACAACCTAGACTTTTCTATGTCGTACAATTTTTGAAGACGGCAAACAATTTTGCATTTTGTAGAATTTCCTCCCAAATCCGGCTTTATTTAGGGGATATACCATACCCGGTATCTTCCCTCTGCTCTGCACATAAATACCCTTGTCCAAATCCATTTTCTGCAAAGGGATATCCGGCGAAGAAGCGAAAAACTCACCAAACGTCTATTATTGACGTTACTAGGTTGAGAGAAACACAGAGAGAGACACAGAAAACCCAGAGGGAGAGAGAGGGAGAGATAACCAAATAGACAGACAGGGCCTCAAAAAGCTCGTGGCTTTGTCTGTTTTTCTTTTACCCCTTTGCCTTATTTTTCTCTGCAATTTGTCTCCCTTGGTTTCATGTTCTTCTGGTTCATCTGGTGTTGTCATCTTTAGTTTGAAGGATTTCGTAGGAGAAGAAGAGAGGAGAGAAACAGAACACAATTGTATGCACGCGCTATTTGTGGTCAGTTTTGTGTTTCGTCGTTTGTTTCATGATTGGGTTTTCTCTCTGGTGAATGTCTCTCCACTACCATGGAATTTTGGATTTGTTTAGTCTTTTTGGGTATCTTCAGTTTTGTTGGGTTGTTAATATAAAATGGACTTGAAGAATTCCTTCTGGGTTTCACGGGTCTCAATTGTTATTACTGTTATCATTTTAAAAATTTTTGAGTTAGTTTTATGTTTGCTGCTCTTTCACAATCTAACTCAGTTTTGATAATAATCAATGCTTTTCGTTCTGGGATATTTCATTCGATTTCAGTTTCTTCCAACCACCCCCAAAAAGTTCCAGCATGCTTTCTTCTATGCATCTTGCATGTGTCAAATACGATTCAAATGTGTATAACTTATCTTTAATTGGTCTATGCCTAATGGGATTTGAAGATAATATTTTCTGTTTGGCATTTGAATATTCTCAATATTCGATTCTTCCTCTACCCTGTGCCTCTGAAACACACGTTTGCTTGGCATAATTACAGTAACTATAAACTTTGTTCATGTTGTCTGTATAAGCACCATTTTGAATTCCAGTTTTCTGATGTTCCTCAAAACTATACCTTTGTGAAAAATTTGTGACATAGTTGCAGATAACATTAATCTGTGTCATGATTCTGTGACATTATGTGCGATCAAGCATGTGAATTGATTACATTTATGTTTACTGTGCAACAGGAAACTGATTCAGCACTGAATATGTCTAAGGTCGGTCGTGTTTTGCGGGCGTTGGAATTCAAGACTTACATATTATTATTTGTAGTGATCCCATTAGGCATATTTGGGATCTATTTACATGGACAGAAGATCACATACTTTCTGAGACCACTTTGGGACTCTCCTCCAAAGTCCTTCAATCAAATTCCTCACTATTATCATGAGAATGTATCAATGGAGAATCTCTGCAGACTTCATGGATGGGGAGTTCGTGAATCGCCAAGGCGAGTTTTTGACGCTGTTTTGTTCAACAATGAAGTCGATATGCTTACTCTTCGTTGGAAGGAATTGTACCCATATGTGACAGAGTATGTGCTCCTGGAATCAAACTCAACATTCACAGGATTGCCCAAACCTTTGTTTTTCTCAATCAATAGGGACAAGTTCGAGTTTGTAGAGTCCAGATTGACATATGGGGTTATTGGAGGGAGATTCAAGAAAGGAGAAAACCCTTTCATCGAAGAAGCGTATCAAAGAGTTGCATTAGATCAGCTTCTGAGAATTGCAGGTATAGAAGATGATGATCTTCTGATAATGTCTGATGTTGATGAGATTCCCAGTGCTCATACCATTAATCTCTTGAGGTGGTGTGATGAAATCCCCCAAGTTGTTCATCTTCAATTGAGGAACTACTTGTATTCTTTCGAGTTCTTCTTGGACAACGAAAGTTGGAGAGCATCGGTTCACAGATACGAGACCGGCAAGACGAGGTATGCTCACTATAGGCAATCTGATGTACTCTTATCAGATGCTGGTTGGCATTGTAGCTTCTGTTTCCGGCATATCAGTGAGTTTGTATTCAAGATGAAAGCTTACAGCCACACCGACCGGGTTAGGTTCTCGCACTACCTGAACCCTAGCCGGATTCAGGACGTGATATGCAAAGGGGCTGACCTATTTGATATGCTTCCTGAGGAGTACACGTTCAAGGAGATCATTGGAAAATTGGGGCCCATACCTCATTCTTATTCAGCAGTGTATCTTCCCGCATTTTTACTGAATAATGCAGAGAAATTCAAGTATTTGTTGCCTGGAAACTGCAGGAGAGAGAGTGGCTGAGTTTGAAAACTCATAGATATGGTTGAAAATTCAGTGCCCTTTTTACACCAGAAAGAAACTCCATTGAAATGATTCAGGGCCGCGGTGAGGTCAAGCACAAGGAAAACTTGTATGCCAAGGAACTGTAGTTCATTGTTTGGCTATGGAATCTGAGAATATGGCAATCAAATTTTTTTAAAAAAAGGGTTCCGAAATGTAAACCATGTAAGGTGGAATCTGAGCTGCAAATGAGAGGGATATGGTGTTATGGGTCTGACCTCTTTTAGCAGTCCTTGCGTTTTGTACCTTGTTTTTTTGGGTTACTAATTTGGTTAACTTGAGCATGGCAATTCCCAAGCTTTTCTGGTGGGAATGCTTGTTCTTATTGTTATCTTTGCCCCATATATCTGGTTCTCTATTTACTGCGTGTTGGTTTTAAAAAAGAAAAAAAAAGTGAAATTATTTAGATAAAAGAGATAAAAGTGAGGTTGTTTAGATATAACAATTTTGAGATAAAAGAGTGAAAATGGGGAAAACTGGAGGGTTGGGGATGGGATTGACCAGGGGAAAGGAAGAATGACGTATGGTACTGCAAGACTTGGAAAGAATCGAAACGTGGTGGGACCATCCGGGACAAGAGAGGAAAGTGGCATCGTGGGACTCGGACTGTTTTAACATTTTCTTCCTTTGTCTTTTTTAAAATATTAGCATAATTAATTTGGACGTTTTGGTTCAGAAACATATATCTCTCCGTCACCCAGAAGGGATTAGTTTTGTTTTTTGGCATAATAATAAAATATTAATTTGAATAGGAGAGATTTTGACCGTTTATACGTAATTAAATTTATTTGATGTCTTAACTGTTCTTTTTAGTTTCGTCTTCAATTAAACGTTAATGTGTTTTTTTAATTTCATTTAAATGCATTTTTATTAGGAAAAAGTGAGACGTGTTTTAATCATTTATGAGGGGGCCATGTCAGAAAAATATTTTGAAAGAGATGGTGAATTGAAGATTCCCACCAAATATGTCAGTCTCATTCATAATTTTAGTATACCTACGAGGAATATACCTTTTAATTATAACTTAATAATAATCCAGAAATTAAGGGAGACATGCATCTCCAAAATCTATCTATGTGATAAATAATAATCTGAATAGTCTAAATAAATGATGAACATGCAAGGCATCAAATAAGGAAGCTCTTGTCAGTGACACTATTATAGCTTGAATCTCAAATTTAATATTAACATATTTATATGAGTGTGTGTTTAAATTGATTGTAATTGTAATAATAATAAAAAAAAAGTTATTGTTTTAGGCCTGAATGCAGAAAAGAAAATCCACATTCATGCCATATGCCACGCTTATATTAATCCTATCAGTCAACTGTAACAATGATTGTTGATAAAAAAAATTTGTAAAAATGATTATAATTAAATTATTATTTTCCTCAACCTCAATGATTGTTGCCATCAAAATTACCCCTCTACCCCTCTCTTTCTCGTACAATTATCGTGGGCTTGACCTTGTTAACAAATATTTTATTTACAGAAAGAAAATTGAGATAAATTTAATACAATCTCTTAATAAGATTATAATATTATTTTAATATTTAGATAATATTTATAAGAAAATTTATAAGATATTTTATTAAATAAATTTTCATAATAATAATAAGAATTAAACTCACATCTTTATAAAATATGACTATATTCTGTATTAATTTTTATTTATATTCAATAAATATTTTTATATTTGAAAGGAATACGCCAACAGTGTGGTCCGCATTCTATTTAAACTATTTAAATTTAATTTAATATTTAATAAAAAAAATAATTTTATGATTTTTTTAATTTAAATTATTTTAAAACTTAATATCTATAAATTTATTGTTGTTATTTTATATTTAGTATAGGAATATAAATATTTCAAATTTAAAAAGTTTAAATGAAATACTCTTCAAATCCTATTTATAAATTACTTGTATTATTTTTATACAGACTAAAAAAAATTTTAAATATCATTAATTTTACTATAAAATTTAATAATTTAATAATTTTATTTTTATTTAATATATATTATACATAATAGAAATAAATTAACAAAAATAAAAAATAAAATAGTATATTTATATACAAAAATTCTCTCTATCTTATAAATATAATTAAAATAAATTTTCTTTATGTTTTATTTAGGATAGGAAGAGTAGACATTTGTAAGAGATGTGCAGCGAATTCAGAAAAGGTTAAGAAAGAATGCAGTTATTCCAAATTGAATGGTGGATGGTTATTTATTTTCCGGTGATATTTTGTTGGATAAGATTTTGCTTTTTAAACCCACTAAACATTTGATAATTTATAAATATTAAATAGTATACTTTTTTTTTACAAAATTGTACTATATACACATTAATTAATATATTGATACGGATTGATGAGGACGTAAGTGGCTTCTTTGCCTTTCCTTTTCGGGGCTTTTGCTAATTATTTGACTGTTCAAAATTCAATAATAACGCTTCTTTTGCGCCGTCCTCAGTTACATGTCCTCTTCTTGTGGAATCCATTTGTCAATTTCTCGTATTTACAAGTGGCTGACCCACTCACTGTTTCAGCACGTGGGAATGATTTGATCATGAAAATATTAGTTTATAATAATTAATTGGGTTAATACTAATATTACTCTTTATAATTTAATTTAATTTTAACTTTGTTTTTTGAAATTTAAAATTTTAACTTTAGTTTCTTATAGTTTGAAAAGGACTTAGAGCTAAATTAATAGTGTTAAGTTTACTTACATGTTATTAACGTCGTTAAGTTTATGCTGACTGAACAAGGTGAGGTGGCAAAATAAATGTGCCAACCTAAAAAAAAAAACAGAAAGTTTTTTCCCCTCAACATTCAACCTGATGCAAGCGACAACCATGGCCTTCAAGCTTATCGACGGTGATGACCCAGATCTGACTGTTGTGGAGTGCTCAGATCTGAACTCCGGTCAGTACGTGTTTCCCAAAACTAAAAGCAAAAATGAGCAGGTTACCTTCGACCTTGCTCCAGCAAGGTTCGTCTTTATTGTTTCTGGAGCTGAGTTTCAAGTTTTAGTCCTCTCTTTGCAAGCTTCATTTCGGTATATTAGACGCGATTTAATCCATAGTGGGAGAAATCTAATCTGAAAGTTTTGAAAGCCTTAGCTATTTTGAAATTGTGCGTTTGATTTCGATCTTATTTGCTCCGATGAAAAGCCCCAAATTTTCAAAATGCTCAGATCTCCGTTCTAGTGTTTTAAAGCATGATTTCTTCCATTTAAAACATGATTCATGTTAGTGGAAGCCTTTACATTATTTTTCCAGGTGTTAGAATGGCCTGAAACCATGTTTTCTCCCACGGCAGCCATGAATGAACCCTGCTGGAGCAAGGTTGAAGATAGCAAACTCATTTTTATTTTTAGTTTCTTAGGTCAACTCCCTCCATTTACACGGTTTGGTTTTGGGATAGCTCACACAACACCATTGGGCAGAACCAAAAGCACTGAGAAACGAAGAGGAAAGACGATATGTAGGCATGCCTGCCCATTCTCGAGCTGTCTACTTGCAGATGGTCCTTCACCTCTACAATCTCATGAAAGTGTTTGGCTTTGGGGGTAGTGGGAATTAGGAATATATTAAAATCTGGGTTCCAGTGGAATAGAACAAATAACAGTGAGAGAAAATATGGTTGGGGAATGTCTTTTTGGGCAAAATAAGGTGGAAGAAGAAGAAGAAGACGAACTCATTTTTCATTTTTGTTTTTGGTTTCGGTTCATTTTTTTTACACATGTCCAGATAAGCTAAAAGGAACCAAGTCATCTTGCACTGTCAACAAGCCAAATCAGCACTACTAACACTGTTAGTGACACATCATCAAAATTAACACCCGTTGCAAGTCTTTTTCAAATTAGGGGTACTAATAGTTTTAACCAGATGAACTTGAAGTACCAAAATTTATGATTTTAAATTTTAAAGAGTAAAACTAAAATGAAGATATATAAACTATAAACACTAACTTACAGTCTATTTCTTTTTTTTTTTTCTCTCCTTGGATATATATCATAAACGAGAGAGTGCATATTTGTTCGTTCATGAATTATATGTTTTTTAAATGATGACTTTTTTCCTTCAAACATCATTTATAAAGTCTTTTGATTTTTTTAGAATCTGGTTAAATGACACTTTTTTTTAAAAATAAAATTAATAATAATTAAACAAGTTCAAATCATAAATTGGCGATCGCAAAAGCTTGCGTATTACACATAAAAAGAATTAACAATGAACTTATTTATTAACTAACCATTTTCTTTTGATTGGATTTGAATCAATAATTACGTATTAGAATAGCTTGAGGAAGTTAAATTAGCGACAAAAAGTCTCCAAAATTTATCTGAAAACATTTTGAAGAGTAATCTAAAAGTCAAAATAAGACTAGAACAATTCACAAATAAGAGTGCTTAAATCGCCGTTGACGCGTGGAGCAAGGGCATAACAGTGGGTATTTACTATTAAACGACGCGTCTTCTCCAAGGGGAAGACCTCTTCTCGCTTGACTTCACAAAACTAACTATCATTGACGCGTGACTAAGGGGATTCCTCCATTTTCCACAAACAAATAAAAGCCCAAATCTCTGTCCACTTCTTCAACTTTCAACTCCTCCACGATCAAAAACAGCATTATTCTCAGATATTCCAAGTGTCTACCTTAAGCCCCTTAAAAAATGCAGTGTTAATATTATGTCAGTCAATGCAGGATCTGCATAGATTGCATTTACTATTAGTTGAAGGATAATAAAACAGCTCTTTACCATCATGAAGGGCTTATTATATGTTCAAGACACCTACCTTGTCATACAAAAATCTATAATGAACAATAAATAAGGGCCTGCCATTTTAACGGGCTAGTCACTGTCCCAAGCCTCGTCTTCATCTTTTGGGCTTCTCTTATGGCTATTGTCATTTTTCCTCTCTTCATGCCCACTTACCCATCTAAACTCTTGCTCTGAATCTGAATGCCACATGCAAATCCTGTTTTCCTAGTCACTAGCTATATCTTCGGATCCAGATTCTAACCCCATCGACCGTTGGTCCATATCAGCTCTTCCAAACCTACCACCTTGCTTCTCTCTCATTATTTTTGGAACATCAAAGCCATCCCAATTTTGGTCTGATTCATCGCCACCAACTCCATGATGCCTCGCACCATTTCTCTTGTCCCTCTTTGTCTGATAACTGTTGCTCTTGTAGTTACCACTGCCACTGAACTGTCTTGATGATTCATTTTCTTCCTCCTCAGACTCCCACATCGCATTGTCAAGATCACCGAAACTTTCCGAGTCAGAATCAACTATGGTTGATTTTTTCCTAAATTTACCTTCCTGTCTGTTTAAACTTCCATTGACTTGGGTCCTGCCAAAATTACTTCCTTTTTCCCTGTCCATCTTACTTGCCTTGAACCTGCCTTTACCCTCACTAAAGTCATCAGAATTACTGTCAGGATCGCCAGGCCACTCCCCACCATAATCATCATCATCATCAGAAAGTGCATTGTTTTCAACATCACTATCACTAGCCTGCTGCTTAGCATGTTCAGTCTGCCAAAACCTTGAACCTCTAACACTATCATACTCACCATTTCCAGGTCTATCAAATTTTCTATATCTTCCTCCAAATTCTTCTCTATTCAGGTACCTAATTCTGCCAAATTCTTCTTTTTCTTTTGCCTCTTCGGCTTCATATTCTTTATCTGCAGCGTCTTCTATCTCAGCAATGAATCGGTCTAGCTCTTCCTGGTCACTATCGGCAGAAGGCTCTGGCTCTTCCAAATCTTCAACAGTTTCTTTAGCTGACAGTTTGCTTTCATGAAAAACATAAGGACTTCCTTCTTTCTTGTCAATAGCATTGAAGAACGTTGAAGCAACTCTCTGAATGCTGGCCATGGCAGCTGGATCCTCAGGATTTACACCCATGCGGCGGAGTTGCTGCTCTATTTGCTTTATGTTTAACTTTTGAGATTCAAGAGCTTGCTCAAATCTGGCCTTAAAAAGCGCCTGCATGCGACAGACAAATATATTACTTATGCTAAATTCAAGTTCTTGCAGTAACGGGCATCACAACTAGAGACCATATAGGTGAATGGAAAAATAAGTGTTTATTATAGTAGACTTAAAGCAGAGTCCTTAGTCTCTTGACGGAATTCGAATATGTCAATATATTCATTAGGTAGCCATGTAAAATATCATCATTTCACTTAGGGTAATTCTATGGAGAGTTTACCTCTAAAGAGAGGTTGAGCTTTCTCCAGGAAAAAAAACTCAATCTCTTGAGAAGTAGAGAATTAAATTACTCCATGATTAATCAATCATTAACATACTGTCTTAAGCACCTATTTGGTTCAAGTAAAGGATGATTTACAAAATTGCTTTTTTCCCGCTACATTTATTTAGAAACTTCTTTCATATTGACTACTTTACCATCACAAACTCTAAAAATCAGGCAAGCATCATAGCTTTTCCAGGATAATGAAAAATACTAATTTACTACACATTGTTCAATAATGTCGGACCTAAAGCAAATAATTCATACTCATGGAGTCAACCTCATGGCAACTTCGAGCAGAAACATCATCACCTCTAATATAATAGGTTGGGACACAATTAAAGATGACAAAGTAGGGTGGTATAGCTAAAAGAAACAAATAGACAAAATATTGCAAACCTACCTTCCGCTTTGTAAGGGTGTTAATAGGTATCAAATTTTTGGGTTGGCGATAGTTTCTGCCTCGGTACATAATAATTGTTTTCACGTTATGAATATTTATCACAATACCACCACTCAATCTAGCAAGCATTGTGGCCATTTCTTTTATTTTTTCCTTTGGGAAGTTGTCACAACAAACTTGAACAGTCTCATGAAACTTCCAGTGGAGATGCATATTTTGCACCACCCCGCCAAAAACTCCTCGGACACCAACTGGAACATAATTCGTATTCCTGAATCCAATTTTTTTATAAGCCTGAAACTGTTCAGGTGTTAATAGCTCAGGATCATGTCGAGGAGGAGGCAACTCTGGCAGCTCATATTTCTTGAGTTTTTGCAGCAACAATGCCACTTTCTTCTTGGCCTGCAATAGGTGGAAAGAAGTTCATAAATGAAAAATTATACAAAAAGAGCTAGGATACACCCAAGTTAAAATATATCAATCAAGTAGTATAGATGTGCAATCGAATTGCAACATGCCTCAGACATTTGAGCAATCAATCAACTCCTATGTTTAGGAGACTTCCAAATTTCCAATAGTCAAGAGTCTAAACTTAAGTTATGTGAGCTATTCCTCCTAGGCCCATAGGTCTTGATGTATACCCCTTTAAAAGGATCGTCATCAGGCAGTAGGCTTGCCTTCAGACAATTTCAATTTACTCAATGTTTATCTCAAGCTGAAGAAAGAGTTCATATTCATGTCAATTTTTGTCCAGAGCCCATTCAATATTTCATTGTTTGTTTAACCTATTGGTCTGTTGTATTTCCCTTTGAGATACAGTTTCCATGGGAAAGAAGCCCCTCCCCCAAAACTTCAAAACTCACTACACTCCATGTGGGACTATAGGGACTCTCTATGTCATTAACTAGTGGTAGTCTAGGAAATCAATCTAAGCACAGCATAGATTAAAGAAACAGGTTTTCAGAAAGGATAGATAACGTACTCTTTTGAGATTGTAAATAAGCCTCTCCTCCTCAGTCATTAGCTTCTTTTTCAATTTTTTAGCTCTACGAATCTCCCTTAATGTTTTACCAGACTCTTTCTGCATTCGCCTTTCCACCTTGCTCCGCATGCTTCTACCTCTCGATGTTGACAATGTTCGGGGTGATACATTGAATGAATAAAATGGCTCGACATAAGAATAAGAAGTAACTTCATGGTATGGCTGAATTATGTTGCTTGATATATGCTGAGATGTATGTCCCAAAGGAATGGAATTTCTAAGCAAAAATAAATAGAATCAGCTTTATTCTTAAGCCTAAAGAGTTAAAGCTACGGCGCTCTATTCACTCAGCATCATAAAGTCAAATACTTCAGCAAATATCAGTGAAAAAAAAAATATTCGAAGTTCATTTCTTTTTTTGAATAAAAGATAAAAGCTCATTCAACCTAAAAGAATTTGGCCACGCAGATTATATACAAAAACCGGTAAACACGAAAAATGGAAGAAAAGAAATGGGTCTTAATACTACTAAAGTCCGAGCTTCGAAGGGATTCATAATGAATTCAACCGATTCTATTATCTAAGACACGGAATTACATTCCTGTGACTTCTCTTTTCCACTTACTCAGCTCCAAAAAACGGAGAGTGATGAGAGTAAAAAAACATACTTGGAGAGATTGGGTTGGAGCATAGAGCGTGAGAGCTTCAAGCAATGCATCTGTAAATTTCTTGCAGCAAACATTGGACTGTTAAGGATCTTTTTGTTTGAATTAGTTTACACGCTTCTGCTTTCTACTGATTTCATGCTTCTCCTTCCAGTACCATTGAGGTTTCTACGTTTGGTTTCTGAGGGTTTTAGCTTTTAGGTTGGGTTTGCCAATACAAGAGGCCGAAAAACTGGTTTTACTTATGGACCCATTAATAAAAACGATCTTTGGGGTTTAACATGCGGAAATTTTGCCAAAGGCCCCTAATGATTTTTTTTTTTTCGTTTCATAATAAAAATAATGGACATTCTTGTTTTGTCCTCGAAAATTTACAAAAATTTCAATGTGACTCCAAGAAGTAATTTCTCATTTCCATTTGTCAACAGTTTTTCTCAATAATTTAAACCCTGTAACTATTAAAATTTTGCTAATTTAACTTAACTAGCCTCTTTACCATGTGATGCATGAAATCCAAGATAAATCATAACATTTTAAGTGAAATGACTTTCTTTAGATTTTGCTCTCTCTCTCTCTCTCACACACACACACACACAACTACATACTAGGGCCATTAAAATGATAAAACAGCCATACAAAAATCTGTACTTTTATCATTTTTTTAGTTGCCTACTCGATTTACTGAAATTTTGTCCTAATTATATCTAGATCCAACTCGCGTCGTGTACCTGACTATGGTAGGTGAGTCTCTCAACAAAAATTTTCTGCATACACTAAAACTCAAACTCGAGACATCACTTAAGTGATACTAAATCGCTTACTATTCGAATAAACTCGCGTTGGTCCATACTTTTATCATTATATGTTGTTGATTTGTTATCAAATTTTTTGACAAGTAAAGTCAATAATTCTCCTTTTTAAAAATAGTGCCATCAATAAATTAATAAATTCCTTTTGAACGAACATACTCATTATTCAGAGGACGAATTTAAAGTTTTGTATTTTGATGTATCATAAGAGCGACTTGCATAATTTACCAACGCCAGATAGATTTCATTATCAATTTTTATCTTAGTTTTTTTTATCCAAAGTGGAATTCATTGGTAAATTATTTTTGGAAAAAAACAGAGAGACTGCCAATAAACAAAAAGCTCATACACACAGAAAAGCTTGTGCATTTTATCCTGGTTCAGGAATGCATAAGATTTTTACAACTAAAAAAGCTTTCAGCCTTTCAGGCATTGAGAAAACACTTCTTCCTTGCACAGTTGCTCTTTATGTAACTGACACACAATTTCCCATATCATCAATTAAAGAAGCTTACTCGTAATAATAATCAGCCAATTTAGTGGTAATCTTTACATACATACATACAACACACAATATATATTACAACATAGATCAACATGCCCACTTCAATGGCTTTCACATAACGAGTTAAAATTCAGCAAATTCATGCAAACGTCCCCGACATGCAGAGTGCTCAAACTCCGGTGACAGCTTAGCGGGAAGCCAAAAGAGTTCAGGAACCTGAGATGACCAGTAATGTCTCTGCTCGTTAGAATAAAATCATGACAAGTCAGCTTCTTAGGATTTCTTTGTAGCATCCAAAGAACAAATAAATCACTGAAACTGAACAAGGGCCATAAAGGAGCATACCATCAATAGAAAAGTTCTGATAAGCTTCATAAAGCACACATCATAATCTGTCTATCCAGTCAAGTATACTGTCTTGAGAACAAAATTGCAAGTCCTGAAAGCAAAATGAGAACCAAATGGCATATTAATATACTGGAAAGTTCTAGAAGCAAAGCGAGTGAGGGAGAGATTGGGAGCTTACAGAAAGTACAAAATCTGGAGGAGTACCCAATTCCAGGTTATCCAGGTCAGAGATTCCAAATGATGCATTGTCATTTCCGGCTAACAAGTTTGTGTTGCCGGCAAAGCCATTGACAGCGGTGGAGTTCATTCCAGAATCATTTAATTGATCAGAAGAATCTAAGATCTCCTTGCATAATAATATGTCATCCAAGCCATCAAAGTCACAGCTTTCAACAACCTGAGATTCACCAGCCAACCATGCAGGGCCACTTGTATGGTCCTCATCCTGGACGTCAATCGGTAGGGCACTTGGCTCTCGAGGGATAGAATCAGCATCCTGAACAAGTGAACATCATACAAGAATCACAATAAACCAATGACTGAAATACAGTCAATTTATCAAGTCTAAGTGCTAAAAAGCTCAAATATAAATGCATTGTAAAATTTTATGCTTGATTCTTGGATACAATATTAAATGTGATTTCCATATTTCCTTTTGCTTGCAAAATGAGCAACCTTAGTTGATTGATTGTCATCATAAAAATTATGGTGCTTACCCTGTTGAATGGCAGAAGTACTTTCTCATCGAAATTATCATCACAGTCAGCAGAATTTCCTGGTCGAGGTGGATTTCGGGGATTTGGATTTGGGGTTCTTGGACTTGTTCGTGATGTCATATTATCTAATTCTTCAACTAATGGATTCTCCTCATTTTTCTCGAGCGGCTTCTTTTGATAAAAAACCTTTGAGACTACATATTCACCTTCCTTCTCCTCTTCTTCAGTCCCCAGATGGTATTGATGCATCACCCAATTGGATTTATATGGCTTTGAACCTTTCTCAGGTCTTATATAAAGAACCAAGATCTTTTTAAAGCCTTTGTGTATGCCATCTTCCATCACAGATTTGGTCTTACCAGTCTTGTGCCAGCGCACATGCTCCTCAGTTGCACCATGTTGATGATGAATCTTCCGACGCTTTCGTTGACCACACGCATAGGCATTAATTGTTCTATGAAAGAAATGAACACTACTCCCATCTTTTTTAGCACCTGAAACAAACAGATTATTCTTGAGGCATAATTCCAGATAGTTGCATTTCGTTTGGACTTTAGCCAGAGCCAAGAATCCCTGAGAAAATTGAGCAGTCAGAAAATGCAGAAAGGGTAGTAAATAGTGATCATAAAACTTATCTTCACCCACTCTCCTAAAATGAAGGGTAAAATCATGATGATATGTATCTAAAACAACTATCAAACTAACACTACTTAAACTTCAATAAGGTTTGGGAGTCACATGGGAAGTTGCAGGTCCAGTAAGGACAAGAAATCAAGAATGTCTGTTGGCAACTTATCGAACATTTGCGCACACTACTATTTGTTCTTTATTCATGGTAAGCTGTCATTGTCAAAATTATGAGTCCTGAATGTTAAGGGCATTCCGATTTTACAATTACACGTTCCTTCTGTCCTTTCTCCAGAACCAATTCTACAAGAGACCATCACTTATCACCATTGCCTGTAAGAATGTGTTTAAACAGACTTCCTTTATATGTTTCTGGTTTGATCAGTGAAATTTATTTCACCAGGACCTTTAACTGATTGCATGTCTGAAAATTAAGTTCAGTAATCCTCACCTGGAAGATTTTCTGGATGAGTGTAGCAAATACCCTCAGAACCTTCCAGCGTTGGAATGAACTCATGGATAAACATGTGTGGCTCTGCACTTCCAATGCCACATTTTGCTGCTAAATGCTGTAACAGTTCTATATCAGAAGGATCAAATTTTACCCCAGCAGGAAACCCAGGCCACTCGGGCAAAACCTGCAAAGGGAAATTAGCATCAGTAATAAGACATCCACAAACAGTTGACTACTCATTAGACTGTTTGCAGAACTTAATTATGATGGATAAATTTTCAAACTTCTGCACTAGGAAAACTCAATTCTTGATTAACAGAAGTTACAGCAAGTGCGAATACTAGAGAAACATGAAGAGCTTTACTACAAGAGCAGAGTCCTATGCTTTCATATTGATGCACATATTAATATTAAAGCCAATAATGAACTGTTAATGATAATAAGGATGAATTCCAGCTTACATCACTATTATCAATATGCCCATGACAATTTGGACATTCACGATATGCCCCACAGTCTTTGATTTGCTCAGCTGAGGGCAAAGAACCGCTTTTCACTTTCTTTGCAAACCCTCCGACATCAATAAGCCAGCTCCTGGTAAACAAATAATTCTATTAGATCAAGATTCCACCATGATAACTTTGTATAGCGAAGAACATCGAAAACATAAAAAACTGAAAGACAAGCAACTACAAGCACGCATAAAGTTGACTGCTGAGAAACCACAAAAGTTCCGGGGACAAAGCGATTCAAAAGAATGACTCTATGAAATGGTTTGCCTGTGAATAGGTGGGATTATATTTTTGAAGGAACCTTAATGAGAGTGAAGCTTCGATTATCGCATAACAGAAATCAAACTTGAGTAAAGCACTATATATGGTTCGTGGTTTCCACAAATTGGTCCAAGGCTCCAACCAAGAGACATAAGAGTGGGGAAAGAAGAAAAGCACTAAGAAATACGTTGTTTGTATAAAATTTCCAAGTTTAAATTTTTTATCAGATTTAAGAAAGAGTTTTGCAAACATTCTCCGGGGAAGATCCTCATTGTCGTTTGTGATTCGGCCGATATTTTCTAAAAATGCGTTTTAGCTGTCTAAATTCGAGGAGCATAAGGTGGACATGATGAGACAAAAGGAATACGTCACTTTGATGGATTACTAGCTGCTAACTGCTATTAGACTGATTACAAGAAGGAAGAATCAGACAACCCCGAATGAGGATGTCAGAATGTCCGCAAACGACATTGGTATAAGCAAAGCGGGCCATTCATCCGTCATCAGACTTCAACCGAAAAAGCTGAAACCGAAACCCATCTAATTTCACACCCTACCGCAGTATTTATCCCAAAACAACGAGGAAATAAAATGCTCAATAGGGCAATCTTCTTCGGTCATCAGTTTCCAAAACAGGCCCCCGGTAACACCGAGAAGAAAATTTCATCGTTATACATCAAAACAACCAAAAGATTCGAACCCATTAACATCGAACAAAGACTATGAAACAAAACCCAAAGCCGGCAAGCTCCCACAAGAAACAGTACCAATGAAATGTCTCTTCCAACATGAAATTTCACCATTTTGCTAATTCGAAGCTCACCTAGCCATACTATCGAAGAGCTAGAAGATAACACCAAAATCATTCGAGCCTAGAGAGAGAGAGCGGGGGATAGAGAGGGAGGTAGCTTCCCCGTATTTAAGCTTTCCTTTTGCTTGGGGGAGTAAGCAACTAAGCAAGTGAGTGAGAGACACTGGAGCAGACTGGGGAGTGGGCGGGAAAACTCTTGACATTGGGTTCGTGCGGGGCACAATGAGGCTCGTTACCGAACCTCTTCTTTGTGTGTAAGCGCGTTCGTTCCACGAACCTTGATGAGAAATGCAACCTAAGCCTATGGACATATTTGGAAGCATCAGCTTATAGAATTATAAACTAATTAATTATTATATTATTTTTATTTTTTTATACTCTTTCTTATTTTTTTATATTATCTCTTCTCTCTCCTATTTTTTCTCTATTTTCTTTCTTATACTCCCTCTCCTCTCATCTCTTATCTATCTTCATTTAATACTCATATTTTTTTAATTATTTTCTAATCATAAAACTCCTTCTATAAATAACTATTTAAATATTCATTTATCTAAAATTATTATTTTTTATAAATTTTTTTAAAAAAGCTTTTTTCTGTTTATAAATTCGTTTTTTTTATAAGTTGATTTGAAATTTTTTTTTTAAACACCCGCTATGTTTTGTGAGTAAGCGGCGTTCGTTCCACGAACCTCGAATGAGAAATGGAACCTAAGGCTCGGAAGGACCAACGTTGACCGAACCTCATCCAGGCTTGGCTTCGGAGAGAGTAACATTGGGCCTTTTGTCGACGGCTGTCGGACATTGGAAACCGAGTAGTGTCCTTATCGAAAATGCGTCGGATTAAGAGGTCATTACGGTAAATGTCAGTAGGGACAGTACTGACTTGCTCGCCAAGCCAAACAGATGAACGTTGTTCACAGTTCGGACTTTAGATCACTTCATTGTCCAGTTTGCCCCTCATCATTTCCCATATGACGAAGGACCGCGAATAGGGGGCCGTCATTCAAAATATAATATAGTGGTTGTAGTATAGTGGTTGTTTCATTTAATAAAAATAATATTACCGTCACACTCAAGTCGTTGTAGTATAGTGGTGAGTATTCCCGCCTGTCACGCGGGTGAACCGGGTTCGATCCCCGGCAACGGCGGTTTCTTTTTCATTTTCACATTCGCTTCGTCTTTCCATTTTCATCCACGCGGCTTCTACTACTGTCCACACTTCCAAGTAGCACGCGTCAGGTCTGAATCTGAGAGATTCTCCTTTTCATTTCGTCCATAACACAAATGACTCAGGCTTTTTTCCCCCCAACCACTTTGATTTAATTCTTCTTCTTCTTTTTAATCCCTTGCGAGCTGTGCTGTTCTTCGACCGGATATTCTCTCGAGGCGTCTGCAAATCTAGTTTATTAAATAATAACCATTCTTTCCATTAACACAAAGAAATCGATCAAATTGGGAAGATACTCGTTAAGCTCGATTGGGTTTTGTTCTTATATTAGCCCCTGAAAGTTGCATTACCGGATAGTTCATATTTTTTATTAATTAAACGGAGCCGTAATACGACCTTTATCTGGAAAATAGCGCATGATTTTAGAACGGATTCATCTTCTTATGGTTTGATTACACAAATTACTCTCAAAATTACTGAAGCACCTGGATGCCAATATAAACTTTCTCCCTCTTTTTCAACTTGAATTACACACAAACAGCAGGTGAAGGCCTTTGGATGAACCTTATTTTACAATAGTATTACATCTCAGCAACCTCAACCCCAAAACTTTTTTTTCAGAGTGCCCTTTGGATATCAGTCAGAAGTAAGAGAACTTAATGTTAAAAGATACAGAACATGCAATTCTTTGATTGAACATGGATGCATGATGGTACCTTCCCAGTTGCTCATTGCTACTAAACTTTAAGTACCTGATGGTAGTTAACATTTTCTTTTATTAAGAATCTAGTGGTAAATATTTGGTGAATCTGATTAATTCAGGTTTCCCTAACTGTGATTATGATGGCCCCAATGGTGAAATTATGTCTTTTGATCCATCAGTAGCACTGGTTAAAGCAGAAGAAAAAACCTTTAGGCCTGTCTTCCATGTCAACTTCTTTTGGGGTTTCTCCGTCATCTCTTCTGGACATTAAAGCACTTGTACCAGGAGATTCAGGTGGCAGTACAGCATTCTCAGATGAGGCTATTCGTGGGAGAACAACAGGCTCTGGTGGCGAAATAGTGGAGAGATATCGAAGAAGCATCTGTATTATTTGAGTAAAATTCGGTCGATCATTCGGATCCTCTTTCCAACATGAAGTCACAATCAGAGCTAAATCCTCAGGAAGGTCCTCAGCACTTGGCCTTACATTCTGAAACAGTGAAGTAAACATCCCATATCAAAAAAATATGTAATTTTTCTGTGTGTCTGTTCTACTAATGAAATTTCCAAATCATTTCAAGTGAGTACTAGAATGATGTACCTTAAAAGCAGCTGCATATGCTGCCTGTAGATTAGACATGCCTTCAAATGGCAACTTGTTATGGATAAGCTCCCATAAGACAATTGCAAAACTATAAGCATCCACCTTATGATTATAATGCTTCTTCTCACCTTGTCTCAGAGTGACAGTGCTGTAAAGCTGCCATTAAAAAACCAGGAAAGTAATGAGAATTTTTCTAATGAGAACCACCCAAATGGTAAAATTAATAAATGTTTAAAATTTTCCAGAAGTACTTCGGGAGCCATCCAGCGATATGTCCCGGTCTCAGCAGTCATCATCTCTGTTAACGACTCTTCTCTGGCTAAACCAAAATCAGCAAGTTTAACGGCTTTATGATCTGCTGTCAAGATCAAGTTCTCTGGAAAGCAAATAACAAAAAATATATCAGAATTAAGAGCTATCTGCGCATAAAAGACCTGAATACTGTAATTCTTTAAACTAAAATTCAAAACATATGGAAGAGACAGCATAGGATCAATGACTGAATGGAAGCAGGGTTTCAACGTGGAACTTAATATATTTGCTATTCTAAGATTATGCTAAAACCAAGTAACGGATAATACCAGAAATAACAAGAGACAAGCACTGAACATGCATTTGTTACTCAGAATGCTAAAACAAAGGTCCATTTGATCATCATCATGATCTTCATTAGACATAGAGGCTAAGAAAACTCATAACTGAGGTAAGGGAGTGAGCTTGAATTTTTCAGATCAACAATCAACAATGACTTGACAATGATTATATGAGATGAGAGTAATTAGTACACAAAGTCTTTTTATGCTTTACCTTTCGGGATAGAGATTAGAGATCAAATAATCTGTGGTACATGCCAATCAATAAAGATAAAAAGTCATATTTCAGCTTCTTAAAAGATCTAACTAAGGTCAGCCATCTATCATTTGACAATAGTAAATGTATCTTACTCAGGATTCAAATATTCACTAAAATCAAACTATGGCAAGTTTTCAATCTTCCTTATAGGGACCTATCAGAAAAAACACACTGATTTAAAAGCATGGCGTGCATGGAGGTATACCGGGTTTAAGATCACGGTGAATGATCCCATGGGAATGTAAACATTCCATAGCTCGGGAGATATCAAGGGCGAATCCAACCGCCACATGCATATCCAAGCACTTTGGCCGCATATTCAAGAGAAATTTGCGTAGTGTGCCACCTAATAGAAGCTCAGTCACTATAACCATAACAGGTTCTTTGCAGGCACCGATAAACTAGCATCAACCACAAATAGAAGCTTTAGTGAGATAAGTTTGATGCCCAGTTGGCTAGCTCAACAAGCTCAGCAAGCATGATTTTAAGATCCAATTCACCTTAATTATCAGTCTATTACTCGTCCCAGTTAATACTTATCAACTTTCAATTGAAAGAATTAGAGTTTATGTTCTTGGATAACAAATCAACAACCTTAACAAGATTTTTGTGTTGAACTCTTGATAACATCGCAACCTCTCTGGCAAACCGTGCCTCTCTCCTTGAGATCTCTTCTGGGGTTTCTCCCTTATTAATAATCTTAACCGCAACATTCTGATTTTTATATCTGCAATCAAGAAATTAGAAATCCCACAACAATAAGTCACCAGACCAGAAAATAATCAGATCATGTGGATGCAGAATATTTAGAGAAGCCGTACATACAAACTGCGGCTGTTATTATGATTACAAATCTAGATATGAGATTAGTGGTAGACGCAAAAGGAGAAGCAAGATAAAACAGGCTTATAAATAAAAACAAATCTGAAAAACCAATAAGGGAAATTTTCCTGACAGCGGGATTCAGAAACCAAATTTGAGTCCTAAAACAGAAACGAAAATCGAACGATAAGAGTTTGACTTACTTTCCTTCGTACACTTTGGCATGCGCACCTTCTCCAATTTTTGGCCCAACAAATAATTGCTTGGGATCTATCAACCATTGAGCATCTAAATTGAATTCACCAATCGAGTGAACCCCATTGCCAGATCCCATTTGATTCCCTCGAGAATATGTGAACTAGCAAGCAACACACTACACGCACTTATAGCAAACAAAGCTTACCCGCCTCTGCATTACACACATTAACTAGACTAACAATTCAAGACTGAAAAATTAATAGGAGCTCCATGATAATAGAAGGAAGCCATCATTTTTAGGTTTGACAAGAGAAATGCACAAGTTCGTACCCAGGGAAGGTTTCCCCGTAGGACCAATAAGACCTATCCCCAAAATCACGCTCTTAGAATATTAAAAAATATCAACATGTGCCCTAGTTAGGAAGGCAGAGAATAAAACCCCACATGTTTAGAGGCACTGACCAACAAACCCAGTACTTAGAATAAGCATTAAAAACAAATCAAAGATCCAACAGGCTCTATCAGCAGCAGGAGGATACAAAAAAATTTATTGGACAGAGAGCAATAGAGAGAAAAGAGATAAGGGTGAAGGAGAACTTATATGGAAGGATGAAAGAGACACCGAAGCTCAACGACCCAGATTAAGAGTTGGAAAAAGAAGGGGGTAGATGGAGATGTGGTGGGATAAAGGTTTCTTTTTTATTTTCTTTTCTTTACCAAAACACACTCTTCTTCTTCCGCGTATTGAATTCCCACTGTTATTGTTAAAAGTAACATTAGCGTAGCCGAGGAAGGAATTTGAGTCTCTGTCAGAAACAGTGTGCACTGGGTTTTAGTTTTGGAATTAAGAATTGATCAATAATTTAAACACAGTACTGTTTTGAGGGAATTTAGACGCCATGAAGAGAATGATCAATTACAACAAGCATGGGTCAATAATTGATTGCCCAATCCATATAATTGATGACTGAATGATAAGGTTGGTCACTGATCTTGCAATTTAAACCATAAAGTGATCAATGGGTGATTCACAAAATTAGGTAAATCTTTCATGGTACTGAAAAGTTTATTACTTTAATTTCCATGCAACAAGTTCATACAAGTGGGAAAAAGAATCGGAGAAATTTTTTTGTCTTACATGCAAAGAGTGAACGAAGCCGAATTCTCTTAGAAGTCTATCAAAATCCGTGGACATTTCTTCCCACTCCACCAGGTAAAAAAATCACAATTTTGGCAAATAAAATATTATTTAAAAAAAAACTTTAACCTCGTGCAACGCCACCAAACTTACTATACCATGCTTACGTGAGAAAATATAAATTGAGAAACATAGTATTTATTAAAAGAAAAATTAGGCATGATAGTTGTATTTTGCTTAATCAGAAAACTGGGTTTAGTCAAGAAAATTGGAGTTTTTCGTTCTTTCCAAAAATCATTTTTTGTGCCTTAGAAACATAAAAGTTAATTTTTGAGAGAAAGCGTGTGACATAAATGTTAAGACCGTTGACCACAGGAAATCTCCATACCATGTCGGTAGCCATGCTTATAAGGTAATAAATAAATAAATTGCAATTCTCCGCTGTCCCATCAATTTCCCTTCTCATATTAATATTTTAGGAATCATCCGTACCAACATATTAATTAAAACACTCATCAATCCCGGTATGAATAAAATATCTATCTATAAAATCTACATAAATTTCCATTATTAACTAGCGGTAAAAAAATAATGAGAATTATTTTCACATGCTAGAATGTTGAAGTCTTTCTAGATATCAATTAGTATATCATGGATACATATGGTGAAATTTACAATGATCCATACCATGCATTCATTATGGATCTCGCAGCTTTTTTTGTTTCTGGGTTATCCATTGGTCTATCCAAATTTTATTTTAATTATATTTAAATTTAATTTATATCACATATTTAATTATAATGAGTAAATTTTTAATAAGAATTTTCTATATATATTAATGCTTAAATTTAAGACTTTATTTAGGCAATACTAAACTATTTACTATTTAAACTAATCTCCATTAATAATAATAACACATGTAATATAGAAAAAGGAAAGCGGAATTTAGATATAATAAATCTATTGTGTAACATATTTTCCCCCTCTCGAGTATGACATCAGAGAGAATAATAAAATATGATGATATTTTATAAAAATAAGAATTTAATTTTTATTATTTTTATGAGAATTTTGTTGATAGACGATTAAACACATCTAAATTTTTTTAAACGAAAAAAATAAAAGATGTTGATTAATAATGTTAACACCCCACCAAAAACTAATTAATGGCAGCTCTTGATGTCACCAATATAGTTTTAATACTCACCCTCGGCTGGGGACAAGAATGGATTGATACAAATTCATAATGATGTGCTTTTGGACACGACACAGACATGTTGTGGTCTTGTGACTTCTTTATCCTTTAATTAAAATTAAAGGATTCGATTCTTTCTATTATTATTATTATCAAGTTGGCTGTGAGACACAGGAGAAGGGGCATGCATGGCTACTGCATCTGCAACTAGCGGAGACTAACTACATATATTTTTGTTGTCAGTAATCAAAGAACTCCTTGAAGAGATCGAGCGTACACTGATGTCCGAACTGATTGTTTTGATGTTTTTTTATTAGTATGCGATTAATTGTTAATTATCAATTTATTCAATAATTAGATTAGGGTTGAAACCAATTATTAAGAGAGCACTTTACCAAACTAGTTCCTCAAGTAACGCAATAGACAAGGCATAATAATGATTATTGTGCGCAACTGGTTCTTTGTTACCTCACATGCAGATCCAACTGATATTGTTTTTGTTTGCTTGAGGTTGTCTCATTAATCAATCCAAATGCAACATATCGCACTGTATGCATCATGATCTTTTCAAATAAGAGTCCCTTTTTGTTTAACGGTTTTGATTGTGAAAGAGAGATCTTTTTCAAATTTCTTAAAAAATTTTATCAAGCACAAAATAAAAAACCTTTAAAATTGCAATTCTAAACAACTTCATGACGAGTGAGCTAGGGAGGGAAAAGTGTAATAGTAATAATTTCATTAAATGTTACTTACTACCTCTCTTAATATAACAATTAGTTTTTTTAGATAAATTAAGAAAATTATATAAATTAAGTAAATATAATTTTTTAAAATAAATTTATATTATATACTCTTTAATTTATTTAAATTAGTCAATTAATTTTTATATTAATTATAATTAATTAATATATTTTATTTATTTAATATATCTAAAAAATTAATTAATTCTTATATTAAAAATCAGACATAATAATAAAATAATGCCTATAAATTAACAAAAAAATAGGTGCTAATATACGATGCTACATAATACAATCTCTGCTCTTTAGAGAAACTTTATACTGGCCCTTTTGAGGAGTTCAATCACTGTGGCCTACTTTTCATGCATCAGATGATCCCTCCAGTTGTATGACTCCGGCCAAAGATCAGTGCTCGTTTTAAATATAGTCACAAACTAACAATATTTACTAGTCTGGTGGAGTGGTGAGCATACCTGACATCAGGGCACAGCATAAATCACATGAGAACATATACAGTTAATGAAACTGATCCAGATCCCGTTAATCATCACATAAGCACAGAAATTCCATGAACTCAACTGGGGAAACCCATATTGGAAGATCAAATATTGTCTGTTTAATTGCTCCTTTGGGAGACATGTTGTCTAATTCACCTATTGTATTGTCTGTAGATTTAACTAGTGAAAGAATAAGACATACGATTATTTAAAACATTTAAAGCATGTTTGATTCTTGGAGAGTATAATTTTATTATGGTTCTAGTCGCAGTACTTGGGAAAACATCATAACTCTTCAGTACTTAGGTTTACACCTAAAGATAATAGATGACTTATCCTACCTAACATTGGTATCGTCTAGAAAAAAGGGAGATTTCACCCTATCTTTAGATTGTGGGTGAGTTTAATCACTTTTTAAAAAATTTTGTACTAAAAAAAACTGTTGCTCTTGTTTGTGGCACATTGCCTCCGCGTCATCGCACAATTTTTTTTTTATAAAAAAATTTTGGAAAGGCATTAGCCATCTAAGGGTAAGGTAAAATCTCTTTTCCTCCTAGGCGATATCAATATCGGATAAGGCGAGCTATCTATTACCCTCAGGTGTAAACTCATGTATCTAAGAATTAGGATGCCTTCTCAAGTGTCGCGATTAGAACCACAATAAAGTAATATTCTCTAAAAATCTAACACACTCTAAATAATAGTATATTTTACCCCTTCGCCACTATGTTGCTTCGTCGCACAAATTAGATATTGGGAACTATCGCTTCTTGGGCTTGCACCTGTTAGCAAGTTGAAAGCCTATTATTATCATTATAATCTGTGATCTCTCTGCGCGTAGCTAGAGATAAATTTCTCTCCAATTATACTTCGAAAATAAATTTGTGCACTACACTATGGCTCTCAAAGTTATTTAAAGGCACTAGCCTTGGCGCCTTAGCACCTCTCGTGCTATAGATAACTAAGGTAGTTTTGAAGGATAACAACTAAGGTGAAAATATTATCCGTGAGAATCACACGCACACTTTTTCAGCCTCCAAGCTCTAGTCCACCTTTAATCAAGAGGTTCAAAAGATTTTCTAATAGAATTTCCTGAAGAGGATTGAGCTTTTGCCTACCATTCCTCAAAGATATCATCAGGAAAGGGATCCACTATGTAGGCCCCGACAATAGTATTGGATTTCGAATAAATTAAAATAAATACTCGAGTTCAAGAATATATAAAACATCTATACGCAATTAATCGGAGACAGAAAAATATTCAAATCCCAGCTAGTCCGGACTCTGCAATTTCTTCATCTCATGAAAATTGCAAATCGAAAGCTCCAGTTTGCAACTCTCATTCTCAACAACAATTTACCATGATTCAGTACTAGTAAGATCACAAATAAGAATCACGCATCCACAGTGAAAGTGTAAGCTTACCTGCAAAAGAACCTCATCTACCACAGATTTACCAACAGAATCTAACGGTAAAGGCCTCGCCTGCTCGTGTCGCCTTCTATACTCAAGGGCGGTGTCTTCCAGTGCGCGCAATGTGGCGGACAAGAAATCCAGGCGATGGATCTCTGTGAGGCACCTAGTTTTTAGCTTCAGGAGGATGTTCTCCTACGCTCTCTCCGCTGCTTCTGCGCTGCGTCCTGAAACTGAACATCGTCCGTAGGAGATGATAGATGAGGCACTGTTTCTGGGGGTTCAAGACGTCGCTTCTTGCGCTTGAACACAAAATCATCGTCGTTACAGAGCTTCCAGTCTTTATCTTCCCCATACTGTGAGGCCGAACCCATACCAGAAAATTGCATGGTAAAATTCCAAAATCCAGTAGTCGAGGAAGGGAGCGGGGAGTTCAAAAATTGGGAAGATGGGAGCGCGGTAATTGGAATTTAATTATTTATGTTCTTATTTTGCAATCGTCTTTATGTAGTTCCGGGATAGTCGTTTTGACAATTTCCCCCATTCCAACAAGTCGGTTTGCCTATTGGCTGGTGACTATTTTCCCCAGTCTTCCACCCGAAACTCACACATATTGCACGTCTTAAGAGATACCCGAAAAATATTTATTAAATACTGTATGAAATATTATTTAATATTAAAAATTCATTGGCATTTTTTCTCCAAATTTTGTTTTACCATGTGATCTGTGTTGTTTTTTTTTACACAAAAAGTTTATGGGAATTTAACATTGAATCTCTTACCAAGATAAAAATATAACTTTAAGGCTAAGAAAGCTTTTATAAAAAAATTATAATATCGTTTATTAAAAAAAATTATATAATAAAAATTGAATTTATATCCTTATAAAATAGGTTAATCATTTTGTTTTTATTCAGTGTGAGACTTAAATATATCATTGCTCGCCGTTTTTAATTTCCAAACCACTACACTAACATTGATATATAATTGTGTGTATAGTTTTCAATCAACATGAAAGAATGCACCAAGTAACACTTGCTGTTCAAGCTAACAAGTCAAACCAATAATGACTAGCCAGTAGAAATTCTAAAAAGTTAAACTCGCTTTCTTTGCTAAGACACCGGTGCATAACCCAGCCCAGCTGAGGAGTTAGAGGAAATAGTTTGCAGTGCCTGAAAATAGTCCCTCTCCGCATTGGCCATTCTATCTCTAAATATTGCCCATTCCGCATGACACCTCGCTCTCACCTAATGCAAGCGAAAACCAGAGATCAATTTTCCACACATGGATATTAATTCAATGTTAACTTTAAAAGATAAAACATGCGAGACAGAGAAGTTCACTACATACCCTTTCCCATGGTGCTTGCCCCCAATGTGGTTGCCCCTGTGGTAAGAAACCAATGACTGCTATAGAAAGACAGCGCATATTACAAAACAATTTATTAGACTTATAAGGTCTCAATTACCTGGTCCCCAAGTGTAGGAATGCCTTGATGATTAATCCACTGAGTATCTACAACTCCTATTTTATGATGGGGAGGCTGTTTCCCACCATAACAATATCGGAAGATCTGGTTATAAAAGCAAGTGTTTGTTTTTTAAAAAAATAATAACAAAGGCACAGTACTAACCTCCACACATCTTCTGAGAGCGAAATCAATGCCCCATCCATGTATTAGGTCATTCTGCAATGCAGAAGCTCAAAAACAAGTGAGATATGGGCTGAGTATGAAGTGAAAATATGACCCAAGACATAAGCACGCATTCTTTATACCTGTATCATATGCCACACACAACGCCATGCATCTCTGGAGAATACAGGTGCCATGATCTCAACAAATCTGAGCGTTTCAAAAATCATTGTCATGCACATGCACACACAAGTATATGCAGAAACAGGAAGACAGGTTTAGGTCATTATTAAGAACTAAAGCCTTGATTATGTTCACATACGCGGCACAGGGTGGCAAATGCGGATCAGGACACCAACCATCTCTCTCCTCAGCATCCCTGCCAAAAGGAATAAACATAAAAGTATATCAGCCATGGTTACTCCTGTTAGAAATAGGAACGTGTTAGAAAGCTTCCACTAACTTGTGGACTTCGCCATCTTCTCTTCTCTTTGTCATCTTCCATGTAATATCTCTATCCGGTTCTAGACCAGGCTGTGAGACTTCTAAACCATGTTTCCTAACCAACTTCAGGTACCTGGAATGAAGAGATCGAAGTGGATAAATTTTCACCGCACCCTAAATTACACTAAATGTTATGGTTTTAATGCTTACTCCTCTGCATCAAAATGCTCCACGCCCAGATCCTCGTCCCAAATGAAGATATAGTCATAGGGTGCCACGATGTCAGGATGCAGAAAGCGTTTAGCAAACCACCTTGAATCAAATTTAAGGATGTGTATGTCAGAAGTCAAAACTTAGTGAAAATACAAAGGCCTGGTAAGAAACAAAATAAAGAAAACAGGACCAACCATTTAGATTGCTTCGGAGCACTTATATGGATTGCCCGCTTTGACCACTCAAACTGGTCCCACTCACTAGTCCGACCATCATAGTGAAACAAAACAATGGTGAAGTTCTGGGAGAACTGAAATTTTGAAGTTGAAAATTTAAAAAGAGTAAAACGAACTGAGAACACATTTAGGAAGACGGATAGAGAAGACAGAGTGAGGCAGGGCAGAAAATGAAATGACCTTTTTCACTGCGGCATCAATATTGTCTTTCTGATCATAACCAACTGTGAAAGTTACAAGATACCTTGGTTCGATGGTTAGGTCCTGTAATTGCCACTTCCATCAGCAGAAGAAACGATAAAGAGGAGAAAAAAGTGTAAGAAGAAGTTGCACACCTCCACGGGCAGACCCCATAATCGACGAAGATAAAGATCTGACTCAGGTTTGACTATATCAGGGGGTAACCTTTCAGCCCCTCGAGGATTTGTGGGAACCCATATCTGCATCATAATTAACCAAGCGTACCAAGTCAGTCATGAGCTCAATAACTGCGAAGAGCATTTAAACCTCTGTACCACACAAGAACAATCAAACTAGAGCAGAGAATAGTACATTGGCGTCCTCATATTTTTGAATTCCATTGGAAATGCTTCTGTCATCGCTCAAAGAAGCCCATGCATCCCAAATATCTTTGGTTGGAATAGTTGAATAATAACCGTCGTCCTCGATCTTTGTGAGATCAATTGATGGGAAAAGGCCAGACGGGAGATTTATCTAACAATTACACAAAAAATGTTAATTCTAACGAGAGCACTTGACATAAAATATAATATTGTTGCGGAAGATTATACACCTTAGCTAATGAGACTGTTGGAAACGAAATTCCCAGAAGGAAGCCAAAAACAACTCCAAGAAAAACTGTTACAATGAACTTCATCGTCTTGTGATACTTTCTGAAATTTCCTCAGCAGGGCAAATGGAAATATATTAGGAAGGTCAATGAAATTTTCTTTGGGCTCTCTTATTTTGCAAGAACGTAAATAGGGCAGTACACGCGTATTCCATATACCTGCGTAAGGGACTTCCCATTGTAATTCGATATCTTCTGACTTAGAATTGCTTAAAAGCAATATACAATCCCAATGGCATGCACTTACTGAATGCTCATCAGATGCCTTCCTTTCAAATGTAAAGCCTGAATGTTCAACCCCGGAAAAAGTAACGCTTATCAGCAGACTAAGAGCAGACGCGACATAAACCGTGATACCTTAAAGCACCATGCTAAAATCTCAATACTATCACGTTACCATGTCAATTTCATCCCACTATAAAATTGCAACGAGCTTCGTCATTTTCAGGTCACAGTACCCACCGGTCAAGTCGATTTCAATGGCGTAAATCACTCGACTTCAACAAATATTCACATACCACGAGTATTGAATCATGCAAAAATTCGAACATTCAGAGGGCTAATATTGAATCATGCAAATATTCACATACCACTAATATGAATCTACAGAGCCAATGTTGAAAAATTCGGCAAAACCATGCAAAAGAGAGTGTCTAAATTCAAGTAAAATGAAGAACCCCCATACGGATTTCAAAAGTATGAACAGAAGCAGTAGTGCGTACCAACTGAAACGATTATACGAACATTGAGAGGGCTGTTGCTGCAGTGGCTGATCCCTGGCCGGACAGGAGAGAAGAAGAAGATGAGAGGAAGAATGGAATTGATCGGTTTGCATGAATCCGCCATCAATTTACTGTTTGTTAGTTAGTGAGGGACATGGGGAAAGCGCCAAATCTCTGTCAAATCGCCGGCATGCATAGTCGATGAGGCCGAGAAAAGAATTCGGCACACGCAGATAGGCCCACTGGACCTAATCCCCGACCCCACATCATTTCCAGTCTCATTCGTAAACTTGTGTCTTCGTTCTCCCGGAGTATTTGCATGTGTACGTGTATAACTAGATACTCTTACGCCTTGTACCAAAAAAATAAAATATTCTTATGCCGATCATATTAAATATATATTAAAATATATTTAATTATAAAAAAATATTATTTTATTATAATTTTAGTGTCAATACTTAAAAAAGTATTATAGTTTTTAGATACTTAAATTTACGTTTGAGAGTAATTGACAATTTATCCTACTTAATATTGATATTATTTAAAATAAATAGAATTTTTATTTTACCTTTAGATCATAATAAATTTAATTTCTTTTTTAAAAATTTTATAACAAAAAAAAAGATATTCTTACATGTTTTTTGTAAATAAATTATATTGTTGTATGGAAATCCATTTATTATTGAGGGGGGCAATGCAACTTTTAGTTTTTTTTTTAATTTATTGATTTAATAAGTGAACTCTAACTCAAAATAATCCAATTCTTGTAATTTATTGAGTTAAAAAAATATAAAGATTGAATTGTTTTGAGTTAAAAAAACCAATAGGGTATGTTGTGCAGTTATTCCTAAACCTTCTCCACTTGACGTACTTGGTGGCAAATTTTCCCAACCAGCTTCTATCCTTTGTGTCTTCTGTCAAATAGAATTTGGCCCCCATCAAGTATATTATGAGTTTTATGATACTCTATTCCTTCGTAATATAAAAATTAGCCGATTTTTTTTGATAAATTAATAAAAATATAAATAATTTAATTATAAATCTATATTATATTCTCTTAAATTATAATTACAAAATCCAGTTAATTTTTTAAATAAATTATAAAATAAATTAATTAATTATAATTAAATCGAACGTCTTAAAATAAATTTATATTATATACTCTTCAGTATATATCAAATTAATAAATTATTTATTATATTATTTATAATTAATTGATTTATTTTATTTTATAGATCTATCAAAAAATTAATAAACTAAATTTTATAACTATGATAAACTGGATATAGTATATTATTTAATTTATTTAAATTAATTAATTAATTATTATATTGATTATAATTTATTGATTTCTTTAATTTATAAAAAATTAATTATTTCTTATATATAGTATTTGTTTTTATCTAATTATATGACAATTTTTTACTATTTTGCAATTGATAAAAAATTTTAGATGCAAGTCACGTTATGAACATGATTAAACATAAAAAAAGTATTGTAGCCATATAAATTGATTAATAGGTTAAACTTGTAGAACATCTCATATAGGATTAGAGGAGTAATTACTAAGTGCCTCTAGTCTTTTATTAAAATATTAATTATTTTGGTCATAAACTATATCAAATTACCATATTAGTCTGACTGGTTATTGCCCCCAAGAAAGGAATGTGACTGCCCAGATCAATAGATACACTAGTCCGTATTATATCTAAGATTCTGAAAGCGTACACAGAGAAAAAAGCGTAGTTTAAAAGAATTCCTTTCAATAGTTTTTTATAAAAAAATTTAAAATTAAAATTAAGACTAAATCTCTCTTTTTATTAAATAATATTAATATTACATATGATAATCTGTCAATTATTTTTAAACTTATTCCTAAACGCCCAATATCTTTCAATGTTCATTGCCTATTTGGTTTGCCAGGAAGGCTTTTGGGCCCAAATCATAAATTAATCAAATATGAACCATAATTTTAAAGATATACAAATTATAATTTTAGATAAATTTATATAACTAATTTTTGAGTAAATAAATTACTTTTAAGCAATATAATAATTATTTTATTTTTATATTTTTTTCTATTATTTTATTATATATCTTTTATAATAATTTGCTTATTAAAAATATTATTATTATAATAATAATCTAAATACTTATTTTTTTATAATTATTTTTGTTATAAAAATTATTTTTAAAATATTTTTTATAAACTATTCTAGCTAAAATAGCTTTTAAATTACTTTTCTCCGTAACTTCTGAAAACTAAATGGGCTCAATCATAGCTCTCAATTTCGGATAAAAACATATCATTTTTGTGCCCACTGTTTTTGGTAACCCGGCCCATATTTTTGGCACCCATGCACAATCATGCATTTTCTTAGCAACCATAATTATCTTAGTATTTACCATAAAATAACTATTTAAAATTTTATAGCGAAGTGTATAAATTTGTTAGACTCCATGGAATTTTTTATTTTCTAAATATTTCTTCACATATTTTATTATGTCCTGCCTCCTGCGTACCTTCATTTCTATTTTTTATTATTTATATAGATATTTTAATTTTATGTTTCAGTGTTAAAATTATGGATACTTTATAATACCTCTTTATTTAATTATAAAAATTAGTTAAATTTTTAAATATATTAAAAAATTAAATTAATTATAATTAATATAAAAATTAATCAATTAAATTAGATAAATTAAAATGTATATAATATAAATTTATTTTAAAAAATTAAATTATAATTAATTTATTTAAAAAATTAATTAATTATTATAATTACTATATGAGAAAGTACTATTTTTTAAAAAAATTATTATTTAGTTAGTGTGTATGATATTGAAAAATATATTTAAAAAACGGGTGCACTAACCTATTGACTCTCGAGCCTTGACTCCCTCCTCGGCACCCGCGTGCCATACAAACTTTTATCCAACACATTAATTTTATTTGTTTAGACATGGAAAATAACAGATAATTCAGAAGCAATTATTTATTAATTACCGTATCGAGCAGAGTACAAACGACGCCACCTTTCGCGGAATAGGAAAAACGACGTCACTTCGTTACTTTCCCGATTAACCAAATATGACCTTCCTGTTATCTTCTTGCTTTCTTAGTAATATTTGTGTTTTTGGGTGGGTTAATCACAGACTGAATGAAAACATGGCTGCATTATTCTTTATGTTTGGTCAAATTCCATTGTCGAGGTAAGAGGACGTAGGAGGAAAATAATTGTAGGTAGAATCGAACTTCGATTGTCGAGGGAGTAACGATGGCGTCACCAGACATTGCTGGCATCTGGGACAATTCGAAGGAGCTGGATCAGTTAAGGAAAGAGCAAGAGGAGGTGCTCATCGAGATCAACAAGATGCACAAGAAGCTTCAAACGAGTGGGTCCCTCTATCATTGCTATTTTTAACGCTCCATCTTGGTCCTTCTCTAGACTTTCTTTCTTTGTGTTTTCGTTTAAATTTGTTTTTTGTGTGTTATTGAATGTTGTAATTGTTGTCCCATTGCTAGTAAATTAATGCGATCTTAGTTTGTAGTGGTTTTTCTTTCAAAAAAAAAAAACCAAAAAAGATGTTTTGAGCTGGTCATAGTTGGAACTGGTTTAAATTTCAGCTATTCTTCCTAGGTTTAATTTCAAAGACATAGATTTACGTAGTAAAATTTACCATCTTTCAGAGTAATTTGGTAGTTATGGTGCGGGAGTGATGTTTAGATAATTAAAAACTGGAAAGCTGGGGGAGGTTTTTACTTACCATTGAACTTTTAGTTTTTGAATTAGGATTGCTGTTTAAGTTAAATGAAATCAGAAAAGAACAATTCCTACTGTGATTTTGGCGAATTTAAGAGAAGAAATGTTCTAAACGTTTTGACTTGAGAGTTGGTTGCCACTCGTCTATTCAAGCTCTGAAATCTTAACTCTGATATTGGAGACTTGACATTGTCAGTCATTTGAGTTTATAGACTGGAATGGCTGAAGTTTAACAAATTGAATACTTATTGTGCTGTTAGACTAGTTTTCACTACTTATTTCCCAGTGATTATGTCCTTGCTCTAAAAATACATGCTATCTCATCAATCTATACATGTAGAAGGATGTCATATTGAGGAAGCAACATGATACTTTATGCCTTATTCCCTGGAAATAATATTTAATCCACTCTTTACCAAGTAAGCAAGAAATAAGTTCTACTTGTATTAATATAACTCTAACCTTGCTACTCTCTCGCCCATTGCTGTACCAAGAAGCTTCTTTACACCCTTAGCCATCTTCAACTTAATTTGCTATCATTTTTTGTGTCCTCCACACTTCTCATGCTGCTGCAAGCATCTATTGTTTCCATATTTAGGGCATAAGATCTCATGCTAAATTTTATTTCTTGATTTATTTGTTTAGGGCATAAGACCTCATGTTAGGGGATTTAATCCACTCTCTGTTTTGTTAAGTGGGGTAATAGTAAGAGATTAGTTTGTTGTTAGTTTTTAGTTTTATAGTAGTTAGAAGTAAAACTACCTGATTTGATTTCCTATTTTCCTGTGTGCTATCTCTCTATGGCACAACACATATCACTGTTGCTGTTTGTTGATGGTTTATTCCCAAGCTAATACAGCTCCTGAGGTGGTTGAGAAGCCCGGGGATAACTCATTATCAAAACTTAAAGTATTGTACACTCGTGCAAAAGAGCTTTCAGAAAGTGAAGTAAGGTACGTTTGGTCTGTGGCTTAGAAGCAGTTGATTTTCACTTTGGTTTAATTTTTGTTTATTTTCTTTATCTCCACTCTGTTTGGAAATGATCAAGGCACCATTTTTCTCCGTTCCTGTTAAACAATAGAATGGTTGACTTATACTCTGCCCAGAATGGACATTCTATGCCTTATATGGTTCTCAACATTGTTATGTGGTTGCAGTATTTCCAACATACTAGTTAGCCAACTTGATGCTCTGCTGCCACCTGGACCGCCAGGGCAACCACGAAGAAGAATAGGTTTGTCTCATATTTGTGATAGTCCAATTTATTTTTCTTATTAAAACTTATGCTTTACATTTCAGTCCTTCAGTAACTTGTTCTCTCACCGTCTCTTTCTTATCTATATTAAATTAGCTAGATTGATTTGGCATGATTGACCAAAATTTTTGAAGAGGTGCAAGTATCTAAAGCATTATACTCAACTTTTCCAGAGGAAGGAAAAAATAAAAAGAGAAAGGAAATGAATGAATAGAAAGATAATATGCCTGACCATCTATGTGATGACTGCATGTCAAAATTCCATTATTCTGTGGGAGGTGGTTGGGATTTCTAGTTGTTTGATATTTTTCTTTTTCTTTTTTCTCTTTTCCAGGAAAAGGTAAAGTCTACTGCTTTGGATACTCATCAATGTAGTTGGCAATTTGGCATCTCTGCTGCCATTTTGGTCAATCATATAGTCAAGCTGTATGGAGAAGGTGAAAAATAGGGGAGGGAAGGCTGATAATATATAGACAGACACACATATTTCAAGTAGTTTGTTCAAAGGCGCTGCAGTTGAGTGTGTAATTCTCGTAAAACAATTTATCCTTTCGTATTCACATTTAATCCTTCTCCACTTATATGCTGGAAGGAGAATGGAATTCAATGCTGGGTATTCTTATGGAGCTCATATATTGGAGGCGCTGATATCCAAAATGATAGTTCCGTTTTTTGTTTTTGGGGGGGGGGGGGGACAAATTTATAACTTTTACAAGGGGTGCTTTTGCATCCTTTTGTCAACCAGCTAATCCATATTGATGCATTGCTTTCCCAAAAATGTGTGGTAATGACTATTTCACATTATGCAATCACTGATATAGCTATATGACGTGAACATCAAAATAAAGGCAAATATGTGAGGGCAGCAGATGTAATTTTAAGCTAGAGCTGACTTAGTTATGAATATAAATTGCATTATCATCATTGCTGATAACAGTTTTATACCATTTCTGCCTGACGATATTTGAGTTGCAGAAGGTAATGAGCAGAAAAAGAAACGACTGAAGAGTGACTCAGATATTTCAAGGCTATCTCCAAGTATGCGAAATCAACTTGAGATTTGTGCCAGTCTTAAGGGTGAGCAGGTATATATAGCCTTAAATTTTGATCATATTAGATATTAATGAGTCACTATCCTGTTGATTGCTCTGCTATTTTTTAATGAATCTAACTTATTTTCTTACATGATTGTTTTCTAACTCTATTAGTGCTGTCAATGTGTTCTCAGGTGGCAGCTAGGGTCACACCACACGATTCTGATAAAGATGAATGGTTTGTTGTAAAAGTGATGCATTTCGACAAGGAAACAAAAGAGTAAGTTTCTATCCAAGATTGCAACTTCACAAATTCTCAAAAACTCACAAGGGGATGGTAAACTTGTATCGTGAAATTGAATAATAAACTCGTAAAAGTTTTACCTTTATTGATAAATAATTATTAAAATATATAAGTATATGATTAAAAATATTATGTTTCATTATTTATATATTATATTCAATTGATGAAAAATATCACATATATTTATATATTATATGAAAATATACTAATGCAAATATTTTAAATAAATTAATAACCAAAATACTTGATATTTTGTCTTAATTTTTTATGCATATAAAGTTTATTTTTTTCAACTTCTAATTTTGTCAGAAATTTTGAAATCATTATAATATTAAACTCAATTTACCCTCTTATTCTAAATGGCATTTGCGTTTTATTAAACATTAAAATCCCAATAAAACCTTCTCATAGAATTTAGTAAATCTATCATCCAAGTTCCAAGATATACAGTAACAAGTCACATCACCCCATCTAAGAACTTCTTGACCAAATAGCCTTTTCTTTTGAACAGAATCATCTACTGAACTTGTCATGAATTTTAAAACTGCAGGCAAACTCGCAAACTTGCCAGTAAAAACACAATTTCACTACTTGTTTTTTATTTCATTCGATTTTACAATGAGTCTGCCTTTAGGTGTTAATGTAATAAGAAAAACATTTCATCCATTTCAATAGCATAGCCCTGCCACTAGCTTCTGCTGTGTGTTACATTTGAGGTGCAATGGGCTCACCGACTCAAGTGCAGCATGGCTGATCTTTTGTTTAACCTTAAGGTGCATCTATAGATATGAAAATCTTGTGCTCAGTACTTGGCGGGCATTCACTAAAACCTACTATAACTGATATAATTTTTTTGGTAACAACTACCTGATGTTGACTCTAGTCAGAGAATTGTGTATATGGAATCTATGGCCTACTGTTGATATGGATGATTGTGACTATTAAGAACTGGACAGATGATTCTATTTAATGGATCTCTGGTCTACCTACTTCCCCCTTAATTACTAGCTCGTGCATTCGGTTCTTAGGTTAATCATAAGCCCTTTGGTCCTGATCAAGTCTGCTCTACACTGCCTAATTGAATGAGTTTGTAATACGACTAACTTATAGCGATATTTTATTAGCTCAGATCTTCAATTCATACTAGTAAACTTTGCTTATATATTAGCTTGTAATTATTGTTTGAAAGAATACAACAACAACAAAAAGCCTTATCCTATTAAATAGGGTCGGCTACATGGATCATACGACGCCATTGTGCTCTATCAAAAACTAAATCTTTGGATAGGTTATTAACTAAGAGATCCCGCTCAATGACCTCGTTGAGCGTTCTCTTTGGCTTTCCTCTAGTCCTTTTAATCGGTGTCCATATTGTTTGATCCACCTTCTTCACTGACGCATCCCTTGGCCTTCTTTGTACGTGTCCAAACCACTTAAAACGGTTCTCTACCATTTTCTCTTCAATAGGTGCCACTCCAACTCTTCCCCGTATATGTTCATTACGAATCTTATCTTTTCTTGTATGCCCACACATCCATCTCAACATCCTCATCTTAGCTACCCCAACTTTATGCTCGTGCTGTCCTTTTAAAGCCCAGCATTCACTTCCATAAAGCATTGCTGGTCTTATAGTAGTGCGATAAAACTTTCCTTTTACTTTATCTGGTACTTTCCGATCACATACAACCCCAGTAGCCTTTCTCCATTTAAACCACCTGGCCTGAATTCTATGATGAACATCCTCCAAAATTTCATCGTCCTTCTGTATAATTAATCCCAAATATTTGAACTTATCTATTTGTGGAATAACTTGATCTCCCAATCTGACCTCCAAGTTACTTCTAACTTGCCTCTTATCGAAATTGCAATGCATATATTGTTTGAAAGCATGTATAAAACAATTTCCTGCTGGAGATATCTATCTGTTTTACCTGTCCTTTTAGATTTTTATTTGGTTTTTGGTAAATACAATTTTACAGATTTGAAGTACTAGATGAGGAACCTGGTGATGATGAAGAGGTTGGTGGTCAAAGGTAACCTATTTGGATGTTCTTTTATATTGAATTTTCTGAAATATTCATTCTGTGATACATTGCCTGTGATGTTACTTAAACTTGAATAATAATTTCTTTAACATGTCTTAAAATTGTAAACTAATATTGTAACCCCACCCTGAGTGAGGCTGAAAGCCTGAAAGCGATACTAAGATTTCTAATCTGAACTTACACATTGAGAGTAGGTTTTGCTCCTCTTTAGGGTTTCTGGTTGGGCGCTCCTGATGCTATGGTGCTTGATACCCATGCACAAACAGACATTTCAATATTTTTACATAGCTGGTCTGTCCTGGAGGATTATTTCATTTGAATAATCAAATGGTTGTATCAAGCATAATTTGTTTATTTTTTATGCATGCAGAAAATACAGGCTTCCTGTGGCAAATATTATTCCTTTCCCCAAGAGGAATGATCCTGCTGGTGCTCCAGATTTTCCTCATGGAAGGCAAGTTTTGGCAGTCTATCCTGGGACTACTGCACTTTATAAAGCTACAGTTGTCAATGGCCATCGCAAGGTGATAAATCTATCATTTGATTGATTTCTGGAATTATATCTTGGTTGGGTTTCCTCTTCAAATATTTTTCAATCTGTTAATCTTCTCTATTTACATCTTATTTGACTTTGACATCAAACGAACTGTTGATATCGTGCATGTTCTGGGGTAATCATCATTTAACAAATCTGCAGAGAAAGACGGATGAGTAAGTATATTCGGTTGGACTTCATTTTCAGTTCTAATTATTATCTATCTATTTATCTTAGGAAACCCTGTGGAATCGTATTGATACACCTGTTGCTTAAAGAACCAAACAACTTAGATATACGATTTTTTTTCATTATCTCCACAAATCTTTTTGACCGGTATTTTTCTGTTAGAAATATAATAAACCCTTGCCTTCTTGTCATTTTGAAGTAAGTTGTAGTTTCATTGAAATCCATACCTTGTTGATAAGGGAAAGGACCAAAAAAGAAAAAGAGATTTTTGTGAACTTAATATAGGTGCACTATTTATGAAAATCAGACAAATCGCATTATGCATAATCATAGCAAAGTCAGGTTAGATTTTCGTGTTAGAAAATAAACGTGAAGTGAAATTAGGTAATATGATATATGTATGACTCACGGGTAATTGGGTATAGTCTATTTTTACTTTCATCTAATTGGTAATGGCCATCAACATAACATCCAAGTGCTTTAATCTCTCTTGTTGCAGTTAATTGTAATTGGAAGGAGTAATAATACTCGAGAAAAGTACAAAGGAAAAGAGAGCTAGAGGAGAAATGAGTGTAAACTGTTGTGTTTATTCATTCAGTGCATGAGGATATATATGCATAAGGAGAAAAGCAATCCTAATAAATACAAGATTATTCTAGAATAATTACAATGAATGAAATAATAAATTTGGGGATTTGGACAAAAGTATTAATAGGAAAATGACCCCAAATCAAATCATATCAATTATAATTAACAGTAATGTTTGTGCCTTATGGTTATTCACTTTCTGTGTTGCTTGGGCAGTTATTTACTGGAATTTGATGATGATGAAGAAGATGGATCTTTACCTCAAAGGACAGTGCCCTTCCATAAAGTGGTTCCTTTGCCAGAAGGACATCGCCAATGAACTGAGCTTTGAATAAAGTATACGCTGGCCCATGTTACTTGGAGGCCGGTTGCTTAATAAGTTCTGTTTATCTTTTTTCACCTCTGACCTTTTCCCCTTTTCTTTTCTTTTATTTCTTTGTTTTTTTTCCCTTTCGGGCCTACACAGGAATGGCGTTGACGGCCTAATGTAGTTCTACGAGCAGATTCTGCCACATTCCTCTACCTTCCACAGCCACCTGGAAGAAGAAAAGAAAAGTGAACAGAATGAACAGTATGTTTACTTGTGTCTTTAAGGTAGATAGAGTTCTCCTTAACATTACTGTGTTATGTAGTATACATATATATATATATGAAGTTGGATTGGATTGGCTCAAAAGTAGATAGCAGTAACGAATATAATTCTTAGGAGTAATTTTAAACCAAAATGAAGACATCTGAAGATTTTTTATTTTAACCCATCTTTCAATAAAAAGGCGGCAACCAATCGAGGTTTTGGTTGAAACTAAAATTTAAACAGATGCAAGTTCTGAAAGTTTGTTAAGCTGAGCCATTTTCAATGTATACTATGACTTTAAGTTTTGGTCTGGCATTAGTACGAGTTTCCAACACAACACATAACGTGATTTTGGTGCAAAGTAAGCTGGCGGTTATTTAAGTTCGTTTACGTACCAAAAATAAAAAGTTCTTTTACTATATAAACATATATACAAATTAAATTAGCGTGCTTACATCATCATGTGTGTGTGTGTGTCTTCATCTCCAATCGACAGATAACAACGTCAAAAATTGAGTGAATGGTTGAAGATGTGGTTTAAACACCTTAGTCTGGAGAAGAAAACCACATCCTGGTTTTTGTTCCCCTAAATGGATCCTGAAAATTTAACTTATTATGCCATTTTCTATTCCATCTCGGCTGCAAAGATTTTTTTTTGTTGCTCATTTAGTTTATCAAAATTTTATATCGACTATATTTAGATTCGACCTGTGTTACCATCTGGTTATAGTAGGTGAATCTTCCAATAAAAATTTTCTACATACACTAAGGTTAAAATTTGAGACTTAATTTAAACGATATTAAATTGTTTACCATTCAGACTAACTCCCAATTACAAAGAATTAATATCACTTTCAAAAGCCGAAGACCTTTTAGGGCTCAAAGTTGATGCCAACACTCTCATATTTCAATTTCATAGCATGGATTGGTTAACGGGAGAAAGAAAAAAAGTTTTGACCTAAAAAGAAAAACGAAGAAATGATATATTGAAAGTTGACAGTTTTAATAAGTTCTCTTCAAGAAGATTATTATCATCATTTGAATATAGAGCTTTTAGCGGAATGATTAGGGACTATGTAATAAATATTATTTTTATAAAAATCTATTTTTTTATTGATACTTAGAGACTAATATTTTAAAAATAAAGAGATTAACAAAATTGTTTTATCTTTCATAATAAAATATTTTTTTATGTCTATGGCCTAATTTAAACTCAATATATTATGTGTAAATGACCAAACTATTATCTAAATAATTGTTCAAAGGATTAGAAGTTGGGTTATAATAAGTGAGATGATAAGAAATACCCAATTCTCAAATAAAATAAGATAATCAAAAAGGTAGAAGTACAGTTTTATTTTTATCTTTTTACTTTAGGAATTAGTTGTTAATTGGGTGGTGTATCATTTTTTTTCTTTAATATAATTTGTTTTTTTATTAAAAAAAAAACTCATAAGGGACTCTGGAGCATTTCAAGGTGTTTTGTGGGACTTTGGAGTAATTTTCCTAAATGATATTTTTAAATGACTGCTTATTCACAACAAACAATTTGAGAGGAAGAAGCCCCACGTTGATATTGGCACGATCGTTCGAGGGGTCTTCCTCGCCCGAGCAGCCAGGGGAAAATTTGAGAGGAAGAAGCCCCACGTTAATATTGGCACGATCGGTCACGTTGACCATGGGAAGACTACTCACACAGCTGCTCTTACCATGGCTTTGTCCTCTATGGGGAATAGAGCACCCAAGAAGTACGACGAAATCGATGCGGCACCGGAAGAGAGAGCGCGAGGGATCACGATCAACACTGCAACGATTGAGTATGAAACTGAGAGCAGACACTATGCTCATGTGGATTGCCCCGGGCATGCTCGACTATGTGAAGAACATGATCACTGGTGCGGCCCAAATGGACGGCGCGATCTTGGTAGTTTCAGGCGCTGATGGGCCAATGCCTCAGACCAAAGAGCACATTCTGTTGGCGAAACAAGTGGGCGTGCCCAATATTGTGGTTTTCTTGAACAAACAGGATCAGGTTGATGAAGCAAGCGGGTTATTCAGATTAGTAAGCGGTTTAGTATCGATTAAGCGAGTTATCGAGTTGGAGCATTGTGTGTGTAAAAAATCTTCGACTATAGCCGAGTACATGATATGGGTCGGATATAGCGAGGGTAAAGTTTCAGTGAACGGGTGAGAATAAAAAAAAAAGAAGAAGGGCCAGATTGATGATGAAGAGCTTCTTCAATTGGTGGAATTGGAAGTTCGGGAGCTCCTGACTCTCTATGAATTCCCGGGTGATGATGTGCCTATTGTTTCAGGTTCGGCATCTTTGGCATTAGAGGCATTGATGGCAAATCCCAAAATCAAGAGAGGAGAGGATCAGTGGCTGGATAAGATTTATGAATTGATGGATGCTGTTGATAGTTATATTCCAATTCCACAGCGACGAACTGATTTACCGTTCCTTATGGCGATTGAAGATGTGTTTCGATTACTGGTCGTGGTACTGTGGCGACAGGGCGTGTTGAGAGGGGCACAATTGACGTTGGAGACCCTGTAGATTTAGTGGGTTTTAAAGAAACAAGTACAACAACAGTTACTGGGGTTGAAATGCTCCAAAAAACACTTGATGAAGCGATTGCAGGTGATAATATGGGGCTTTTACTTGGGGGCATTCAGAAAACAGACGTTGAAAGAGGAATGGTTATTGCCAAACCCGGCGCCATTACGCCCCATACGAAGTTCACAGCTATTGCGTATGTGCTGAGAAAGGAGGAGGGAGGTTGGCATTCACCATTTTTTGCTGGATACCGACCTCAATTCTACATGAGGACTACTGATGTTACTGGGAAGATCTCTAAAATCATGAATGATAAGGATGAAGAGTCTAAGATGGTTATGCCCGGAGACCGCGTAAAGATGGCTGTAGAGCTGATTTTTCCTGTAGCCTGTGAAAAAGGAATGGGGTTTGCAATCAGAGAAGGTGGAAAGACTGTGGGAGCTGGAGTCATCCAGTCTATAATCGAATGCTTGTATTGTAAAATTTTGATAATTATTTTGGCGAGTAAAATCAATTTTAAAGTATCATTTTCTTCAGGTATATCATATGGTACTGCGTTTTTAGATATATTATCGAGATTTACGTAACATAGACAGTAACATTCAGATGGATCATATAAGGGGAAGAAGTTGTCATTTACTCTCTTTTGAAAATGACGCTTTGTTGTCTGCAGCTCTAAAGAGTTTGGGGGATTATGGTTAGATGGTGAAATTTACTGATACAAGAAATGCCAGGCTCTTGATCCATTTTTCACTTGAAGAATTGTATGTTACTTTTCAGTTGAACAAAAATATAGAGTGTACCACGCTGAAGCAACCATTTTATTTTCCCTCACAATTTCATTATCATATATTTATGACAACCCTTGAAGTTATTAGGTAGTGCAAAGATCTCGTGTTTTTCGAACATTTTCACCAATTTGCACGTAGAGTTTGTCTGAGTGGTGATGGAAACTGTCAAAATTGGACTGCTATGCAAGTACCAGTGTTTGTCGTGTTGTGTGCACTTGTCTTTACTCGAGTGTGCGGTGGGGGTATGTATCTTAGCATGCATAAGAGATAAATTTATGGAAGTTATATAGGATTTCGTCCGTTTATTTCTCAGTTTGCTTATGCGGTGTTTGCCAAACTTCAAAACCAGCTTGCCACATAGTGTACGGAGCACTAACTTTAGCTTATTGAATACTTTTTTAAACTTGTTTAGATACTGTACATGTTCTTTTTCTTTAACAAAGAAAGTAGAAAGCTGCATTGCCTTGATATAAAGAACCAACTTGAAACTCTTGTAGAATGCTTCTGAACCCTTGGTGTCTTTTATCTAGTTGTATTCTACAGATCTATATGTATTGAAACAATGACTTGTTTTGGAATTGGAAATTGCATTACAAAATAGGTTCAATATTTTTAAGCGAAGGGAGTAAAGAGGATGGGAACGAACATGGGTAAACGATCGCTCACAGCATTTATGAATATAAGAAACTCCAATATCACAGGATATAACATAACTAGAATACATTCATCTGCTCAATGTGTAACAAGACATCTCATTTGAATACCCAAGTTGATTTATAGTTCTGACATATTCTGTTATTAATGCCTGTTACAGGCTTGGGTGATTGGAATTGGTGGGTCTGACAAAGAGCCATTGAGTATGTGATTAGCAACCCAATGGTTAGCAGCCTCAGCGTAATGAACCCCATCCCAGCTAACATATACTGAAGGGTTCTCGCAAGAAGCACCATACACTTCTTTTCCATTTGCACTTCCTTTTGTCCCACACCAGATATGGGTGTCGTTTACGTGATATCCACAACAGATCTTCAGTGGATACGTAAATCCTGTCAAAACAGTTGATAGATGAAAGCAGATGATAAAAATCTGCATTTGTCTAGAAAACAATACTATAACATAGATGTTGTACCAGGAGAGGAACCAACCTTCAGTCTTGGCGTTGCTGATTAGTCCATATTTTGCAGCATAGACATCCACATACGTAATTGCAGCCTCTGGGAGCTCCGTCCTGAGCTTGATCACTCTGTCTTTAAGCTGCTTGTTGAACTCTATAGCCATGTCGTTTTGATCCTTCACACAGCCATACTGATCAAGATAGCCAGGTGGTAGATTGTGCTTGTAAAATAGGTTCACAGGCAAGCACCCAATAGGACCTGTGTTGTGTATCCAGAATGCCCTCCCTCCTTGTTGGTATATATTCTGAAAGCATCTCATTGATCATTGCCATTCCAATCAAATAACAATGAACTATTTACAATCTTTTACAGGGTTCAAAAAACTCATTTTTCTGAGCAAGAATGCATCATCCCTTCTACTTACTTGAACAGAAGAGGCTAACTGATTGACAATATCTGGGATAGCTGCACGAAGTTGGTCGGTGCTCAGCTTTCTAAAGCCAACCGACAGGTCGTTTTGACCAATGTCAAATGTGTATAGAGCCTTGGAGAATTCCTCTGGTACCGGAAGCTTGCTTCTATCCATTGAGGTATTGGCTAAATTTCAGGAAACACTAACTCAGTGACGAGGAAATAAATTGCGCAGGACACTAATTCAGCAGAGACATTATTCAAATTAGCAGAATTATGACTCTGTATTCGTTCACCTTGTTGGTAGAGTTGGGTAGCGCGTGCTTTGAACTGGTCGAACTGAACGATCTGGATGTCAAGCGAGAAAGGGCTTATTCCATATTCGAAGATGGTTTCGTTCTGCCTTCTGATGGTGGATCCTCCGGTGGCAAAATTGGCGCCGTGACGATAATTGGTTCCAAGAGAATTCAAATAAGCGCTGAGATATGGCAAGTTCAGTCGCTCAGCTGCATCATACTAAACAGAATTAGCTGGCACAGAAAAACGAAGCAAAGGAAGAAGATGAGTTGATACCTATGAAATCTACGACGAGACGGCCGTCGCTGTCCCTCCCTGCAGGCTTATGAAAGAAGCCTCCGCCGTATGGCCCAGAGATTGGCACAAAGGCGGCTGATATGCCGCCTGTGTCAGAATTGGAGTCGCCGAAGTTGTAGATTGCAGGAAAAGAGCAAGCAGGCGAGTCTCTGAGCTCTACACTCATGGCAGATATAACTATGAGCCATGTCGTCATCAAGAACAACCGACTGTGCGCCATTTTCACTACTGGCTTAGCTTCAGTGTAGTATCTCAGTCTGATTTATATACTTATAGGCCCAAAATAGTAAATTTAAAGATACCCAGAAAAGAAAAGTCGTACAAGTTTGGTTTAGGAAGAACTATCTCCAGATGATATGTGCTGTGGAGCAGAAACTCAGGAGGGAAAAACCAAATGAGTTCAGTTTTGTAGTGTGAGGAAAATATGGAAACCGGAAAGGGAGTATCACTTTATAATTTCACAGTATCATGTTATGTGATTTCATTCTCAGAACAATAATCTTCTTCCTGTTATAATTTAAGTTAAGAATTTGATAATAAATACCTATTACAGTCCGTGTTTAATAATTTAAGTGGACTATAGTGTATTGATTTTTTTTTTTTAATAAAACAAAAATTGGGCCATATAGTGAGGGTAAAAGCTAGAAAGGTGGATACAGTTGTAAAGTGAGATGTGGCTTTTTCTCTCTCGGTGGGATGGGCCTACCTTCAACCCATACAAAATAATGAACCTAATAGCAAATCCGTCACGATGGACGTTTAAATTATTATATATATATATATATATATATTCAACGAATGAGATTTCGTTTTTTCTTTTGACGTTGCCATTGACTTCTGTCAGTAACCTTCTTTATGAGTGGTTACGAAGTTCTAATAAAAGTCGCGAATGAAATTTGTTAAATGTCGTGACGATGGAAAATAAATCTTCAATATATAAAAAAGACAAGTTTGACGATAAAAGAAAAAAAAAATGAAAGAACACGCAAAGCTTGTACAATGTCTTCTTCTTCTATTTGTATTACCGACAAATTCCATTACGTACGCAGGACTAGGTTTCAGAGATCCACACGTAAAATAGATTTCCACGTGGACTTGTTGGAATATCAAATTCCTTGATCATAAGCCACAACCAAAACTGTCAAACTATTCTGTAACCTTAAGCAATATCGTGATCAATGAACTAGCTTAGTATAGGAATTCACGTGAAATTATTAATCTTACTACACGTTTGATATTACATGGTTTCCAACATGAAATTATAATAATGTAACTCCTAAAAAAAATTGATGTAGACGCAGGATCTAATAAATAAGTATTCATATATATCCATCATATCACAACTAGTTGTGGACAGTTTAGTTGAGAATTGAATGATAACTCTCGTCACAAAATGAAGTGATTGCATTGCCAACCATGCTTGTGAGAAATTAATAAGTGCTTCATCAACGTCTTTCCACTGAATGTAAAGCTCACAAATATCACCAACGTTGTGCGGTCACCTTTCTCTCTTGCATTTAATGCACTCAACCGCAGTTTCTTTCTTCCAACCTTTATCATCTCCTTTTCCTGTCCTGTCATTTTTCTCAGATCAGGAAGAAAGAGCAACATTTCATAGCTACAATCAAATTTTCTCTCTGGGGGAAGATTATATATTCTTAATCATCATCGTCATCATGTCTTTGATTGAAATGGCTTCTGCTGGCAAGTTCCGTTACCAGAGGCTCAGACCAGAAACTGGGTTTGATGGTGAAATCAGAGAGGCAGCAGTAGTGAGGCCGAAGAATCAGAAGTGGTTCAGGTTCAGAAGGATTCCTATTAGGAGAAGGTTTAGGGTTAAAGTTCCAAGCTTGAGGAGACTTTGGAGGAAGAAAGCCATGACGGTGTCAGCCTTGAGAAGATCATGCGCTAAAGTGATGAAGAGACTGAAGGAAGGTCAAGTTCATTTTGGAGATTTATTTGCTGGCAATTACTTGTTCATGCAGGTCAATCCCACATCATTGGCCTACCTTGAGAGGGAATTAACCCTTTCAAGAATAGCTTGAACTCTTGTGTTCCTGTGGTATGAACTCGTCATTCATATATAGAAATAAGTCATGCAAATCAAAGCTAATGCTTTGTTTTTCTCTTTCTTTCTGTCATCTTTGTTTATTATTTCTGCAGAAAATATGTAACTTCTTCACTTGAGAATGTGGAACATTATACCCCTAAGTTTCAAAGTTCTTACGTAGCAATAGCAATTGCACATATATATAGTAAAAGGCTGAGTTGGGTATATTTGATACTTGAAAACTAATCATAAGGCCATTGATGGGCACTGAGAATATATAGCTGAATTCTCAATCTCTGGTTGAATTTCACTGTGTGTGAGAGTATGAAAGTGAAAATAGTTTAGGAACTGAAATTTTCATGATCATCCACTGAATGAGTTAGTAGATTAGGAAGAGAAGAAAGAGATGGTGAAAATGATGTGAATTTGGAGCGAGAGGGAATTTATGGAGCTGAAAGCTTAGCTGGGAACATGACACACTAATAAAGAGGGGTGGGTGGGTGTTGAGGTTGATGACTTGATGCACATTCTTTTTATGGATCATACTAATAATAAGCTATTAGTGGGACCAACTCTTCATTTATTCTTTTTTTTTTTAATTTTGATACGCATGACAAAGTGAAATTACAGGAAAGAATTATAAGAACCTATCCTATGATACTTCTTTTTAACTTTTTGAATTTCTGTAAAGACTAAAGAGTGTGGTATATCTGCCCCACTTGATATGATATGACGTGAATATGTACGCCAAATGTTCAAGGTTTTAACCAATAAAATCTAGTATCTAGTATCAATGACTGATAAATAGTTAAATCCTTAAATATAATATTTTAAATTTAAACTAAGTTATATACATAAAATTTATATACTTTAAGATGATTAATCTCTAAACTATCGATTAAAAAGTATTAGCTCATTTCTATCAAAAACAAATTTCAAGGCTTTAAGCTCTGTTCCGGTGCATTAAGCTAAATGATTTATTTTAGTGTATAAAAAAATTAAATATATGATATTTATTATGTTTTTAATAATTATTTTTATTCAAAAATATAAAATATATTTCATATCCCCACAACGAAAATTATTATTATTGGCCATGAAAATTATGCAGATTTGATCACACAAAGAGAAAGGTGTAAATTTAGCTTTATTTTTGTGTGTGTGCATGATTTATAGTGTTGGATAGTTAAAGAAGTCGTATATTGCTTAAAATGACTGCTATAGCATAATTAGTATCAACCCATTTCTTGTCATTTTGTAATGAGTACAAAGTTCTAAGGATACATCGTCATCATAGAAATGAACGAATGCAAATTATTGAATTATTTTTTCTCAGGAAGCTTTTCTAGCAACTCTGGGATCACTTCAAACAGATCACCGACTAGTCCATAATCAGCAACCTACAATAAACAACAACGTATTCAAATGTCAAATTCAAGTGGAAACAACATGAAGATAACCATGATATCTACGCGTGAACCAGTTGATTCTGTCTTAAGAACAAACATTAAGATAGCTTAGATAGGGATAAATAGAGAATCAGCTTAATTTCCCCTTCCTATTTTTTTGGGGCTTGATGAGGGGCTGCATTTACTGGTATAGCTTGTATCAGTAAAACGAGAGTTATTACCTGAAATATAGGAGCATCAGCATCTTTGTTTACAGCAACGATGACCTTGGAATCTCTCATCCCTGCCAAGTGTTGAATAGCTCCTGACACTCCAAATGCCATGTACAGTTCTGGGGCAACAATCTTCCCAGTTTGCCCAACCTATAAATACATATCAAAATAACAGAAGCAAACATGCATGAGATCACTTATTAACTCGATGAACTAATATATGCAGCTTAAGAGGATGTTGAAATTTATCTCAAAGCCTATCAACTGATCAAAACCCCACCCCCCACACCAACCCACCAAATAACAAAAATAACAGAGTCATTTGTGATTATTAATCCTTTTATTCTGTTAACTAGAAGATGAGACCACCATATTGCACAGAACCCCATGTGGCAAGGTGCAGTATTCGTAATTTAATAATTTACGAACACGATATAATCTATCGAGGATTTGTATTTCACTTGCCAATTGATTAAGTAATGTGTTCCTGTTTGGCTTAGCTTTTAAAACATTTACCCTTTCCACCTAGCAATATTGCCTTTGGAACATATTCTCGGAAAAAGGTAGTCCAGCTAAGGATGTAAAGAGTATAGCCTAGAAAAGAAACTTCCTTCCACCGTTCTCCCCTAGTTTGTTTGTATGCGATTGTGTATTGGGGCGAGGAATATAATTTCAGTTTCAGAGGAAAGTAAATCATCGTCACCTGGAGATCATTGGGAACAAACCCTGCATCAACAGCAGCACGTGTGGCCCCAACTAAGCAAAAGAAAATGAGGTAATTAGATTTTCAGAAAATAAATAATAGAACGCATAGTTGACAACAAGGAAATTTTCCAACTGGTTCTAACATATTCATGTGCACTAGAATGTCAATGCATGTAATTAGAAGCTAAGACTTGCTGTTCTGACCATGAGATAACAGCATTGGATTGTTTAATCCGTAAGCATATAGCAAATGTAGTGACAAGAGCGAAAACAAAACCCGATACATAAGAATCAGTATCACAATTTCATCCAGAGCAAATACCAGCAGCACCAAGCTTGTTAGCCAGCTTTTCAATCATTTTAAAGTTCTCAGCACTTTTCAACGCACGACCACCAGTAACAACAACACGTGCATTCCCAAGATCTGGCATCTCTGAATCCTGAGATGTGTGAGATATGTATCTAGACTTGCCAAGATCTGTAAAAATTAAAAATAAAGTAATTAACCTTTTGGGATAAGTTCGAATATCTGAAATGTTCAAATTGATTCAAGAGATGAAAATGACCAAGAAAATTATCCATGATATTGGACAAGCTCTTTCTGAGTCTCGAACAAGGTCCAGCAGTCAATAAACAAATAGCGGACAAGTTCACTTCAAGTTTCATATCCTTGTCTATTTTCACATCACCATAAAACCAAAAACTTCTGTGCATAACAGAAAAAACTGACCTTCATCAAAGGTTGAAAGGTCAACCTGAGATATTGGAACCTGATTAGATTTTGAATCAACTGTTTTCTGGGAAACTGGAAAAGATGTAGATCTAATTGTCAATATACAAGGGTTAGCACCAGTGTATCGGACAGTTGAAAGGGCATTTCCAGCATATATAGGCCTGCAGTATGATATTAAAACTTTACTATCAGTCGGATGAAGAAATTAACAATTTTATTGAACATGACTAAGAGGAAAGCAGGTTCACGGGAACTGACTGAACTCAACAGCTTGCACAATCCAAAGGAAAACATCACTATTGTATCTGCCATATCTTAAACTATTCATCATTATAAAAATTCCTCAGAGATCAGTCTCGTCAGTTTTACATAAAGCAATTGGGCGCAGAGTTTTTTTTTTTTGGCCCGAGAAGGTGAGAGATCAACCATAAATCCATAACATAAATTATGAAAGACAAAGCTGGTATAGGCAAAACTGACTCATTGAAACAGCATAAAAAAACAAAAATTAGAGACACGATGGGGGACCTTGTTTTATGGTCAAACATGAGCATGATCATATCAACAAAGATTTAGTTGTATGTTACAATTGATAATGATTCTGACCCACTTAAGTATCTAGCTCGCTCCAATTAATGATAGGCGGGCAGCCCCAACTCGTGCAGTAAACAGTTACTTTCTTCTATCAAACAGAATGATGATAGAACAAAATGCACCTCACAAAAGTATGAGACTCAGAAATTCCGATAACATCAGTGATCGGAGAAACATCTAAAAGAGCCGCTGCCCGTGGCACTACATTTTTCCCGAATGAGTTTGAAGCAGCAATAATATGAGAGTAACCACCACTCTGCTGAGCTAAATGAACTAGTTTAGCCCAGGGCTCTGCTAGAGGGTTCTTGAATTTATCTGAATCTGCCACCAGCACCTGAACAACAAATAGCATCACCAACCATCAAAATCCCAAAGCATTTGTTTTATTTCCTATATCTTTTTAGAGACACGTGATATATTGTAACAAATTAGCAATATCCAATAAATGGCACTCGTTATTCAGTATTCACCTTTTTTCAAAAATATCAAAATCCTACACCCCAGATTCTTCAGAGTAAAATTAATTTTTAAGAAAAGCAAAGGGATTTGCCTGAGAAATTGAAGGGTGGCATGAAGTAGCATGCGAAGCAGCTTCATGAAGGGAAGGACCCGAACCAGCCAAAAGCACAGAAATTGAAGCATCGTCACTTAACGACTTGGCAGCCGCAACCGCGCTGATAGAAGGAGCTTTGATAGCACCACCTTCGTGCTCCGCTATAACCAGTGTACTAACCTAAATTGAATTTGAAGATAGAGTTAGACAGATAGAGACAGAGGGAGATGAATTGAAAGATTCTTATTTTGGGAGAGAAATTACATATCTAGAAGTCGACACGGATGAGAAAGACAGAAAGCGGGAGGCAGACAAAAACACGGTGCGTTTCCTGATAGCTCCGAGGATCATGCGAGTCGCCATTGTTTCAGAAACTGAGAATGTAATTCTGATGAATGCCAACTTTAAAAAGGAATTTAGTACTTGTGATAAAATCACGTCGAAAAGTGATTATCAATTTGAACAAAGGAGAATTCGGACCAAACAAGCTTATTGATCGAAGCCTCCAAATTCAACCAATACACGCACGACTGCGCACTTCCATATGTAGAGCTTTTGCTTCTGACATAATTGGAATCGACATCCCATATGAGATGAAAGGCACTGTTTAGGACCGAAACAAATATTTTTTATTTAGATTTTTTGGATTAAGTTTTTTTTTATGATATACTAAATTTAAATAATTCAAATTCGAAAGAATTTATGCCAAAAACATAATAAATATGGAATTTAAATTTTATACTATAATTTTGCAGCATTAAAACATTGGTCCTCACCTAATCATTTTTTTAAGTACAATATATACGACTCGACTACTTTGATAAGCACAAACAATTCCAATGGCCTTAACAATCTTATTCAACTTAAATAATGTATATCTTATCTTAAAAGCTCTAAGTATTGTTAGCACGTTTTTTCAATTATTCTTTAAGAAATTAAAAGCCTAAATTTAAAAAAATTAGGCTTAATTAGTTATAAAGTATAATTTTATTCAGTATAAACGCAACGTTAGCCCTTATCCATTGTTTTTTTATTCGAGACAGCGCATGCTTTGTTCCCTTTTGGCCCGCCCTATCCAAGTTACCATTCTTTTTTATTTTTGATAAAAAAGAAAATATATTAATAAGAAGATAAAAAGTCTTTGACTGGGCTAATATTTTTTTAATAAAAAAAATTTAGAGAAATTTAACACTAGTTCGTACTAAAATCAAGACACAATCTCATAGTTTAAAGATAATTTATAAAAAACTTATAAAATTATTTACTAAAATTTTTTTATTATAATAATAAAAATTAAACTCATACTTTTATAAAATATAAATATATTATTTATTATCTGTAATATCTCTCAAAGGCTAATATAACTAGGAAGAAAGCTTATAATAGACATAGCATTGCTAAGGGGATACTGGTCCTTGGGAAGAGATTCAAGAGGGCCCTGATGTCATTTTCTTATTTGATATCAAGTGGGTCCTATCATTTTTTACCTTTGACAGAAGCATTTAACAAATTACAAAGACTTGAAAACAATTTTCAAAAGAACATACATCTGAATTCCGATGCAGCCACATTTTGATTGTGCGTGAAAATTGTGGAGCGAAAGAAGGAAGCCGTGCAGCTAATTTTATCAGCTAGACACGTAATCTTTTCATCATATGTCGATCTAATTGAATTCAAATATAATAGAAAAACTGTGAAAATAGAAGAAATAATTTTATTGATTCTGGAATATGATATGATTGCAAGATCGTTGAACAACAGTGGCGCAAAGCCTAACAAAATAAACTCAACTGATAACTGTTAGTCAAAACCAGCATTTCCAACAGTGCGCAAATTGGACATGTTTCTACATCTTCCAGAGAAGGAAAAGAATCGACAAGCATTAATGCAACAGGTAAATAATACTGGAGAGACAGAAGCAAGTAAAAATGTGGGAATTTAACAGCTATCATACTGGTCTCTACAGTCAAGCAAATATGGAGTCAAATCTATGCCAGTAGAACTGTTGAGATTGGATCTACACATGATATTGTAGTGGATAGAGAATGGTAGAAAAGGATGTACGGAAGGACGCAGTAAAGCAAATGTTTCCTACCAATCAGTTGCAACAGCCACCTGTTTGACTGATGGTTCCATCTCCAGCACCTGACGGACCCTGAGGACGTCCATAGCCAACCTTTATGCCAGATGACTGCAGGAATTGAATTATTATTCATTATTAATATTAATACTAGTCACTACTCAAAAGGTCATTCGGCTGAAAATCATCCAGCACTAGCACAATGCATCTAATGTTGATTATTAGGAAATAAAGGAAAAAAGAAGAGAAATAAGAAGCCAAATTCATAGGGGCAGATCTTCCCATAAGCCATTGAAAATTCAAACAAGGGCACAAAATTGGCTTTCTCAAGAAGTAACTAAAAAAGTCTAATGTTCATTATCTTCGGTCTGATATTGTCATTAAGATTTATCATACAGAACACTAATACCACTCAAATTGTCAACGGTCCAGCTTATTATCACAACTAAATTCCTACAACCTAACCACATCAAACTGACTTCTGGCAATTACCTCGTTGGAGACATCAAAGACACCTTCCTGAATTTTCTGAAGAATCTTAGCAGCAGTTTTTATAAAAGCCTGCAGAATATGCTTTAAGTTACATATTACAGTAATGGAAACCAATATTCTTGAGGTAACCAAAATTATATCACCTCTTCAACGTGTTGGGCCGTCCTTGCAGAAGTCTCCAAGAACAAAAGCCCATTTTCCTTTGCAAATTGCTCCCCCTCCTCTTTGCTCACAGCCCTTCGGTGAGACAGATCACCCTTGTTCCCTATGAGTGTGATAGTCATGGTAGGACTGGCATGCTGCCGGGCATCTTCCAGCCAACTTGCTAAATGATTAAATGTCTCTCTCCTGGTCAACAGAAACCTTCTGGTTCTCAGTTGGAGGCAATATAAGAGAGGAAACATAAACAAAGGAAAAGGAAAGCCTCAGATACACCCACAAAATGGACAAAGTGATGAAGTGTACTCTGGATGTCCATAAATACAGAAGACCAAAACAGGCATGTTGAAATCACAAGTGCTTGAGCACAACCAACCCAGTTTGAAAGTATAATGTAAGATAGTCCATATAGAAGCATAATCAACCCAAGGCACCCATGCTCTAGATTCAGTGAAAAATAAATTTCGAAAAGGAGAATCAACAATAACAAAAGGAGGAGCAAAAATAAAGCTTTGTCCAGGTGCCAAAAGTCTGTTAACAAATGCCACACATTTTCACTGCATTTCACTTCTATTGTATGCAATGAAGAATCTGCAGTCTGTTAGTAATTCCAAAGAGGAAAACACAATACAGGAGCATTGGGGAGGGTGATGAGTATGGTATTACTATCCTGCATGCAGAGAATGCCTGTATTTCAAGTGACAATATCAACATCCCACCTGGTGATGTCATAAACTAGGAGGGCTCCCGCTGCTCCTCGGTAGTAAGATCTAGTGATGGATCTAAATGATTCCTGCCCAGCCTGCAGTTTAACAACACATTCTTCATCAGCACATAAAAATGCATAAATTGAAGTAGTCACAAATCATTTCGGGTTACACCTTCCATACCCATACAAGGTGTTAAAATGTAATTAATGCGGCTATCCCAACAGAAACAAATAAATAAAATTGTCACCCTGCATAGGTGTGACTGATTTGTCTGCAAGCATTTTGTAATTGATTCACTCAAAACATATAAGACCACAATTTCCAGAAACTTGACCAAAGTATGTAGCAGAGATAATAGTTTGAGACGTCTCAATCCTAAAATTCTTCATCTAAACTTGGAACTCGAAAAGTCCGTTGAAGTTCAAATTATTTCATGGCATTCAACACGTAGCTTTACTAAGATTTGGAATTTGGCGAATGATAAAAAATTCGATCATCTATTCTATGGACGCAGCTTTCAGCTAATAATGTCCCCACTCCTCTTCATTTAAAGAAAGGTCAGAAATTATTTTTCCATATTGCAACCAAGACCATAAAAAATTAGCCCCAAGAAAAAAAACCGAGAACACAAAACTACGTGAAGTTCAGAAACGATGAGACAGCGAGCCCAAGGTTCATGTTAGGCATTGAGTACATATCCTCGATTTATTCTGACATCAATTCAGATAGCCAAAGAAAGGAGAGGGGAGGATAGCATGAACTTACAGTGTCCCAAATCTGGAGCTTAATGGGTCGGCCATCGATGGTGACCATACGAGCGCCGAACTCGACACCAATAGTGAGATCATGAACCGGCTGAAACCTCTGGTCGGTGAATTGCAGGAGGAGGCATGATTTGCCAACACCTAAGTCAGGCCAAATAAGACAGCCGAAAACACCGACTCAAATTACGAAAGCCAATAGAGAAAAAAGAGCTAGGGATTTGAAGAGGAAGAGGAGGAAGACCTGTGTCGCCGATGATGATATACTTGAAGAGGTAGTCGTAAGACATCAGGGAGAAAGGACGCCGTAAAAGAGCAGGCGAAGAAGAGGAACACCGAAGAAGAAGCAGTTGGTGTTTGTGAAGCGAACGGGTTCGAAATTGTAAAAGAGAAGGAGAGAAGGAGTGTGTAACTGTGAAGAGGACGACAACGAGATTTGCACTAAGACGACGGCTTTAGTCGGTGTGACGTTCAAAACAAAAGGATGTAACGTCCAATGGAAGCTTCGCCAAATACAAACCAAAATATACAACAGGTTGGGGAGTTAGTCTTAATCAGCTCATTTGCCCTTATTTACAGGAAATTAAGAAGGTGCACTTATTCTTTTAATTTTTAATATAAAATATTTTTAATTAAATAAAAAAAATAATTTAATTAACATAATATCTACTATAATCATCTTTCTTAAATATATCATTCACTATTACCTGATTATTATTGAGAGAGTATAATAGAGATAATTTTAAAAAATTAATAAATAAAAAAATAGTTCTTATATTTATATTTAAAATTAAAATTAACTCTTATACCTATATTAAGGACTAATTCAATATATTAAATAGTAGATTGTCATGAGATATAATTTTATAAAAAAAATATTATTCACATAAATTACCAACACTTCTGTGGGATGTAAAAAGGAAATGAAATGAGGAAGTAGTATTAACTGCAGAGCAGCAATCTAATTATAAGAGGCTGCCACCGGCTCCATTTCTAAAATGGTGGGGAAGACCAAGAACAAAGCGGTGAAGGGCAAGGTTATTTAGTTAATCTCATCAAAGCAACGTCCACGGCTCAACACTGCTGCGTGCGCATATTCGATGCGAGTATCTCAGTGCTAAAACACTCATTGGACAATAACAATTATACCGAGTGAAATTAAGTATATAAATAAGCATTTTGTATTTTGTTCGGCCAAGCATTTTGTGGCCGATGTCACGAGTAATCTTTGTCAAGGTAACCTCTGTACCAGAGAATAAGATCAGAGTATTTTAGAGATAACATATTCCTTAATCCAAATGGGATAAACCAAAGCAAACGGGAAAGTGCGCACACAAGACCAAAAGTCAGATTGATATCTAGATTGACAGTGTAATTTCCCCTGGGGAGGTTAAGTTCTGAAACTCAACTTGATAAGATGTTTTTTTTTTGGTATAAACTTGAAAAGATTTTTTTGTTTTGATATAAAAAAAAATTAGGTAAATTTAGCAACAATTTCCTATTAAAATTAGGGTATAGTCCCAGAGTTCAGAAAATATTTATATGAAATTTATGAAATTTTCTACTAATAGAATTCTCGACCAAGATAAGATTTTTTTTTGTCAGAAAATTTTTTAAAAAGAGATTGAACTCACCCAAGATTTAAAGGTAGGGAGAAGTCTCTTTTCTTCCTAGACGATACCAATATCAGGCAGGACGAGCCATCTATTACTCTCAGGTATAAATCTAGGCACCCAAAAATTAAGATACCTCCTCAAATACTGTAACTAAAATTATAATAAAATAATAATTTTTAAATATTAAATACGGTGTCCTTCACCAACAAGAAAAGATGTTTATGAAGTGATGTGCATGTTTGTGCCTGGGTTCTCAATTCGTTTTTGGTGAAATCCATGGTTTGTATTTGGGCTGGGCTTTACAATTAGCTTGGGCCCTTGTGGGACAGATATTGCTAACAAAAAACTGTGGCCTGACTTTATGGACCCAGATTAAATAACTCAGGAATATTAACTAACATGAATTAAACTATGGACATAACGAGTTTCATCCACTCTGACTTTTTCTAATTTTGTCTGATTATTCAAGTGTCAACTTAATCTCCACCACCTTTCTATAACTAATCAATGCATACCCCACCATTATAATTATAATCATCTTAACAATTCCATTGCCAGACACAGCTTGCTAGCGCTACAGGACCCATGAAGAGCAAAGTCCTGAGATTTACGTCTCTAAAACGACGCAGTCAAAATACAGAGCTCTTTTGTTCAAAGTTCAAATCAACCCAAGGGACTTAAAAGTTGAAATTAAAGGTCGAATGCTCCCGAATTTCAAAGTGGTTGACAACAAACCAAGCTTAGTATTTCAACTTTCAAAAGTTGTTTTCATTGCCTGGAAGACTCGATCCTTGAATAGAGGAAAGCAATCACAGTGTGTGACACAGCCGTTTATGGCTTCTAGAATTCCAACGTTACCGTTCTACGGAGCATCTCATGAACCAAACAAAACACAAACATACATTCTCATGACCCAGTCGATTTTTAAATCTCTGTCTTCTGCTTTTTACTGTGAAGTCTCCTTCACGCTCTATCGTCAACTTCTCCCTTTTTAAAGTCAAGCTTCCAATCACAACACATATCTCTCTGTATATAACCAAACCATTAACGTTACACCATCATTCATAATTCTCAACAGCGACACTCGGCCACTGAGTTCTAAATTCTCTTGTTTTTTTTCATCTCATAAAGATTCGGTGCTTTAGGTAGTAATGAAACACAAACAATTCTTACATGAATCCACTGATATGCATCCTCTTCTGCAACCCGCTTCTCAGATGAAGAACCAGAACCACATTGAGTTCGAATTCCCCACGGAGATCTCAGATTCCGGAACGGATGCCGCCATCCAAAACGACATCGTATTCTGTGGCAAAATCATAGGTCGCCAGTCAGACCCAAATCCATCTGATACAGTACGGAAGAACCCGTTCCTAGTGAGGTCGGAATCCATCGGAAAAATAAATTCCGGTCGCCATAGTGGCTCGATTTCCTACCTCCAGTCATCGTCGGACGGGGAACACCGGCGCCGGAGCAGCGGGAGCTGGAAGCATCATAACGGTTTGTTCGGAGTGCTGAAGTACCCCTTACAAATGGAGCTGAGCGACATCAAGATGAGGCAGGGACGAATGGAGCCGGCATCGCTGCCGAGGTTGCCGGCGGTCGACAATGGTGAAACGGAGATCGGCAGTGGGAGAAAGAGTAAGTGGGGCCTAGTCCGTCGGCTGAGCCTCAAACGCAGGGATAGAGGCCCGCCAATGAGCGCCGTGGCTAAGGGCTTGTTTGGATGCCTTCCTATTGCAACTCATTAAATGAGATTAAAATAGTGTAAGGACGATTTAGACGAACAAGTTGTAAGCAGTGAGGGCACTTGGTGACGGATCAGAAACTTTGGTTCACCTAAAATTGGGAGATCAAATTACAGTTATTTTTTTTTTATCAATCTTTTATGTGTTTAATATTTATAATTACATATTCAATAATGCTTGATCATATCACGTGTATAAATTTAATGCTTCTTAAAAAAATAAATAAATGAGAGATTAAAATTCAGAAGAAACTTTGAAAAAAGCCAAAACCCCCTGGAGTGTGGATCTCCCTATCCCAGCATGAGTGGCTCTGGTTCTGCCATCACAGCCCCTGGACGATTATCTATCAGAATTCACAATATTAGTGTGTATCGAATGAAAGCAAAATTATCTGAAGCTCTGTAGTTCTCATCTCCTGATGCGACTTGCCCCCCATTTTTAACCGAACCAGCAATCCATGACTCCAACCAGCCATATTACAAATTTTCATACCAATTACAACCCATCTCTGCATCTCTAATCAAAACCAAAACAAGTTCACTCACAATAGCAAGCACTTCAAACGAAAGCCCCCACCTGAATCCTCAACAATCCTCATCATCAGCAGGCAAAATCAAACGCCTCGTTCTCAGCCCAGAAGGCAGAACCAAACTCAACACCTTCCCAGATAGAGACTTCTACGCATACCCACGCTTGGTGAAGCACGTCGACGGTGGCTTCATTTCAACACTCACTAATCTTTACAGGCAGAGGTTGAAGCCTGAGATGCACATTCTTGACCTCATGAGCTCTTGGATTAGCCATCTTCCCAAGGACGTCAAATACGCAAGAGTTGTGGGTCACGGGTTAAATGCTCAAGAACTGGCCAAGAATACCAGACTTGACTACTTTGTTGTGAAGGATCTCAATGAGTATCACAAGTTTGAATTCGAGAGCTCTTGTTTCGATTCAGTGTTGTGCGCTGTTAGTGCTCAGTATCTGCAACAACCAGAGCAGGTTGGTAATTATGTGACCTTATATTTCGTAGGTTTTAATGATTCAGAATTAGAATTCGTAGAGAACATGACTGACTCAGATCGGAACAGGTTTTCGCGGAGGTGTTTCGAATACTGAAGCCAGGAGGAATGTTGATAGTGAGTTTTAGCAACAGATTGTTCTATGAGAAAGCCATAAGCACGTGGAGGGACGGCGCTGGGTACAGTAGGGTACAGCTTGTGGTACAGTACTTTCAATGCGTAGGAGGCTTCACGGAGCCTGAGGTGGTTCGCAAGTTGCCTTCTAAGGGCGACGCTAAGGAGAGCGATTCCCCTTTGGTTTGGATCATGAGGCTTTTAGGACTAATGTCAGGGTCAGACCCCTTTTATGCAGTCATTGCTTACAGGAATTTCAAACCCATACATGACTGACTGAATCAATACAAAGCTCTCTCCCACTGTTGGATTACCCTTATCTGCGGATAGACACGTGTCTGCTGTTATTTGTAATCTTTTTAAAGGTAATTAACAAAATTCGTAATGAATTAGTATTACACTAGGCAGGGTAAACAATAGGAAGATTGAGTTTAGATTGTCTGAAGTGTAAAGTTTATCATAAGTTTCTGAAACGATACAGAGAAAAGTGAAAAGTGGACAAAAATTACCAAAGCTGAAGCCTGAGAGGATTTGCTTCTTCATATCCATCCTAGAAGTTACAAACTAAGGTATAACAAGCAGTAGCTAATAGATACATCCATCAGAAGTTACAAAATATACTTCAAAACTGTGTACAGGCCTTTCTATAGCTAAGACACTTGTTGGACCATCATCATTTGTCACCAGGAAGTTTCTTCCCATTGCTACCGAATTTAAAAGGGGTAAAAAAAGATATCCTAAGCTGACAATCTACCCATAGAAAGATGCGGATAAGCTACTCAAAAATGCTGATTGACAAGAGCTCCAGTTCAAGCTTTTACAGCATTTAACTAATCAGGCCTTGGCTGCATGAAAGTGTTCTAGCTCTCTCAACAGCTTTAACGCAGTAATAGAGTCTCCATAGTGTAATATTATCCTGCATAAACTCAGCATAATAAGAATGACGCAATTTTAATGAGGTTCCAACACCAAATCCCAAGTTATATCACACTAACTCTTTTTCCAGATCAATATGTAGTTCGTCACAAGGCTGTTCTCCTACAGGCCTGCTTTGACTGATTATTTCCACAACACGGTCAAGATTTCTAGGTGGTAGCTTCTGAATTAGTTTCTGGAGCTGCTGTTTCTCATCTAGAGTCATGGGCCTGTAAATTAAGTGTAAGAAATTATGATATCAAATGATCATAAAGCAGAGACAATATTTGCACAATTCAACTGAGAAAAGGAAACCCATGAAGTGGTTACCAATAATCATCCTTTTCAAACGTAATGCCAAATAACAAGCGACAAGAAATTGAAACAACTGCCAGAAATAAGCAGTCCGGATACTCCTTTTATGCGTTTAACAAAAACTGATAAAGAAACAATTGGCTTTTCTTCCTTGAACCACTTAAAAGCATCACAAGTTCAAACCATGCCATTTTTATTATTATTGAAAAATTCACAATATTACCTGCATGCTGATGTTACAGCATTAAGAATCAGCTCCAATTGCTGTTCCACATAGCCTAGCTGAAGGCAAATATTAGATATCAATTTGATAAGCAGAAATACGTAATTCTATAAATTGAAGGTTTGATATGACTTCCTCCTTGTATGACTGCCACAAAACATAAAAGGGCTTTGAAGATGATGATCATGCCTTTAAACACAAAAATAAGATAATTACCTTTCCTGATAATTGGTCAGCATGTTTCTTCACTATTTCCTCAACCAACACTTGATCATTCTCCAATAGGAAACGAAGATCATCATTCACCTAAAATGAGAATAAGATAAAGCATATATGTCAGCTTGTTGGCAGTTTTTAGAAGCACATATTTCTGCACATTCTATATCATCACTCGCATCACTCATAGATCCAGAATTTCGGCTTCAATCTGCCAGTACTTTCTCCCATAGGCCTATCATATAGTAATAGAATCTCCACCGATATGCATTATTGTTTTTACACCAAGTCTCAGAATTTAGAGAAGTTCATTACAACAATTTACTTAAGGAGATCATTTTTGGCTTTGCTTCAGGCTATGCCAATGGATTGTTAAGGGAAATCACCTTCGCATGTATATGTGCCTACAACCAATGCAATCGACTTTCTGTAGCTTAATGATTTTATGTTTTTCTTGGAGGGTTTGTCATCTGATATATCTTGTTAGCCGCCTTCTTTTGTTAAAATGTACTTTTCACCAAAAAGATGTAATATACTGAAAATTTAAAAAAGCAGAATGCTAGAATCCTTCATTTATGAATATCCTTCCCTTTTCACTTTTCTTTCTTCATATCATAGCCACAACATACCTTTTACAACAAAGTTAAAGCAGAAATTGATTTATGGTCTCACCTCTTCGTTCTTCTCTTCCAGACTTGCGTTTGGACCTACTTGATTGTCATCACCCTGTTCATTATTAGAATCAAACACAAGACAAGCAATAGAAAAGTCTGATGTGAAAGTGTATTTCAAGGGATGAAATTGATACCTTCCGTTTTTTAGAAGGGACTTGCAGTGCATCATCATCAGGTACAGCAACAGCATGACTAGAGGAATGCTTATCATCTTTTAGCCTGGATTGCAACATTCGCATAGCTAAAACTGGCTCAAGCATCTGGCATTTTCAATTAGACAGTCACTAACATGTCTTATCCAGACAAACAAATTAAGTTATGATGGAAACCAAACTGAAAATGCCATTAAAATGATAAGAAATATGAGAAAACTAAAGTAAAAGCAACAAATATTGCACATCATCAATTCCCCAGGACATCAATACTAGAAATGTCCTGAACTTCAGACGGCATTTCATCTACATGTGATTGTTACATTCCATGCATAACATTAACTCCAATCAATCCATTCTAATTACTCCAAACAAGTCTCCGCTTGTTTCTGTTCTAGACAACTTATGCCAAAAGAAATGATTCTAGAGAAATTATGCCCATTTCTTTACAAGTGTCTATAGGTAATTCTCATTCAAGATCATGAGATTAGCATGCATAAAAGCTTGGGCAAAATAGCTCCCTCAAAACATATGTTATAGTCTGGAGAAACGGCAAAGATGAGGCAAATCGTATCATTAAGATTGTTGAAATGTGTAAAAGTCAAACCCTCAATTTTCCAAATTTTTTAGTTACAAGACGTCTTCTAACTTTAGTTACAACCAGAACCAGTTCAGAATGCATGGCGTACCTCGTTGACTTCAGATGAAAGATCAGTGACACTTTGCCTGAGTAGTAATCTCAATCTTTCCATTTTGAAGTCTGAATCATCACTATTTAATGAACCAGAAGAATCTCTATGTTCCTCTGGACTCTTCCCATTGCCCTGTCCTGATGAATTTTGAGGAAGCTTGGATGTTCGGCGAGGAGATTGCAAATCATTCCCATCTTGTGACAACAAATTTACTACTTCATGAGAATAGTAACCAAAATAATCAGGTCCTGATCTTTGATGTTCATCAGATGCACCGAAACTCCTTGAAGGATTCAGCATTACATATAAAGGGCGAAGTACAGCTTGCAACAACTACATTAAAGCACAAAAAATAGGATTTGTTATGTAAAATCAACAGAACCATACATAAGAATTGACCTATGAATTTAGATAATTAAAGTATTTAAAATATATAATGAAATTAGACAGATAAGCAAAGACTATATTAATGGCTATTGAGACGCTTCTACTTTATAGCATCAATATCCTCTAGTCTATATATGTTCAGCCAATCACCTTAAATGTGGGTTTGAGCATGAACAAACTTAGGCTAGCTTCATTATCACGGTTATCTATCCATTATCATGCTTGACACGGTGTTGTTAGGGTGTTCACGGGACCCGTGTCCCATCCCGGAAAACACCTCGGGACAGCATTTTGGTCCCGTGTCCCATCTCGGAAGTGTCTTGAACGACATCCGTAAGTCAATAAATCAATTCTATAGTCCATAAATCAAGCAAGGGGAAAATAACAGCGACATCAATCCTTCTTCTCAACTCTGAATCTAAAAATCATGAGTCAGAAATGTTAAGAAAATTGTTCAGAGGTTGAGGACACACTTCTTCGACTTCTTCACCAAATCTACCAACCCATAACCCATTTGTGTGCTTACCGTGACAGATATGGGCGGTTAACGGCGGAGGGTGGAGGCTAAGGCGATTGAGAATGGAGCGGCTAGCCTAGACATGTGATAAGCGAGAATGAGAGCAAGGAGACTGTGAGGGTGCAAGCTACTGATGAGAGCGACGGCTGAACTCTGAAACATGGAGAGCAAGATGGAAAATTACGCGTTGAACAGGAAAAAGAAATTGAAAATTAGGCAATAATGCCTTGTTAGATAGTTCTAATACTCCAACATCCTACATAATCTAATAAATTTTTGTAAAAAATTAAAAAAGTTAAATTAATTAATTAATTATAATTAAATTTAATTCTTTAAAATAAATTTATATTATATATTATTTAATTTATTAAAATTAATCAATTAACTCTATTTTTAAATAATATTAACTATATTCTATTAAATATTAATTAACTAATTTTTATATTAATTTATTTATTTATTTAATTTTTTAATTTCTTATAAAATTTAATTAAATTTTATATTTAGAAAATGTTTAACTAGTTTAAAAGATATTAGATATATTAAACAGATGAGATCAGTTTGTTTCACTTTACAAATCCCCAGTTTAACAAATATATATATATAAACTGAAAAATTGTGTTAATATATTCATTGAAGTTTACAAAAGATAATATACGAACGATAGACAAATAAAACAATTGATAATTAATCATTATGCAGCATAATTCGTACTTAACAGAAATGAACTCAACAATGATCTGAAATCTTAATATTTAGCAAGCAGGAAGCACAAACCAGACCCTGAAATTATAAAATTGTCAAAGTTGAAAGAGGTTAGAACTCTTAAAGACAATATTTAGTATAGGAAAAGGTGTTTTCTGGAAAAGAAATGGGAAGGTACATTGCCTTGCAACATAAGGCAAAGCACTTTCCTATCCCCTTTCCATAAGACATTTTTCACGCATACCAAACATTGTACAAGGCTACAAGCATCATCTATAGACTACACAGACACAATTCCCAGGCATTAGGCGATGGTTTGTTGCGATGTACTAAGCAGTGCAGAAGATTTTGTGTATAAGACCCTATGCACTGTCAGTTGCGATGGTTTGTTTAATCATCCTTTTGTATGGAAGATATGTATTATGTATGACAAGCACTTCTTCCATTCTAAAGAAGATTGAAATGAGCTATTGCTGTATGTTGTGCTGCAGATTTAGTAGGTATTGTTGCTCATTTTCTTTTTATGTCTTTTGTTATTCTTTTTGTTTAGCTCAAACCAGACAATAGCATCGGTGTAGAGTTTAGGTAAGAAGAGACGGGAGAGCAGAGACATGGAGAGACAATGCTTGAACGAGTATATTTATTTTTTAAGTAATACATTAGTTTCTCAACTCACTGCAAAACAATAAGTGAACCACACTACACTTTATGCCCATCCATACCATGCGTGAATTAGTATTACAATTCTTAGTATGCTTTTGACATATAGATTTGATAATAGATTATGAGGTAAAATTATAGTTATGTGATATGATTGTCAAATAATATTTTTAAAAAAAAATCGATTCCAAAACATAAATTATAGTTTGAGGATATAAACTATAGTTTGAAATTAATTGCTCAAATTACAATTTAATTTATTATATAAATTTTTAAATTATCCACATAAATTTAAATTAAAAAATACTATTTAAGTGAGAGAAAATTAAAATTAAAGAAGATATTATAAATTTGTACGGTGTTCAAACACATATATATGTATTATTAATTAAAATTTATGTGGATAATTTAAAAATTTATTATGTAATTATCATATTAGTTTATGTTATTTTTAGTAAAAAATGCCTATAAAAAAATAATTCTACTACTAATCATCCAAACATCTCCAATTTATAAAATCACTTTTTTTCTAAAATCTATTTTTTTAAAATTTATTCTTTAAAAGTTGATCTAAATAGGCCTTTAGTTCTACTATTTTCACTTATCACTAATACCAGCCCCTATAGCTCAGTGGTAGAGCGTCAGTCTTGTAAACTGAAGGTCTGTAGTTCGATCCTGCATGGGGGCATTCTTTTCCTTTTTGGTAGTCGTGCGTGCGGGCCCAATCCATCGAAATGATATACTTCATCACATTTTCATGGAATCCTACTCTATATATATATACTGTAAAATATTTTTACTTGTGGGAAATACTTAAAATACTTTAATCGTGATTCGTGAAGAATATTTTTGTACTCGTAGTTGAAAAGATAAAATATAAATATTATTATTCAAACAATAATTATAAAATATGTTGGCAAAAATAATAATTATTACAAAATAAAAAAAAGAAGTAACTATAAAACATTTTTTTCCTTTTCAATTTTCACCCTCGAGAATCAAGATCCCACGCCCTCACAAAACAATTACTAATCCCGGATTCCCCGGTTTTTGGGGCTCTAATCCCCGTCCTTTTTTTGGGCCGGAATACTGATGTGCAAATAAATAAACAAGATTGGTCCATATCCAGGGAGAAGCACCCATGGTTCGTCGTTCAACAGGCAAATAGAGGAAAAATACAACTATTTAAAGCCCTAGTCAATTTTAAAAAATATTATTTTATTATATTTTTAATTATAATATTTAAAAAGATATTTTATTTCTTAAATATTTAAATTTATATCTAATAATACTGACTCGCTTTTTTTAATATTAATATTTTTCCTTAACCATTGTCTCAACCTCTTCTCAAAATTCGGTAGTCCAACAAAAAAGAATATCCAAGGGGAAGCAACACCCTAGCTCCGACAACTCCGATTCAACTCAATGGCTTCGGCGCTCTCAAAGCTATTTACCAGAACATCGGTCACGAGAATCGTCTCTGCATTTCAGCTTCACAATTCGTATGCGCCAACTCTCTTGGAGCCTCTTGCTTCTCGTCCTTCTCCATTGGTCGGGATCAATACAGAATTTCACCAACCCGCCTGTCTAAGTCCAGAAAAAGCGCCCCCCGACTTGTCCATCATAATATTTCCCAGCTTCCCTTTTGGGATCCCTATAAATCCCGTTTCTTCAAATGGTTGTTGTTCGCCTGAGAGCGTGGATGCGGAGATGGATGATTCGTGGACAATGTGGGCAGACAGTGTAAAGAAGAAGAGGAAAAAGAAGATGAACAAGCACAAGTACCAGAAACTAAGAAAGCGGATGCGCCGACAGAATTAGGGGCTTCATTAGGTGAGCTAGAGTTGATTTGGGGACAATGGGCATGCCATGAACTCGCCGATTATTTATCTAGTTTTATTTTTGGCAAAACTGTTATCCCATTGAAGGGAATGGGGACCTGGTGATGGAACTTTCAGGGCAGTATGCCGAAGTTTTCAATTTTCGAATTGCTTGATACTTGTATAAGTTTTGAAGTTCTAGTCCTGTTAGTTATATATATCTCTAAGATGAACGGCAATTTGTTCTTTCTTTTCTTTGTTTCACCTACTTTTTTGCCTTTTGTTTTCGGCAATCAAATAATCCGATACAGTTCTGTTTTTCTTTATAATTTTAACGTGCAAAATCCGACAGACTATTCGAATAATGTGATGCATTGATATTTTGATAGTAGTTTAGCAACTGCTCCAAACTAGTTGGCCTTTTTCTCTGGCAGTCCTCTTGTTTCTATAAACCTCAGTCAGTCAGATGTCCATTGCAGCTCATAACATCGACGGAGGATAGATAATTCCTGACAGAAAATTACAGCGTGGTTTCTTGTTCCGCATGAAAATTGCCTGTCAGGCACATGTTAATTTCTTATTTTCAAATTAGAGTGACGTCACCCTGGGACAGTACATTAAACTAGAGGTTAATATGATTTAACATTGGAAGCAATTGAAGATCAAATGAACACTTATAGTGAGATTGCTTAGGGATCCTGAAAAGTGCTTGTGGACACTAATTTAGAAACAAACTTAAGCATGGAATAGAGTTTTGAGCACAAAATAATGTGTTTATTCTGTTCTTTAGGATAGGCTGCCATCTGTGGTTTGCCCATGGTTCACAATTGGAAAATTTTGAAAAATCAGAAAGATCTAAGAGGAATTGGGCATGTTTTCTGTTTGTTAACAGAGTTTGAGGAATGAGATATACTATTTATGGCTTTACGAATAGAGCAATTTGTTACAGACTTTATTATGGATATGTATATATTGATTTATGATTGATATTGATATTGATATTTAATCAGAAAGAGAAGGTGCAAATAATATCAGCTTTGTGCCTAATGGTCCATGTATGCCACAACTAAAATTAAATGGTATAATGCCAAGGGAAACAGTCCTTTGATATCTAAATTCTGTTGATTATTTTATTCATTATTTTGAAAGTATTATTTGAATGTATTAATTATCTATACCTTTTTGGATAAAAAATTATTTGCAGCCTTAATCCTATGAAAACTTGGTACTGTAGCAGTAGTTAAATATGCTGAAGTATTTGAAGCCAAATAGACTAAAGTCTGTTATGAGACCCATCCATGGGGAATGGATAAGAATATTGGGACTATGGATTGTGATTAGTTAATATGGGGGCTGTGAGGGTTTAGGTTTATCTGAGTTTATCATAATTTAGAGTGATAATTATCTAGTAAGTTGTGTTTGTCTTTATTGTCTATATTTTAGTGGAAAACTTGTTGATTTTGTATTTACCATCATGGTTATTTTGCTTTGCTTCTGTTCCCATTCTATGTCACCATTGGCCAAGTTTGAAGAAATACAGAGAACACTAAAATATCCCTATCTTTAGAATCCAAAGAAACCATTGTAAATATATCATCAGCTTAGCGCACATTGACGCATTGATGATTCTAATATAGTAACATGTACATATTTCCATTCTCAGCTTCTGTAGAATGCAACTGTTTGTAATGGTGCCATGCTCTTCTAGCCTAGTTGTTGTTGTAGTAAAAACAAGAGTCCAACACTATCTATTATTAGATCTGACAACCAACCAGTTAGTGGCTCTAGTTGATAGTTGGCAACTGCCTCCCATGATCATTGGCAACTCCTGTTAATGCTGTCTTTCAGAGTCCACACTCCTTCGACATCTTCAACTCGGTATTCAAATCCCCTTCCCCAAGAGGAATCATTTCTGCTAAGAAGCCTATTGATTATGGTATAGGTTTTACCTAGAGGAAGTATTAAAAGATTACTTCTTAGGATTATCCTCTAGTTCTAAACTGAAGATGGGAGATTTATTTGTCTTCTGATTGCTTTGTAACTTCGTTTCCAAGAATTTTCCTTGTAGTTAATCTATACTTCCAGAATAGTATGAAAGGTACATAAGGCTGAATAAATACACTTAACCACTTCAGTCTCTATTTTCTGTCAAGTGCCTGACCATGATTTCAATTTCAATAATGTATGAATTCAAGTATTTGTGAAAGGACATTGATATTCTTGGATTGTGCATCTGGCAAAGATCAGCAGACATGGCCACTGTATTTGCCACAATTAAACTGCCTTCTTTTCAGCTTGCTGCTAATCACTTGATATGCTTTAACGAAGGCTAATCTGAAGACGACTCACTGCAGTGTTGAAAATAACATCTCTTTCTTAAATCTTGTGGTTGAATTTCTCTGTATTAAGTCTGAACATTGAAACTGATACTTTCTTGTCATAGAAGCCCCGCCAAACTGTAAAAGTAAGTGATGCCTGGCATTATTGAACAAGAAATTATGTAGACAAGAGACATATCTCATCATCCATCACAACAATTAGAAGAGATAGGTATAAGGTCAGTGTAAACCCACTCTTTCCTTTTCAATTGCTTCGTAGTTAATATACAGGACCCACAAAGAAACCGACATCCCTCAATTCCGTCACTATCTTTAATCTTCGTTATTCTCTGGCTAAAAATAGTTGTTACTTGGTCCTTCTCTACAAATAAGATCAGTGCTTGTCTTGTGGCCCGGATTCCAGAAATTTTGGGTCCACAGATTGTGACCGAAGATGAGTCACCATATTTACATTGACACTGTTCTTTTTCTTTTTCCCTTGGAGAAAAGGAGGCCCCCCGGGCCCCGCGCGGGGGTGGGGGGAGTTCTGTTTGTGGGGGCGGGGGGGGGGGGTGGTTTATAGATATGAACAATGTTGACCAGTTGTCCCTGATGCTATGTATGCTTCTAACGTACAGTGAGCTTTTCTCCAGTATTTCTTGGGGATTCCCGGGATGAATGAAGCATTGGGATTTTCCTTTGATTTCATGCCAGGTTTTGGTTTACCGCATTGATCTTTTGAAATTGGGTATGTTTGTGTCTCTATGACGGGACAAAAAAAAAGTTGCAAGGAAGAAATTCAAAGGGTGGAAATTCTAAATTTATATGCTTCAGGCATTCATGCTGAGGGCCAAAGATCACATAGTTGATAATATGTAGGGTTGCTTTCCAAGATTATGGATTTTAGGAATAGATTATGAGAAGAATAGATTATGGAGAATAGATTTTGGGGAAAAAGTGATTTTAAAAATTGAAGATATTTGGATGATTAGTAGTAGAATTACTTTTCCATAGACAATTTAAAAAGGATATAAACTAATATGATAATTACATAAAGAATAAATTTAATTTTAAATTTTTTTATTTAAATGATTACAAAATAATACATATACATATGTATTTGAGTAAAGTAAAAATTTACAATATTTACCTAAATTTTAATTTTTTTCTCACTGAAAACTTTATTAGAGTTAATCAATCTAGATGACTGTCGAAAAATATGGAAGATGATAATTTTTATTGATAAATTCATTTTTTCCTCAAAATTTTAAAATAAGAAATTAAAATTTTAGATTTTAAATAGTATTTATTTTTACTTTTTTTTAATAAAATTTAAATTATTAATAAAAATATACTATAGTTTACAAAGTGTGTAACCACTTATGACAAAAGTGAAGTGTGTAATAAATGTTAAATTGACGCTTTCAGCTGTGCTAGGTAGATTGTACTAAAACCATGGTTTTATCCTTAAAACCATGATTTCAATGCAAGAATCGATTTTTTATGTTTGAGGATTATTTAAGAAAAAAATGAAGGAAACCGTGGTTATATTTTAAAATCAATTTTATAACCTACATGTCAAATACACACTAAGCAGGGAAGCATACAACTACCTCACAACATCCTTATTTGCCTGAAGAAAAGGACATATCAACATGTTCTCCCAAATTCTCCCATGTAGCAGCTATTAGTTTTTTCTCTTCCCCTTACTTTCTGTAATGGTGAGCTTTCTCTCATCTGCAATTGGGCCTGGTTTGATTTTCACTTACTTGCAGAAATTATCGAGATGTCTATATATATAATATAAAAAAAAAGGTCTTAAAAATAGTTAATTAGTATGGATCTATTGTTATTTTGTGTATTAAAATTTGTTATTTATATATTATTTATTTATTTATTATAGGACTTTTATCATGAACTGTACATGAGACTTAAACTACTATGTGTTATAAAATGTTTAAAGGTTGATTTGATGATTAGGTGTGATTAGTGAAGCACGTTTATCTTTTGCCCCTGTCATGTGGTATTGAAAAGCCATGAGAAAGTAATGGGACGGATATGTGGTTGGCCAGTCTTCAAGTTTGAGGGTACAATTTAAGCGTTGACAGATAAACAATTAATTATTGGAGCCTTATGCGTAACTTATGCTTCCCACACGGCGCTGTACTGCCTGTAATGGCTCCACTTTATATTTGGTTACTTTGAGTTTTTGACGGACATTGCTATAATCGGCATAAAATAGATTAGTCGATTTTTATTTTATTTTGAAAATTTCTAGTTATTCAAAGTTTCGTCTCATATATATATATATATATATATATATATATCATTCTTTAGTGCTTTCATAAATTTTAATTTTGGTAATTACATCAGCAAAAACTGATAAAATTTTATTATGCATAAACTTATTTAAATTAACTTTTGGAGAATAGATTTTATGAACAATAGATTTTGGGAAGAATAAATTTTGAAAATAGAGATGTTTGGATGATTAGTAATAGAATTACTTTTTATATTAATAAATTATAAAAAATGGTATGATTTGGTTAAAAATAGGATAGATGAGATAGGGTAGAGAAGAAAGAGGAGATAGAGAGAGGGTAGAGAAGAGATAAAAGAGAAGAGATAGAGTGGAGAAGATAGATGAGAGAAAAGAGATGGTAGAAAAGAGAGATCAGATAAGAGAGATGATATAAGAAAAAAGTAAGGATAAAATAGTAATTAGATAATCCATAATCTCTTTTACTATTCTAAAGGCTAATTTCAATAATTTATTTAAAATTATATTTTTAAACCATAATTTTTACTAAAATCATTTTTAAATAAATATAATTGTTTGTTTAAAAAAATTTAAATTTTTTTTATCTAAAAAGATTTTTAGATAAATATAATTATTTATTTTAAAAATAAATAAATTTTTTTTATCTAAAAATATTTTTTAAACCATAATATTAAACACACGCTAAGCTGATCATCACCACATTATTCTAGGGCCAATTATAATTTGTGAATCACTTTGATCAACAAAGTTGATGAAATTAAGTGTTTTTTTTCATTTTTAGAATTTTTAAGAAACAAAAAAGAAAAGAATGAATATGAAGTAATGAAGGTTAGCTACACCAATTAAGAGGGGAAGGGGAACTCCTCCCGTGATCCTTGAATATTAAAGTAAGACCGGTGAGAACTGAGAATCCAACTGGATAATAAAAACCCAGAAAGTTCCATGCACGCGTTCCTTAATTACTGGTGGGAGTTAGAAAATGGCGGAAGAATATTTATTTCTTAAAAAATAAAAACAAAGATTTAACTTTTAATATCATACTAAAAATAAACTATAAGTTCATTTTAAAATATTTATAAATTATTAACAAGATCTAGATGTATCATAACTCATCACAGTTAAAAGGGGTAGAATTAACAGCCAGAAATCTTGAAAAGATACTCAGTGTTATTGGGTGAGAAGTTTAGACAGAATCAGGGTGATTTAGAGGAAGGAAAAGGTGATTAAATGGTAAAGAGAGTAGATTAGAAGAAACATAATGATGAAGAATGGTATAAAGGAAAAAGGTTGGGTGGGTGTTACGCAAACAGGACGGGAAGCATCATAGCGTCCTTACTCATGAGTCGCTGCAGCAGCATGTAATGTAGTAAAAGTCTCTCTCCAATAAGCTCTCTTTCACCATCACGCTCTAAAGTCATCTCTATTACGTACATTTCAAGCACAGCCCCCCTCCCCGATCTCATTCATCCAGCAAACAAGTGCAGAGGAGGAGGTTCACTCTTTTTCTCACCCCACAACAATCATTTCTTTAGGAATTTCCCTTTTGTTTCTTACATTTTTTATTGATTAGGAATTTCTATTAATATAATACCATTTATCTTTTTTAAATTCTGCTCACTTCATTCCCTCTCTAAAAGAAGCTTTCTCTTTCCTCAGCTTCCTGTTGCAAAAGGTAGTGAGAGAGTGAGAGAGAGGGAACTGAAGCAGTGGAGTCCTGAATTAGTTATTCCGGTGGGAGAATTCAGATAGAAGGAGAGCAGAGAGAGAGAGAGGGAGAGCGATGGGCGGGGTAACATCGTCTATGGCGGCGAAGTTTGCCTTCTTCCCGCCGAATCCACCGTCCTATAAATTGGTAACTGACGAAGTTACTGGGCTTCTGCTTCTCAGCCCTTTTCCTCACCGTGAGAACGTTGAAATTCTCAAGCTGCCCACTCGTCGTGGCACCGAGATAGTAGCATTGTACATCAGGCATCCCATGGCCTCCTCTACTCTCCTCTATTCTCACGGTAATGCCGCCGATCTAGGCCAGATGTACGACCTCTTCATTCAGCTCAGCATCCACTTACGCGTCAATCTCATGGGGTACTCTTTCCCTTTTGTCTATCCCGCGTTACTTTTGGTGACTTTTCTCTCCCATACTTTGTCATTTTTGGTTTCTGTTTACTCTGTTTTCTTAAGCTACGATCCTGAGATTAAGTAACAATGGGGTTACCTTAATTTCGGTCGTAATTGTTGTTTAATGTTCATTAGCATCAAAGGCTTAATTGAAAAGTGTGGAATTTGTCGATCATTTAAGATGACTCTGGGAGTGACTTCTTCGCGGATGAATTGTTTGATTTCATGGACAAAGAATTGATATTATTTCGGTTTTGTCGTAATGCGGAGTTTTCTCTATCTTTAAAACGTGCGATCCCATTGCATCCATAACCACTGTCACTTTTACTTCTGTAACTCTATTGATACATGCTTCGACAATTATGTTCGTACTCCAATCATCATCCTCATTTCTGGTTATCACTTGGTAAAATTGGTCAAATTCGTTTACTACCTTTTGTTGGAGAAAAATTTCTGGAGTTATATCTCACTTGTGCTCTTCTTGAAGTTTGAGGTTTTAAACTGCAGTTCTTATTAACACTTTCTACAATTGTGTAGCTACGATTATTCTGGGTACGGCCAGTCATCAGGGAAGGTTTGTAAGATATGAAATACTTGTTTGCATTTGTGTTTGTGGCGGTTGAGCAAATAACGTCAACTGAAGGCCATAATTTTCTTGAACTGCAGCCAAGTGAGCAGAATACATACGCAGATATTGAGGCTGCATATAAGTGTTTAGAAGAAAGCTATGGCACAAAGCCTGAAGACGTAATTCTTTACGGGCAATCTGTTGGCAGTGGCCCTACTTTGGATCTTGCAGTTAGATCGCCTCAATTGAGAGCTGTTGTTCTGCATAGTCCCATACTTTCTGGCTTAAGGGTCATGTATCCAGTAAAGCGAACTTACTGGTTTGACATATACAAGGTATTTAATTTCTAATAAGATATGAAAATTTTTAATCAAATATTCCTGATTTAGAGTAACGTAAATTCCTTAATCTTATCTAACACTACTTTGTGATATGCTCAGAACATCGACAAAATCCCACATGTTAATTGTCCTGTTCTCATAATTCATGTAAGTACACATTGCAAGATATTTTTTAATTCTATCATATTTATCTGCGCCTGTAATTGAGTGTTGGGCTTAGCTTGAGATTGAGTGCCTCCCATCCTCCTGTATAGTCTGAAATGGTGCTTCATGCTAACATTGGTGAGATCTAGTTTGTATGCTTGCCATACAGGCTTTGATAAATACCTTGTAGGGAACCTTCTGTTTTATATGATATCTCCTGCTTATACTATTTGCTAAACTGGAAAAAGTTGTGCATAAATTATCTACAATCTTTGAAGCTCTTTTTGCCTCTCTTTCGTATAGCCCGAATCTAATATTTTTAGCAAGAAATGCACTAATTAGCTGGTAGGAATGTTTGAAGTTCAGACTATAGATATTTAGTTGACACTAAGTTGTTGGCCATCAGTATTTCTTTTTCTCATTTAGTAGATGGTTGAAATATAAACAAGGTTTATCTGTCTCAATATGATATACTCACAAATATTTATAAAGTGATGAATCAGAAATTTTGGGATTGTGATTACCACCATTCATATATCTTGTAGGGAACTTCAGATGAAGTTGTAGATTGCTCCCATGGCAAGCAACTATGGGAACTGTGTAAAGAGAAGTATGAACCGCTGTGGCTCAAAGGAGGTAAGCACTGTAATTTGGAGCTGTATCCTGAGTATATCAGGCATCTAAAGAAGTTTATAGCCTCTGTTGAGAAGTATCAATCCCAACGATACAGTTTTAGGATGAGCAAAGATCAATTTGAACAGCCTCGAAAGAGTACTGATATACTTGAAGTTAGTAGAAAGAGCACTGACCGGAGAGAGAAACCAAGGAAGAGCACAGATAGGCCAGAAAAACTGAAAAGTTTGACTAATAATGTTGATAAGCTAGAGAAATTACGAATTTCCTTTGATCATGTGGAAAGGTCTCGGAGAAGTGTAGATTGCCATGAGAAGTCTCGAAAAAGCATCGACCTTCAATTGGAAAAGGCACGGAAGAGTGTTGACCGGCTGGATAGAATTAGGACTGGATAATTCTTATTATAACCAAATTAGATTCTTGTATTGGTTGGCTTTCTGGAATTTTCCCCTTCTTTTTTATATCAAAGATCTACTGGTTGTGTAGTATGGTTTATGAATATATATTAATAACAATTTGCATCACAAGAAGAGTTTGCCTTTACATTGGGATTCACTTTTCATTTATATTATCACGCCTTATCGTGTATTGTGTACCACACGAGCCCTTAGAAGGTTTGGCCTTTCTTCCCCTTCCTCTGTGAATTTCTTGGAGTCTTGTCAATTTTACGCTTTAAACTCTGAAGTAACAGTTCAGTTCATAATTTTTAAAAGCCAGAAAACCTTATCAATATGAAATTACACTTTCTCTCTTTATTCTAGGTATATATCTATCGCTTTGTATAAATTAAAGTGGCAAAATAATACATGATAAAAAAGAGTTAACTCTTCTGTTGGCCTGAGATTTTGGTGAGGAAAAGCAGTGCAGAGGCACACAGTCCTTCTGGTTGCTGCACATACACAGCTAACGCCTACTGTTATACTTTCTTGGAACCACAAATGCAATATATGCTAGTCATTTCTGCTGCAAGAAAACATTATCTTCCATAGCCTTAGATCATCTGCTCGCTGTATTCAACTATGGCCGATGGGGGAAGGCGGCCGGTGCATATCTCGTGCACGGTTGAGAAGAGGGGAAACGACTCTAGCCATCCCCTATGCGCTAGAACCGCATAAACTTCTCTTACAGTGGAGACACCCTAGGTGCAAGAAACTTGAGTTAGGACACCAACAGAAATAATTGTACAGAGACATAATTGCAACTGGTTCTGAATATGGTCAATGCACATGATTTTACAGTTTGTAGTAGATGGTTTCATGTCATGTACCTGCAACTTTTGCCCCTGCAGCATCTCTGCTTCAACTCATCAAAAGACCTATAAGAAAAGAAACAGTAACGTAGGACAAAGAAAGAATTATCCTTTTCTCACCAGAGAGATACCTTTGAATGAGGTAAAAAATCAACCTCTTCCCTCCATTCTTTGCAAAAGCCTCAGCAACTTTCCTGTTTCTTCCACCCACTGCCACAAAAGATATGGTTTTAATAAATACCAAGGAAGCCATGAGGGGCAAAGTGAAGTCAGTAAACTTCCTCACAGCACGTTGTGATAAGGTCAGCTACACCGCAACTCTCACAAAAAGTGCTGTCCTTAACAGATGGAAACAACAGCTTCGAAAATGCCTTCATTTCTCTCAGATCAAGTCGCATGATTGCTGCCTAAGCACATATTTTTTAGCAAAATCAGATAGAAAATAAGGATCCAGTTTTCGAAACCTTCTGAAGATTACATCTTTGAAACTTACTTTTGTATTATTTCCCATTTCCAAGCCATCAACAAAACCTGTCCCATTTGTGTTTTATTCTTGGTCATTTACAAAAGTTAAAAATGAGAACAGAGTACAGTATTGTACTACAAACTACAAACCTGCAGCCAAGGCCACAACATTTTTCAGAGCACCACGCAGTTCCACTCCTTCAACATCCTGGACCTATTTTTACGTAAAAAAAAAGAAAATCTTAATATCCTAGAATTGTTAGAAAGTACTCATTAAATATGACTGATAAGGCATTCGTTATCTAAATTGTTTGTGCCATGTCATTATCTGGATTTAGTAGTTTCAACAAGTTTTGTTGTCCATCAATTAGAGGATGTGATGCCCTCACAGCTGTGACAATGAAATAGGGAGTCTTAAAACAATTGAACCCATCTTTCTGCAACATCCTTGTTCTGCCTGTATCCAACTGTTGCTTCACTAAATTTCTCTACGGCTATCTGTATATGTAAACAAAATTATATAGAAAACAGACAAGGAGCATTATGTTTTTATCACAGATATTGCCTAAGGTTCTAAATTCTCATTACCTCATTTGCTATGTTGGCTCCCATAAGAACAGAACAATTGATTCCTAGTTGCTCGGAGATGAGACTAGAAATCATGCATGGGCCTTCCATCTTGACCTCCATACCTTTCACAAGGGAAATAGCCTCTGCATCTGTCCTTATTTTCCCAGTTAACTTCTTGCATATTCCTTCCATGAATTGATGTGGGGTCACAAACACCTTCACTACATAATTACCCAGTCACAACAGCTTTCAATTTAATAAAAGTGATTAGTGAATAGTGCCCCATATGCTTGTGAAAAAGAAAGATATTACCACCTGCATTTCAAGGTCTGGATCATCAACTACGTTTTTTCCAAGCTTAATTCCGGGGAGATATTTAACATTCTCCTGTGTAAATAGAGAGTAGGACACATTATTGGAGAGATATATTGCATGCACGACAAGAGTGACACACGTCTTTTGCTTACATTAGTTCGATTGATCACATCTGTGAGTTTCTCGCCACTCGGTAACGTCTCCTCGAACACCCACATCCTCACTTCATCTAATTAATCGCACCAGATTCAAGATTTTACAGAAAGCATAAGATGAATTATGAGATTCAGTGAGAACAGAGAAGGACATAGAAAATTACCATGAAAGGAGTGTAGGGTTAGGGTATTGGAGTCGATAAGCTTAGCAGCAACACTGCCCCAGTTGCCACTTCCAATTACAGTAACTTGGGATGTGTATGAAGCATTATTCCCAGCACTGTCGTGTGCTGGGGCCATATTGAAGAACAGTTCGAAAGAGAGAGAAATGGATGGATGGATGGATGGTACACAGAGACAGAGAGTTCAGAGGAAGAGCATGGGGCTGAATAAAAGGGAAGAGAAGGCCTCATTGGGGGCGGAGATCAAAACACACACTTAGTCGTAAACAATGTTGATCAATTTTCAAGTTTAAAGCTGGCGATACCCTCGATGTTTATCACTCAGCTTTTGTGCCTTTGATAGCTACGTGAAAATTATGTCCAATTCGTGAATTAGTGCATGCAAATGCAACAAAAATTACGTCTTTTTGTTTCCTTTTTACTTTGGCTTCCTCGGATTATGGGTGTCTTGAAGCGATATAGGGCGAAATCTCTGTTTTTTTTATAGATGATAGTTATATGTCTCATTTTCATTTACCAATTGAACCTTGAGATAGATAAGTTTTTTTTTTTTTAATGTTAAACTAAACTATGAGTACTTGGAAACCTACATGAACAGAGTCATCATTTGTTTTGGGCTAGTAACAGAGTCATCATTTGTGGTTGGCTTTGCCATCTTGAAAACCTTGTGATATTTGGATCCTTATGGTACTAAAAAAGTAGGTTGGTTGGCATTTACAGTAACATTTTCCAGCTTGTTCCATCAAGTTCAAGTGTAATAATTACATGTTTTGGACCGCCTTTTCAGTTGTGATCAGTCGTAAGCAACACACAACGTTATCGATGATCACAGATATAATAATTTTACTTGTTCTGTACTGAATGGGGATCTAAAGTTAAAAGTATAGTGAAAAATTAAGGTTGGGGAAGAAAGAATAAAAATAGACAAAAAATTAATTATTTAATATAAAAATTAATTTATTAATTAAAAAAATTAAATAAATAAGTTAAATTATAATTAAATTTAAATTTGTAAGATAAATTCATATTAATCTACTTAAATTAATTAATTCTTATATTAAAGAGTAAATTGAATATTTATTAACTAGAATCACATAACTGTTATAAATGGAGATGATTTAAATTAGTTTCTTACTAGTTAGTTAGGAAAACAGAACTCATTTACCATGAGAACATACACACATTTGCATGCGAACTTGTGAAATGTGTTCCGCAGTCAGTGGGGAAAAGCGAGAATTATATGAGCATACGGGGACTGTTCTGCGATAAGGTATCTAAGCTGGCACATAATGATTGTGTGTTTGATTTTCGTAAAACTAAAATTTTAAAATAATTTTTTTACCTCAATTATAATTTTAAAAAATTTTAAAATAAATAATTATATTTATTTTAAAATATTTATAGACTAAATTATAATTTTAGATAAATTTCTAATAATAATTTTTGAGTAAAAGAAAAAATTTATAAGTTACTCAATTATTATTTTTTCTATTTTTTTATTATATCTATTATTTTGTCGCTGTTATTGTCACTTCTCCTCTGTCTCTAACCTTTTCCTCTATTATGTGCAACCTCTTCGAGGTCAAGAGACGCTTTGCTAGTGGAGGTCAAGAGATGATAGAAATCATAGAGATCAGAGATAATAGAGGTAGAGAGACAGTAGAAGCCTTGGATGGCTGAAGATGATGAAAAGTTATCAATTTTTTTATCTCATACATTTTTAATAATTTACTAATTCTAAAATTATTATGATAATAATAATAATCTAAGTACTCATTTATTTATAATCAATTTTTTTTTATAATCTCTTTTTTTAAAAAAAACTTATCTAAAAATATTTTAAAATTATTTTTTTATAAACTTTTATCTAAAATTCAATCTAAAGAAAGTAACAGAGAGAACATGTGAATGAGGTTATGAACAAGCTGCGGTGTGGGAATATTAACGAGTAAAAAGTCAAAGACAGCAATCATATTATTACATGAGGGGTCGAGAAAAAATGTCCCAATTATAGAAGTGGCAAATTCAGTACCTTCAATTGGCCCAAAGGTGAAAATAAAGTGTTGTGTCACCCAACTAACACGCACAAACGATAAAGCTATTTGGTTGTTTGTTTATTGGTACGTACTGCTATTACACTACTCTCTCCCTTCACTAGTTCTTTCATTTACGTACGTGTGTTATTACAAGACAAAACAACTACTAATGACCCACGAATTTAATGTGATTACGTACGTACTACTATTACTCCTACATGGTTAAACTAAAACTACTGAAACTTCTGAAACTTATATTAGGCTTGTGAATGAAGTGGGTTTGGATCAGCCTTTGTTCCTGAACATGCCAGGAACCAGAACCAGAATAAGACTTTTACGTGGTGGACCTAACCAAACCAACTTGGTAACAGAGGTCAACCGATCTGACTTGAGGAGCTTGAATATTTTCATTGCATGGTATATATGTAACGGTTTCAAACCAACTCTTGCCTCCATGCCGGCGGTTTCATCAGTGGGAAAAATACAAGGAATCAAAACCAGAAATTACGATAATATGGACCCCACTTAGTCCTATTAATCACGCCATTACTCTCGGCTTTTCTTCCTTTAAAACCCCTTCTTCACCTGAATCCCCCACCTCTTCCACACTTTGTTCATTACAAACTCATCAGAACAAACATGGCTCGCCTCGTCGCTGCTTGCTTTGTTCTTTTCTCTTTCTCTCTCATTGTTTCCTGCGTCGCAGTTCAAGACCCTGAGCTAGTTGTACAAGACGTACAGAGGTAATTAATTAATTAATCAGCATTATTTCAGTACTGAGTAGTTATTAATTAGCTGCAACGAATTAATGGTCTCACTTACATTGTCGTTATTATTATCATTACAGAATAATCAATACGTCTAGGAGAAATTTGGGGTATTTATCATGTGGAACCGGAAACCCCATTGACGACTGCTGGAGGTGCGACCCGAACTGGGAGAGGAACCGGCAGAGGCTGGCCGATTGCGCCATTGGGTTCGGCAAGGACGCCATCGGCGGAAGAAACGGTCGAGTTTATGTGGTGACAGACTCCGGCGACGACGACCCGGTGAACCCTAAGCCAGGAACTCTGAGACACGCCGTCATACAAGACGAGCCGTTGTGGATTATCTTCAAGAGAGACATGGTGATAACCCTAAAGCAAGAGCTCGTTATGAACTCCTTCAAGACCATCGACGGAAGAGGAGCGAGCGTTCACATTGCCGGCGGGGGATGCATAACGATACATTACGTGAGCAACATTATCATCCACGGCATTCACATTCATGATTGTAAGCCCACCGGACACGCCGATATCAGAGACTCTCCTCACCACTATGGGTGGTGGACGGTGTCGGACGGCGACGGAATCTCCATATTTAATTCCAGACATGTCTGGGTTGACCACTGCTCACTCTCTAATTGCCGCGACGGTCTCATTGACGCCATCCATGGATCCACTGCTATCACTATCTCCAACAACTACATGACCCACCATGATAAAGTCATGCTCTTGGGCCACAGCGATTCTTACACTCAGGACAAGAACATGCAGGTCACCATCGCCTTCAACCACTTCGGAGAAGGCCTCGTCCAGAGAATGCCAAGGTACGTGTATACATATATATAATGAAGCTTGACTATCTGAAACTCAGATTTGTGGTTTAATGGTGGAATAATTATATTGTTGCAGGTGTAGGCACGGGTATTTTCATGTGGTGAACAATGATTATACACACTGGGAAATGTATGCGATTGGAGGGAGTGCGAATCCTACGATAAACAGTCAGGGAAATAGGTTTCTGGCACCGGATAATAGGTTTAGCAAGGAGGTGACGAAGCACGAGGATGCTGCAGAAGGAGAGTGGATGAACTGGAATTGGAGATCAGAAGGTGACTTGTTCTTGAACGGAGCTTATTTCCGGCAATCTGGAGCGGGAGCTTCTTCAAGCTACGCTAGGGCTTCAAGTCTCAGTGCGAGACCTTCTTCTCTCGTTGGCTCCATGACCATGACTGCTGGTGTACTCACGTGCAGGAAGGGAGCTCGTTGCTGATATATAATTAATCACTTAAGGAAATATATAACCCTGTTGGGAAAGAAAGAGGAAGACTTAGAACCAGAAAAATCAGTTTTTTTCCTGGAATATAATTGGCTTTCATTTTCCACCAGTTGTTTAGTTATTTATTTAATTTTACGTACAAGTTATACAACCTCTAGCCTTTTCTTTTCAAAAGCAAAGTGCGGTAAGTGTTGTTGGTTTTGATTCAATGATATATTTCAACTTTTCATGTGCACACCTATATTCTCTTACTTCAGAGCAGGCACAACACAAAGCTTCTTTTCATCTGCTTTCTGCTCACTCAGTCTAACCCATCTATGTATGTTCTACTATATATATGTATATTCTCCTTAGCGAGCTATATGTTTATATGAAGAAGGGAACATTATTCAATTCATATGGATGATGAGATGAAATAGTTAATATTGAAAGTAAGAAGCTGAGGATGATTCAGTCCATTTCTGTGCATTATTACGTACGTACGTCTTTATTCAGTTCCGACAAAGCTGTACTAAAGGTGTCGTTAACAATCATGTGAGAAGGGGAAAAAGTCAGCATCATATATATATATATATATATATATATATATATATATGAGAAACAAGCTTGCTCTCCTAACTTGAGAAAAATAAAATGGAAAATTTGGAGTGGGACACTTTCTGGCGTCAATCGTGGAGCGAGAGATTATTGCATGGTGGGGTCAAAGGTATCTTATATATATATATATAATTATATATATCTGTGTGTGTGGGGTTGGGGGTGGGGACATGTTTGGAAACCATGAAAATTATAGTTTTAGGAGCTTTTTGGGCAAACTTTAATTTAGATAAATTTTAAAATAAATAATCATATTTATCTAAAAGAGTTTTTAGATAAAATCATAATTTCAGATAAGATAGTAGAACTAATTTTTAAAATAATAAAAGAACTTATAAATTACCCATTTATTATTTTGCCCTAATTTTTTTCCATTATCTCATCTTCTCTCTTCTTCTTCTTCACGTCGATTTCACTGTGTTGATACCCTCTATGTCACCATCGTCATCGTCATTCGTGGATCGTTAATCACTGCTTGCCATCGTTGCTCGCCGTAGGTCATTGCAAACTGTGGGTTGTCGGTCGTTGCAAGTCATAGGTAGCATTCTCTCTATCATCACCTTTGTCTCTGTCGGTCACCTCCATCCGTTGCACCCTCTATCCGTCGTCACTGGGAAAGAAGTGAACAATAGTCTTAAATAATATAATTTAATTTTTTATTTCATACTATTTCTGATAATTTACTAATATAAAAAGTTATTCAGAAAATAATATCTAAATATTTATTTATTTAAAATTATTTATTTTTATAAATTATTCTCTAAAAAATATCTAAAAAATATTTTTTAAAAATCTATTTAAATACGCGCGCGCATATATATATATATATATTATTATTATTATTATTATTATTGCGAGAGAGGTTTGAACTTGGAGGATGGTCATGTGGCGGGACTCATCCATCCATCACGTCTACAAACATGCACTCCTTAATCCCTTTGTTACAAAATACACTCCCTTCAGTCCTAATATACTCCATTTAAAAAACAAACATCACTCCATTTATAATATACTCTCTTCATTCTTAATTATAATAAAAGCTAATTATTTTTTTAAAAAATTAAAAAATAAGTTAAATAAATTAGTTAATTATAATCAAATATAACTCTTTAAAATAAATTCATATTATATACACTTTAATATAATCTATCTAAAGTAATCAGTTAATTATTATATTAATTATAATTAATTAATTAATTTAACTTTCTACATCTATAAAAAACTAAACTAGTTCTTCTTATGATGGAAAATAGTATATAATATCTCACTCCATCATTATTCTTTTTTTATTTTTGTGTCATATGATTTATATAATTGATATCACCTAATAGAATAAAGCTAATAAACAACATTATTGAACAATTGTCCAAGGACTGTGGAGCCTTTTACGGGATCAACCTTTCAGAGTTTTCATATAAAATTCATCTGCGCAGGGTCCTCATGTTTAAAACATCCATCATTAATGAATTAATAAAAAAATTAAGATTATATTATTATCGTGGTGCAGTGCTATATGATCAATTTTAATTTAAAGAAAATGAAAATAAATCTAAAAAAAACTAAACTTGATGAACTGGCGTCGTAAAACTATCAACTTTTTACAAAGCCACCCATATAATTTTCAAATACAGATAAAATTAAAAAAAAGAAGTGACAACAATAATTAAAATTATATAAAAAAAGAGAGTGAAAAAGGTAAAATTAACCAGCGTTGGAGATTAATAACTGTGAGAGAAAGACGAGGAGTCTAAGTAATGTATCCACCACAGGCTATTTGGTCATCGGTTATTTGGTCCCCTCCCTCTTCAGCACCTTCACCGTCCCTCGTCGACGAACGCATCACATACTACGACCTTCCCGATGACGTCGACACTCCCTCGCCATCTGGTTCCAACGCCGCATCCCCCGGCCCGGATGGTTTCGTCGACTACGACGCTTCTGATCGCTTCTAGATGCTGCTTCCTCTATCGGCCGCCCATGCATGGATCGATGCATGATATGGTTTATTATTATAATTAATAAGTCCTTATTTTATATACGTACGTTTAGGGTATATATAGAGTCTCACAATCATGCATGTAGTTTCTTTTTCAAACTGAGAAACCAAATCCCTTTGATAGATTCTTGTATTTATATATACGTACCACGAAATAACATCGGATCGATGCATGTATTGTACAGCCCACAGGTCATTTAAAATTATATATGCCATTTTTTGACTTAATTATTTTCATTCCCCCTATTACTCATAATTGTTCCCAATATTCATGCCTTTGATTTCTTTTTTGTCGTTTATTTTCGTTTTCTCATGTCTTTGTATAAGAAGGAAACAAAAATCCACCAAACCATAACTGATATTTTTCCCGATTCAATAACCAATTTAATTTTGGAAACATTACCTCGAAGCTGCCGCCCATATAATTCCCTGTATATGATGAACGTATTATTTATGTCAAATTGTTTTGGGTTCAATAGAATAAAAATTTCAACAACACATATAAAATAAAAATAAAAGTGGGTTCAATAGAAAAATGAAAAATCAGCGCAAATTAAGGGGGGAGGCAGAAAGATAAAGAAAATATATTTAATAGTATTAATAAATATACTTTGAGAAAGTAAAATTGCAAGGGCATTTGGTCTAGTGGTATGATTCTCGCTTAGGGTGCGAGAGGTCCCGAGTTCAATTCTCGGAATGCCCCCTATCTTTTATTATTTTTTTCCGTTTTCCGAAGGAAAAAGGCGATGACAGAGCGTGGGAATGACGACAGAATTGGGGAGCAGCAGACCGGTTTCAGATCTACAACACGGGTTGCTTCCACCATCATTCTCTCTTTCATTTCATATTTCAGAAGCCTAAATTCATATATTGAATTTTTATCAATGGAATATATATTGAATTTGTTTTTTGCTAAATAATATATATTGAATTTTGACAAATCCATGAATTTTTATACCAGGTTCCTTTTTAACCCCTCTATGTTGCACGAGTTTCCTAACTTCTAAAGCAGGCTTCTCCTTCCTAGCTTCATTGTAGATATTGTAAAGAAGCACAAAAGATGCAGCGGCTTGAGGTTCAAGCTCTATTACTCTGTCTGCAACACGTTTTGCCATGACGGTGTCTTGCTGAACTCTGCAAGCACTTAACAAGGCACGCCATGGCACGCCATAATACTGGATCATTTTCAAAGCAAGAATCAAAGATAAAATTCTGGGCATCTTCTAACCTCCCAGCACGACCCAACAGGTCAACAATGCAAGCACTGTGCTTTACATTGGCGGCTATCTCATAATCTTTCTTCATGGTCTCAAAGAATTGTAGTCCTTCTTCAACAAGACCTCCATGGCTACAAGCAGAGACCCCAAGAAATGTGATTTGATTAGGTTCAATTCCTGTAGCAATCATCGACTTAAAAAGTTGTAAAGATTCTCTAGCGCATCCATGTTGTCCGGGGCTACACATCATCAGAGACAAGGATACCAAATCTGGACTCACTATCTCTTGAAACGTCTGCTTAGCCAAATCGATGTCTCCGGACTTGGCATACATGCAAATCTGAGAATTTTGAACAATGGTAAAATTGGCAATCCAGATTTTAATGCAAAACTCTGAATCTGCCCTCTAGAACTTGCCGTGGCCATATCTGCACAAGCACCCATCACACTAGATATGATAAATTCAGCTGGTTTAATTCCAGATGCCAAGAGTTGATGGAACAAAAACATGGCATTTTCAAACTGTCCATTTTGAACAGAACCTGCAATCATGGATGTCCATGAGACAACATCCAACTCAGGAGTTGACTTGAAACACCTTAGCCCGTCTTCAATTGAACCTGAAAACGAGTACAAATCTACTAGAGCGTTGCCAATGAACTCATCAGACTGAAGATTGTTTTTACAAATTTGAGCATGAATTTTCTTTCCAACCTCAAAAGTTTCACCACCCATACAAGTCTTAAGTATGCTTGAGAATGTAAATTTGGAGGGCTTCATTCCTTGCCTTTTCATCTCAGAGAAAAGATGAAGTGCTTCTCGTGCATATTCAATGAAGTTAATTTCAGCTTGCAGGAAGCCAGCAGTCATAGCATTATACATGATAAGATTAGGGTTCGGTGTAAACTTGAAAATTTGAATAGCATTGAGTAAGTTTTCAGTCTTCGCACACATATCGAGCAATGCAGTCCCTGTTCAAACCGAGCTTGACTGTGTATCCATGGAGCATTTCACCAGATCGATTCAAATTATTGGTGCAGCATGCCTTAAGTATACTTCCTAAAGTATAGCTACTCAACATCAACCCAGATAGATGCATTTTCACAAGGAGTTCAAAAACCTCCTCGTTGACACCTGCTCGAACATAACCAGCAATAATTGAATTCCAAGAAAATTCATCCCGGACTGTGGAAGTCTCAAACAACAATCTCGCCTGCTCAGTCTGGCAGCATTTTGAGTACATTCAATAGGAGAATTAACCAAAACAACTTGATCACTCAATCCACCCACAATAACCAAACTGTGAATTAGCTTACCAGATTGTACATCCCCAGTGTGACCGCAAACCCCCAGAGCACCCGCGCAGGTAAACTTGTCAAGTTTAAGACCACCCATTCTAGCCTGAAAGAAAGCACCCATGACCTTATCATGCATACCCCTCTGGGAATACCCAGAAATTAATGAGTTATATGAGATGAGATTGCGTTTGGTCATTTTGTCAAACAGGTTTTGAGCATTACATAATTCACCTCATTTGCTGTACATACATATAGAAGATTGTTTAGTAAGAATAAACAGGGTTGAAATGCAGTCTTGATCATATGTGCATGAGCAAGTTTTCCATGTATCAGAGATCCAGTTTTAACGGATGACCGAATTAATTTGGGGTAAGTAACAGAGTCTAAGAACAAATAGGAGAGAGAAGGTTGGAAATGCGCAGGTATTGTGGTGATGGGCTGTGGAAATGCGCTGTGTGGTTTTTTATCGAGATAGAGAACATCAGCGGAGTCCATGAGAGAAGGAAAATTAAGGTCTCGAGGCTTCAGTTGCAGAACCGTCTTAATTTTTAATTATAAAAGTTAATTATTTTTTTAAAAATAAATTAAAAAAATTAAAAAAATTAATTAATTATAATTAATATAAAAATTAGTTGATTAATTTATATATATTAATAATTATATTATATAAACTTATTTTAAAAATTTATATTTAATCATAATTCATTTATTTAAAAAAATAACTACCTGCTATAATAATTTTGGATCGGGGAGTGTTTAATAAGGTTTTTCCGAAAGTGCCCTTAGGCTAAACGACAAGACGTTTGGATTATGCAGTCTAAATCAATCTACGCAAAAATGTCTTCAAGCTTTTATATGTACTCAAGCACAATCTCTTGGGTGTTGGATCTTTCGTCAATTATAGAAGAAATCATCGGATAAATATATAAATTTATTATTTGATGTTTTTGTAGTGTTGCATAAGAATTTCAGACATAAACATAATTTCCACCAGCATATATTTATCAGACAGGAAACATTCATAACATATATTATCAGTGTGGCAAAAAATGAGAGTCTATTGTTCCAATCCAATGCCAGAACAAGTTTATTGTTGAGTATGAACACAAACGTCCAAACGCACGAACATGAACGTGGGAATACAATTATGTGATGAACGTGGGAGTACCAATGAGTGGATGGTGCATGCATATATGGAACAAATTGATGTTAAGGATTAAGAACTACGTCCAATAATTGGGGAAGTGTATGTCGTTGTCATAGAACATGTAGGGGCTTGCCAGGTGCCTTTGTCTTCTTTTTTGTCTTAACGTTTAACTGAATCAAACCAATTTACATTTTGCATTTTATTATTATAAAGTTAGTTCTTTTCTTCTTTTTGATCCCCCATTTCTGCAAGCCTCTGACCTTAGCTTCACATGGGCTCATACCTTAAATAAGTTCTGCCGAACCGCCATTACAGAAAGTTTCTTGCTGACAAACCATAAATAATAATAATAATAAAAAAAAAGAAAAGCAAACCAATGAAAAGTTTTCTCCTTTGTTCACTCCTTGCATTTCTGCGTCTGGGTTTTACCTCAGGGCTTTACTAGAATATTCATAGGAAGAGTATTCTGTTTTAGAAGACCAACTTGCCGACCAGTGATTCATTAGGATTATGGTTGGGCCCCAAATAAATTAAGCAAGCGTGTTGGTTTATCAGTACCTACTGCCCATGTGCTTATGTGCCTTGGGAAATTTGCAAAAGGGCGGCTTCTATTTTATTCATGCCTTCTTCTTCCTTCCATTTTAATTTGTCCTTTCCACGCTTTATAGCTTGTATTTATATATGTAACCCGTTGGCCTCTCCTTCTCCATCTTCAATCTTCATCAACCTGTTTTCTTATCTTCTACAAAGCTCAGAGACAGAGAGAGAAAGATGATCAAGCTAAGGTTAATGAGGTTTAGTAGAAGCAGTTCCAAGCTGAGCAGTGGAAACAGAACACCGCCACCAACAGAAAAGGATTGTAGAAACATGAGTGAAATCAAATGGGAGCTTCGTCCAGGTGGCATGCTTGTTCAGAAAAGGGACACCAGTCAAAATGCAGGAGAAGGACTCATCACTATTAGAGTTTCAACTGTATCTCACTGGCATGACATTTCCATTGAAGCTACTTCAACTTTTGGTATGAATATAATCCCCCATTTAAAATTCACCACTTTTTGTAATCTTCTTGTTCAATTGGTTATTTCTGGCCCAAAGTTTCAGACTTCAGGCAAAATTGAGAAAACCCCACATGAGGTGTTTGACAGAAGTGGTGAATGAATTGTTTGTTGCAGGGGAATTAAAGATGATACTGTCACTGATAACTAAAATGGAGCCCAGAGAGCAGAGGGTATTGTTCAAAGGTAAAGAGAGAGATGATGTAGAATACCTACACATGGTTGGGGTTGGAGACAAGGACAAGGTTCTATTGTTACAGGATCCAGCAATTAAGGAGCAGAAGAAGAAGCTGCTTGGTCTTGCAGGAAGAAGAAGCCAACCCATTAACACTCCTTGTCGTAGCATATCAGTGTATGATTAATTTATGCTTAGTTAAATGTGATTAGGTACTAACCACCAGAGAAAAGTGAAGAGTGCTGAATATTATGATTCATCTTTCTTCTCTGTCTTAGAGATTAGAAAACTGTATATATATGTGTTTGTACTTATATTCCGTCAGTTTGAGACTTTGTTCAATTTAAAAACCGTGTAAGCTAATGCAATGCAGTGTCAGTAATGAAGAGTTTGCTCTGTTATAATACAAGTGTTGATTCCTTTTGGATTAGATATGAATATAATATTATGAGTGTTTGATGGCCTTTGTACTGTGTTTAATTATATAAACCCACGCGTGCAAGCAGACACAAGACAAAGCGAACAACAAAGCTAAAGGTAAAGTTCAAAGTGGAAGTTCAGCTAATCCTGGGGACACAGCTTGCATCAGAAAAGAAAATAACAGATTTTTAGGTTATAAAGTTGAAGTGTTGGGTAGTTTAATTAAGGGCATACAGCTTGTTTCATTGATATGATAATAAGGTCAAAAACATGAGAGCGAGGGTCAAGGCAGATTAATCTTTATTGGGAAGCAGGACCTTGTGGCCTACTAATATATAAGCTAACTGGAAAATCATGAGTTCGATCATGATTATATCACAAGTCGTTACTTGGTCTTGATATCAGAATGAACTACTTTAAAGTTGTCCAAGATTTTTTATGATTTTATGTACTAGTCCTCCTTACACTCACGAGAATCCTAGGCTTGACATTAATATGCTTTTTCTGTCACTTCTGTGTACTGTAGTGGGTACAACATCATGAAACAACGATGAGAAGTCACAAGAGCTGTGAAAATGAGGCAGAAAGAAAGAAGAATCACAGTTTACTTTGAAATCTTCTACAACAGTGATTGAAAAATTATGATACTGAAGCATAATTTTCTATTAAATCTAATTGGTGAGGTAGCCAAACATAAAGAATACATAATTGGAGGGTTTGAACTTTTTCATAAGCCCATACTATTTTTCTTTTTACAAAATTTTTTAAAAAAATTTTAGTTCACTTACAATTTAAAAGTAAAATAAACTCTTCTTTTTTTTCTATACGATATTAATATTAATAGGGTAAACTGTCTATTACCCTCAGACATAAAATATTTAAAAATTATAATATCTTTTAAATATTATGATTAAAATTATAATAAAGTAATACTTAATACATTTTAAATAGTTATAAATTTTATTATTTTACTAGTTAAATTTATAGATAATAGTAAGATTTATATTATACTATAGGCTTTGTAGTGGACTCAGATGATTACGCTTTTTAAAGTAGAAAACTTGAAAAGACAACGAAGAAGCTGAAATTACCATGAATACGCGAGCTTCATTTACCAAGTTGCACACACAAGTTACAACGATCTGCATAGGTAGAACATAACATGGTTTAACCATAGATATGATATGATTGTATCGCACTAATGCATGCAACCCTTTGTTTATGATTGGATTCTCCCCATGTTCTCTGAAATTCCAGGAATTTTTTTTGATAAACCTTCCTCCATCTGATTTTTCTTAATTTTGGTTTTTCACTCCTAAACATATAGCACTTTTATCCATGGAAGTTAAATTATTAAGGGATGTTTGGTAGGAAAAATAGATTACGATGGAAAGGAAAGAAAATGAATGAAAAGGAAGAGGATGGAAAATTGTTAGTGTATATATTATATAAAATATAATATTAATATTAATTAATATATAAATATTAAATTAAATATAATATATAAAAATTAAAGAAAATTATTAAAAAAAAAAAAGAGTTTCTTCCAACCCGACTCGGAATGGGAAACTTTACTATGGTCGTTTATGAAAAATAAACCTTTAAAGTTTCTTTGTATAAACTTTTTAAAGAAGAAATTATAAAAAAATTATTTTAAATAAATAAATAATTAAATAGTTATTATTAGAAATATTTGTATGATTAGTAAATTATTAGAAGGAATAAAAGATTAGAAATAAAAAATAGGGAAAAGAGAATAGAAATAAAATAATAATTAATTAATTTATAAATTTTTTATTATAGAAATAATTTATAAAAATTTATTTAAAATTATAATTTAACTTAAAAAAAATTAAAATGATTATTTTAATTTTTTTTCTAAAACAAAATTTAGCGTAAAATTCCTTTTAAAAATCATTTTAAAACTAAACTATGATTTATAAGCTATACAAACACGTAGCACAACTCACGGGAAAATAAGCTGCTCCCTCCATTTTTGTCTCTCATCTTTGCCGATCAACACCGCTCAAATTAAAAAATTTCAGATCAACATCAACGCATTGATATCCACATTTGACTAATAATAAAGAAATCAAATTCAAATTAATTCAAAAAAAATATAACGACGCTTCCACAACTCAACACTTGATTAAAGGCCCCTGATGAAACTCTGTAGCACAGCAGCAAAATCAGAGGGGGTGCGATGAAGGGGATGAGAGTGAGATCCGGAAGGGAGGAGGGGGGCGTCGGAGGCTGAGACTAGCAGGGAGGGAGGAGAGGAGGGGCGTGGACTGGCGAGTGGCGGCAGGATCACGAGAGCCCCATGGCTGTGCGAAGCCGAAGCGAGAGTAAGAGTGTTCAGGACCCGCTTGAGGAAGAAGTTGGAGGGTTATTTGGGAATTTCCCACCTCGGGAAATTGGTTCCCAACTTGCCTCCAAAAGTGGGAGGAAGAGGGCTTTCCAGGGATGAGGGAAAATCCACTGCCGCCGGAAATCTTTTCCTGGAAAAATGACGCGCCAAACACGCTTATGGGCTATTTTCCATTTCCATTTCCATTGTCAGATTTTCTGACTAGCAAACGGGCCCTTAAAATTAGCTAAAAATGAAATGATTTTTTATTTTATCCTTAGATATGATATTTTAAAAATATTTTAGGTAATTGTAGATGGGAATGATTTTGAACAAAAAGCTAATTAATACTCTACATAATTTTTAATTATTTTCGCTTTTCGCTTTCAAGCATTATGATTCGTTCATTTCGATCAATGGTTGTAAGAAGGCCACGACGCTGCCCACCAAAAAGATCCTCGCCTGCTGAATTCACCCCAAGCTTATCCTCCCGAAGGAAAGGATTGAGACCACCCCAACGAGCTAATCTAAATCATTTTCATGGCTCGAAAAACCTTCATTGATTAATTACCAAACATTCGTAATCCCAGAACAAAATATTTTAAGCTCTAGTTGCTGTTCTCACCCATCTCTGCTTCCCCAGGAAACGCTTTCCTGAGCAGAAAGATTATGTTTATCTAGCAGCAAGTAAGATTTTCTTACCTGGGTTTTTGTTTTATCTTGATTTTCAATTTCGTAGAGAGAAACATGCAAACTCTAAGCGCTCGGCCTTCAATTGGAAACTACTGTGCAGTACCTCCTTTGAGCATTGAAGTAGATTCTTATTTCTATGTCTCTGCTACAATTCGACGGAAAAAGAAATTGGGTCCTGTTTTTTCTGTTTCTCAGAGTACAAGTATAGGTGTTTTTGACTGTTCAAGAAATTCTACAGTTAGTAAGAGTGAAGCTTGCTGTGGAATCCCAAATTTTGATTTGAAGTGTGGGATTTTGTTAGGATACTCTAAATTTAAATTCGCTCCCCTTTTCATCAAACCAAGGAATGATATTGGATTCTTGGCTCCCTTGGCATGGGCATTGGAGGATCAAGCTGTCGGGGAGAATACTGATTCCATGAACAATTCATCAGCTGACAGTGACAGAGATGGTGTAAACTGTTTAAATTTGGATGAAGTTCAAGACAGTAATTATGAACAACAAATGCAAGATGAGGATGACTCTAAAATCGATGTTCGAGCACTTGCATTCAGCTTGCAGTCTGCCAAGACAGTAGATGAAATGGAGGAAATTCTCAAGGACAAGGGGGAATTGCCCCCTCAGGTGTATTCAACCATCATAAGAGGTTTTGGTAAGGAGAAGAAAATGGATTCTGCATTAATTCTTATGAATTTGTTGAAGAGGAAAAGGATTGAAACCAATGGTTCTTTCAGCCCAAATCTTTTCATATATAATAGTCTGTTGGGTGCAGTCAAACAGTCTCAAGAATTTGCAGAAATGGAAACAATTATGAATGAAATGGATCGAGCAGGGATCATTCCTAATGTTGTAACATATAATACTTTGATGGCTATCTACATAGAAAAAGGGGAAGGCGACAAGGCCCTTGGTGTTTTTGAGGAAATCCATAATAAGGACCTCACTCCATCTGCAGTATCCTATTCTCAAGCCTTGCTGGCATATAGAAGAATGGAAGATGGATATGGAGCTTTAAATTTCTTTGTTAAATTCAGAGAAAAATATCGTCAAGGTGAAATAGGAAAAGATGATGGAGAAGATTGGGAGACCGAGAACATCAAGCTCGAAAAGTTCACGATACGTGTTTGCTATCAGGTAATGCGCCGTTGGCTTGTCAGCCGTGATAACTTAAGTAATAAAGTTCTACAGCTGCTCAATGATATGGATAAAGCAGGGATTCGTCCAGGTCGAGCAGAACTTGAGAAGCTTGTGTGGGCTTGTACCCGTGAAGACCATTACACAGTAGCAAAAGAGCTGTACAGCAGGATAAGAACTAGGTATAGCGAAATCAGCTTGTCTGTCTGCAACCATGCAATCTGGCTAATGGGGAAGGCCAAGAAGTGGTGGGCAGCTTTGGAGATATATGAGGATCTATTGGACAAAGGGCCCAAGCCTAATAACTTGTCATATGAGTTAATAATGTCTCACTTCAATGTTCTTCTGAGTGCAGCTAAGAAAAGGGGAATTTGGAGATGGGGTGTCAGGTTGCTGAACAAGATGGAAGATAAAGGTCTAAATCCTGGAAGCAAGGAATGGAATGCAGTTCTTGTGGCCTGCTCCAAGGCTTCAGAAACTTCTGCAGCTGTGCAAATATTCAAGAGAATGGTGGAAAATGGTGAAAAACCTACTATAATTTCCTATGGGGCTTTACTCAGTGCACTGGAAAAGGGAAAACTCTACGACGAGGCCCTTCGAGTGTGGGACCATATGATCAAGGTCGGAGTTGAGCCAAATGCATATGCCTACACAATTATGGCTTCAATTCATACTGCCCTGGGAAATTTTAACAGAGTTGATGACATCATTTCCGAGATGATCGCATTGGGAGTTGAGCTCACGGTGGTGACGTACAACGCAATAATCAGCGGCTGTGCCCGGAACAGCATGGGAAGTGCAGCCTATGAATGGTTTCACAGGATGAAAGTTCAGAAGATTGCTCCTAATGAGATAACTTATGAAATGCTGATTGAGGCTCTTGCTAAGGACGGGAAGCCGAAGCTGGCATTTGAGTTATACATAAGGGCTCATAACGAAGGCCTTAATCTATCTTCAAAAGCCTATGATGCTGTGTTGGAATCTTGTCAGGCTTATGGAGCCACCATTGACTTAAGTCTCTTAGGACCACGTCCTCCAGAAAAGAAGAAGAAAGTGCAAATTAGAAAGACACTGACTGAATTTTATAACTTGGCAGATGTTCCCAAGAAAAGTAAACCATTTGATAGGAGTGAAATTTATTTCTCACAGACAGAAGGTACTGAATCAGTAATTTAGTACTGTTATATGTTATCATTGTCAACTATTGTTGCGTAACGTTTGTATATTCTGCTCTGAAACCAACTTGAGCTCTTTGTATTCTCGGATCAAGAAGAACAAGGTGGTGCGAACCAGAAAACACTAATTTTCATCCACCTTTGAAATCAAGTGGTAGTTGAAAGAAACTTTGAGTTTTGGGTCAAAAAAAGAGATGGCCCGGTGCAGCCCATTTAATTCGGCCCAATACATGTGCCCAGATGGTGATTGAGTCATAATCATATGAATACTGAAGGTTGTTTTTTTTTTTTGTAAAGCCGAAAAGAAAATGTAGTGCATTGTTTGTGAGAGATTTTTGGGACAGGGGGAGTGAAATGGTGGGAAGAGAAGTTGAGGTCATGAATTGAATGATAATGGGAAGAACATGGTCATAAATTGGCAATCGTTATCATGGGGTCTTCACCAGGATCCAATTTTGCTTTTCCTATAATGGAGGCTTATTCATTAGATTTACACTCCTCCACGACTACAAGCCCCCTTCCCTCGTTCAGTGCGTCGGTCGTCAAATCAAACCTGCCACGTCCTCTTTTATTTTCTTTACCATTTTTTCAATCCATTATTTTCTGTGTTTAATATTTTATCGTTTTACCCAGATAGCTCCCATTGCATTCTGATTCTATATTATTTTAGTATATCTTATCTCTCTTAAATTATAGATGCAACTACTAAAAAATTCCTTAAAGTTGACCCGTAATGTCAGATTCCTATAAATTCTGATGATGGCGAAACCTATTGTTGAACTAACACCCTGGCTTTTTCCTAAAATATTAATAATAAATAATAAAAGATAAAGAGGAAGCTCACGGGCTTCGTTTTTCTATATCTATTTGTGTTTAGAAATATTCTAAATTTAAATTTGAGCAAAATTTAAATTTTAAATTTTTTTAAAATAAATAATTATATTTATTTAAATATTATAAAATAGTAAGAAAGTTTATAAATTAAATAATTATTATATTACTCTTTTTTTTATAGATTCTCTTATCTCATACTTTTTTTTACAATTCATTTCTTTTCTTACACTATCTCTTCTCTTTCATCTCATCTCTTATCTCTCCTCATTTAATACTCATATCATTTTTTATAATTTATCAATAATAAAAGTATTTCTAAAAATAACTATCTAAATATTCATTTATTCAAAATCACTTCTTTTTATAAACTATTATTTAAAAGTCATTTTCTAAAAGCTATCCAAAAATCTTTTTTTTTCATAAACTATTTTTCAAATTCTTATTAAAACGGGCCTTATATCGATATCTATATATAAATAGTCAACTTAATTATATTTTAATCTTTAAATAAAAATATTATATAATACTTAATATTCTAATTTTATTTCTCATATGCGTCTAATATCATAATATTATTTGTGGTATAATTTTATTTATAATTTTTTTAAATTAGTACAATTTTGATACTTGATAAATAAAATTATATATAAAATTATACTAAATTAAAAAGATTATAGATACAATTGTATCACAAATAAGATTAAAATATTAGACACATGAAAAATAAAATCAGGATATTAGGTGCTATATAACCCTAAATAAAAAAATTATAGAAAAAAATTATAATAAATAGAAAATAATCTCGTAAACCTATATCTATTCTAAATTATTTATTTAAAAGATGAAATTATTTATTATTCTAATTATAAAAGTTAATTAATTTTTTTATTTAGATTTAAAAAATTAAATAAATTAATTAATTATAATTAAATTTAATTCATCAAAATAAATTAATATTATATATCTTTTAATCTATTTAAATTAATCAATTAATTCTTATATTAGTTAAAATTAATTAATTTATTTAATTTTTTAAATATATTTTAAAAAAATTAATTAATTATTATAATTAGAATCGAAAGTAGAATAAATTATAATTAAAATCTTAATAAATTCAAACATAAAATTGGCGATGAATATTGCATGATTCAGGACGACAGATTTCAATCATCTCTCGTTGGTATCATATTCCATCAGCAGCTTTATCTAAAACTACTATAAGAAAACGGACATACAACCACTTCCATGAGTTACCCATTTTACGTAATTACTGCGACAAATACTTTTGCTCACAATACACTCAATTCAGGTGGGCTTGCATTCGGCCTATCAAAATCACTCACGATACTAATTAAATGCCCTCGAAACATCTTTTCCTACACAAAATCCATGAAGTTTTGTCCATTTCTCCAATCAAACTGTGCCACCTGTCTTTTTTTGTTTTTTTTTTATGTCAGCACTTAACCCCAAAACAACCGTTAAGCCACCGTTAATGCAGAAAAGATTTTCTTTTATATATAAAATAAAAGACGGAGGGCTTTGTTTATTATCGGGAAAAAAAAAATGAAAGACAGCTTGGCGTCGCTATCGGCCAAGGACAAGACGACAGGGTGATCGGCGAAGTCCACGACAGGTTCGCCATCCTTCCGTCAACCCCAAAGATACAACTTTCGGAAGAAGAGGTACTCTCTCTTCCGGTCGAAAGAGAATGATTTGCAATGATTCTCGACGCCGCGGAAAGGAGGGGTGGGTGACGCCAGGAAGGGTGGAGAAGGCACTAGCAGAAGGAGAGGTGGGAGGGAAAGAAGGATGAGGGGATCTTGATGGGCACAAAGTTTCAGAGCCTGATGATAGCTATTCCTTTATATGAATGGACGCTGATGACTCCCGCCGAGATTAAAAAACAAAACAATTCCCGCGATTCCATAGGGTTAACGGTGGTTTGGCAAATGTTTGGAGGTTAAGTGATGGCATTAAAAAACAATATACAGGTGGCACACTCTGATTGGCACTGGACAAAATGGACCTAATCAACTGGACATAAGTTTTGACCTAAACCTATATACTATTCAATTCATATTGGTACCAAATGATATGACAACTTTACCTTGCTTTTGATTTTCAACCACTATTTATTTATTCATCTAATACTATTTATAAATTATTTTTAATATATTTTATATAAATTATTATTTTTTAAATCTTATTAAATATATTATAAAATTTAACTACTTTTTAATTTTATCCAAATTTAATACACATTATATCTTATAAAACTCTAAACATTAAATATAATAATAAATAAATAATAAAATAATATATTTATGTAAAAAATTATTTTTTATCTATAAATAGGATCAAAATAAATATTATTTTTATTATATAAATATAATATGAAGATTATATGCTTAAGAGGAAATAAAATGAGATTGAAGAAAATGTTGTACAATATATAGAAAAATAAAAAAAAATACTTTATCTCCTTATAGTTTTCTCTTTCCCTATTTTTTTTTCTCAGTTTTTTTCCCTATCCAAACCAAGCGTCCATCGTTTCATATTGCGTGCACCTTACTTGACATAGCTGGAGAAACATGCAAGCTATCAAGCGTACACGTATGCCTTTCATGGAGACGTTTGCACCCAACCGCCACAACTGTCACTGGTAAATAAGTTTTTTTTTTGTAAGTGTCAGATTTATTGAAATTAAATTTAAAATAGAAGTGAGATAAATAAATGTGTAAAAAATCCTACTATAAAACTGCTAACAATTTCTTATTCCTATTCACCATGCCCGTCAACACATTCCCCGCTTTAAATATATTTTACATTTATACACACATCCTTTTCTAAAATTCAACATTAAATTACACACAATCATCACTATAATAAATCCTGTTTGTGTTATTTCTCAATACCTTGCCCAAAATTTATATAAATATACTTTTTTGATATCTGTGTATTAAACTAAAGTTAGAAAGACTCAACCAATTTCACAATTTTTGGGCCCAAAAACTAATATCACAATAGCAAAGAACTTGGGGGTCTTTGTACTCTTTTTATCTTCCTTTTTTGTTGGGAATTTGATTATTCTTTTTATCCTAAAAGGTGACCCTTTATTTCTTATCTCGTTGAGTTGGCGCATTTTGGAATTTTGGATCGCTATGGCGTCGGCATCAGTTATGGAGGAGGAATATTAAAATATTGGCCGAAACAAGAAAATAAAAAGAAAATTAAAAAGTCGAATCTTTTTACAGCGAAGCCACAAATAATGATAAGCCTCTTTAATAGTTCTCGAACTCCAACGATGCCAACTGCCAATCTTGTTCTCCTAATGTTGTCAAGCTGAGAAATTGCGTTAGATGAGAACCCAGGGTTTTTCTTAAACATGACGTGGCAGACCCGCGTTCTCTCCCCAGTTCCAATATCGAGACGTGCCTTTTTTTTTTCTTTCTATTTTTTTTTTTGAGGAGGAAGAGCCATGTCGTTTCAGACGATATAGCATGGGAAGGCAAAGGAACGTAGTTTTTATCGTTTATGTAGGCCAAAACAGGTTTTAATCCTTCCTGGCTTCTTCCACGACACTGTTGAAATCGGCGTGAAAGCAAGCAAACCAAAACGTTAAAGGAAGAAAAATTACCGGTACTAAAGACTGCTTTTGTCAACATAATCAAATATCAAGATGATTCCTTTTCCCAACGCTACTACACCATACATGACCCAACTTGCTTGCTTGGCTCTTGGTTTAAGCATAAACGAATAACAGATACCCAAGAACAGAAGAACCAGCACCAGAGGGCAATTAGTAGATAGATGAGGAGTTTAGTAAGTACTAAGCATTATTTTGATGTTAATTGCCCCATTCATACTATTCTCCTGTCCCCTGAGTTCAAGGTTGAGAACTGTTTCTCCAGTCTCATATTCATTAATATCCCTGCGTGTCTTTTTCTAATATTCAATTAATTTTTAACAGATTCAGAGTAGCAAAGGGGATTTGGAAAATCCCATATGCTGTTTATATTCTTTGGTTATGAGGCTCTGAATGAAGAGAAGTTTGATTCTTTGCGCAAGTCATGTCACTGTCTTTCCTGAAGAAATCAAGTTTCAAGCATCTGGGTTTTTCTTTCCCAATCTTTATTTTCTCTTGGTGAAGGTTGAAGCGAACAAAGTTTGGATCTTCTCTACTTGAAGGCAGTGATTTTGGAGTTCAAAATACGAAGGATTCGTTGTAATCTCAGAGAGATCTGAATTGGGAAAGAACTGGCTAACACAATGGAACCACCCAAGGGATTCTGGGCTTCATTGTGGAACTTTATCCGCTTTCTTCCTTACTTCATCGGACTTCTGCTTCTTGGCAGCATTAAAGGTGTGTGTCAATCAATCTTTCTTGTCTCTTCTTCTTTCTTTCTCAGAGTTTCAAATCTTTGAGAAAGATCATGAATTTGACGGCACTCAGGATTTTATCTTTCTTTCTTCTTCTGCCCACACCCCAACAACGGTGGGTTGAATTTGGTCAGTATCATTTACTACGGTCAATCTTAGAAACCGACCAAGAACCGTTTGTTTGAATGATTTTACCATTTCCGTCATGGTATATGTTATATTAAAATAGCGTGATGTCAAGATTTCAGCATGATTAATGCTAAAACTAGACTACTTTTTATGTAGGTATCATTTTGTGCCCATTGATATGCTTAATAATCACCATTGGGAACTCTTCTATCATTATTGGTCTTTGGGCAGCACACAGTTTGTGGACATATTACTGCGTTGTGAGGTGCTTCTCTTTGCTGCCACTTCCTCAAAGTTTTTGCTTATTGATTGAATGTTTTCATTATAATTGTAATTGTTTTTCTTAATGAACAGAGCTAAGCAATTAGGGCCAACTCTGAAGTTTGTTGTCTGCATATGTGTACTTCCTGTGCTATTGATTTTGTGGCCTGTTGTTGGCATAGTTGGAAGTATCACCGGTGGAGCGGCGTACGGGTTTTTTCAACCGATATTGGTGACCTTCGAAGCCGTTGGGGAAGGAAGGAGAGACACGTTTTACCACTGCATTGTTGTATGTCTTAGAATTTGTAGTTCTTGAAATGTTTGTTGTATTGTAATATCAGTTCTTCTGTTGTAATGCGCTACATGGTGTTCTTTACTGCAATGAGCAGGATGGTACATGGAGCACGGTACAAGGGAGCTTTACCGTCGTCAGGGATTTGAGAGATGTGTGTTTCTATTCGTATTTCTCGATTATGGATGACTTGAGACAGAAGGGGCCTCCGGATGTGAAATATCTCGAGATCAGGTTCTTATTGCATACCTCACCAAATTTGATTGTTGATATATTTGCATGCCTCTGATGAAACTTGAAAGTATTACTTCTAGTAAATGTTTTTCCATTGTTCCTTGTAATGCAATTTTATGGGTATGAGATTTATTTGTCTTTTTTTTTATTGCAGATTGTTATATCTTCCTGGTGCTATTATAGCAGGAGTGCTTGGTATCCTAGTTGATGTGCCTGTGATATCATTTGTGGCACTCGTCAAAGGCCCTTACATGCTTTTTAAAGGATGGAAACGTTTGTTTCATGACCTCATAGGTCGTGAAGGACCTTTCTTGGAGACAATATGCGTACCCTTCGCCGGTCTTGTTATTCTTTTGTGGCCTCTGGCCGTTTTCGGGTCAGTTCTGGCATCCATGTTAGCAAGTGTCTTCCTCGGTGCTTATGCAGGGATAGTTGCTTATCAGGTAAATAATCATTCTTACTCTCCATCAGTAATTTCAGTATTATAGCCAGCTAGGCTTCTCAGTCTCCCACTTTTCTGCCACTATTCTAAATATATCTTCCATGTGAATCTAAATTAGAGACAATTTCTCTTGTGATGTTTGTTAAGCCAAAATGCTTCAACATATGATATCTATGTTTCTGCTGAACATCTCAAACATGAAGCCTACACCTTATCTAGATTCTAGATTCACTCGAGGCGCTCTTCGAGGGTTTTTTAAAATGTTTGTTTGTTCCTTGAAGTACAGGAGTCTTCTATCTTATTTGGGTTCCAGTACATTATTGCAGCTATGTCAATTTACGATGAATATAGCAATGATATTCTTGACATGCCAGAAGGATCCTGCTTCCCCAGGTTTCATTCTGCCCCCTGAAATTTACTATTGTGTTATGTTGTTTATTCTTTGTGTTTTTTACAAGCTTGATATTTGATAGGCCTCAGTATCGAAGAAAGAGTAGTGAGTCGACAAAATCAACTTCTCGTGCGCCTTCCATCTCAAAACCCAGCTCCTTCAGAAAGGCTTATTCTCGCTCATCTTCTTCGCTGAAAAATGCTGTTGGGGAACTAAAACCACTGGAGGTACTCTCTGTAGCATAATGTGTAAATTCATCTCCTTATGTTATTGCAAACTCAAATCTGTACTAAATAAAAATTGTTCATATGATTTGTGTAGCTCTTAGATGGGTTATTTAGAGAATGTCATAATGCTGGAGAAAGAATGGTTTCAGAAGGATTAATCACGCGAGAGGACATCGAAGAAGCCAAGTGTGGTAAAGGAAGTAGAGTTATTAGTATTGGTTTTCCAGCATATTGCCTTCTTCAGGCACTAATACGCTCTGCAAAAGCAAATTGCACTGGTATTTTAATAAGTAAGTGAAAACACTTGGAGCTGTGGTAATTCTCTTTTTTCTTCTATCTTTGTCTGATTTTTCATTTTCTTTCTGTTGATGCAGATGATGATACTGAACTGACTTCCACAAACAGACCATCCGAGACTTTCTTTGATTGGTTCCTTAATCCTCTTTTGATCATTAAAGAACAGATCAAAGCAGAGAATCTCTCTCCCTCGGAAGAGGAATACCTCAGCAAGTTAGTTCTTTGGAGTGGTGATCTTGAGAGGATAAAAAGTTCAAGTGTCGGCCCAGTTCCTGAATCCGAGCGCAAGCGAGCTGAACTCGATGGATTGGCAAGAAGGTGCTAACCAGACCAAAATTAATCAAAAAGGCTTTTAACTTGTGACACTTTCTCTTTGGCTTTGTGGTCTGATGTTTCTGTTGAATTGTATGTGTCAGGCTCCAAGGGATCATGAAATCGATGTCGAGGTTCCCAACATTCCGGCGGCGGTTCGATTGTCTTGTGAAAACATTGTCTGACGATCTTGCTGAGAAGCATGGAGCTCGTTCAATTGCCAGATCAAAGAGTGCATTTGCTCGGATGATTAGTCTCAATTCTTTTAAGAGCAAAAGAACTAACGGTTCTGATCAAGAGTCGGTACATGTGAGAGACGTGGAAATTTCTTGACGCTAATTTCTTGTTGGACAATTTGATCTCATCTTAACCTTAAAATCATCAAATACGGTGTAATATATGTAGCCAAATAGTCTTTATTCTTAATCCATGTTTGCTTTCCTAGTGTCATCACCGTTAACAACTCTAACCGCTGACAGTGTTTCGTATACGCGCAAACTTCTTCTAGAAACATGGCTTTGACAGTTTAAACACTCAATATCAATATGAATGAATGCGAATATTGCAGAAAAAAAAAATGCAATTACATCTGACTTGTGTTTAAACGGTAAAAACCTCTTCTAGTGGTAGGGTCTATGGCCGTTGGCTAAACCTTTGAGTAAACATATTAGACATTAGAAAGTTGAGAAACTGCAGTATTAAAGGATTAGATTATTAGTATAATATAATGTTTCTCCAGAGTTTTCTGAATGGAAGAGAATAAGAGATTATAAGCCCATAACCCGTAATTACAGGACACATCGTTGTTGTGTTTGTGTTGATTGAAATGTGTAATTCCCGCCAAGTTTCTCTTCTGATATAAAAAATTTAAAGTTCATTAATTATTAATCAGACCGAGTCAAATAACTGCCTAGCATTTCCCAGCTTCGCCTTCAGTCTGTAACCAACCACTACTCCATTTCTCCCCCCCCCCCCCCCCCAACTTCCTCTTTCCAAGCCAACTTCACCGCTCCCCATCTCTATATATACACATGAATCAAATCAAAACCAGCATAAGTTCTCCTTCAAAAACTTAATCTTGCGCATTTATCTGCATATCCATAGCCTTATTCTCAATCTTGTCCATTCCTCTCTGCAATGACTTCTTCGACTTCCCTCTCTGTGCTTCTCTTGACCACAGTCCTGTGCTGTGCGTCTGGTTTTGAGTTCCAAGTGGGAGGATCAGCAGGGTGGGTGGTCCCACCTGCGAATCAGACCGACATCTACCATAAATGGGCTTCACACAACAGGTTCCAAGTTGGTGACTCCATACGTAAGTGCTCTTGTGCTCATCTTCTTCTTCATCGTTATTGAATATAGTTTAATGGAGTTTTAGCTGTGTTACTGTGGTGGTGTAGGGTTTAAGTACAAGAAGGACTCGGTGATGGAGGTGGATGAAGAAGGTTACAAGAACTGCAATTCCAGTCACCCAGACATGTTCTCCAACAATGGAAACACAGTGTTCAAGTTCGATCATGCGGGCTCTTTCTACTTCATCAGTGGTGCGTCTGGGCATTGCCAGAAAGGACAGAAGATGATAGTGAGGGTGCTCAATCTGGAGGAAGAGTCTCTTCCCAATCATCACCATGATAACTCTTCTTCTTCTGCTGCTGCTGCTTTCCGTCATCAAGTTTCGCCGGTCGTCCCCATCGTCTTCTTTGTTTTCGCCTTCGTCGCTTCTCATGTTATTTGAATTCTTAGGTCGCGTTTTAGCCAAGAGTGCTTGAGTTTTTCTCTCGTTATTTTTCTTCAGTATTATGGATATTTAGAGGATCAAGACTGGGTATTTAATTTTATTATTGCATGTTATATATGCATTTTATTATGGTTTATTATCTCTAATACCTCTGTAGGCCTTTGCCCTCGTTTCTTTTATGAACTAAACTCAGATATTTTTTTTTTTTGCAATACTAAACTCAGATTTTCTTTTTCTGATAATCAACTGAAATTCTTTTTGGGAACCGAATGGCCCAAATCTGAACCAAATCCAATAAAAGTATGTTATCCAAAACTGAGCTTATATTCAATAAAATTAATTCTTTAATATATTTATATTTAAAAATAATAAATAATTTATTTTATTTGATATTAATATTAATATTACCTCCTTAAAAAAATTATATTAAAAAAATTCTTTAATTATTATGTATCTTTTAATAATTTTAGTAAAGTCCATTATGAAATATTTTTGAAATAAAAAAATTAATTCAATAAATTTTATTCAAAAAAATTGGGCTATTTAGTTACAAGTTCATAGAAGTAACCACCTAAATTAAATGAATTGAAATGCCGCGGGCAATAATGGAGCACGTCGACCATTGGGCGTTCAAGCATTTTTCCCACGTAAAATAACAAATAGCCACTAATGTGATATCTGATTGCCTAAAATACCCCTATTTATCAAAGATCATTCCTCAAATCCATAAGCATTTTGATTTTTGTCACTTCCAGTTCCCGTGCCTTCCACGAGCATCGTCTCTCTTTGCTCTATTCTCTCTTGCAGACACCAATGGCGACGAGTTTGGTCAGAAGGTCACTGTCTAGGGTTTCATCGTCGCTGGCGTCGAAGTTGCTGTGCGCTCGAGCGCACGCCTCCGAAGCTCAAGCCCAGCAGGTGGAGCCCACCGCTCGCGACTCCGCCGCGTTCAAGACATTTCAAATCTACCGATGGAACCCCGAGAATCCTTCCAAGCCTCAGCTTCAGGAGTACCAGATCAATCTACGCGAGTGTGGGCCCATGGTCCTCGACGCCTTGATCAAAATCAAGAACGAGATGGATCCCACCCTCACTTTCCGCAGGTCCTGCCGGGAGGGAATCTGCGGCTCCTGCGCCATGAACATTGATGGATGCAATGGCTTAGCTTGCTTGACCAAGATCCCTACGAGCTCTGAAACCACGATCACTCCTTTGCCTCATATGTTCGTCATCAAGGATCTCATTGTGGATATGACCAATTTCTACAATCAGTACAAGAGCATTGAACCCTGGTTGAAAAGGAAGAACCCACCCCCCGTTCCTGGTAAGGAGGTACCTCAGAGCAAGAAGGATAGGGCTAAGCTCGACGGGATGTACGAGTGCATATTGTGTGCGTGCTGTAGCACATCCTGCCCTAGCTATTGGTGGAACCCCGAGTCGTATCTAGGACCCGCAGCTCTGCTCCACGCTAATAGGTAATACTTTTAAGTTTCTGTGCAACTGATTGTTTCAATAACTGTTTTTTGGATTTTATTTGTTAAATATGAAATTGAGTTTGACTTGTGATTCTTTAACGTATGTATATAAACTAGTTGGAGAATTTATGAATTTTACTTATGTCATGAGGAAAATGTGAAGTGTTTGAGGTTTCACGTTTAAGTTTTCCAAGCAGTCAATTGCGATGCATGTTCTTTTTTGGCAAATATTTTAAATTTTTGTTCTGGATGATGTGGTCTGGACTTCAGAAACAGTATAATTTCTGTTCTTGTTCATATGCCCCTTCTAATTGATTGCCCGCACATTTGAGATAAGGCTATGTGAATTTTGGGACCTTGGTCTTATACATTGTTTCATATCCAGGAACGTTTCCGATTTCTCTTCATTAAAAATGTCATGTTTAATTCTTTTCGTCGAACTTATTGCAGGTGGATAAGCGACAGTCGTGATGAGTACACGAAGGAGCGATTAGATGCCATTAACGATGAATTCAAGCTCTATCGCTGCCACACCATAATGAACTGCTCTCGTGCCTGTCCAAAGGGCTTGAGCCCTGGAAAGCATATCCAACATATCAAAAACCTTGAGATGGGATTGGCCAGGACTTGAGGTTCTATTGTTAGAAGCATGATTTTGTGTGCAATTGATAGTTGATTTCCATTCAATGTGGGGATAATACAGTCAGATTAGCAATAAAGCCTGCCCAAGTATTTTTGAGTCTGTTTTGTGTGCATTTGGAGTTTTAAGCATATTTTGTCTTTGAAATAAGTGTTGATAGAGAATCCTATCTCATGAACTGGCTGCAGTTATTCTGCGTAGCAGCTTAATATTCCGCCCTTGAGGTTTAAAAGCTGTGCTGGCATCTTAATTTGTCTTTTACTCGCGATAGTTAAATTTATTTGACCGACTGTTTATAAAGATGAGTGTAAGTATCGGAGCACCTGGATGTGAAAACATTTAAGAGTGCTGATTTTGAAGCCAATGCATTGCATAGTGGCGATCATATTTCTGTTCTGGGGGTAGAGGATGGACCGTTTTATTGCTTCAAACTAACATGTATATAAACTCACGGATAGTCTTGTTCTGTTCCCAATCTTATGATGTTTGCTGACAGAGGAAGCCCAATCAAGATCTTGCGGCAGCAAGCTTTATAACTTTGTAGTGCCAACTGCAGCAAAACTCATACGTGAGTGGTTACCATTCAATTGTTGTGATTTTCCCCTTTGGTAGAACTTTTGTGGGATCAGGGCGGAGCCAGAAGAGCTACTTCATGTCTTAATTAGTGGATATGGACTACGGGGAATCACTTCATTCATTGTATTGTCATGAGGGATCTTCAACGTAATTAAGCAAATAAAGTAACTCGAATCTGAAAGTGTGTATTGACACAGTTATGAAATGATCATTACATCTAGTCACGGCCTACGTAAAATTATGGGAATGTGAAATCGATGTAACGATTTACAAAGAGATGGTTTAGTACATAACATAAGCCTTGAGCCGTAAGGCTGTTCTAATTCCAATCATCAGGTTATCAACGATGAGGCCAATGAAGATATTGAAGTAACTTGGTTTCTGGCTTTGATGATTTAATTTCAACAAGGGACTAGTGTTGCAGGAAGAACTCGATTTCCAAATCTCAGGATTCCTCTGGACATGGAACCACCTCAATATGTGACCATAACAGGTAATGAAGTGTGGGGAGGGAAAAAAATGAAAGGCTTTATAAGATAACGTTGTTTCAGCATTGACCAAATATGTTTGTGCAGGATGTAACAATGACTGCGATATGGCTTGTTGCAACTGCGACATCACACAACAGCCCCCACTCTGCGTCAATTGCTGTCGAGAAGATCCTTGAAACGCATCTCCCCCACAATTTTAATTTTGATGAAACTGTGTTATATATCCTTACATAATTATTATATGTATCATATTCCCGTCAATTTTTACATCAGTAACCCAACCCAAACTGCTTAGCAAAAGCAAAATCATTGGCCAAAAATTTAACGCTCTATCATGCACTACATATCTGAATTCGTGTTATTGCGATTGTCTCTGTTTTTTGCTTTTTGGTGAACATCGTGATTGGTTGTATTAGTATATCCACTCACTAAACATTGACATGTGTATTAAAACGTGTCCATGTCGTATTTCCTCATCATCTTCCAATCCACAAACCTAAACATTGGCTGCCATGAAAGCTCTAAGCAACATCTTTCACAATGAAGTTGACGTCTTATTCTAGCACGCAGAAATATCCTGATATTAACTCATCAACAATACAAAATTTAGCATGCGAGACCTTGAGTACGCATCTGTTTTGTTCTGGATATTACATCAACAACCTGTTCCATGAACAACTAACCTGATAGCTAGTTCTTCCTATGATAACTTGGCTTGAGAGAAATTATATTCTCCTCGACAAACCAAGAAAAACAGCGGCTGATGAAATCTGCACCTTAAGATCAGCAATATCCACATCGTGCCCTCCTTCAACTAGGCCCCACTTGTCCATCTGGAAGGGGAGGGGGAAAAAAGAAATGAGGACCGTGTTATTGTCAAAAGATCAAGAATAGACGCAAAGCACGGTACTTCGATTTTTAAGCACAAGTTTCAGGGAGAAAAACTAAGCAGATGATTATGTAACGAGGGGAGAGGTTAATCAAGTAGGAACCTGCAAATCTTCTTCTAGTCTAATAAGCTCGATTGCTTCCTCAATCTGCAGTCTCCCACGAATTAAAGCAATAGCAATAATTAAAGAGTGAGCTGCTGCTGCGATGGCATCAATTGAAGCCAATTCACAGTCATCTGTTCCCTTTAGAAGGTTCTCTACGGCCTTAGAGAGACCATCGTCCTGCTTTCCCCCAAAAAAGCTGGAGTAGACAACAGGTTTGAAGCCAAATTCCAACTCCACCCAATGAAGCAGGGGATCGATTTTCTCCACTTGGCGATCTGCAAAGTTCAAAGATTTAAGTCAGAATTGGTGTGTTTGTGTATGCGCCTCTCTCTCTCTCTTAAATTTCATGCTAATTATTACAGGATTAATTGACATGCTTCTTAAACCAAATGCCTTTGATCTATGAGAAAATTAAAAGAAATAAATGTTCAATAATCACTTGAGATACAGCAAGAATCTTGATAGGAAACCTTTACAACCCAAAAGTTACCTCATGAGGTTGAGAGGCCAAGGTCCCTATAAATCCTACATTAGTATCACTTACGTGCTCAACTCAAGTCCCATATTCTATCATTAGCTCCCAACATTCCACCACACTGCATAACCTCAGTGCCCGAGTAGGCTGGCTTTGCACTAGCTTTCTACCCCGGGCCAACACTAGAGTCACTAACTGAGCTGCAATATAGCAACTAGGCAAAGTGGAAGACTTTGATACCGATTTATGGGAACCTTGAAGACAACCAGACCCAACACTTGCTACCAAGTTAGAGAGCCTAAGGTCCCTATAAACCCCACACTAGAATCCATAATTCCTATACAGGAATCAATATGGATCGTAATGAAACTTTCAATGACTCATAGATGCATTATGCGACTGATCAGTTTCTATAGGCCTCAAAGACAACGCGGAGGCACAATTTACCCCACACATTAATATATTAAAAACTCAAGAAGATGAAAAGTTTACATTATTGAACAATGTATGTAGAGGTAAATGCAAACCTACAGTCCTACACCAGTAGGGAAACCCTAATCCCATATTATTCTGGACTCTTGTCTTTTTGAGAAGCCACGTATCAGCAACTATAATAAAGCAGATTGACTCTTCACATAACTTGAAGTCAAGATTAAACAAAGAGAAACCGTTATTCTCTATCTTCCTCGGAATAGATGTTCAGGCCAGAGTTGCAAAATCTAAAATAGTTACCACTTAACACAGGCATCCTCATACAACAAGATAACTTTTATCAGCTTCTTGATTAGCAATCTAGGCTCTGAATTTGTCACAACTTATAATGTAAACTGGGTAGGCTACCCATGCATTGGAAAGAGTTTGGTCAATAAGCTACATTATTCAGGTGTTGTCTCCATATCCAGAAATTTGAATCATCGAGTTTCACAGATATGAATTCGAGAAGCCTTGTGGGGTGAACTTGCTCTGACCAGTGCTAGACATATATGAAGAATTCTCCATGGATCAGCGATGCTCTGATACTATGAACAACTCAGACGAGACTGGAGCGTGTGGATGAATCAAATCAACCATACCATATCTTTACTGGAATAGATTTAAGTGTATTTATACATGTAAGCTTCAACTGTCTAACCAAGAGTTCATTACACTAACTAATATAGCAAAATGTATTACCCCTCTACAGCAATTTGCCAATAGTGAAAAAACACAATAAATTTTAAATTTTATATTGGAAAAGAATAATCAATTCTCCAATATAAACTTACATGCTAAACAGCAAAGAAATCAAACACAACAGTATTCTTCTTTTGTGCTAGTCGTATAATTATCAGTTTTTTGCTATTTGAGGTCTGAATGAAAAGACATGTCAACTAATAGCATACCACGGACATTGCTTGTAAGATCGTTATCACCGGGAGCACGACAAAAGACTAGATCTTGGTTGAATTTCTTCATCAAATTCTCAATGATTTTGGTCCGAGTGACTGGAACTCTTTCCAGGGCAGTACAAGCAAGCTTCATAAGAGGCATCGTGAAAGGTCTTATGCCATCTATTTGCTGCAATTAATCAAACTAAATCTGAGTCCAAATTAAATAATACCCCTAACCAGCCATAACAACAGTCAAAGAAGATCTATACTTTCAACACAAAATCGTGAGGTCTAGAGACTGATCTAGCTGAAAGAGTTGAACTCCCGAATAGATAATTCTCCTATATCAATCAACAAGATCCTCTAATGCCAATAATTTGCAACTAATTAGATATAAACTCTGCCGTAATTGCAGCTTCTATAAGGAATTATATGGCAAATGTTTACAAAATAGTTATAACATCAGGAGGCGTGCTCACTCTTATGATTAACTTAGGCAACTGGAACTGGATACTAACAGGAAATAATCAACTAATACAAATTTCAGGTTTCCTTATCAGGATACAATTTTATTTTCAAGAAAGAAACATAAAGCTTCGAGATGTATTTAATAAAGAAGAATGTTGAAGCATCAATTACAGGGTTCTGCAAGCATTTGGGAATGTCTAATTTAGATTCACTTTCAGCTAGTAATTACTGTGACTCTGTAAAACATGTCCACAATCTGCTCCTAGGAATAGTTATTGGCAGTAGCTAGTGTATAATATGCAGCATTACTTCCTGCTTCAAAGTTTAATATGAGATCAATTTCTTTTTAAAAGGGGGAAAAATACAAGGAAGAGACAGTAAAAAGAGGTTGCACAGAGCTAAACCTAGACATGAATTGAGCAAAACATAAGCATACCTGATATTCCCATTCAGCAGCTATGGCCTTAGCAAGAGCAAGAGTGGGGAGTTTCAGAGGCCTCTTGGAAGGCGTCTTGAGAGTTCTATAATCTAGTATCACCGTCCAACCATTCCCATCATCTGCCTCTCTCGTCGTCACCTGCTTGTAGAACCGCTTTCCCACAATCGACCCAGTCATGAACGACATGGGCATAGTCACTGAAGAAGAAGACGCAGCTCGCCTGCGATTAGAATTGGGTCCCTTGACGTATATGCTATCCTCGTTATTCTCATTGATCCCATCCGAGGAAAAGGTGAAGGACGGTGATGAAACCTCCGACTGAGGCTGTTCGACGGTGGCCACGGAACTTAATTTGCGAATGGGGTAAGCTGAGAGCGCAGTGAGAAAATTAGGATTTTTTATGGCTTTTATGGATTTTCCTAGGAGCGAATTGGCCATCTTCTCTCTGGTTTCTCTATAAGATTTGCAGAAAAGATTCTTCCGGTTGGAGTTTTGAAGATTTGCAGGTGAGTACTGAGTAGTGGAAAGCAAAGAAGCCTAGGCTGGAGAAGAAGAATAAGAAGAGAAATGAGTGTGATGGGCCCTTTGAGGCCCATCATCAACTGTAGTTAAGCTCACTCTGCTACTGTTCTTTGATCCATCATTCTCATTCTGAATAGGCCATCCTCTCTTGGGTTTCTCTAAAAAATTTGCGAAGATTCTTCTGTTTTGTGAGGGAGGACATTTTTTTGTTTGGTATAAAAAAAAATTTGGTGAGTTTAATATGAGTCCCCTACTAACATCATAGTACAGCCCAAAACTCAGAGAGTGCTTATAAGAAGACTTATAAGATGCTTACTAAATGAATCTTCACAACAGTAATAAGAAGCGAACTCGCGCCCTTATGAAATATGAACATATTACTCTTATTGGTGGAGATAGGCATGGAAACAGGTCGGGCATGTTAAGTAATAATTCGGCTTGAGCCTAGCCTGTGACCTGTTATAAGCTTCTTCTTTTTTGCCTAAACCTGTCCTGAAATTTGTTTAGAAAGTTTAATTTTTTTAATTATATTGACAGGCCACCTAACAGGCATTCATAGCAGGCTCCCTAACAGGCCTGTTAAAATAAAATGTAAGAATAAAATGTATAATAATACGTGTTAGTTTAATAGTTTGACTATTGTATTGTGTTCAATATGTAATAGATTTAACACCCATTTATTATATTTTAATATTAAATATATTTTAAATAATATGCCCAGGCCGCCTAACATGCCTAATAGGTTTTGTAAGAAGCATGAACTTGATCTCTTAAGAAGAATATACTTTCAAATAGGCCTGAACTTATATATTTTTTTAAACAAGTTAGGCCAGGTCAGACCAAAGACTCCTGATAGGCCGCCTAACCTATTTCTATCTCTAGGTGGAGAGAATTCTTGTTTTTTTTGGTACAAGGGAGATAGAGTTCTTAATAGTGAGGAGTGGAAGGCTACAAGCCTGAGCCGGAGAATAAGAATAAGAGGAGAAATAATTGTGATGGGCCATTTGGGGCCCATCATCAACTCCAGTTAAGTTTATTTGGGCTACTGCTATTTGATCCATCATTCTCATTCGGCCTTTTTTTTTTGTACAGGAGAAGGCAAAGCCTGAAAAACAAGTAAATTGAACCAGGGAGAAATTGAACCTCATACACTATTTATCTAACATGGTCCAAAGATGAAACGGGGTACGCATTGACAAAGATGAGATAGACAAACAATCTCATTTTTACCAAATATAACTATCCTCTTATTGGAGATAGCCTTATTTGAGGTATTATCAAGTATGGTTAAAGTACCAACAAGACCATAATGATCTTGTGAGGTTTGATTGATTTGCAAATTCCAGCTATACTCCATTATACTTTTGATCTGCATAAGCACCAAGCTCCACGTATTAGTATTGCATCAATTAAGTAACATAACAAGCAAACTGAGAAAATTGGAATGATACAGAGAAGATTAACATGGCCTCTACTTCTATGCAAGGATGACACGCAAGAATCGAGGAATTGTTTAAATCTGCCATCTTCTCTATGGGTTCTCCGAAAAATCTGCAGAAAAGCTTCTTCCATCTTGAGGGTGAGGGCGGAATGGGGAGGATACCTATGTGTCTTGGTTTTAGATGATACCTGTGGCTGCAAATGATGTTGCTTTCCCAGCTCATGCTTTGTCATTGACTGCAATTACCCTTTTCCAAATTTTAATCTATGAAGTAAGTAGTGGGATTTAGTATTGTTGTGTTTTGCTTTATTGGTTAAATTCGGAATTGCCCTGAACGCCGTTACTTGTCCATATACATATACAGCGTGGAACTTAGAAAGCAGTTGCAATCGGAATTGTCTTGGCAGTATGGCTCACTGCAACATTCTGTTTCTCCATAGCTGTGCCTGCACACTCCTGGCTTTGGCTTCTCTGTCTTCAAGAACGTTGATTATAATTTCCATGCCCAAATGTGAATTAATCTTCTTCATTCTAACTTTCTCTGTTGAAATTAATGATGTTGCAGCAAAATCCAAGTATGTATGACAGTTGCATTGTAAAATATATTCCTCAGGCAATCATGAACTTCAAGAGAAAAAGTACCGAGGGCTTCAGCATTACTAACATTATATGTGATCTTTCTGGCGCCATAACAAACTACGGACAGATGGTTGTGCAGTCCATTGATCAAGGTCTGTGAGTGATTTGATAAGCGACCGAGTTTGAAGTGTTCTGCATATGAACATGCTGTGAATTAATGTTGTGTTATTTGGAGGTTCTTGGAACAGATTCTATGGGAATATAGGAAAACTGATGCTATCTCTGGTATGGAAAATCTCTCCTACTTTATGCCTGTAACTCTTGATTTACTTTTACTTCTGGCTGAGCTATTTATGAATTGGGTTGCAGGTGACTGTGTTGTTTGACTCATTTTTCATTGCTCAACAATTTCTTGTATCCTGCCAAGAGAACTTATCAGACGGTGGCTTTAGTGGAACCGGAGGATGGAATGAAAGAGCCTCTCGTGTCGTGTTCCGATCCGCCACGAAGGGCAGAGAATGTGGAAAGCATGTTTATAGTTGAGAATTATTGTTTGGGGGAAGTGAAGCCTTGCACTCAAAATCTAGGGATGGTTTTTTTTACAATCCATAAACCAGGAGAACCATCAATTTTGGTCTCCTCTTTATGAATGCTGTGTATTCTCAAGCATCCCTCCTCCCCCTATCGTAGGTATCAGACAATGACATGATCCATATCAAATAGCATTCATATGTTAAATCGAAGTAAAAATATGTCTATACGAAATCTTGATTATGAAATTAATATTAATTAACAATAGTACACAACCATCTTTGAATTAAAAAAATCTTTTATGACCAGAATATTATGCTTTTAATTGCATTCGTTGATTAATTTGTTAATTCATATTGGGTTGCAACTTGTTTAGCTCTATGTTATTTTCAAAACAATTTTTTTTTTTTAATTTTGCTGACTTATGGAAATATACTCTAAAACAGTTTAAGAAGATAATTCACCAGTAAGAGATGCCGGCGACAATGTCTGTAGCCCGGCCGGCAGCTTCCTCGTGCTTCCCAAAATAATTAAAACAAGAACTAGAGCAGTGGAAAATAATGCAAGCAAGTTGAATTGAAGGTTTCCAGAATCAAATCATATGCATTGTTTTTTTTTTATTAGCCCTTTTTACTTGCCGGGGTCCGCAAGAGAAGCTTCCTCATTGCAAATCGATAAATAAGTAACATTAAAATAATCCGTTTTTATGAAAAGTACTTTATTCTCCGTCCGATCCTATTGCACCTAACATTTTCACGTGTATGATTTATCCTATATATAACTAATATTTTATATTTTTTAAATAATTTAATAAATATCTTTTATACTAATATTAATTAATTATATATTTCTCTTGTATATTTTATTTATTTATTTTTTACCCATCTTCTTTTTTTATTATATTCAATTATATTTAAAATAAAATTATATCTTTTATATATTTATGACTTTTAACATGTCAATCAAGAGAAGCCAAGTTCAACCGTCATGCTTCATAGTTGCATTTAGCCTCATATGTATTCAAATTAATTTTGGCGTTTAGTGAATTTTTTTTAATAAAAAAATTAAATAGATTCTAATTTTCTGTTAGAAGATAACTCCAAGATTCAGAATATTTATAAAAAATTTATAAAATTATCTATTAAATGAACTCTCATGATAATAATAAAAATCGAACTTATGTCATTATGAGATAGAATCCCATTTTTTATTATTTTTACTAACTTTTATTAGCTATTTAATGACTTTTATTTATATGCCAATATTATTTATATAAAATATAACGAATGCTAACAAATATTAATATTATTTATAAATTATAAATAATATTCCTAAGCACCACGTGTAGATCTAACAGAAAACATAATACCCCTTACTTGCATAGAATACCAAGCCGCCTTGCTTCTCCCAACTTTAATAAGGGAATGTTATATTTAGGCTTTATAATTTATTTTTATTTTAATTTTAGTCATTATAATTTTAATTTATAGGTTTTGCTGTTTTGAACTTTCGAGAAGTAAAAGAAGGGACAAATTTAAGAGACTAATGTTTTTATTAAAAGCTTATATTTTTATTAAAATATAAACACTAACTTTTTAGATATAAATAAATTTAAGATACTAAAATTAAAATAATAAATAAATTATAAATACCAAACACTATATTAACCATTTCTCTCTCTTTTTTTATCCACATTCTATTCATTCTCCTTCTGAACTCCTAGATCAAAATTTCAACGGTTGGAATCTAATATTTCATGAAATTATAAAAAATAAAATTTAAATGATGAAAACTTGATCTAAATAATTGAGAATTGTAATTAAAACAATTTTTTGAAAAGTTATTTTATAAAATGTTAATTCTTAATCATTCAAAATACGATATAATGCTTGAGATGGGAAGTGGAGGGAAAAAATATATATACGGAAAAAGAAATAGAGAGAAGTCAAGAATCAAGAATAAGGGCGTCATAACATGTATTAATAATTAACTACCTGTGGAATCATTATTTGTCTTATTATTAATTCTTAATTTCCTTCCTTTTATGGCTGCGAAGGCGGGCAAGATGAAGCTCCTCTAACTTCCAAGCATCTTCGTCTTCAGTCAAATTAATGACTTTGGCAATTATGGAGGTGATCAAAGCAATGACAAAGGATAAAGCCGAAGCAGCCACGAGGAAACTAATGGGGTCTAATTAAAAAAGAAAAACAACAACGGAAGGGGAAGGGGCTATGTACCATGTACCAGGATTTTTAATTTCTTTCTCTTTTTAACTTTTTCATGAAATCTAGGACATTGTTGATAAGTTATGGGCCTCACAGGTACCAACTGTGCTCTCGCACATCAAATCCTATAAATAGACTCAAATTGCATATATCCAAACCAGATGCTTATGTGCTCTCCCATTGGTCATCTTCTTCTATGACTCATACCTGAAAATTACGTTGCTTGCAATTCAGGCCACGCTCTGCTTTTTCATTTTCATGCAGAAACCGATTAGTCAAGCATCAAGAAAAGTGTGTGTGTGTATATAAACAGCAAAAGAAGGCGCTCGCTCCCGTCTGAACTTAAGTCATTAAACTTGGGCAGCCGGACCACTGTATCTCCGAGATTCTTCTGCGGCGAAGAAAAACAGAGCAAGATATGGCTTCCTGGAATTCAGCTTCGCTCGAACTCACTTTTGAATTCTTGGGATGGTTCGCTTTTTCCGTCTGGTCTATCAGTTTCTACCCTCAAGTTATCTTAAATTGGCGCAGGAAAAGGTACCCACAAAAAAATCTCTCGTCTTCTTCAAACTTGCATTTTTCTCCACTATTTTCAAAATAGCCATCGCTAATTTTCATCCCTTTTTTTTTTTTCTTGGCTTGGTTTTCTTTCAGTGTTGTGGGGCTCAACTTTGACTTCGTGTTGTTGAATCTCACCAAGCACTCTTCTTATCTGATCTACAACTCGTGCATGTACTTCAGTTCCGCTGTTCAGAAGCAGTATTTTGAGGAATTCGGTGATGGAGAGGTTCGTTATTCTATACTTTGATCCAAGTTCTGGAATAGGGAATCCGTATTTTTTTTTTGTCAAAAATAGAAAATGCATATTGAGTAATAGTTTTGACTTTACTTGGTTCTTGGTAGATAAATATGAAAAAGTATCATGTAATGATGAAACCTTGTATATATTTGGAGGATTTAACTGATGACAAGTGTATTTGTGTCTTGATTTTAGATGATACCTGTGGCTGCAAATGATGTCGCTTTCTCAGCCCATGCTGTGCTTTTGACTGCAGTTACCTTGTTCCAAATTTTCATCTATGACGTAAGTAGTTGAATATTTATTTATTATTTTTGCTTTATTGGTTAAATTCAGAATTTCCCTGAACTTTGTAACTTGTCCATGTAGCGTGGAACTCAGAAAGTCTCCAAAGTTGCTATTGGAATCGTCTCAGTAGTATGGATTACTGCTGCGGTTTGTTTCTCCATAGCTGTTCCAAGACACTCCTGGCTCTGGCTTCTCTCCAAATTCAAGTATGTTATTATTTGGCCACTAATACAATTCCCTCTAGATTCTAACTTCCCAATTGAAACTGATGATATTGCAGCATAATTCAAGTGTGCATGACGACCATAAAATATATTCCTCAGGCAATCATGAACTTCAAGAGAAAAAGTACGGAAGGCTTTAGTATTACTAACATTATATGTGATCTTTCTGGGGCCATAGCAAACTACGGACAAATGGTCATGCAATCCATTGATCAAGGTTCTTGGAACAACTTCTATGGAAATATAGGAAAATTGATGCTGTCTCTGGTATGAAAAATTCTCTCTTTAATTTACTTTTTTGGTTGCAACTCATTTAATACTCTTTGCTTATTGCTTAATTATATGAATTGGTTTTGCAGGTGACTGTATTATTTGACTCATTCTTCATCTGCCAACATTTCATCTTATATCCAGCCAAGAAGACTTATAAAATAGTGACTTTTGTGGAACCTGAGGAAGATATCAAAGAGCCTCTTTTGCCGTGTTCTGATGAACCACCAACAGCAGATAATGTGTAAAAGAATGCATCCACAATCTGAGATGATTTTTTTTTCTTTTACATTCCATGCACTAGGAGTTCCCTCAATTTTGGTTTCTTGTTATAAATCCTGTATAACCAATACTCGTCGAGTATAAAGTCTTAAATTTAAATATATGTAAATATAAAAAATGTGTGGGAGAATTATAATTAATTGAGTCTGATAATACTTGAATTGGATCTAATTTTATATATAATATGATTTCTTAATTTATCAATGTTTGTTGTGTGTGTATCATGTGCGTGTGTGTATATATATATATATATTCAAGCATCATCCCTATCTTTGTTACAGTGTAGTGTCTGTATCATAATGGAATGAGGAGAGTGGGGGTTCTTCTATACACGCAAAATTCTCTGCAGGGTTTAAATTTGGTCCCTGTCCTGATCTCTTGGTTCCTTTCTTTTTCCACTTTTTTGTAATCAAGGTGAGACGCCTTTCAGACAATGACATGATCTATGCCAATTTCATTAATATATTAAATCAAAACGACATCCATATTTATATCGACCTCGTTACAACTTAGTCCCATGCAGGCAAGTGGTTTTTCTTTTGATTAAATATGATACTCTCTCACTTCCTTTTCTTAATATAAAATTCAGTTAATATTTTTTAATAGATTAAATAAATTAATTATTAATATTAAAATTAATTGACTAATATGAGTAAATTAAAAAATATATAATATAAATTTATCTTAAAAATTAAATTTAATTATAATTAAATAATTTATTTTATTTTTTAATTTATTTAAAAAATAAATTGGGTTTTATATTAAAAAATTAATAAATAATATTTTAAAAAAGACATCAATTTTTATTAAAAAATTCTATACACGTGCAAATAAAGGGAACCAGACCCGTACACTTGGTCGAATAGGACCCTACCGCTCATACTTCAGTCCAATTTTTTTTTAAAATATTAATAATTTATAAGGTATAATAAATTGATTTGAATTTTTAAAATTTAAATGGTATTTTTTTAAAGATTTTCTTAAAACTATATGCTTTTTCTTTAAAAAAAAAATGAAAGGGTTGATCACACCGCCTTACTCCAGTGTGCATTTGTGCCCGTGAGCTCGGTCGGGTGTGGTTATGTCCGGCCGCCCTCTCTCATCGGTCATGGTGACAAATAGGTGGAAGTGCAGTTAAGAAACTAGTCAAGCATAAATAAATAGGCAGGCGAGCAAGCCGTGCCCGTCAGTGCGTAAGTCGACGGAGAATTAAATCCCCGACACCCTTTTGCTTCTTCTCCGGCGAAGGAGGGTGAACGAGCGGCGCCACATATGGCTTATTGGAATTCAGGTCCACCCGAAGTCATTTGCGAAGTGCTGGGTTGGTCCGCTTTGACCTGCTGGTCTATCTGTTTCTACCCTCAAGTCATCTTGAATTTTCGCCGGAAAAGGTAATTTCCTCACAACATAGTTTCGCGTTTGCTTCTTTTTTCTCATCAGCCTTGCCTGAAATTTTCTTCCTCTTTCCGGGTTGGTTTTCTCAGTGTTGTGGGGCTCAACTTTGATTTCGCCCTGTTGAAACTGATTAAGCACTCTTCCTATCTCATCTACAACGCGTCTATGTACTTCAGTTCCGCTGTTCAGAAGCAGTATTTTGAGGAAGACGGTTATGGAGAGGTCCGTACTATACTTTGATCCAAGTTGTTGAATAGAGAATCCTAATTATCATAGCTTATTTGTTCGACCCTGTGTGAGCTTCACTATACTTGGTGCTCGGAAGGAAAAATCAGAACTGGTTCCTGTGTTGGTTTCCTGTTTAATTTACTCGTAAACTTCTGAAGAAACAGAGATGAGTCCCCTGTTATTCTCTGTCCCTATTCCCACTCTGTGCAAATTCTGCTGAAGTTTTACAAATGGGATTACTTTTAGTCTGATTTGTATGGAATTTTAAGCGTAGCTAGTTGGTGTGTTCCTTTAGTTTTTATAAATTATTATTTAAAGAAAAGTTTATACGTGATCTTCCAACCTTGATTACTTGGTCCTGTTTCTGGGACAATGATCCAAGTAGATATGTGGTCAGTTTGGAATTACCATAGATTTTGAGCGGTATATCCCAATGTTGAAGTTGCTGCTACTTTTGTTTGCGTTGGAATGGTAGCATCAGGTTGATCATAATGTGCAAAGGTTTAACTGATGGTGATATTTTATAATTATGTGTCTTGATTTTAGATGATACCTGTGGCTGCAAATGATGTTGCTTTCTCAGGCCATGCTGTGCTATTGACTACAATTACCTTGTTCCAAATTTTTTATCTATGAAGTAAGTAATGGTATATTTATTATTGTTGTTTTTTTTATTGGTTCAATTCAGAATTGCCCTGAAGACAGTGGCTTCTCTATATAGCGTGGTAGTCAGAAAGTCTCCAAACTTGCTATCTGAATTTTCTCTGTAGTATTGCTTACTGCTGGAGTTTGTTTCTTCATAGCTTTACCCACACACTCCTGGCTTTGGCTTGTCTCCACCTTCAAGTATGTTTATTCTGCTTTCTGCTTATTTGCTTCTATCTGCTTTTATGCAAAGAGATTGCACTTCATTTTCCATTTTTACTCGAGATATGTAAAAAAGAATGCCATAATGCATTGACTTATAGTATTGGGCCAACAGCCCTGATGAAGATTCCTATATTAACTTGTTTCATGCTGATGATATCGATGTGAATTAGGTCGTTTCTAACTTTGTCTTAAAATTGATGGTGTTGCAGCACAATTCAAGTATGCATGACAATCATAAAATATGTTCCTCAGGTAAGAATTTAATTTCTTGCTTTGTTGTTTCATTTTCCTTCCAAGAAGGATTTATTGTATCTTTTTCATTTATTTATCGATCTATCCATCTGGTGTCAATAAATTGTGTCATGATAAAATATAGGCAATCATGAACTTCATGAGAAAAAGCACGGATGGCTTCAGCATTGGTAACATCCTGCTTGATTTTTCTGGTGGCATATCAAACTACGGACAGATGGTTGTGCAATCCATAGATCAAGGTATGTGATCTCCTCCGTTTATAAGTGATCAAAAGTTTAAATTTTCGGGTTCAGAGTAACTCTTTACATGAACATGCTCTGAATTAATGCTGTATTATTTGCAGGTTCTTGGGTCAACTTTTATGGGAATATAGGAAAATTAATGTTGTCTCTGGTAGGGAAAACATCTCAAACTTAGTAGCTCGTTTACAATGAAATTCTGTGTCGGTTTAATTCTGAATGAAATTGACAATTGCAGGTAAATGTATCGTTTGACATATTTTTCATATGTCAACATTACTTATTTTATCCTGCCAGTGCCAAGAAAGCTTTTAAATCAGTGGAACCTGAGAACGAAATCAAAGAGCCTCTTGTGCAAAGTTCTGATGTACAAGCGACAACAGGAAATGTGTGAAGCATTATTTACCTGGTGAAGATTTCCAGGAATTTGTTTTTGCATTCCATGCAGCAGCCCTTACGAATGAATGCTATATACTTGTTATTTTTATGATACATCCCTGGGATTTGTGTGCCAAATGAAGTGGCTGCCTTCTTGTAATTAAGTGTGAGATAGCCTTCCGCCATTATAGGGAAGAGCAACACTTGAACTCAACTCTTACGTAGAACTTGCCAGAGTAGTAATGGTGGTGCTCCTGAACTCCTTGTATACACCAATTTTGCTCCACTGTCTTTGCTCCTCTCATTATCCAATTTTTTTATTCTCAAATTTCCAAGTTGTGACGCCTCTCGGACAATGACAGGATAAACATCACTATCACTCATTCGTTAAAATTAAAAATATAATAATTTGTCTCAGATATGGATAATACAATTTATTATCGAAGTTCCATGTCTAATTATAACTACAATAACGTAGAAAGATACCGTACGAACCAGGACCTACCCACCCCATAGTGCATTCATACCTACTTCCAATAAAAGGGATGGCACCGATGCACCATTTTAATACAGGCTCAATCATTCTTGACTCCATATCTATCAATAATTTATGAGCAATTGGCCAAATAAAATAAAAGGTAAACTTTTAAAATTAATATTCTAATCTTAAATATGGGAGTTAGTTAGTTTTTTTTTATAGATTAATAAAACTGAATAAATTAATTAATTATAAATAATATAAGAGTTAGTTGAATAATTTTAATAAATTAAAAAATATATAATATAAATTTATTTTGAAAAGTTAGATTTAATCATAATTAATTTAATTATATAAAAATTAATTAACTAATTTAAATAGTTTAAAATATATGTAATATAATTTAATATTAAATTTATTTATAATTAATTAATTAATTTAGTTTATTTAGTATTTATATAAAAGTTTACAAACTAGTGAAAATTTCCAAAACGAAAAAAGGAGTATACTTGGGGAACACGTAATCATAGGCGAAGACCATTCTTGCAATCAACTAATTAATCAGCTTGCTCCCCAAGTTTCTATTACTTTCCCCGTGTCTATATAAACCAACCCTCATATTGCTTCTTCCACGTCAATTTTCTTAGGCCCACACTTGAGCCACAACAATGAAGAGGGAGGGTCGCCAACACGGCATGGTGAGGTCTTACCAGGTCCTGCCTTCACCCCTCAACCCCCGACCCCAGACCCGATTCGTCAATCGCCTCCAATCCCCTCCCACCGCCGGTCTCTTCACCAACGTCCCGGCTAAACCCACCAACCACTCCAAGTTCACCGGCAAGTGCGCCCTCCCTCGCTGCAACGCCTGCCACCTCACCCCCTCTTCCAAGTCCAGGGACAAGGCCAAAGGCACCCACAAGCTCAAATCCTCCGACGTCGCTCTGAACGCCCGCCTCGCCTCTTGGCGGGTCGTCGATGCCCGACCTGGTTTCTCTCTAACCGGGTTATCCGTGACCCAGATGTTGGATCATCTTTCTGTTGACCACTCCGAAGACGAAGTCGATGAGGAGGTCGTCGGTGATTATGCGGTGGGTCCCAAGGATTCCTATTCCTTTGCCGATCTGTTTCGTAACGGCGATGAGGTTGAGAATAACTGTGATGACGACGAAAATGGTTTTTGCGAGGGTGATTGGGTGAGAAATGAATACGATGAGGCTTTCATTTCAGAGATGGGATTGCAGATGGAGCATTACGAGGTTGAAGAAGATGGAGACTGGTATTTCGTGGAATCGTATTCGTGATCGATGATTAATCAAATGCTAAATTGGTCAACTAATTCAAATATTTTCGATGATAAGTGGGAGTTGCTGACGGGTCATTCTGTGCTTATCCACTCAACATTTTTGTTTTGGTGGACTGCCTGCCTTGTGTTTGATAGTTCGGCCCAAATGATTCCCTCACGGAATCCCCATTGTTATTAAAGTCATTTGCAAATCTATTTTATTATCAAAGATGTGACTGAATATGTGTACAAGATTTCATTTCATACAATGACTTTTATCTTTTTCATAGATTTCCAAAATCCCATATTATTGAAATTCAGGTATTCTTTTTAGGATTTTGCAATCTCCAGATTCTTTTTCTGTCTCTTCTTATCCAACTTTTAAACTCTTGACTGATGCAGTTAACATGGTAATGGGTGTAAAATTTGACATATGAGGAGATTTAGTAGGGCATTTGCAGCGGCAACTTGGCGAAATTAATATTAGACCTATAGATACTAAAATAATAAAATATTATATTTCATACATCAATGTGGCTGTCGGCCCCCCCTTGAACATACTTGACAACCCTAATGGTAACCTTTATAATTGGCCCCCTGTAAGTTCTGAAAAGAAGTAAAACATATTGATAAAGCACTAAGTTATTTTTAGGCAATTTTGATCATATGACCATTTTCTTAAAAAATACGGAGGGTTGAGTCTTTTTTATAAGTACTATATTACTCCCTCCAATTTTTGTTATAAATAATAACTGTTCAAATTAATTATATTAAAGTGTTTGTTAAAATTATTTAAAAACAATAAATATTTTAGAAATATAATCTATTTTTTAAATATACTTTTATTTATGATGGTGATGAGTAATAGAGAGAATAAATAGAAAAATATATAAGAGAAAATAAATGTAAGATAAATATGTGATTACTTGAATGTTAAAAATTGAAAAAAATATATTAAATTTTTAAATAAATATAAATAGTTATCTCTATACATAAGAGCAACAGCCGAAAAGAGATGATTTGAAAGAGCGGGGAGTGATTTTTTCCTAATATCTCATGATAATAATAAACTCTAAAATAATTTAGATAAAAAAATTAAAGAATTCTTTAGAGCAATTACCTTACTATATATCCAAATTTCAAACTAAAAAAATTGAATTAAATTAGACTAATCTCTAATTAATTAATCTAAACTTATATAGAGGTTTTACTTTATGAGCTATGGAGTTATTATGAGTATTACGTGTCACGTACTATGGCCTAAGACCAATAAATAAAATTTGCATTAACTCTCCCCGTGACCATATAAACCAACCCACATGTCCGTACCCGTCGTTTCTCTCTCCCGTCAATTTTTCTGACGCAGTGAAGATTGAAGAGACAAAAAAGGGGAGTGGCTTCTACAGATTCTTGTAGTTATCCCTAAATTTATTAAAATTTTATTTTAATTATATCTAAATTTAATCTCTATTATACACTTAGTTATAATAAATAAATTTTTTAACAAAATTTTTTATATATATTAAAATTTAAATTTAAAATATTATTTAAATAATATTAAACTGTTTATTAGTCGTAAAGTTAAACATGAGCTTTTAAGTTTAGGTCCGGATCACAATGGTCGGGTCTTAACAGGGCCCACAATTACCCCTCAATCCCCGACCCAAAGCCCGTCTCATGAATCGGCCCCAACAAATCCCCTACACCCGCCACTTCGGCAACCAATGTTCCCTCTAAAACCCACAGCAGCTCCAGGTTCACCGTCTCCCGCGGCAATGCCCGCCACGCCACCCCCTCCTCCAAGTCCAAGGACCAGGCCAAGGCAACCGCAAGCTCAAATCATCCGACGTCGTTCGTAACACCCTCCTCGCCTCTTGGCGCGTCGTTTATGCCCGAGCCGGTTTCAGTCTGTCGGGGCTGTCCGTGACCCGGATGTTGGATCATCTTACCGTTGACAACTAAGGAGACAAAGGTGATGAGGAGGTTGTCGGTGATTATACGGCGAGTCCGAAGGATTCGTACTCTTTTGCTGATCTGTTTATCAGAAGTGATGACGACGAAAATGATTTTTGTGAAGGGGGATTAGGTGAGAAATGAATATGATTAGGCTTTCATTTCTGAGAAGGGATTGCAGATGGATCGTTACGAGAATCGAAGATGGAGACCGTTGTTTCGTTGATCGATGAATAATAATCAAATGCTAGATGGGTTAAACAATTCTCCGGCGAGATCAAAATGTAAACAAGCGGAAGAAATCATGGCCTGTGTTGGATTGATCCTTTGGCCAAAGTCACGTCGAATCTGTATTATTTTCAAACCCTAACAATATGGTGACAAAATTTCATTTCATATAATGACTCTCGATTATTATCTCTTATAACCAGGCACTCTCTGTTTTTTCCTAAAAAATGGACATGGCGAGAAGAAGCTATTATTGACAGGGAGACTATTATGCTTTACTTGCAGCAGCAACTTGGTGGGGTTTGAGACATGTAAAATAAATAATTATTTACTCCACATGATCTCTTAACAAAAAAACCTATGTTTGACCGGATCAGGTCTGAGAACAGTCAGTACGCAATGATAAGATTGATTCCAATAAAATAACAAGAGGTTATATGCTCCTTACCTGTTATAAAACTTTCTTATTAATAAATACCTTACGTGGGAATTCTACAAAATTAATATTATTATGCATGATAGATACTCAAATAATCAATTACTCCATATTAGTGAAATTTCTAAATGTTTATTTGATATATCAGTCGGAGTTGTCTGCGTTCTTGCTTTAGTAGTTAATTATCTGCCCGATGAGATTATTAATTTATTATTGATTCCCGCATGAACTCTAATCATAATGTTTACATATATGAATGGGAGGTGGCAGCGCCCTCGCTTAAGTATTAGTTAATTAAATGTTCCACGTGATTATTATGATGCGGCGGCTTAATCGGGAATTGGGTTTTCTCCTTGAACGTGAACAGCTCATTTCACAAAAACATTTCCGATAAGTGCCTTTGCTGACAACTGAAGTCGTCATTCATGATGGGGGCCCCAGCATGATGGTCGATGATCACAGTTGAGCCAGGATGATTGGAATGGGAAATTACTCATTACTCGATATTGAGAATAAAGGAATCTACTCTCTCTTGCGTCGCGCATTATAAATTACCATTATTGGTTATGTCCTCCCTCACCTTCATTGTTCATCTTCTTCTTTCTCTGCTCCCTTTCATCTGAGCCGGCGCAAGCCTCTTGTTTTTCATTATATATAATATCTCCGACGTTGTTTTGATTCTTGTCCGGAGATGGCTTCTTGGAATTCAGGGACACTCGAACTCACTTACCAAGTACTGGGTTGGACGGCTTTCACCTTCTGGTCTGTCGGTTTCTACCCTCAGTTCATCTTGAATCTTCGCCGGAAAAGGTGATCATCCTCCACAACAACATATATAGTTTCACGTTTTGCATCTTTTATGTATTCCCAACATAGCTTTGCCTAAAACTCTTTTTTTCCTTCTGGGTTGGTTTTCAGTGTTGTGGGGCTCAACTTTGATTTCGTGCTGTTCAATTTCACGAAGCAGACTTCATATCTGATATACAACGCGTCTATGTACTTTAGCTCTGTTGTTCAGAAGCAGTATTATGAGCAATACGGTGACAAAGAGGTGTGTTGTATAATTTGAAGTTGGCGAACTCGCTTTTGTTTGCTGCAATCTTCAAGTTGTTGCAATGGCAGAATCAAGTTGATGAAACGTTGATTTCAGATGATTTTAATTTAACTGACAATGATATTTTATATTTGTATCTATGTCTCTTGGATTTTAGATGATACCTGTGGCTGCCAATGATGTTGCTTTCTCATCCCATGCCGTACTGCTCACCGCAATTATCTTGTTTCAAGTTGGCATCTATGAAGTAAGGACTGAAATATTTTGCCTCATATGATTGTATCTTTCCAGAATAATGTTTTGTTTTTAAATGAAAATATAAAAACAAATCATTTAATAATTAGTTTTTAATTAAGTACTTTTGCATAACAAAAATCAATCTGCTCTAAAAAACAACGTAGAACAATTTTTATCTTTTCTTTTAGTTATGTGCTAATAATTTTTTTTTTAATAAACATCAACCGCACAGATTTTTTTCCCAAAACGTATTCTAAAAATAATTTTATTAAAAATGAATCTTAGATGTACTGTTAAGTATTAAATGTAGTTATTTCTTTTAGTGGTGTAGATTTAAATTTAAATTTATCACATCATGAGGAATCAATCTCTTCCGTTAAGTTCAATTTCTATAAGTTATTAAATTATTTAAGAGCATAAAAATAAAAAAAACATAATCAATGGGGTTGTTGTTTTTGCTTTAGTGGTAAAATTCGGAATTGTCTCGAACTTAGTAACTTGTCTATCCAGCGTGGCAGTCAGAAAATCTCCAAACCTGGAATTGGAATGGTCTCTTTGGCATGGTTTACTGCTGCCGTTTGTTTCTTCATAGCTTTGCCGACACACTCTTGGCTTTGGCTTGTCTCCACCTTCAAGTACGTTTTCTCTGCTTTGTCTTAGGTGGGGCCAATTATGCTTAGATATGAGAATTAGGTCCTTAATTACTAACTTTGTCTTAAAATTAAAATTGATGATGTTGCAGCACAATCCAAGTATGTATGACAACCATGAAATATGTTCCTCAGGTTAGAATTTATTATATCTTCTTCGATCTGTTGTTTCATTCCCTTCCCAGTAAGGATTTATTGTAATTTCTATTTTGTTCATTTATCTATCCATTCATCTCGGCTGATAGTTTGTGTTACGAATGAATGAATGAATGAATATAATTAGGCAATCATGAACTTCAACAGAAGAAGTACAGATGGCTTCAGCATTGGTAATATAGTGTGCGATTTTTCTGGGAGTGTATCAAACTATGGACAGATGGTTGTGCAATCCATAGATCAAGGTTTGTGACGAACTCCTGTATTAACAAGTGATTTAAGGTTTATAAGTTAATGTCGTGTTTTTATTTTCAGGTTCGTGGGTCAATTTCTATGGGAATAAAGGAAAACTGATGCTTTGTACGGTAAGGAAAAGTCTCATACCTGGTACTCATTGTAGATTGTGTTTGTGGCATGATTAAAAATGGATTGATGATTCGCAGGTGTGTGTATTCTTTGACATAGTTTTCATATGTCAACATTACATGTTTCATCCATCCAAGAGAACTTATGAATCAGTGCCTTCTGTGGAACCTGAGAATGAACAAATCAAAGAGCCTCTTATACGGTGTTCTGATGGACCAGAACCAGCAACAGCAGCAGATCATGTGTGAACCATTATATTCTATTCTTTTTCAGAATGATCCCTGTAATTCCTCCTCCTTTTATGATGAATGCTGTTATTTTCAAGCATCATTCATCATCTCTATGATTCTTTAAGGTGTTTGTTTGTAATCTTGAGTTGTACCTCAGCTTAAGCATAAGGCAGCTCTCTTTATCCACTTTTTTCATCTGTAATACTAGTGATGTACATGCCTGTTAGTTTGCGGATAGCAGCCTGTAAAATAAAATTTATTTTTTCTTTAAGTTAGGTATTATATAAGGACTGTCCTATTCAACGTATCCTTGTTCAGCCTATTTAATTCCTCTTACAACGCTACAAAAATATCATCATGAATGTCAATATCATTGATGTATTAAATAAAAATTTTATCCTCATTTATTAAAATATATAATAATTTTGTATAGAGTATAGAGTTTAATTGGGGGATGTTTGTTAAGTCAAAAAAAAAAAAAAAAATAGAGAAAGCGTATACTTGGTGAACACTTGTAGTATCGTTGAAGATCAGTCTTACAATAAATTAACTAAGCACTTGCTTTCAAGTTTCCATTAATCTCCCTGTGACTACATAAATGAACCAAGCCGTGAGTCCGTGATGTGATTAATCAAATTATGCTAAATTCGTTAAATAATTCAAATATTTCCAATAATTAAATATTCTCATTAATTAATTAATTAGAAACAGGGCTTATAAAACCTATGGGGGCAAGAATCGATTTCCAAATTACAATGACCACACCGATAACAATTCGCGCCAAACTAATAAAATGGAGAATAACACCCCTATGTAGAGCGTCCATTCAATAATTTTCATTTACAATTACAAGTTTTTTTTTTTACACTGATGTCCCATCAAGATCACTTGGTATCAACGGTCGCTTTGGTTCCCATTCTGAATATTTGGCGATGAATTCTCATTCCGCCATTGACGCCATTGTTTTTTGCTGAATCTTTCCGAGGAGGTAAAGGGGTCTGAATCGCTTTTCTCCCTTGTTTGGGTGATTCAACTTGTGTCAATATGCCCTGCAACAGTAAATCACCGGTTCTGGTAGATAAGGACTCGGCTCTCAAACCTAAGGTCTTCGATTCTTTTTAAACCTAAGAGAAAGTTACCTTGTTCTTTTCCTCGTTTGATTCTTTTTTTTCCTGATAAAACTCAGGCAGAGGCCGCGCTCTGAAACAGAAACTTAGTTTCCTTATCTCTGTATTTGCTTTCTCCTGCATTAAGGATTGAATGTTACAAACCACATTATCACATTATCACACTTTGTACTTGCTTCCCATGTGTGAACTCACCTTGAGCTTTGTTTGTAGCTGTACTTTTTGTGCCTCACTGGCGTTGAACTTTTCTTCCAGTTTCTGAAATTGACCACACGTTTCAACACACAATAAAATCACATGAACTTTAGCAGATAAAAATGAAGAGGAACATATGAATTGGGAAATGGAGATATTGCCTTCTTTCTTCTTGCAGCTCTCTCTTCCGTTCTCAAGCTGAATGGAGATGATATAACAGGGGATCTCATTTTTTTCCTGTGGTAATTAGTTTAAGCATTTGAAATTCAGTTATGAGAATATAAAACCAGAAAGGAAAGAAGCATTTTAATGGGAGACTATAATAACTTACTCCGCAGAGAGTAGGTGCCATTTGGTGCCTGATCTTTTGCTACCTGAAGCTGATAAATCAATAGGTGTTTTGGTCCTATGAATTTTCAGAAATTTATATAGCTAAATCAATAGATGACACCTTAGCTATAAAAAATTAAAAAAGGAAGAAAAAAAAAAGTAAGCCAACTGTTTCATCATCTAACCAACAATTTCTTTAGACAAGGTTACCTTTTAGTCTCTGTTAATGGGGTCATTGAGGAATGCTTTTGACCCTCATTTTCAGAAGCCTGAAATTGGCAAAACAGTAACATTAGCATCGTCTAAAGCAATCGAAACTCTTAAAATGGAGATAGCAAGGAAGCTAAGATACCACAGTTGGGGTTCTTAAAGGAGTGGAGCTGCTATCCTTTGAAATAACCTTGGAAGAAGCGGCACCAACTCTTGCATTTTCAAATCTCTTCATGACTGATGCAGTCAACCTATTGAGTTCTCTGATGGGTGTAAAATTTGACATGTGAAGAGACTTAGGAGATGACGATCTCTTCTTCTCAGAGCAGCCTAATGCAGTCTTCTTGCTAGTTGGGGTGGCAAAATTGTCCTTCTTGGAACAAACAGAAACTGCAGATTTCACAGGTGAGGAAGTGGACTTGGAAGTTTCAGTGGCCTTCAGCATCTTGGAGGAAGAAACAGGTGATTTCTTATCGCTTATTAATGGCAAATTTTCCTTGTTACATCTGGAACTCTGCTGCAGCAAATTTTCCATTAGTTTCTCAAAGAATTAAAACAAAACAAAAGAGTTTATGTTCATGCCAATAGATAAAAACACTAGAGACTACCTTCAATGTCGGTATCTTTACCGGAGGTGTTCTGCGAACTTTTTCACTCACTTCTCTCTGGTAATCAACATTTTGAAGCTGGCCTTTTGATTGAACCTTCACTACCTTACCAACAGAAGGTTGGTTTTCTCTTTCACTCTTACTCATACTTGGGTCTCTATTTGAGTTTGGAATCTTAATGTCTGGTTTTTCATTGACGACAAGTTTAACGTTTGGACTTGTCATCTGCAAATTGTGATTATCAGGTAGAGGCTCATGTCGTTGCTGTGTGACATTGTTGGAAGCAGCATTGTTTGCTTGTTGTTCAAGCAAAGCGGCTGCTTTCTGAGCAGCAAGTTTTTTGTAATGAGCTTCAAAAAAAGCTTTCTTCTGTGCAACTGATCCAGGTTTTGAATACCTCTCTGCCTCTTCAACGTAACGATTCTGAGAGAAAGAAGACCATTTCTCCCACGACAGTGACTCCGACATGAACCTCCCGAACGAGATTGACTGTCCAAGTGCATGAATTGGGTTGCTCTGCAACGCACAAGTTTCATGGAGTTTTCAAAGTGAACCTTCATGCGACATAACGTCTAATTCCTTGATAAATCAAGCAGTCAATTTCAATTCATCAAGGTATAAACTGAGCATTGACTTAATATTTTTTACTGTAACATATAAATTTGGGATATTTAAGAATTCCAAAGTACACTGTTCTAGGAGACAGGTTGATTGAAGAAAAATAATTGTGCATAGGTTGATGAACTGACCTGGTTGGCTTCATTAGAGAGGCCAGAGGCATAGCAGAATGGCTGCATGAGACAAGCTGTGTCTCCCATGTTTCGTCGAAAACCACGAAAGATCCAAACTTTACTGTTGGGATCGTTAGTAATATTTCACTGCGGCCGTTCTTCGCATTTGTGTCCGATTCGAATTTGAAATTCAAATAAAAAGGTTGTGGGGCCTGTGGGTGAAGCACACCAAGTCTTGAACGTTGAAAAAAGGGAGAATTACAGAGAAATCTTCTTTTGTTCCCAAAGTGGGGTCCACCATACATGTTTGTAGGAGCCTCTCTCGATCTTTTTCTCTCTCTCCTTTGTTTGGGTCCCACGCTTTTAGATTACCAAACCTCAGTCGTTAACGTCCATTGTCGGTAGTTTTAACTTTTAATTCAAAATCAAATCGTGCTGGATCTGGAAAGAGATTCTTTGTAATGCATGTTTGAAGAATGTTTGAAGTTAGAGGATATCGTATAATACGTTATAGAGGCACTGATTAAGTACGAGAAGAAGTAGATGGTTGTTGAAGACTCCAAGTTGTAGAAGGTGAAGATGTAGCAGGCTGAACAACCAGTGGTTGCAGCATCAACAAGGCAAAATTACGAGGATGTTTTGCTTGGTAATTTGAAAGCGAAATGAGCTACACTTTAGATTCTTGAACTATCAAAAACAAGCCGAAATCATTTTATTATTATTTTACTCTATGGCTTTACTATATGATAAGAATTGACCTATAGTCCATACTCTGAAATTTTTATTTAATTTTTTTCTTTTTTATTCCCTTTTTTTTCTAAGTATTTTAGGGGGGATGACATTTAGGTCACAAGATATCGATTTAATGACAGTTTGACCGCAAACATTTTTCTGAGAAATGAGTTGCAGACTTAGAGTTGTATTTGAAATTTAAATTCCTTATTTATAACTAAAACTTTTGAATTTGCGGTTGTTTGAAACTTCGAATTGATATTTCCAATTTATTTTTTAAAAAGCTTGTTAGAAACGTAACTGCCATTAATTCGATCTTTTGAAACCTAACTGTCATTAATCTGTTATTTTAACACCTAACTATCTTTCTCCCAATATTTTACTTTCGATCAAAATAGAAGATATTTTACAAAAGGACAACATTGCTATGGTTTTTAATACATGAGGAGCAAAACTAAACCTTAACACTAGATTAATTTTGGGTGTGGGGGTGGGGGGGGGGGAGGGAGAGAACTCAAACACATGTTGACCTTCATTATGTTGTACGGGACCACTTCATCACAACCCACAGTTAAAGCATATTTAGTCACAACTGTCGTATGGCCCATATGGAATCTAGAGACGTAAAAAAAAAAAATTCCCGCCATAGTGAGAGAAGAGAACCAACGAACACGAAAATCTCACTTGCATTTAGTATAGACCCACCATCACCGCCTACTAATTCAGTGGGGTGCCAGAATGGGCGTGCCCACTAAACAATAAATACAGAGAACGATAAGAAAGAAATTAAAGAGTCTGCTTCTACTTTCTATAACAATAACAATTTCACTTTCATGGTTTTGTCCGCAACTACCAAAAAAAGAAAAAAAAAATCTGATCACACGCTCGAGAACCTTTTATAGTAGTCACAAATTGTCAAATTCAACTAGTGAGATCATTTTAATAAATATTTTTAAATAAACTGAATGCCTACGTAACAAAATTCAAATTGCAAAAGTAAACTTTCATCAGAAACAGGCAAGATTGCAAAGAAAACAAAGTTTCTCCAATAAAATGATACAACAACCAAAAACCTCATTACCCCATGAATATGCTTAGTCTAGGCTTAGAAACGTTACCAATGTTCCCCGGAATAGTGGAATTCCGTATCTTGCAAAAACCCAGGTGGTTTGGTTCCATCTTCGTGGCAATTTTCATTCACCAAGTTACACATACAACAAAGTGGCCTCCTATGATCGTGTAATTATATCAAAACACTGCAAATATTTCAGTGCCTATGCGAATGCTTTCGGCTGTAAAAACCAGTCTCTTTCTTATCTCTGTAATTCCTTTGAAACGTTTGTAAAGCAAAGGAAATGCCTCCCACAGCCGCCATAGCATAAATTGCTCGATAAGGAGCCAACGCCAGACCAGAAAAATAGGACCAGTATCCAGCTACGAGATAGATAAAATATAGTCTCACTTTGCGAATGGGCACTCCAGTTAAGGATGAGACGAAGGAATTGAACTCCGGCTTTGAGTTGCATATGCCATGAAGGATGATGCTGATGCAAAGAATGGAATCCAAGAGCCACGGGAAGCTCTCACCCATTCCTAGCCTCTGACACAATAAAATGCACAGTATGAGGGTTAGACAACCCCCGGTATTTCACATTAAACACATCTCTGATTGATACATAATGAAAATAAATAAGCACAGGCTTAAAATTACAAGTCATTAATTGATTTTACCAAACCTATGGGCCCCACAAAATGAAATTAGTCAAATAAAATACGATGATGATAATGGAAAAACAGGACAAAATATGGAGCTCAACATAAGCTAAGCATTTCAAATTAGAGCGATATTTATAAGATAAATACACAATAGCAAGACAAGGAAACATATATGGAAATGTATACCTGCATCCAAGCTGCAAGAGATGGAGCAAACATTGTGGCAGCAACAAAATGCAATATCAACAAGCCATGGCGATGATGGAACAGATCTAATTGTGCGTCCCCAAAACTTTTTGATGAGTCTGGACTGTTGAAGCAATCATCTCCTGAATGGAACGTCCGGTTAAAACTAGCATCGAATTTGAACTTAACCTGCTCAGGTCCATTGTAGTCTTCACTTTTACAATCATAGCTTTCATTTTGGGCACGGCTGCGGCATGAAGCTGTCAGGAAACTGTTACAAAAACACAGTATATTTAAGGATCACAAAGTCATATATATAGGCTAGATGAAGTTATAAGTATTGTACATCACTAAAAAGGTGGGTTGAACATTTTTATGTTTGTTCATTACCACACAACAAAAGACTGGTTTCCACTAGATCTAAAACATTATTTAGGAACATTCTCCACTAAATGAAGTACAATCAGTCTAAACAGGAAAGGATAGTATTCTACTTGCCACTTCAAATTCCTAAACATCTTACACAGATTTAATACAACACAGGAGCATTGAAAGATCACAACTATAAAAACTTCGAAAGGAACACTTTGCTTTCAATTAAACTGAAATACCTGCATAGAGCACTGTGACAGCAGACAGCATGAGAGAACAGAAGTATAACTAGACCCAAGGCTGGATGAACCAAGCATGCCAATACAATTGCAGCAAGTGTTGTAACGAGCACTGGATTGGCTCTCAGAACCCTCACCAACTGTTCAATGAGGTTATCAGATAAAGATGCAATGATCAGCATGCTAAAGTAAGAGCGCAAAATAAAACAAAGGATGGGGCAGGAAGAGTGTCGTAAGAAAAAATTAATAGTATAAGCGCTTAGCCTCTTCTTTCCATCCTCTCCACCAAAGAGTGACAAACCAAAAACGACATTCAGAAATTACCTACTCTAATGGGGATATGAAATCGAGCCCCTTATGGGACATATTTTGGCTATCAATTACATGTATCATACTTTACCTTGAAAGAAGAGATGATGGAGGAAAGATTAGTAAGCCACTGAAGAAATATAAAACAAGCAGTTCGTTCCCACATTTGCCACCTGCAAAATATTTACCCATGTCGTTTATAATCCAAAGTGAAGTTAATTGCGGTGCATATGATACAAGAATAAGTCTAGATATTCACAGGAAAAACGTTTCGAAGAGCTGGATAGCCATAGATTTAAAATCAATATCCATGAAATTAGAAGGAAAAAAAATTATGTGCAAAATCTACCGATCACATAAACCAGTGACCCTTGAGGGTGGTAACAATCAGCATACTAACCTTGTCTTGATGAATATGTGTGAAATAGCGGCCACAAAGAATAGCAAGTGAGATACCAAAATCAGAATAGCTATGAGCCCATTTGCGAAAACATAACAAATGAGAGAGATGCTGATGAAGCTAACAAAGGGAGGAATTGGCTGAGACATCACTAAGGAAAGGAACAAGGAAAAGAAAATGGGTAGAATGGCTAGAAAGAATAAATGTGACAGCACTGTAAGATTGGATTCCACAGCTGTGAGCATTGAAGGTATCCGCAGATCAAGATCCCATGCATATGCTTGCCGCATTAGAGCAAAGAAAATGATGGCAGTGGAGAAACCCACTATCTGCATGAGCATCATTTCATAAGCACGATTATTAAACTAGATAAGCACATCCAGTTTACATGCGATGTAAGTTTTAAAGATAGCACGTAATTTGATTTTTTTTAAGAGTCCCACACACAACTTAAGAAAATTAATAGAACAAGAATTCGTCCCTGTGCAATTCGTGGATTAGACAAAAAAATGATACAAAGAATAATGAACAAAACTACAAAATGAAACAAAAGCCAAACATACATCAACATATATCAACTTCTTTGTGTTATAAAAAATCAACTAAGTAGCCAAAGCCTCCACCATAAAAAACAAAATAAGCCTTACATAATCTTAAAGAGCATCTAAAACCAAGAGTAAATTTTCCTTCAGCCTCTCTTCAAATTTATGTTAATATAGATATTGATTGTTCACATTAATTAGCACCAGAATATGAAAAGGAAGAGAGATATTATGATAAAATGAAACAAGCAATTATGTTGGCAGTGGCACCACATTGATGAAAAAACAAATTATCGGTTGACATGCCGATTATGCAAGCAAGAGAACAAAGGAACAAATGATACACAGTACGCAAGGTTCTGTATGAATTCTGTGATATTTGCTACAGTATGTGATTGCATATATATACACATAGAGAATCCCAATTCAACCGGGATTTTGGAATGAAATCAGGAAAGGTATTCAAGGCATAATCTCCTCTAATTAATTACATATATTCCCCTAATTAATTACATATATTCTCTATTATCCCGCAAATCTCTCTGTCTTTAATGCATATATTCTACACTCCCCCTCAAGTTGGAGCATAGATATTGATCATGTCCAACTTGCCAATTAGGTAGCCGAATTTGTCTCTAGTTAAGCCCTTTGTAAGTATATCAGCTGTTTGCTCTGGAGAAGGGATGTATTTAAGATCAATGATTTTCATATCAATCTTTTCTCGTATGAAGTGTCTATCGATTTCCACATGTTTTGTTCGGTCATGCTGAACAGGATTATGTGACATGTTGATAGCTGCCATGTTATCGGAGCGGAGCCTAATAGGTAAGTCTAGTGACAACCTCAATTCTTCAAGTACCCGTTTCACCCATAGGCCTTCACAGATTCCAAGAGATATAGCTCTAAATTCTGCTTCAGCACTGCTCCTGGCGACCACATTTTGTTTCTTGCTACGCCAAGTGACTAGATTTCCCCAAACATAGGTAACATATCCAGAAGTGGACTTTCGATCATCATGATCGCCTGCCCAATCAGCATCAGTCAATATCTCCATATTGCGTTTGTCAGTCTTCTTGAACAAGAGGCCTAGTCCAGGAGAGCCCTTCAAGTACCTGAGAATCCTGTAGACCTCATTAAGGTGTTTTTGTTTGGGGTCATGAGAGTGTTGGCTTACTACACTCACAGCATAAGCAATGTCTGGGCGAGTATGGGATAAGTAGATCAACTTGCCCACCATACGTTGATATCTACCCTTATCGACAGCTTTCCCGAGGTCTTCGTTATCAATGATTTTGTCTGCTCGTATAGGGGTATCACTTGGTCGACAGCCGAGCATACCTGTTTCTGCTAGAAGATCTAGTGTATACTTTCGTTGGGAGATACTGATTCCTCTGGCAGATCTAGCCACTTCCATTCCCAGGAAATACTTCATGTCTCCCAGATCCTTAACCTGAAATTCCCTGTTGAGTGCCCTCTTAATTCGGTCAATCTCTGTTGGGCTATCTCCTGTGAGAACAATATCATCTACGTACACGGCCAATACCACCATCTTGCCATTCATGTGACGGTAGAATAGTGTGTGATCACTCTGTCCCTGTATATAATTTTCAGTTTTGAGAACCTTGGTGAACTTCTCGAACCACGCTCGTGGAGATTGTTTTAGGCCATACAGGGACTTCTTCAGCTTGCATACTTGATTATTCTTTCTCCCAGGGAATCCTGGTGGCATTTTCATGTATACTTCCTCTTTCAAGTCGCCATTTAAGAATGCATTCTTGACATCCATTTGGTATAGCGGCCAGTCTAAATTGACAGCAAGGGAAAATAAGATTCGAATCGTGTTTAACTTGGCGACTGGTGCGAATGTCTCTGTGTAGTCCATACCATATACTTGAGTAAAACCCTTTGCCACCAACCGTGCTTTATATTTATCAAGACTCCCATCAGCACGATATTTTGGAGTAAAGACCCATTTGCAGCCAACTGTCTTTTTCCCTTTTGGCAAATCAACCACTTCCCATGTTTTGTTGATTTCTAGGGCTTCCATTTCTTCCATGACAGCCTTTCTCCACTCTGGATGTTCTAAGGCTTCATTTATACTCTCTGGTACCTTAACTCGATCAAGATGAGACAGGAAGGCAAATTGAGGTTGGGACAATGCTTGGTAAGAGACGTACCTTTCTATAGGGTGTCTAGTACAGGATCTTGGTTGCTTTCTGATTGCAATGGGAAGATCAAGATCATTTTGTTGAATCTCGTTCTCAGGACCTGTTCCTGGATCAGACGTTTGAGTTGTGTCGGTTGCTTGAGGCATATTACCTGTCATGTCTTTGGTTCTTCGTGTATAGACCTGTCCCCATTTGTTAGAGTCTCCCCCTGAACTAGAGTTTTCTGAATGTTCCTCAAGTTCCTCATGTGTATGGTTGTCAAGTGTATAGATTAGGCTAAGTTCACATAAGGGTTCAATGTCAGATTGGATAGATTGAGGTTCATCCCATGTCTCCCCCTGGGTTGATGACGCTGTATAAAAGGGAATAGGTTCAGGGAATGTGACATCGCGAGTGACATAGAGCCGTTTTGAGACAGGATCAAAACATTTGTATCCCTTTTGGGTTCCTGCGGGTCCTAGATAGATACACTTGACAGCCTTGGGATCGAGTTTATGAGTATGGTGTAGGTGAACAAAGGTAGTGCAACCAAAGACTCTAAGCGGAAGAGTGTTCTCAAGATAGGGTAGGTTGAAATGATGATGAAGGACCTGGAGAGGGGTTTGGAAGGATAAAGGCTTGCATGGCATACGATTAATTAAGAATGCAGCTGTGAGGATTGCATCATCCCAATGGTAGATAGGTACGGTGCTACTGAAAAGGAGTGCTCGCGCAGTTTCTAGAAGATGTCTATTTTTCCTTTCAGCAATCCCATTCTGTTGTGGGGTATGAGGGCAAGAGCTTTTATGAGTAATGCCATGTTGGCGAAGGAAAGTAGATAACTGATTATTGAAGTATTCAGTGCCATTATCAGTATGAAGCATTTGAATTTTTGTGTCAAACTGTGTATGGATCATTTTATAAAAATCAATGAACGTTTGTGATACTTCAGTTTTATCCTTTAAGAGGAAAACCCAACTGACACGAGTATGATCATCAATCAGAGTCATGAACCATTTTGAGTGAGTACGGTTTTTAACACGTGATGGTCCCCATAAATCGCTGTGGATGAGAGAAAAAGGTTTGGAAGGTCTATAAGAGGCACTAGGAAAGACAGTACGATGGTGTTTGGCTAGTTCACATGCATCACAATGAAACTCGGAATCTTTATTTAAGCAAAGAGAAGGAAACATCTTACACATATATTTCAAGTTAGGATGCCCTAATCTTTTGTGCCATAACTCCAATTCTTTAGCTCTAGGGAGAGACACTTTATTACAGGAATAAGTTACTGAATTCTGACAATCATCCAGGTAATAGAGTCCATCAAGTTCCTTAGCAACACCAATCGTCGTCCCCGTGAATAGATCCTGAAAAATACAATAAGTGGCAAAGAAATCAGCATGACACCCTTCTCTCCTATTTAGCTGGCTCACAGATAATAAATTGCATCTCAACTTTGGGACATGTAAGACATCATGGAGTGTGAGAGTGGAAGAGATATTAATAGTACCACTACCAGCTACCAAAGAGTTAGAGGCATCAGCAATTTTAACTGTAAGACGTGTCTTTGCAGGAGTATAGTTTGAAAACAATGAGATGTCGTCAGTCATATGATCCGAGGCTCCTGAATCAATTATCCAACAATTGCCTGTGCTTTTTCCTTTAATAGTAGTTAAGGCTTTAAAAAAGTTACCTCGTTGTACTACCGTGGCGACAGGTTGCTGTTTATGTGACTGACTTTCCAGTGCATTTAGGCGTTCTAGAATAGTGGTTAGTGGATCAGCAGAAGTCATTGGGCCAGAATGCACTGGGCCTGCAGAATACAGTCTGGACGGTTGATATGGGCCTGCACGATATGGGCCTGCAGAAGCGTCTGGACCTGGAAGCTGAAGTGATCCACCCATATCTGCGCCAGGTGGACTCGCATGCGTGGGTTCAGTATCGCCTTGGCTTGCCCCAGCCAGATGGCTCTTAGGTCGTCGCTGCTTTGGCCTCCAGTCGAGCGGCTTGCCGTGGAGGTCCCAGCAGCGGTCCTTCGTGTGACCCAATTTCTTGCAATAGTCACACGACGGTCGTTCTCTCCTGGGACCAGTCTCTGATGCGCGAGTGATGAGGGCTGAGCTGTCGGTGGTTGTTGGCAGAGGCGATGTATGGTCAACAAGCATGACTCGCCGGCGAGATTCTTCGTCCCTCAGTAGGGTGAATGCCTCCGGTACTGATGGCAGAGGAACTCGGCTTAGAAGACGGCTGCGGGCGTCATCGTACACTGGGTTAAGCCCCACCAAAAATTCGAACAAACGCTCCTCCTCCAGGACTCGTCGGTACTCAGCAGCATCGTCACCGTCTCTCCAAACTCGATGTTGCAACAGATCAAGTTCTTGCCATAATGCAGTCTTTTCTAGATAGTATGCGTTCAAGGGTCGAGTTCCTTGCTTAACAGACCAGAGGCGTGTCCTGATGTCGAAGAGCAAGGCAGCATTTGGACGTTTCCCGTATGCCTCCTTTACAGCGAGCCAGATGGACTTTGCGGAGGTGAGAAACATGAAGCTCCGTCGAACATTTGGGAGCATGGAATTCAGAAGCCATGAAGCCACAATCGCGTTATCTGACTTCCATCGTCGACGAGAACTTGCATCACCGGAGATGGGTTGGTCGTTGTGGATTAACTCGAGTCTGTCTCTACCGTCGAGGGCAAGGAGCATTGACTGGCTCCAATCAAGGTAATTGTCACCGGTAAGACGTTCCGGTACAATAAGGACAGCTGAACTTTCATACCCGACAACCTTAGCGGAGGCTTGTCGTGAGCTTCCGTCGGACTCGACAGAGGAATAGGCTGACCCAGTAACCTGCTCTGATACCATATCGGTTGACATGCCGATTATGCAAGCAAGAGAACAAAGGAACAAATGATACACAGTACGCAAGGTTTTGTATGAATTCTGTGATATTTGCTACAGTATGTGATTGCATATATATACACATAGAGAATCCCAATTCAACCGGGATTTTGGAATGAAATCAGGAAAGGTATTCAAGGCATAATCTCCTCTAATTAATTACATATATTCCCCTAATTAATTACATATATTCTCTATTATCCCGCAAATCTCTCTGTCTTTAATGCATATATTCTACACAAATGTACTGTTGTCAATATTCAAAAATCAAAATCACTGAATTTGAGAGCTTAGATTCACAAACAAACAAGAATTTCCAATAGAACGAGTAAATATGTTCAGAGTAGCATCAATATTGGAAGTCTGAATTGATAAATACATCAACAACAGCATGCAGAAAGCTGACCTGTGGATTATACAACAGTATAAACCTGCTTGCAGCAGCACTGACGGAAATGGCAATGCTACTTTTGTAAGAACAATGTGGATCAACCTGCAGAATATTGGAGGCAAAAGGCATAAAAGTTTGTAATAATTTCTGCCGTATTATTAATTAAAAAAATTTGGTAGTTCGCTGTCTCCTCATGAATTGTGAAACATGAACAGTAACTCCTTTTATTTATTATTTTCTGTTCATAACTGGAAGGGAAAAAAATTGTCCCATCGCTTCATGTATCAGGAAATTTTACCAGCAAAAGAACAATGGTTCTCTCAGAGTAGCTAGTTGAACCCCAATGTGCTGGTGAGGAATCAACCAAAATTGTCTCAGCGTTCAAATTTGGATATATATGAAGACCGGATATTTCATCATAAGCAAGAGCAACAGGTGGAAAACAACGGAGTTTGCAGAGCCCTGAAACATCCAGCTAGAGTTATTTCAGCTGATTGTAAAATAAACATGGCAGCAAAACCACACAAGAACAACACTCAATCACAATAGCATTAAATGCAAATGAAATAACTAGAAAAAGCCCACTTCTCAATTTTGTTGATTCAGAGAGAAAGGATATGTAGAATACTTAAATATTATTGATATACTGAGGGGTATTTATATACAATAGGCAACCCTAGTCATTAATGCTATAATATCGTATCGTATCCTCTATACTAAATACAGAATATTACGTACTAATTACAGGATATTACATAACCTATAATATCGCTACAATATCTCTACACTCCCCCTCAAGTTGGAGTATAGATGTCAATCATACCCAACTTATTACAAAGATATTCAATCCGGACCCCATTAAGAGCTTTGGTGAGGAGGTCGCCTAATTGATCACTGGATCGGACATGTCTTGTAGAGATGAAATTTTCTTTGAGCTTGTCTCGAATAAAATGACAGTCGATCTCAATATGTTTCGTGCGTTCATGGAATACCGAATTAGAAGCTATGTGTAGGGCCGCTTTATTGTCACACCATAACGTTGCTGGTAATGAGGTTTTAAGGCCCACTTCCTTCATTAACTGATATATCCAGACTATCTCACATACAGATTGTGCCATGGCCCTGTATTCCGCTTCTGCACTCGACCGTGACACTACATTTTGTTTCTTGCTTCTCCAAGATACCAAATTTCCTCCGACGAAGACACAGTAGCCAGTAGTAGACCGTCTTGTGGCCTTTGATCCACCATGATCAGCATCACAAAAACACTCAATATCTATATGGCCATGACTCTTGTACAGTATCCCACGACCTGGAGATCCCTTCAAATAATGTAACACATGTTCTAAGGCTTCCCACTGTCGGATAGTTGGAGAGATCATAAATTGGCTAAGAACACTCACTGGATAAGTGATATCAGGGCGGGTCACTGTAAGATAATTCAATTTTCCAATTAATCTTCTGTACCTCTCTGGGTGCTCGAACAACTTGCTCTTAGCAGCTTCAACAGGATTTTCATATTGTACACTACCATCAGCATCAAGCAGCGGGTTATAAACCATAGGAAAGCTAGTTGGGGCAGCTCTAAGTTTACCGGTTTCTTTCAGCATATCAAGAACATATTTTCTCTGAGTCAATAAGATGCCCTTCCTGCTCCTCATAACTTCAATTCCCAAGAAGTACTTTAATGAACCCAGATCCTTCGTTTGAAAATGGGAGTTAAGGAATGATTTGAGTGATGAAATCCCCAAGGTGTCGCTCCCTGTAATCACAATGTCATCGACATATACAACTAGTAAGATTATGCCAGTACTTGTTCTCTGATAGAAGACCGAATGATCACACTTACTCTGGCACAAGCCAAAGTCTTTCACGACAGTACTAAATCTGTCAAACCATGCCCAAGGGCTTTGCTTCAACCCGTATAAAGATCTCTTAAGATGACATACTTTACCGTGCTCCCCCTGAGCAACAAACCCAGGTGGTTGCTCCATGTATACTTCTTCAAGAAGATCGCCATGTAAGAAGGCATTTTTGATATCCAACTGAGAGAGATCCCAACCATAAGTAGCAGCCAGAGAGATAAAGAGACGAACAGAGGAGAGCTTGGCCACAGGAGAAAAGGTCTCAGAATAGTCAACACCATACTTCTGAGCATAACCTTTAGCAACAAGACGAGCTTTAAGACGTTCAAGAGTGCCATCAGCCTTAGTTTTAGGGGTCAACACCCATTTACACCCAATGACTTTCTTTCCTGCCGGTAAATCAACTAAGGACCACGTACCTGCACGATCAAGGGCCGCCATCTCCTCTTCCATAGCAGTACGCCAACCCGGGTGGGACAAGGCCTCAGAAAGGGATCGAGGGACGGAAATAGTGTCTAAAGAGGCAATGAAGGCACGAGAAGAAGAGGAGAGGTGGTCATATGAAACAAATAAAGAAATAGGATAGGTACAAGTACGTTTACCTTTGCGAAGAGCAATGGGCAGATCGAGGGAGGGATCTGGATCAAGAACAGGAGGGGTCTCAGAGATAGGGACCGAATCAAGCTCAGACGGAGGAATACTTGTCGTAGGATCTGATGAAGAAGTAGATAATGGCAGGGTCGAATCTGGCGTAACATCGGTAAGTGTGTCCTTTAGACGTCTGGTATAAACCCGAGACAAAGGTGGTTGACCAGGTGCCGGTACGGGAGCTTGGGCCGGTGATGGAGAGGGAAGGACAGAGTATACCAGAAGAGTATCCTCCTCCACAGGTAAAGGAACATGAGCTGAATTGGTAGACGCAAAATAAGAAACAGATTCCTGAAAAGTAACATCAGCAGAGACCATGTAACGATTAAGAGACGGAGAGAAACACCTATAACCTTTCTGAACACAAGAGTAGCCAAGGAAGACACACTTCAGAGACTTAGGATCCAATTTAGAGACACTCGGACGCACATCTTGAACAAAACACACGCACCCAAAAATCTTAGGGGCAATGAGAAACAAAGGTTTGGAAGGGAAGAGAGTAGTATAGGGAATATGACCATCAAGAACAGAGGAAGGCATGCGATTAATAAGAAAGCACGCAGTAGAGACCGCATCGGCCTAAAAAGATTTAGGAACCTTCATTTGAAATAGAAGAGCACGGGCTACCTATAAAAGGTGACGATTTTTCCTTTCAGCAATGCCATTTTGAGCTGGTGTATCCACACAAGAAGATTGATGGAGAATGCCGTGATTAAGCATAAAAGAGCAAAATGATTCAGAAAAATATTCTTTAGCATTATCACTGTGCAAAGTTTGAATAGACGTATTGAATTGAGTCTTAATTTCAGCAGTAAAGGCACAAAAATGAGAAAACAACTCAGAACGATTTTTCATTAAATATAACCAAGTAGTACGGGAATAATCATCCACAAATGTAACAAAGTACTTGAAACCAGCTTTGGACTCAACTGGACATGGACCCCAAACATCAGAGTGTACTAACTCAAAAGGAGACGAAGCTCGTTTATTGACTCGAGAAACTAAAGGAAGACGGTGATGTTTTGCAAACTGACATGACTCACATTCTAAAGACAACAAATGCTGAAACTGAGGATAAACCTTTTTCAACGATGATAAAGATAAATGACCCAAACGACAATGTACTTCAAAAGGAGTGATACCACCCGCACAGGCTACCGCACACGACCCCTGATCATCAAGGAAGTAATGACCGCCAGATTCATAACCTCTACCAATAATCTTCTTCGTCAAAAGATCCTGTATCAAGCAATGATCAGGGAAAAGTGAGACCCAACAGTTTAATTAACGAGTAAGTTTACTAGGAGATAAAAGGTTAAAAGCAAGGTTAGGGACATTAAGTACAGACTCCAAATGAATAGAAGAGGTAGGTTTAACTGTGCCTAAACCAAGGACACGGGATTGGGAACCGTCCGCAATGGTAATATTAGAAGGATTGGCATAAGATTTGTAAGTAGAGAAGAGATAGCGGTTACCTGTCATGTGGTCAGTAGCACCAGAGTCTATGATCCATTTGGAGGAAGAAGAGACAAGGGCAGTAGCCTCATTACCTGTGGCAATAGCAGCACTAGCAGGAGGATTGCTAGACTTTAATTGAGCATATTCAGTAGTAGAAATGGTAACCGTGTCATTAGCAGTTGTGGCCACATGTGCAGAGTTCTGTCGATTCTGTTTGTTCTGGAGTTTACGACACGTACGTTTCGTATGACCAGGTTCCTTACAGTAGTAACAAATCACATCTTTTGACTCTTGATTAGAACCCCCTGGTGTATAACCACAAGGATTAAGTGACCCACGAGTATTATTCTGACCACGACTGAGCAAGGCGCTAGTAGGCACAGTAGAAGCTGGTGAAGAGATTTGTTCAGTTCTCAATACATGAGAGAAGGCTTCTTCAAGAGAAGGGAGATGAGCCCCAGATAAAATCTGAGAACGAGCAGCCGCATATCGAGACGGAAGTGCAGTAAGAAAACTCATAGTAGCCATCTGCTCTCGGTGAGACACATTGACCTTTCTCTCATCAGAAATAGGCATGAGGGCATTGAGTTCTTCATACATTCCTTTGAAATCCATAAAGAAGGCTGTAAGAGGACGATCATCCGGCATCTCTGCGCGATGGAAAGACCTGTAAACCTCATATATTCGAGAAATATTATTCTTGCCGGAGTATAAGAATGCCAAGTAGTCCATCAGTTCTTTAACAAATTCACAGTGAGTAATAGAAGGCATAATCTCACTGTCAATAGAGTTACGAATTTGTAAGAGAAGCCGTGCATCATCCCTTAACCATGACTTGCGAGAGGGATCTTTCTCGTCCGGAGGATCATCGGTCAAGTGATCTTCTTTCTCAATACTTCGGAAATAAATACGAATAGTTTTACTCCAATCTAGGTAATTTCTCCAGGTTAATTTGTACTCCGTAATCTTAGTGACTACTGGAACCATCTCAGAAACTGTTGTAGACTTAGTTGCAGCCATCCAAAACATATTAGTGTTAATAAAATCAACCAAACAACGATTAGTCAAAAGAAGTGGATTACCGTTGCTTCACTGGGAGCCTCGTAAGAACAATTGTTCAAGCCAGTAGAGAAAGACCACTCCAGGGGTCAAATAAAACAAACAAATTGATCTGGAATCAGAAACAGAAAATCTGCCGTCGGAAAATACGGATCAGAGACGGAAGACCCAGTATGTGACAGTCAAAACCAGGGCACGAAACTTCAGGGGTATGCTGAGGAGGATGAGTCGAGTCCAACGGAGTGAATCGCCGTCGGAAAAGGTCGCCGGAGATGGCCTCACGCGCCGGCGCGTGAAAGTTCCGGCGAAGTTGACGGTGGCGCGTGACGGTCACGCGCTGCTTAGACGGCCACGAAATTTTGGGGAAACGCCGATCGGGACTGTGCGACCGTCCCTGGCTGGCGCGTGTCGTTTCCTGACGTCGGAAAGTGTGACCCAACGGTGGTGAACAGTGCTGTCGGAAACAGAGACTCAAGAACAGCCGAAAACTGACGCCAAAAACAGCCAAACGTGCACCTAAACTTTAAAGCTCTAATATCATGTTGATTCAGAGAGAAAGGATATGTAGAATACTTAAATATTATTGATATACTGAGGGGTATTTATATACAATAGGCAACCCTAGTCATTAATGCTATAATATCGTATCGTATCCTCTATACTAAATACAGAATATTACGTACTAATTACAGGATATTACATAACCTATAATATCGCTACAATATCTCTACAAATTTCAACAATGGATTATAACTTTTGGCAACATTTTGTAAGCCTTGGAGATGCATTAAAGGGAGACTAAGATCAATGCCCTTTCCAATGTCTCACTCCTCTTATTCCTTTCCTCCTTTATTTCTCCCCTCTTCCACAGTATGTTGGCAGTGAAGACATTTGATTCTCCTGACTACTGTGGAGGACCTTGGAGCTTTATATATTATTAAAACCCTCCACAGTAAGTGAAAATATATGATGAGATGGAAACTTAAGATTAAAAGATCATGTACAAGGCTCAAGGCTGCAAGGTTTCTCTTACAAGCCAAGCTCTGCGAATAGTTTGAATTACTTCAGTAGTTCAATTGCTGAAGGAAAATATGCTAGAGCCCAGGTCAGAGATAAGGAAAACATGCCAGGGCCTAGGTAACATCACTGTCATAAGTGAATATATCAATGATTATACAGCATGGTTTATAAAAATAAGCAGATCAAAAATGGAAAGCAAACCACTGAACAATTGGTTTGGGTGGATTAGATTCCTTACTACTACTTTCAAGGTCTCCAGCTTCCTCTTCTGGAAGTCCAGAGTTATCTATTCCACAGCTGCCAGTTTTCAAATACAGAGTAACAGGAAGAAGACCCAAGCTGGTCGAAAATGATAATTGGACAGCAAGAGGATGAGCTTCCTCCAAAATCATCTCCTGCAAAAACTTTGCACGTTGTAAGCTCTGAAGCTATTGAAATAAATCTTGTTGGGTCCATTTTCAATAATTTAAAATTAGGTTTTTGAATGAACTTTAACATGACAATAAAGCAAGATTGTGATTATTAATTAATTTCTCATTAAGGTTTTCAGCTTTATTCATTTTTTGTTGAATATCTTATACTAACTCCGGTTCTATTTATAAGAACTAGTTGACTTTTTTGGATAGATTAATGAAGTAAAATAAATCAGTAATCATGACTAAATATAACGCCTCCAGATGAAGTTATATTATATACTCCTTAATCTACCTAAATTAGTCAACTAGTCCTTATATTAGTTATAATTAACTAATTTATTTGGCTTCCTTAATATATCTAAAAAAGTCAACTAACTATCATGATTAGGACTGGAGGTAGTAATGGTTAGTAAGCCCTCAGTGAAATTGTTTCTTGAGCTAAGCTGCATGTGATAAAGAACTAGAGGCTTAATCTAGACTTAGCTTGGCTCAGTTAATATCCCCCCAACTTGATTGTTGGAACAATTGCTTGCATAACAAAACTGAGCCTTGCAATTATAAAAACTCAGAAATAAACTAATACTAGTATGAGTCAATGCTTCATGAAATAACACCCTCTTCTTCTTTTGAGAAGGTAAATAAAATTGCTTAAGGTAGAGAAGTCAGTCAATGCTTCATGAAATACAACCTTTTGAGAATAGGTAGATTGGAGCATCAACCACGGAGATATCTTTAGCTTCCCTTCTTCTCGGTTAAAGAACTGCCCAACAGCCATAGATGCTGCAGGTGGTGGTCTTCCTGAAATGGTCTGAGCAAACATTATCAACACATGTGTACAAATTTGAGACTCACATTCTACTACACAAACCACACAAGAAATAGACAAATTTTGGAATTATAAGCATACCGGACGGGGGGCAACTGATATTGTAAGGAACCTAAAGCCACGCATATCTTCAGGTCCCAACCAAAACACAGAAGATGGGGGAGGTTGCTCAGTCTGACTACCAGGTTCCATCTGCAGCAATATAGTAAATTCAAAATTATAACTAACTATATCAAATAAATTAAATTGCTAATTCAGCTTGTCTCTGAATGCAAGAAATTGTGATCTATCAAAAGGTACTATAACTTAATCCAAATGAGAAGAAATTCCCATCTAGGGAAAAGCACAACATACTTGCCGTGGTGCTGGACCTGAGGGAATGTGCATCATCTTTGACGTGACTTCAACAACCCTTCCACCGAGAGGCAAAGTTGAAGTAGATTTATCCTTTTCTGGCCATAAATGAAGTCTAATTCCAGAACAAGGCTCCAAGTTGGTAACAAACACAAAATGACTTCTTCCATTTGACCCCTACACATCCAAAGGGAATAAATGTGTTACAGCATTTTTATTTATAATATAAAAACAAACAGGAGTTGACTGAACAAGGAACTCTTATGGCATAATTGTTTATGAACAATGCAAGAGTCAAGTTGACCATAACTAAATTTTATATCTATCATACACAAAATCCAACAAATCATCTCAAACTCACAAATTTATAGTTTAAACAGTTTCATTTACACAACTAACTAAAGATACACTAAAGTGATCAGAAAGTTGGAGGGCTGATCAGCTATTGTTTTGTTTATCAATTTCAGAGAACAGTAGAAGATTTATTAAAGCAGGCTTCTTTCAGTAGATTCACTTGCTTTAGAAATATGACTAAGATTAAGGTGCCTGAAATTGTAAGGAAAGGGAAAATGAGCAGGAGAAAGAAGCTTGGCAACTTGATACATTTTGCTTTCCACATATGATTTCTAGAAAATATCAGGCAAAACTGTTGGAGATATTAGCATTGAATAGGAGAGATTGTAGGGATTAAGGAGAGATCTTAGGAGATTATGATATGAATAGGAGAGATTGGAGGGATTAAGGAGAGATCTTAGGAGATTATGATATGATTTTATTTGATTTAATGTATCCCGGATTACATGCTGTAAATCCCATTGATTTGGGATCTCAAATGTGTATATATATGTGTAACATAACAGAGAAGAGGTGCAGTGAAGAAATACATAACCTTTTATCTCATTCTCTGGCTATCTTCCCTGTCATCGTTGGCATGTCAATCAACATGGTATCAGAGCACGGTGGTTCTGTCCAATCTTCCACCACAGAGCACGACAATACCGTCCCGTCCGACGGTGGGTCACGTCATAGCTCAACCAAGATCGCCGACCTTGAAGGGTCAGCCATCCTCATCGTGCCGGAGCGTCTTACCGGCAAAAATTACTTAAATTGGAGCCAGTCAATGCTCCTTGCACTAGACGGATGGGATAGACTCGACTTCATCCACAGCGACCAGCCTCCCACTAATGATGCCAGTACCCATCGAAGGTGGAAATCAGACAACGCCTTGGTCGCCTCATGGCTTCTCAACTCTATGCTCCCTGAAGTCCGACGAAGCTTCATGTTCCTCACCTCCGCCAAAGCCATATGGGTCGCCGTGAAAGACGCGTACGGGAAATGCCCAAATGGCTCACTGCTATTTGATTTGAGAGCTCGCCTCTGGGCTGTCAAACAAGGCGTGCGACCCATCAATGCATACTACCTTGAAAAAACCGTGTTGTGGCAGGAACTTGACCTACTGCAACACCGAATCTGGAGAGACCTAGAAGATGCTGCCGAGTACCGTCGAGCTGTGGAGGAGGAACGACTGTTTAAGTTCCTGGATTGGCTTGAATTCTGCATACGATGACACTCGGGGTCATCTTCTCAGCCGAGTGCCACTCCCCTCGGTCACCAAAGCCTTTGCCTTGCTACGAGACGAGGAATCCCGACGCCATATCATGCTCGCCGACCAAACACCTCGCCCTTCTCCCATTGAAGGATCTGCTATCACTGTCCGAGCTACCGACTCTGGGTCCAGGAGGGACCGTCCAATGTGTGACCATTGCAAGAAGGTCGGCCACACAAAGGAAAAATGTTGGGACCTCCACGGGAAACCCCCCGACTGGCGGCCCAAACCACGGCGACCAAAGGCACATCTGGTTGAAGCACAGGGTCCAGAGGATGAAGGCTCCGTCACTGCAGGCACACCTCACAGCGTCAGTAGGTCCATTTCACAGCAACTACAGGCCCAAATTGCTTCTGGCCCAACTCACGCAGGTTCACTTCCAGGCCCAGTTCACGCAGGACACACAGGATCCAATTCCTTTTCTGCAGGCCCAATCCACCTAGGCCCAATCACTGCACCAGATCCATTAAAAATCATTCTGGACAAGTTGAGTGCACTTGAAAACCAGTCTCGTCAACAACCTGTTGCCAGTATTGCTCAACGAGGTAATACCTTTCAAGCCTTGACTACAATTAAGGGTGAGAAAACTGGTTCCTGTTGGATCATTGATTCAGGAGCTTCCGATCATATGACTGGTGATGTCTCTTTATTTTCAAATTACATTACTGCCACATCACGTCTCACTATTAAAATTGCTGATAGGTCTGACTCACTAGTAGCGGGGAGTGGGACTATTAACGTCTCTCCCACTCTCCCACTTCACGATGTTCTACATGTTCCAAAATTGAAATGTAATTTGTTATCTGTGAGACAATTAACGACAAGAGAACGATGTCATGCTGATTTCTTTGCAACTCATTGTGTTTTTCAGGATCTGTTCACGGGGACGACGATTGGTGTTGCTAAAGAACTTGACAGTCTTTATTACCTGAATGATTGTCATCATCCGGTACCCCCTTCCTGCAATACGGTGTCTCTCCCTAGAACCAGTGAATTTGAGTTGTGGCACAAGAGACTAAGACATCCAAATTTTCAGTATATGTGTAAGATGTTCCCATCTATTTGCTCAAATAAAACTCCAGAATTATTTTGTGAGTCATGCGAACTGGCAAAACATCATCGTTCTTCTTTTCACCCCATATCTTATCGCCCTTCAAAACCTTTTTCACTTATCCATAGTGACTTGTGGGGTCCGTCCCGAATTCCCAATCGCACTCATTCAAAATGGTTTATGACTCTCATTTATGATCACACACGTGTTAGTTGGGTTTTCCTCTTAAAGGATAAAACTGAGGTTTGTCAAACATTTATTGAGTTCTATACTATGATTCACACACAATTTAACACGAAAATTCAAACTCTTCATACCGATAATGGTACCGAGTACTTTAACCTTTCGCTTTCCAGTTTCCTTAAAACCAAAGGTATTACTCACAAGAGTTCCTGTGCTCATAGCCCCCATCAAAATGGCATTGCTGAACGAAAAAATAGACATATCCTTGACACTGCCCGAGCTTTCATATTCAGTAGCTCTGTCCCTGCCTATTATTGGGATGATGCCATCCTTACCGCTACCTTCCTGATTAACCGAATGCCTTGCAAACCTTTGTCATTTCAGACACCTCTCCAGGTTCTACACCAACATTTTAACTTACCATATCTCGAAAATACCTTACCTCTACGTGTCTTTGGTTGCATCACCTTTGTTCACCTCCACCATACCCAAAAACTCGACCCAAAAGCTATCAAATGCATTTACCTAGGGCCTGCCCGGAACCAAAAGGGGTACAGATGTTATGATCCTTCCTCCAAACGTCTCTACGTCACTTGTGATATTACTTTCCATGAATCTGTTCCTTTTTATTCCTCGGTTCAGGGGGAGAATTGGAGTGAACCTCAGTTTCCTCACATAAAAGACACCGAACCCACATGTCCTCAACATGAACCCGATCAGATTTATATACTTGAAAGGGAACCTAAAGAGGATACTAGTTCAGGGGGAGACAACAATAGGTGGGGACAGGTTTATACTTGCAGAAACATGACAGGTAATGAACCGCAAGCAATTGAAACAACCCAAGAGTCTGAACCGGAAGCAGGTCCTGACCATACAATACCAACCGAAGATCTTGATCTCCCAATTGCAGTAAGAAAGCAACGACGATCCTGCACTAGGCACCCTATAGAAAGGTTTGTCTCATATCAGGCTTTATCACCAAAACATTGTGCTTTCGTATCTCATCTTAATCAGGTCAGGGTCCCAGAAAGTATACATGAGGCCCTTGATAGTCCTAAATAAAGAAAAGTAGTAATGGCAGAAATGGAGGCCCTGGAAAGCAATAAAACATGGGAAATAGTTGAACTGCCTAAAGGCAAGAAAGCAGTGGGCTGTAAGTGGGTGTTCACCCCAAAATATTGTGCTAATGGAAGCCTTGACAAATACAAAGCAAGACTAGTGGCAAAAGGCTTCACTCAAGTATATGGCATGGATTACACCGAGACATTTGCTCCAGTGGCCAAACTAAACACGATCAGGATACTATTCTCCCTCGCTGCAAATCTAGATTGGCTTCTGCACCAGATGGATGTAAAAAATGCTTTCTTAAATGGGGAATTGAAGGAAGAAGTCTTTATGAAGATGCCCCCTGGGTTCCCTGGAAGAAAGGAGAACCAAGTGTGCAGACTACGAAAATCATTGTACGGCTTAAAACAGTCCCCTCGAGGCTGATTTGAGAGATTTACCAGGGTACTTAAGAATCAAAACTATACTCAAGAGCAAAGTGACCACACTTTATTCTTCAAACATCTGGATAGGAAAATTGTAATATTAACAGTATATGTCGATGATATAGTCCTCACAGGTGATGATCAAGCAGAGATTGACAGGATCAAAGGGGCACTGAATAAAGAGTTCCAGGTTAAAGACCTAGGGAGAATGAAGTATTTCCTAGGGATGGAGGTTGCCAGGTCAGAAAAAGGGATCAGTATCTCGCAAAGAAATTATATACTAGACCTTCTAGGAGAAACAGGTATGCTTGGCTGCAGACCCAGTGATACCCCTATACGGGTAGACAAAATCAGCGATGATGAAGATCTGGGAAAAGCTGTAGATATGAAGAGATACCAGCGAATGGTTGGCAAGTTGATCTACCTATCACATACTCGACCAGACATTGCTTATGCAGTCAGCGTAGTGAGCCAACATTCCCATGATCCTAAACAGAAACACTTGAATAAAGTCTACAGAATTCTCAGATATTTGAAAGGGTCACCTGGATTAGATCTATTGTTTAAAAAATCTGACAACAGGAGTATACAAATGTTAACAGATGCTGACTGGGCAGGTAATCAAAATGATAGAAGATCCATCTTAGGTTATGTCACCTATGTATGGGGAAATCTAGTCACTTGGCGAAGTAAAAAGCAAAGTGTGATAGCAAGAAGTAGTGCTGAAGCTGAGTTCAGAGCCATAGCTCTAGGAATATGTGAAGGACTGTGGGTAAAGCGAGTACTAGAAGAATTGAGGATGCAAACGAAACTACCCATCAGTATACATTCAGATAACATGGCAGCCATCAACATGTCACATAATCCAATTCAGCATGACAGAACAAAACATGTAGAGATTGACAGACACTTTATACGAGAGAAGATTGATGCAAAGACAATTGACCTCAGATATATCCCTTCCAAAGAACAAACAGCAGATGTGCTTACAAAAGGATTGGCCCCAGATAAATTTGAATACCTGATTGGCAAGTTGGACATGATAAATATCTATGCTCCAACTTGAGGGGGAGTGTTGGAGATATTAGCATTGAATAGGAGAGATTGTAGGGATTAAGGAGAGATCTTAGGAGATTATGATATGAATAGGAGAGATTGTAGGGATTAAGGAGAGATCTTAGGAGATTATGATATGATTTTATTTGATTTAATGTATCCCGGATTACATGCTGTAAATCCCATTGATTTGGGATCTCAAATGTGTATATATATGTGTAACATAACAGAGAAGAGGTGCAGTGAAGAAATACAAAACCTTTTATCTCATTCTCTGGCTATCTTCCCTGTCATCGTTGGCATGTCAACCAACAAAAACATATTGTTCTATAAAATTTTAGATATTAGAAAAAAAAAGATAATCATGTGAAAAATACCAATTTTTGTATGTCCAACCACCGCCTTCGACCATCCATTGCTAAGACAGTCACCGCATTTGTCTGAATGTATAGGTCTCTCTCAAGGCTATCATCAATCCATTGAACATTGGGAGGACATGTGGCTGAGCCATGCACTTGAGATCCTGCAAGAACCACACACCTAGAACATAAAATTTTACACCAAGGAAGTAGCTTTTAAGTCAAATGAAAGATTTCTGCCAAAGATTGAGATAGATGAAATTTGACAAAACTACAATAGAAATCAACCATGCAGTGATTATGCAACAGATTTTGGAAGGAATCTAATATTACAAAACATTTATACATACTTCACAAATCGTTGAATTACTAAGAAAATAAATATGGTAAACATTTGCGAGAATTATACTCCAAGCTACACTGTTACATCTGAAAAGCAATGGAAGTAATGTCAAGCTAACTTCTTTACTTGTAAATCAGTGATTTTACGATTCCAGACATCTCATAGATCAACTATTCAGCTGAGATAGCCATCACAATCCAAAACGGAAAATGAAAAAAGATTACAGATTAGAAAGTTAAGTTCAGTATAGTAAAATTAGAAAAGGCAGAATAATACCTACCAGTGGAATCTTTTGTACTATGGACAGGAGTACTTATTGAATGTTTAGAGGGCAATTGCATCATCCTGTTGAAATTATGTGAGATTCCACTACGCAACATTCTTGAAAAAATTGCAAGCCTTTTTTGAGTATCTGGAAAAGGATGGCCTGTTTTGGAGTCTATCAAACTAAGAAGAGTGTGTGACACCTAGAGAAGAATAAGATGATCAGGACGAGCTCTAAGAATTTTGAGTCTTTGCTTTTGCGTAAGAGAAAACCACTTACTTGGATAACAAGTTGATTACACCATAAAATAGCCTGGTGCTCCATTGACAACCACACATTTCTCATAGATGTACTACTGACCATGAACCCGTGTGTTAGGGGCACGATATTATCAAGTGATGTTAATTTTGACCGCACCTGTAGAGAAGAAAAAACATAAAAATGCACCACTAAATCAAGGTTTATATCTAGCAGTTACATAAACATTGAAATCGAAAATATAACATAAAAGGCATTCAAACAAATAAAATGGAAATGACTCAACTCTGCTTCCTATAGATTGTAAATATTTAGTCTGAACTTCCACAGTGTTATCCCGAAAGAGCAATTTCCAAGACAAAACCAAGCTTAGGTAGAGAAAGTATACCTCTATTAAATAAAAGTGCAATGATCTCTTTAAATTAAATGAGTCGCACTAACTCAAGAAACAAACTCTAGTTGAGATTTCCTCTCAACCAAGACCACAAAGTACTGATTATGCAAATCAAGTCAACTGTCAAATTGAACTAGGGTGAAATGAAAGGTGTGATAGTCTTGCGTGAAATGTAGACACCCAAGGCATCATAGCAAATAGTGGCATTCATGATGAATAAAACAAGATCGGTACCTGGTAATCATTATATGCACCAGAGATAGATACAACAACAACATGAGAGAGCACAGGATCAGACGCATAACGCCCTGTGTTAGTAGTCTGAACTTTATATCCCTCTCTCCATTCCTGATTTACACGTTGAAAGTAATAACCCAAGGAAGGCTGCAATGCCAAAGGAGGTGATCTGAATAAAATAGATACATTCCATCATTTGAGTATCACATTCAATAAGGATAACCAAAATCACAACAGTAATAAACTTACTGATGTGGTGTTGAGAGGGTAAGAATAGTTTCAACTGCTGATTTCCTAAGACGAGGATGGATAACTGCAGCTCTAGCAACAAAACCTCCCATGGAGTGACCAACTAATATCACACTTTTTGGTAAACTCCGAGAAGCTGCAGCAGCTCTTGTTCGAGCATCATAAGACACTTTATATTGATCCAATATCTGCAAGTAAGGCATAAAATACCGGCCTCGAGAATAATAAAGCGAAATAGTCTCACAAGTCCAGAGGTAGAACTAACTGAGGAAAAAATGACAGTAAAGCACTAGCCTACAAAGTCTAATCTGATCAGCTTGAAAACAGAAGAATGCTGTTTGAAGGATAAAAACAGCCTCGTGATGTATTCCTTAAAACGGGTACGTTGCCTAAAAAGTATATGAATGAATGAGTTTAGTAGCAAGGAGACGTGGTAGGTCATAAGGAACAATTGCAAAATCAGGATTGAACCACACTCCAAAAGGAACATAACTCCTTTAATTTCAATAAAATTGCCATTCAATTATGAGTGTACCAAATCTTTGTTCTCAGAGGGGAGGTTTATGCAAGTATTCTCAACAAGCTAATTGAATGAAAAAGAAAAGGCTCAATTGCGGGGGTAAAGGCATCTACAGACTGCACATCAAATAATCTACAAGTTATTTGTGGAGATTGTTAGAACTATCCTATCAAGCTATTTGCAAGATAATGAAAACATGCTCAAAACATAAGTAAAACCATCATCTATAGACTGCAAATCAAACTTCTGCAGCCTCAGAATATTTATCCACTATTTAAGAGCTTCCCTTAGAATGTAATATAAAAATGATGAGCGATACCTTGTGAATGGCATATACAACATATTCAGCATGTTCTTCAAGGATCCCACCATCCATTGCAGAATGCTCACCTTCAAGGTCCACAGCAAACCAGTCTAGCCTGCTAGTATACTGATTGGGCAAGTGAAATTCAGAGAAATTCATACGTGCTCCTCCTTCCTCTGGGCGTAGGGAAGCTTCTTCATAGAATGAATGCTCAAGGGGGCCACTCTGATATGCCCTGTCAGATTCTGCTGCCAAAGATCGTACCTGTTATGTGGACAAAAAGGAGAAGAAAATGTTGATGAGCATAAATATGAACAGAAATATTGTCTCTAGAGTATTAATAACAAAAGTAAAATGTTTGCATAAATATGAACAACTACAGAAACAACTGAATTCACAAACACCCCCCAAAAAAAAAATTTGCCACAAAGAACCCTCTTTCCCCTTGTTAGCAGATGTTTCATAAACCCCAGATAGACAACTATTTAAGAATGAATGAGTATCAACTAACTAAAAACAATGAACTTACTGAAGCAACCTTCAGGATTGAACAGTTGGCTAGAGTGCAGATTTTATCTACATGTTATCCTACTACCACATAATCAAATGAAGGTAACAAACGTCTTTTAAATTTATCCAACATACTCCCAAAATTTAAAAACTTATATCCTCAATTTTCTAATTGCATCTTTAGATCATTAGATATAAACAAATTAGCCAATAATTTCCTGGTTTTCGACTAGTACCGGTATATTACAGCCATGAATACCAAGTACTGCTATTTTTCCTTGACATGTAGGGATGTTTCACCGACAACTGAATCAAGAACTGTTAAACGAACTTCAACTATACTCAAACAAGAAGAAAGAGGACCTTGCCTGTTTGTAGCTACCACCATTGCCTGGGATAAAAAGCACCGGTACGCCACCAAGCTTCTTGAGATGCTCCTTAAAATCTATCTTTTTCCAACCCTCATGATACAAGTATAATCCATATTTCACTGGCGCAACGCTTTCAGAGGAAGAGATAGGAATGTATGTCGGATACATGTACGTCATTATACATCCATTTGAAATGGGTTTTAAGACACCATATAAAGCCACAAGAGAAATCCCTATCACGAGGATGATAAGAAGTGCAACTCTAATTTTTGCTTTGAAACCAGGCATTGTTGAATGATACTTCTAAATCAAGGACTTCAGCACACAATCCCGCATCTAACTTAGTTTGCTCGAGTCCACGTATACCAAGATTTCCCCCCTCCACAAATCAACCTCAGCAAACTTATTTTAAGTTCAACAACAGCAAACTCTGAAAGAGAGGACGCATGCAACAAAAAACGTAAGTCTTATAAAAGGAAGCTTCATTGAAATGCCGATTAAAACAAGCTGCCGGTTTCGAGAACATGTAAGGAGACTTCATAAACAAAGACAAACTACATTGGAAACTTCTACTTCTAAAAATAGAACAACGCTTAAGAATTCAGTTTAATTCTTCTTCCAATCACGATCCAAATCTCGCACACATACTGATTCGATCAAACCGGTTAGAACAACAGATCAAAAGTAATTTAAAGAGAACGCGAAGCCATAATCACAAAACTTGCTTTCGGTCAACTGAAAGGAAGCAAAACAGAGTACGGATCTGAAACAAATCGGAGGTCTCAGTTAGGCGCCGGCGCCATATACACTGCAGACTGATAAGAAGCTGAATAGAGAATGCAAAAGCAAATGCAAAGGCTTACAAGAAGGAAAGCGGCGGACAGTGTAGGAGCATGAACTACGGGGGGAGAGAGAGAGAAGTGAAGGAAGCTAAACTTTACGGTTTTTGGTGTACAAGGATGCTAAACTTTTTGGTGATGCACTCAACTTTGACGGGGGTGGGAAGTTTGAAGCTGGAAGGACCATGTCTCGTCATGTGACGGAGTGAGGAGCGGAGGTTTTAACTTTCATTCCATCCGATTTGAAATTAATTCATGTGACGGAGTTATGGAGGTGGTTAGTAATTTCCATCCAGGACAAGCTCTGTTCCGTTTTTTTCTTTTTTTAATTTCATGGTTCAGTAATAAATAATTAAACTCGCTTCTGTTGAATTCCTACAGAAATCAGCATGCTTGATTTGGGATAATGAAATACAGATCTGACAAACTAAGCTTATCATTTGTTTCAGGTTTCACATCTTGGAGGATTCATAATTGGTTGGAGTTTAGTTTAGAGGGTGGTAGATCCTGTAATTAATTGTTCCCGATTAGGTGTGCTGATTAATTGGGGGAAAATTGAGTAGAGGAGAGTTTAACCTGTAATTAATTGTTCCCGATTAGGCGTGCTGATTAATGGGGGGAAATTGAGTAGAGGAGAGTTTAAGTGAACATTTAGACATCGTTAAATCATGTTTTGAATGATGCTTAAATTTTTTTTTTATAATTTTTTTTAAATTAATTAAATTTAACTATAATTTAAAAATAAGATAAAATTTTCAACACTACCCAAATTAATATATAGGTATGCTTATTTTGGAAGCAAGACAGGAAAATTTTGAGGGAAATGTTAGCTACCGTCCCTCTCTCACGATAGATCATCAAGATATATCACTTATTTTCTTAACATATCCTCGACTGTTTTTGTATATATATAGGTATGCTTATTTTGGAAGCAAGACAAGATAAGGGAGATTTTGAGAAGTAAGTAAATATATCCTCGACTGTTTTTGTTTTTGGGGCAGGAATCAAGTTAGATCATCAAGAGTGCCCCAACGCCAGTAGGGAATCTCCATAAAGATAATCAGCAGAATTCACCGACTGCCAGCAGAAGATAAGTTCCTAGAGTAATATAGCAATTTGTGATATTGAATCAAAGGAAATTCGTCGAGATTCTCAAAAACAACAGAAAAGGAAACACGGCCCGTGACCATGATATAAAATCAACCCAACAAGTGTTTTCACTTATTTTCTTAAAAGGATAAACTGCTTGTTGTCTGCATAAAAGTTATTTCCAAGTTTGCAACAGGACAGTTCAAATGAGGGAGAGCTTTCTCCTGTGCAAAGAAGCCAACCTCAGCCAGGACTCATTTCCAACGGTACACATACAAGAGATTTGCATGGGTATAACTTTTCTTCCCTTAATTACAAGACACATTACGTATAAATAAATGTAAACTCGCAAAGCAAGAGAGACAACGTTAAATTAAAAACAGCGTTCCATATAAGCATTACGATTCCAGCTTCAAAGAACACACAGAAGAAAGATATTTTTTTTTTACAACAGAGAAGAAAGATATTGAAGAGAGGCAAAAGAAGTATCTCCATGATGCAGAGTGAGAGGTAACATTACCAGCTCGGTGCCGAACCCAAGGTTTAAGAATTGAGGTTGGATATATCCATTTCATTTCTCCTCCTTCACTGATTCCTTTTTATGGGTCCAAAGGCATATTGAATTGTTGATTGTCATAACGGTCCAAGCAAGATGTCGGCGCTGTGGATTAATTAATGAATGCTAATGAATGGCATTTCACTTTCCCTCCTCCTGTTATCGTCCCAATAGATAAAACGAAACTCGAGGCTACAAGTTACACCGTATGGCTAAATCTGCGGCTATTTTTTTCCCTTACCCCCCACTACCTCACCTGGCCTCTTTTCCTTTTTCTTTTTCTTTTTGATAAAACCTGGCCTCTTCGTTGGTAAAGGACAAGACATCAAGATGCGGATCAAGTGTTGAAGATACAATGATTGTTTAACTGTAAAGTTGGTTATAAATTTTCTATTTTCTATTAATTAGTTTGATTTATATTAATATTGATATTCACTAATGATTAATAAAATATTAAACATTAAAACACACACACAGATGCGCACATTGTTTTTTTTATTTTCCTGCGTTAATAATCATCACGGGATTCACAACATATTTCTTTAGTAATCAGCACAATACCGTTATTTGTTTTTTGGCAACGGTACAAGACCGTATTTGCACATGCTCCCTTACCCAGAAAGGGTTTTCCAAATTTCCAAATTGGGTGTCTAATCAGGGCACCTGATATGACAAATCCCATGCCTTTTTACTTTTGCTTCTATTCACGATTTTTGAGATTGCCTACCATATTGGATCGCATTCATTAGGAAAGAAAACGACACAAAAATATTTATAAACTCATTCCTTAGCTAATCACTCACTAACTTATCTCTAAACATAAAGATCTTTGACTAAGTAAAAATACTAACGAATTTAGCGTTTCGGGAGGTAAGACATAATTTTGATATCGTTTACCAGAAGGGTTACAATAGGCTAGAGAGGGAGCCAACATCCCCTATAGTCAAGAATTCAAAATATAGCCATGCTTTAAATACAACATAAAGCTCATCCAAGCGACCTCCTGAAGCGTCAACAATTTCCCGAAATGTCTACAATCAAAAGTTTAAAAGCCGGGCGTCTTGTCAACATACATAGTAGTCCCGAGTTTCAAGTCCTCTTGATCTTTGAAAAAGTTCCGGTTTCAGAAAAGTACGTGCTCTGAGTTCCGCTACCAAGTTGGTGTGCATGAGCCTGTGGATTTGTCAGCTCGATCCCCTGCACAACAAGAAAAACTAGTTATTTCATCCATGGGTGACATGCATGTACAAAGATAAAAATTCACCAATGAGGACAAGAGGAAACAATAATTAAGCTTGATCACATAGTTTTTCTGTGCGACGCACGGAAGAGATAATAATTTCAGTTTCTCAAAAGATTTTACTTTCCTTTCTAACCTCTAAGTGAAGGTGCCCAATCCTTCAGAATATATTAAAAAGGCAAGAAACCCAAAGAAATGATAGAAAAAATATCCTGCCCTGTTTTAGTAATGGCCGAGAATAATTCTTGATAACATGCATTTTGCTAAAACAAAAGACAGAGAAAGGCATAGCCTTAGTTCTACCAAAGCCCCTGAGGCTAAGCAGAAGAAACAGCACCAATGACACCAAATAACCTAACCCACAAGGAAAGTGGTTCTAGGGTAGTGCAAAAACAAAAAGAAATCATTTAAAAGCTAGAGCAACAATTGAGCTACACTTGACAGGCTGACACATTTATCAGAAGAGATGGTGGAGTGATACTGACCTGCACTGGTGTAAATGCTAGACTTGAAGTCAAGCCAGATGTGGCACCACTGCTACCATAACTCTTTTCCTTGAATCTGACAAAATTGAGATAGTGCATCAATATTGTGATTGTTATCAGACAGCGAAATGGCACAACTGAGACAAGAACAGGGGTCCAACTCTTGCCACAAGTCAAGAGCCAAAAGATAAAGCTATTGCTACAATTACAGCACAATCAAATACTTATCACGTGATGAACAAATAGTTATCACGTGATAAAAATATGCTAAACTAAAAGCCTGACCAAGCACTTACTTCTTAGCAACTTTTGCTGCAAGTTTGCTTTGACCGACTGACACACGAAGCTTGCCACTGCCAGCCTGACCAAGCATTCCATAACCTTCACCGAGACCATCGCCTACAATGCAATAGCAAATGAAAATAAGGAAAGAAGGCAGTGACAAAATTACAACACAATTTCCAAAAAATCATGTCATTGACATAACTGTGAAAATAAATCAGATCAAGATAAGTGTATTGTGGTAAAATTACCTAAAGAGCTCTCTTCAGGGATACCAAACAACATCCTATTTGCTAACTTCCTCATGTCTGTCACTGCATACCTGACAACAGAATTAACGGGTCAACCATAGAAACCAAAGTGGGAAAGAATAAAACGCCCCCAACCCACAATAACAAAAGAAAAAGGGATCGGCAAATAAAGCTGATGCTGACCTTTCCTTCATCTTCCTCAGTCGACGACCACCCCTCTTTTTTTTAGGCTCTGAATCAGGTACTGGAAGAGGTTTAGGTTGCTTTGCAGGTGGGGGCTCTTGCCACTTCTCAATCTTCTTATGGATCTCTTCCTTGAAGGTCCTCCCTGTGTTCCCAGATGGATCCCCCCGTGTTGAATCTACTCGTGCTGCAAGTGTAGACTTTGCAGCCAATAGTCGGCAAGCACGCATCCTCAGAGGAGGAGGGGTGGTTTGAAATATTTCTGTTTGCTCAATGTAACCTATACGAAATTGAGATGTCGCAGTAGAGAACCCAGCAAGATTCTTTTTCTTCACACCAAGAAGTTGGACATTACAAGCAGGCATCTTTGCCAAAGATGCCAAACCACCTGCTGTTCCCATGAGTTTGGCTGCAACGGCACTTCCAACAATAGCAGAAAGATTAGGTGCTATGTACCCCATTCTACTCTCGACAAAATCAAGAACCTTTTTCTTTGCTTCATCAAGAGTAAGAGCTCGATCACAGGCTTCAACTGTCTTATTAAGGACTTCTTCTGGAAGTGGCTTGCCACTTGTAGTTGATGCTGTAACTGAGACAACCATGATAGCAGCAGAGGGCAAGAGCCCTTCTAGATCAACAAGAGTCAGATCTGTTTCATTTCCAATCTTCTTAACAACACGTGCATAATCAATTGGGTGGTTCACAAGTGATTCTAGCTCAGGAAATTTCAAGCGATATTTGTCACGGATAAAATTGTGGATGATAACAATTTCATTCTCAATGTCAACTGACAATGCATTGCATTCCACAATTAGTTGGTATTCAGGATCGTCTTCTAAGTCTACCCCATGATTTGAGACATCTGAACCCTTTTGAAGTGCTTCTTCCACTTTCTGACATTAAAAAAAGGATAGACTCTAATTATTTTATCTCCAACATCAATAAGAGTACATATATGATTTTAGGGGGGAAAACATTAAGCAATGCTAAAGTAGTGAGCATGTGAGAAATAAGAGACAAGCATGCTCCTCGTATTGATTCAACATATAACAACAACAACAGACAGGTTCCTCTTTTGCAGGAGCAAGAGAAGGGCTAAAATTTCAATCTCAAATAACTGGGGGTTAAGCAGCCCATAACTGACTAACCTGCATAACATCAATGTATCTCTGATTTTTCTGCAGTTTTGAAACACTATCTAAGTCATCGTAATTAAGGTTCTCAATGTCAGCCAAATCTCCATCAATATCTTCCTCCATATCCGCGGTATCAACATCGTTATCCTCCTAAAAATAAGGGACAACAACAATTATAACTAGACTAATTCTTCAAATTTGAAGCAAACATGAATAAATTATACTCACGGGAATTTCAGCCTCATTGTCAGACAGTTCGTCGAGGTCCGCGAGGAAAGAATCAGCTAGCGTCGCCTGAAATCAAATAAGCACACCAACAAAAAATCAAAATATAAAATCTCGATTCCGAAAAATCATAGACACTTGGAAAATAAAACATATATCAAGCAGGGAAATAACAGAATTTATTTCCACAAAAATACCTCTCTACAACAACAATCAAAAGCTTACCATTTATGAGAGGCAAGAGAACGCAGATAGCAATAAAGATAAAACGATGGTTAGGGCCTTGATGGTCTAGGGTTAGTATATTGAGCACGAATTAGAAATTACAGATTATAGATTTCTATTGAGATGGAGACTATCACACCAAGGTTTCCCCAGGTTTCAGTTCTAGTCCTCTAGTCCTTTCCCTAGTCCCGATCGGTTCGGAGGTTTTTATTCAGCGGTGTGATTTTATTTTAGTTTTGCCCCGTGAGACGGATCGGTTCTTTCGAAAATAGCAATAGCGTTATATATTTGTTATACACTTTGATAAAAAAAATTCTAAAACAAAATTAAATATTTATATAATTTAAAAATAAAATAATTTTTTTAAATAATATTAATATTATGTAAGATGAGTTATTTTTTAACTTTAAATATAAATAATTCTTTTAAATATCATAATTAAAATTATAATAAAATAATTCTTTTTAAAAATTAAATATATTTTAAATAATTATATATTTTATTTAATTATTAATTAGATAGTATATATATATATACATTAATAAATAGAACTAGCGTTGTATTGAAAACACTTTCTGTATGGGGCCGGACTGGCCCATTGAAATTCGAAAGAGAGGTCCATCAGCCATTGCCTTCACTTGGTGGGGTACCAAACGAGAAAATTATGTTATAGATTGGGCTTTCCAAGCATCATTGTTAATACGTTTTTGGCATAGGATTTCATATAACTTGTATAAATATTCTATATTATATTTTAATTTTAATAAAAAAATATATACCGAACTCATCTCAATTTTTTTATATTAAAAAATAATTATTTATAATTATTATAACTTATTATCATAATTAAAAATTTTAAATATTATAGAATTAGTTAATAGTAAATTAATTTATTATGGAATTTAAAATATTTCAAAAGTCAAAATAGTTTTACTTATAATTAATTATTATGATTAAAAATTTAAAATATTATAAAATTAATTATTAGAATTACTAACTAATTCACCATCATGTGGTTTAAAATTTTTTAAAGAAAAAAAATAAAATTATTGATAGTTACTTGTAGATAAAAAAAATTAAAAATATTTAGTTAGATTGATTTAGAACTATTTTTTAATTATTTATAATTTATTATTATTATAAATTACTATTATCGTTATAAATTTAAAATATTATATAATTATTTAATAAGATTGTTGATTAATTACTATTATATGCCCTAAAATTTTTAAATATTAAATTAATTATAATTATTATGAATGATTATTATAATTAAAAATTTAAAATATCATAAAATTAATTATTGAAATTACTAACTAATTAGGATTTAAAATCTTTTAATTATCAAAATGAGATTGAGATTATTGATTAGTTATTTATAGATAAAATAATTAAAATTATAATTATTATGCCTGATCAATATTAATAATAGTTGATATTGATACTATCTTAACACTCAAAACATTTCAAATATTTATAATTATTATAGATTGTTATATTATAAATTTGAAATATTTTGTAATTAATTAATAGAATTACTAATTATGATCATAGAGATCAACATTTTTTAAAGATTAGAGTGAGATTATTAATTAAAGAAATACTTATATATTCTAAGAGTATTACATCATCTAAAATCTTTTAAATTAAAAAATAACAACTCATCATACTTTAATCATAGTTAGTTGATAACTCATGTAAACTAATTTATATTTTTTAAAAATAAATAAAAATTTTAATTTGATTTAGGTGAGTTTTTATCTTTTAAATTAAAATATTTTTTCTTAAAAATAAAATTAATCATAATTTTTTTTAGATGAGTAGGGCTAATAATGCGACCAATCCACCGAAAACAGGTTAACCCGTGTCAGGTTTGGGGTTAGGCGAGTTAGATTGAAGAGACTAATTTCTTAAAAAATTAGTATTTAATTAACTTGAGCTTGTACTTTTTTTAATTTAATTTTTGACTCTGCAACACAAAATATAAACTAATAAAATAATAATAATAAAATTTAAACTGACGCTTTTTTTAATTTAATTTTTTTTGCACACAAAATTTTAACTAATAAAATTTAAAATAATAACTAGTCAATAAGGGGGAGAGGATTAGGTTTAAGTCTGATAGATATAGAGTCAAATTGAAATTAATAGAAAATAAATAAAATAATAATAAATTTTTAAAAAATGGACTGATGACCTGCTCTTTTTATAAGTTTATCGAAATAGTATTGCTTTTTTTAACCTAACCCTTTATTTTTGAGAGAGTTGATAGGTTGAACTAGATATTAGTATAAGATGAGTTATTATATATATTTTAATTGAATAAAATTTAGATAATATAATATTTTTATGTATATAAATATATTTTTTAAATTTATTAATTATAATTTATAAATAAATAAATTAAAAATATTAAGTGAATAAATAAGGGATAGTAATAGAAGATTTTAAGAGTATAATTAATTTTAAAAATAAAGACGATTGATGAGAGTTGATGTTAAAATGAAAAAGAGCCACACGCCCCCCACCATAGAGTCACTGTTGAAAAACAACCGTTTTAAAAAATAAGAATATTTTTCGTTGAGCATGTTGATGGGAAATCCTTAAATTTTTAAAAATAGCTTCATAATATATAAAATCATAAATTTATCACAAACATTAATATATAATTTTAAAATTTAGAAAAAAAGATAAAATTTTCTTTAAAATATTTTAAAATTAAATATTTATAAATAAATTAATTATTAAAAAAAATAATAAATGTATTTATTAAAGTAGTTAAAATTATTATAAAATTTATTATTTTTATTATATGAGTAATAATTTACCCATATAATTATTTTTAATTAAATTATTAAAAAATAATAAATATATTTATTAAAATAAATAAAATTATTATAAAAATTATTAATTATATTAATAGTAGTTGATCTAATTTTATTCTTTTTAAAATATTTTTAGGAGTATTTTTTTTTAAATTTTAAAATTTTATACTAATATTTATGATTAATATATTCTTTTACACACATATATTTTTTTATATATATATATAATAGATTTCTCTTCTACAAATTCTGATTCCTTTTGTAATGCGAAACTAGGATTGGGACCTGCTTCTCCAAAGACATTCCAAGGTTACGCCGTTAGGCTGGAATGAACAAACGTACGTATAGTGATATAGCAGGATCAGAAAGAGGAAGGAAAGACAGACAAGGAGGAGGAGGAAGAACAAGAAACTTATTATCACAATCTAACACAGAAAAAAGTGTGAAGTTTGGTTATGATAATGGACAGAGAGAGGGGGAGAGAGATAGAGCTAGAGAGTGCACTGTACTCTAACTGTTTATTGTTAGGTCTTGATCCGGCCATTATCGGAATCGGATGCTCCGGTGGCATCCCTCGAGTTGGACTCTTCCGCCATTCCAACCCCAGATTGGGTGAACAGCTCCTCTACTTCATCCTTTCCTCCCTCAGAGGCCCAATTCAATCCGCCAAAGTAATCCCTCTATTTTGTTATTCTTTACAATTCTTCCAATTTCACACCCGTAAATCATCCCATATTTCTATGCGAGTTCGCACAATTTGATGGACGAATCCTAATTTTAAGCGCGATCTATTATTTCTGTTCCCCTGGATAACATGTTGGATCTTTCAGGATTTCGATAAGGTTTGGCCAATTTTTGATTCGGCGCAATCACGCGATTTTCGTAAGGTATAAATTAATTGACTAAAATGAGTTCTACATTTTTATTTTTCGAATTATGATTCTGAGTTTGCTTTTAATTCAGGTATATACATTTTTTAACAAATTGAAATCTGAAATACTTTTAATTAGTGCTGATTACTTTACCAGGTTGTGCAAGGGATTATTAGTGAGCTCGAGTCTCAGGGTGCGCTTCCGCGGGGCAATTCAAGGGTTTCTTCACTTGCTACGTGTTGTGGACCTAGGTTAGCAGCGGATATTATTTGTTAAAATTTGAATTAACTCATAATTCATTACAATAGGTCCAGTTGATTTGAACTTTTAGTTTTCACGACTATGACGCATGATTCTAATCATTTAATAAAACCCGAGATAAAGTGGCTCACCTGTTCGCCTTTCCAATTTATGATAACAAGAGTTAAAGTGCTTTTATAGTTAGTGAGAATATTGTGTAGTGCGGAATGAAATCAACGGATAATTGGTATTTCTGGAACTTAAGAGAGTTTTTGTCAATAACTTATGCATCAAGCAAGTCAGAAAAAAAAGGAGTAAAATATATTTTCATTAGTTATTAGGATGCCATGAGGCAAATTGAAGCACACCATTTGGACAATTCAATTTAAACTAGACTTAGTTTTAAGTTATATGGTTGTACGATGTGCTGCAGGTTTGTTGAACTTCTATGGCAACTTTCGTTGCATGCTTTGCAAGAGGTTCATAGACGAACATTTGCTGCTGATGTTGCTTCCAACCCACTGCCTGCACCATTGACTGATGTAGCGTTTTCACATGCAGCTACACTACTTCCTGTTACAAAGGTATTGCAGATAACCCATGAAAAATTTTCCAACAGATGATTTGATATATGTGGTATCATAATTGTAATTATAAAAATCTTGGCTTGTTTATGTGGAAGAAAGGAATTCTAAGTTTTAGCATTTATGAACTCTCCTTGGAGATATTTATTTCTTCCATGTAAACATCTTGAAGTCTTATATCCATGATAGCAGTTCAAATATATTCATAAATTATACCATGACTGTTTCATTAGAAGCTATTCTTCTTGCTAGACATTGCATACAGGCTGAATTTCCCCCCTATACTGCTTTTTAGCATTTTTATGTTATCATTTTGCCTGATTGTTACTTAATCGGGTGGTTTGTCTTAAAACAGGCAAGAATAGCCCTTGAAAGAAGGAAGTTTCTTAAAAATGCAGAAACAGCCATACAACGGCAGGCAATGTGGTCAAATCTGGCTCATGAAATGACTGCTGAATTTCGCAGCCTATGTGCTGAAGAGGTATAGTAATTATGGAAATCTTGCAGGATAAGGCTTTATTGCACCCTTTTGTCTCTTCTCTCTAGGAGTATGCTTCTATATACAACAACAGCTACAAGCTTTATCCCACTTAGTGGGAGTACGTTTCTTTATATTTATCTTTTACACAACATCAAGGTAAAACCTGGATTCAGGCTTATTTGCTACTGGAGCTGGAGAAACTACATGACTTGAGGAATAAAGTGAAGTTAGAAGGAGAACTGTGGGATGAGCTTGTATCCACCTCCAGTCAAAATTCCCATTTGGTTTCAGAGGCAACTCGCCTATGGGAGTCTATATTAGCTCGTAGAAGTAAGTAGGTACAGAGGTCAATGTTGCCTTGTGTTTAGCATTATTCCAATTGTTCATGTCAATCTAGCGCCCTCATATTTAACCACATAATTGCATGAGATGTTCTGAAAATTATGGAATTTGAACTTCAGGGAAAGCACATCAATTTCCTTGAATTGTAAAATTCATTGTTAAAAAAATGTTTGAATATGGATTACAATTACAAAATTTTGTGAAACATTATCTTCAACAAATAATACGAGTTTGCCTAGATTAAAAGAAGTCAAATGATAAATTGATAGAGAAAACAAAAAATTGAAGTTCGAACAAAAAAAAAAAATAGATGGAAGCTAAAAGGAAGAAATCAGTAAATTCTTTACCAGTTCCTTCCTTTTTCCCCACTGATAACCTATGCATGCAAAATGCATGTGTTCAGTTAACGTAAGCAACTATTGTGTTTTTCCTCTTTATTTCAATTGAGAACAAAAGACTGGGAAAGGATGATTCAGCCTTCTGTTCATATAAACGTTCAGATCAACATGAAGTTCTTGCATCTGGCCCTATTGAGGACTTGATAGCTCACCGTGAGCATAGGTAATGTAGTAATATAGCCTGCCTTGGTTTCTTTATATCTGTTAACCTGATTGTACTTACTATGTAATGCATACATCTCAGGTATCGAATCTCTGGCTCCTCTTTGCTTGCAGCAATGGACCAGAGTTCTGAGGCTCCTATTATGGATGTAATATCGGGTCAGCCTGGGGATTTTCCTATCGTGCATACTGATGACCATGAGGACAGTGACGAATCACATCTTATTCTTAGCAAAGAGACATCGCCAAGAATGACTGATAAAACTGGTAAATTTCATCAAACAGTTGATGTAGCAGAGGTTATACGGTGTTGGACACATGCTTTGCAACGTATTCATAAACATTCACTTCATTTGGTAAACTTCCTCTACACTGTTATGTAAAGATGATACCATGTTCTGTTCTTGCTATGGGTCCTTTATTTCTTGTTTCTGTTTCTGAATTTTGGGATTGTAGTTTCAAATGTCTTGACTGTGAGGTCCTTTCAATTGTAGTTATATGTGCTCCAGAAGGGCTAAAGGTAGTAAGGTGGCTGGGAATGATAGAATGAGCAATTTCAGTCAATAATTACCTTGACAGTGCAGGTGAAGGGTGGTGATCCCGAGGAGTGTGAAACAAGTGGAAATAGATCTAGTTGTGGCGAATTTTGTGGCTCAAAGGGTTTGGAGATTTTTGGGGAAGAGGACTTTGGGAGAGAGCTAGCTTTTGAATGCTATCAGCCTTATTATATACATGTTTCTCTCTTACCTTCTGTTTTTTGGTTTGTTGCTGTTAGTGTGAGTGTGGATAGATGTGGGTGTACTGAACTTGTGGTTTTATTTGGTTAATAATATTGTCTGTCAAATGTAATATTTGCATCGTAGTAGGTTTTTCTTTTTCAAGATTGTTGTGTTGCTATGTTGGTTTAAATTTCAGTTAGAGGAAAGTACTGTCAGCTACTGGGGTATAAGATGCCAAGATATTCAAGATTTAATGTTTGGTCTAACGGTTAAGAATTGCTTGTAGAAAAGATAGATTGGTATTTCATAGAAGTTAACAAAGCTAAATGGGATGTCATATGAGATCCCTATTGAGGTCTTAATGATAACAGCCAAAATGGTGTCATCCTATAACACCGCCTTAGTATACCTACCAACCACCTCCTTGGTAACATGACACTGTTTTGCCTTATTGATTTCCTATAGAAATTAATAACGTTGCTATGATCTGTAGGCAAAAGCAAATGATGGAGAGGGTCCTGATATACTGCGAAGTGCACAAGAACGTTGTTCAAATGGCCATGCAGAGTCTTTAGCGGCAACTCTTGCAGAACATCAGCAGCATTTGGCTAGCTTTCAGGTTTTCATTTGAGCATTTTCGCCCACACCATTAGTCAATTACCAAGGTTGAATGTTTTTCGCAAGCAGTGGAGTCATTTATGAGAGTAGAGGAATTACATTGTTTTGATGTTTTTTAGAACCTGGACAAGGGATTATATGTGTATGATTGCCTTTATTTTTTCCTATCTTCTTGCACTCCTGGTGGACTGGGTCTTCTTTCAAGAAGCAAACTGTTGGACACTGCCATTTACTCTGTTCATTCCAAACTGCTTTTTAATTAATGTTTAAGGTTTAATTTTATGATGTATTTGTATCTGTGGGAGGTCTAATGTAGAAAAGTGAAATTGCAAGGACTCTGTCTTTTGCTAATGAGCAAATATTGCGGCATGGGGAATATAGAGAAAGCAAGATATTTGGTTTGCTATGGAGAAGTTGCAATGCCCTTCATCGATTAACTTCTGATTCTAGCCTTCTATATTGATATGTTATAGTTAGATTCCATATTGGTCCTTGTCAGGTTCGGGATGAGGGATTGAGAATTTTGTGCAACATGCGTAGGATATTTCTCTCTTTATATTTTCAAATTCTTGCACTTTTCTTGTGCAGGTGCTAATTAACCAACTCAAGGAAGTTGCTCCAGCAATACAAAACTCCATATCGGGGTGTACAGATAAGGTGAACAACATCACTGCGAGTCTTCCTCCATTGAACAGAATTCATGGCCAATCGACATCACCTATTAAAACAAAGAGCATTGGGAGGATGGTAATTACTCATGATTTATTTTCCTTACTAGATGATATGGGTGAATTGGTGGAGGTATGCAAACATTTTCTTTAATTTTGGCTACTGATCTGAACTTTAGAAATGAAACAGAACAAGTTACTCTTGCAAATTTGATTATATCTTTCCCTTCTGAGACATCCATTAAAATGGTAATGGCAGCTCACCTCTACCAGTGTAATGGTAGCAGAGGTGAATTACAGGGGTAAAGAAATGGAAGAAAGAGGACTAATATTAAGGGGTCTTCTTCCGAGAGGATAGTTTCTCCACATCAAGTCTAAGATCTGTTTTCTTCCTTCTTATGCTTCTGAGGAGGCTTGATTGTCTAATAGCCTCAGAATGTACTTGGAGTTCCATATCTTTGTCAGAAAACTGGAGAGGTCCTGCAACATAATTATAAGTTGGGAGACATGAAAAATGGGATGAATCTGAGCTTCCGAGGGAAGTTCTGACATGTAATCTCTGCTCCATATTTCTGATTAAATTTTCATGGGACTTGAATTAGTGAGGCTGCAACTTCAGCTCTAATTTACCCCTAACTTCCATCCCTTTGTTTCTTACCTGCTTGATTCTTCATTTGTGTCTGCTTCTTCCTGATCCGCTTTTAGTTCTGCCATTATCGTATTTCTGGCTTTGAGTTATTCTTTAACTTCCTCAGCCCCAAAAGGATCATCCTCCATCTTGAAAAGAATAGATGGGTCTTTGCCATTTTGAGCTTCAGAAGAACTCATGCCCGCTGATCAAGCATAATTCATAACTGGTGTGGAACTAATATTCAATTCAATGCCCGCACACTCTATGGATTTAGGCGATCCACAAACACTTTAATAAAAATTTAAGCTGCATCTTTGGCTTAAAAAGGGTGTGGTAGGTGCATAAAAACGAGCTTTATGACCATCACCACCATGATAATATCATATCTGTGGTATTTGGAAAAACTAGTAATAAAATCCATGCTGATATTTTAATGTACATGCTGAGGTAGGTATGAGTAATGGCTATAAGAGACCAGATGGGGTCCGGGCCTTCGTATATGTTGCGCTGGCAAGCGTCACATTTAGAGACCTATATGCACATCTTTTTAGTTTTTATGTACCCAATAACATAATTTAGTCAACCTTCTATATGTTTGGCAATATCTTGAACGAAATGACCTCCAAGTTGTTAATCATGAAACCCCTTTTTGAGTAATGTGGAAGTTCAGGTAGATGACTTAAGAATCATCAAACAGCCATGCAATTTTTTGAAACTGAGAGAGTTCTGTGATATCTTGCCAAGATATTGGGAATCCTGCTGTTTCGCTGTTTCTTTTCTTTTTTCCGTACCTTCATGATAGGAGCCTGATTTTTCAATTTTCTATTTTTAACAAGATTTTTGGGTTGTTCAGGACAATGACACTGATGATGTTGGTGAGGTGACTTCGAGAATATCCAATGTTCAGATTGACAAGGTGTCTGTTAGTTCTCCCACTTTAAAGCTTCCTCAATTATTAAGCTTGATCCCATCTTCTGGGAAAGCTGGAAACTTGGTGAGGCAGCAGGGTACAGTTCCTCAAGCCAGCCAAACTGAGAATCTTTTTGATGGGAAATCCTTGAGTGCTGCTTCTAGTACTCAAGTAGAGAGTCTACCGGAAGGTTTGCTCTGTCTACTCTGTTGCTTGCCTGATGCATTTATTATATTGAAGTTTTGGAGATTCTGAGGGGAATTTTATCACTGCATTGGATACAAACTGGCTGGAAATGGCATTAATCTTATGTTTTTGCAGGTAGTGATTTTTCCTATGTCCAGAATTTGAAGAGGTCAGTGAGAGAATCTGCACTGCTATTGCAGCCTGGCAATTCAGTATCATCACGAGACAGTCATTCTGATGGAAGTTCTGAACACTTCTTTGCTCCTCTTTCAGACACTGGTTTTTCTCATTTAGATGCAGAACGAAGAACGGTTTCATCTAGGAGTGAAAGGTCAATTGCATCTACAATGGATGGTTCTCTGCTCGATAGTCATGCTTCTAATGATCTTGAGAAGAGCAAGTCGGATGAATTTCCGGATATGTTTAACGCTTTGGAAAGACTTTCTTATTATGACAATGTAAATGGGTTTCTCTCATACACAGTCTCAAATGCAACTTCTGATGCACAATGGTCAGTCTATGACTTGGAGGATGCTCAGGATCAAGTTTTCTCACCACCTCTTCTAACGGATTCATCGCTTTTAGCAGATTCATTCGAGGACTTGCTGGGTATGTTGAATTTGCGACTCACTGTTTTGGTTATAGACTTATAGTATCCGGTCTCAGTATATTTTAATTTCCAAGGAAAGTTCTGGTATTTCTGTTATAAAAAATTTAGGATGAAGACTTTTATCCAATGCTCGTTAGATTTGAGGAATGCATTTGGAATTTTCACTGCATTTTCGCCCTCTTCTCTTTTCTAAGAAAGAAATGCCTTTCAATATTTCAAATCATCTATGAAGCATTGATACTACAGAATTTGAGTCATATTGTGTCTGTCACGCATATTAGGCATGACACAACTGCAAATTGAATTCGACGCTAACTTCTCTATTTTGTTTTATTGTCCTGATTAGTATCAATACTTAGAGCATAGAGTAATCGTTTTCGGAAACTTGTATGCTCAGCAACAGATTACTATTTTGCTTCTTCCTTTGTGCAGCTCCCCTCTCGGAGACTGAAACGGCCATGATGTGGAGCACTGACTCTTTATAACTTGGGTGACCTCTGAATGAGGAGACTGCATGAATACGTGATTGTGGTGATAGGTTAGTATTCATGCCTTTGGGGGGATGTGAAATCTTTGAAACATACATATATGCAGTTATGCAATTCATATCATGCCCCCACCTTTTTGTTGTTTTTGCACCCCTATTCCCTGGGTTGGGTAGAAAGCTGATTCTAACACGCAAATTTACAATTGATTACACCATTCTTTCCACCACAATATCCCCATCCATATATCAATATGAGCCTGCTTTATTGTTACCAGTATTAATTAAAATCTATGAACAGCACTATCTGTATTAATTGAAGTGACTTCAACTAAGTTTTAACGTGACATAACATTAAGAAATCGAACAATCAATAAGTCCCTGTGATTACGGCGTTGGTGTTGTAAAATATCCTGTGCAAAAGTACCGTTGATATTGATGTAACTCAAATTGTTAATGATAGATTTTGGGTTATCCCCAGAATTTTGAATCCATATGCATTCTTAATTCTTGACAGAGCAATATACTATTGGATATTGATCAACTAGGAAAAAGAACAAGCAGAGTAAATATTAGCTTCGTGCTTCGGAAAATATATTATATAATCCAACATTTTATAACGATGGACCTCGGCTTTTGTTTATTAATTTTCTTGTGAAGCTTATATTTTTAAGAAACTTATAAATGCAATAGAACTTATTTTTTCTTACATTATTTTTTATTATATAAAAATATATTTATAATATTTTAATGATAACTTAGTAATAAAAACATCAAAATTTTATATTTTAGAAAATTAGAAAAGGTAAGTAGTATTATTTTATTATATTTTCTGTTTAATTTAATAATTATATAATAATATTATAAGATAAAAAATGAGCTATTTTATTATAAAGTTTAAATGATATATTAATATCTAAAATAGTTATAATAAGCTGAGGTGTCGGTGTCAGCGATCCCTTCAATTGGCCACAAGCAGATCATCAGCGTACTATGCAAGTCGTCCATTGCGTCCCCCATCCCGCCAACTCTTTTAAAAATCTTACTCAAAGTGGCTACCCTCTTGCTTTGTCCCTTTTTATTTAGGCAAAATGACCATTAGAAACTTTAGAAGCTAATTAAGGAATTTGAAATTTAAAGATTTTATTTAAATATTAAAATTTTTATTTATATTAAAATATATTACAGATCAAAATGCTCTTGCTAACTCGGAAAAGCCACAAATTTTTCTGCAATATTATTTTTTTTTAACTAAGCTTCCGTGATTTTTAATGATAGAATCACATATTGATTTAATATCAACAAAATAATAAAATTCGATTAAAAAATTTAAAATTGTAGTTGAAAAGTCTTAGCATCATAGCTAAAAATCATTAACAAAAACAACTAGAAAACTTTAACATTTTAATCCATAATATTTTTTTAATCATAAAACATTTTAGTCCTTAACTAATATTTTTAAATTCTGAGATTCTTAATTATTATGATCATCAATATCTTCCTCTGGCTACCTTTTCCTCTGTTTAGCTACCACAAGGTCTTGCAAATGACTGACGTACAATTTCAAAATTTCCAGCTCCCTGGGGACGCACGCACCTTATCCTCGCCCAACAAGAGATCTACGACAGGCGACACCACAACACACAGTAAGAAAATTGAAAAAGGAAGAGAAACCACCGAAGATGATAAAATCCCAAAATAAATAAGAAGGGGATGTCGAAGATGATGATAAATTGATAATACATAATTGAGGAAAGAAAAATCCAGCATAAAGATGCATGTATATCCATCACACACGGAAGCTTTCCCTTTCTTTCTTTGTCTCCCCCCGCCACACCCCCTCCCCCCTCTTCTCTCTTTAGTCTTTCACCTTACCACGTTATTGGGTTGAAGAATCAGATTCCGGCAATTTTGGTTTATAAAACCCTCATCTCGTGTGATCTAATCAATTCTAATGCTTAAAGATTGCAGTTTTGGGAATGAACTTATTGTAATTTGAATCTGCATTTCCCCTTTCTACGAACACAATTTGAGAGAGAGAAGGGGATTCTTAGTGGAACGAATCCTGGAGGGAGAGAGGAGGAGGAGAAGGAGAAATGCCAAGCGTAGCTGTGAAGCTCTATAGCGTATTCTTCAAGATTCTCTTGAAGCACCGTTTGCAGAGTCGGATTCAAAACCCATCAGAAGAAACCAATCCATTCGGAGTCACGTCGCGCCCCGAGGAATCCGTTGCTGCGTCTAATCCTTCCTTCACCGATGGTATTGCCTCCAAGGACATTCATATTGACCCTTCTATATCTCTTTCAATCAGAATCTTCCTCCCTGAGTCTGCACTTACCCAACCCGAACCCAATTCTAAAACTTCTCACAAGGCTAGGCCTAAACCTAGGAATAGAAGACTTGATCTCGAATCTGGATCTGCACAGGTCAATTCAGCGAATCGCCATACAAATGGGTTACCTACTCGACGTTATAGTTTTGGTCCTTCTGGTGCACCAACCATAGAAGAACCCATAACGAATGGTTATGAAGGGAGCAATGACATGGAGGGGTTGAATTTGATGACAAGCGGTGCAGTATATAGAGGCTACTCGCCGGAGTTAGATAACCGTCGTAAATTGCCGGTAATGTTGCAATTTCACGGTGGTGGTTGGGTTAGTGGGAGCAACGATTCTGTTGCCAACGACTTCTTCTGTCGGAGAATTGCCAAAGTTTGCGATGTGATCGTTCTTGCTGTTGGGTACAGGCTCGCTCCCGAAAGTCGATATCCAGCAGCTTTTGAGGATGGATTGAAGGTGCTGAATTGGTTGACAAAACAGGCGAACTTAGCTGAATGTAGTAAATCGCTCGGGTTACAAAGGGGAAGTGGGACTGAGTTTAAGAAAACAGATGCTAATAGGCATATTGTTGACTCGTTTGGCTCTTCAGTGGTAGAGCCATGGTTGGCCGCTCATGCTGATCCCTCAAGGTTACACTTTTTATCCCTAGATTATTCTATTGAAATTTGTTTCTGTCTAGCATGCTAGACTAATCTAATTAAGCATTACAGGTTGTGGTAATTGTTGCTGTCTTAGTACTCGGTGCTTTCATTTTTTATTTTGGGCACATACGCCGTCACTTTAAAATATAGATTGGACTGATGGCTAGGGGGTTCCTTTCCTTCATAGTTCTACTTTACTTGATCGAGGGATCTCAGAGTTGGGGAGGAGGTAACTAACGGTGTTTTAGTGTTTGCACTCAAAAGTGGAGGACTAGTGTTGGTCGTCAGTTGAATTTAAAGGACAAAAAAGTTGAGGGGGAATTCTGGTTCGATGTCAAGTAGACTGACTGAGAAATGTGGTCAAGTAAAAATGAGAATTATTACTTAGGCTTATATAATACTGTATGTTTATTTCTTTTTTCAGTTTTTATCAATTTCAGCACTACAAGAAGCACATATTAGTTCATGTAATTGATTTAGGATTCTCGGATGTTATCAAGAGAATTTTGATATTGCTTATTTTGAAACTAAGGAATCTAAATGCGGTTGTCAAATTTCATAAAATCCCCTCTTCTCTTGATAAACTTATCAGTCTTTGTTGAATTGAATTCCTTACTTGTTTATCGTTGTTCTTTCTCCAAGCTCTCTATACTCTTAGTTAAATGACAATAACAATTTTGCATCACTATAGTTAGACCTGGAGTTATTGACGTCACTGTCCCTAAACTGAGCATTGATGTTTCTACTATTGTTTATGTAAGCATTCTGTTTCTATTGCCTTGTGTCCTGAGGAGATTATCTGTATAATAGTCCATTGAGTTTTTGAGTGTGTTTTTCACCTAGCCCTTAAGGTTTTAACTAACAAAATAGTAAGATAATATAACAATGTGTCAACATGAGGGGATTGAGAAAGAGATGGTAAATTGATGACAGATTGCAAGATATTCTTCCAATGGGGCCTAGTCAGTGACTAACTCAAGTCATCCTCTACTATTAAATAAGAAAATTGAAGGGTTTTTAATGATGCAGGGAAAAACTTGTGATTCACCACAATCTCAGAATTTTTTTTTTCTCCTCAATGACTGACACTCTTGTTTGCTTTGCTGTATGATGGTTTCTATATGAATTGTTGTCAGGAGAAATTTGAGACGTCCTCCTTTTTATTTCCGCTTGTTTATTAGCTTGTGTTTTCTTTCCTTTGTTTTCTAGGTTATCTCTTTGACTAGGTACTTTCTGATTTTGCTGGACAAGAATACTTTTCAAATGGTGAATTATTCCTTAAAAGAGCACATAGTTTGCATCAAAGTGATCTGAGTGAAGTTTAGACGTTGAGTTTTTCCCCTGACTGAAAGATAATTGTTTTTGCTTGATTATAGTATCATCTATGATTTGGCAGAGGCTTTTTCTGTTCCCACTTTGGGCATCATCGTTTATATAGTGTTATGATATGCTTCTCCAAAAGGGGCCTTGTTTGAAATTAAAGTACAGAAACTATGCTAACAGCTTATGTTTCAAGATAACATTTTTGTGGTAAACTATTGTGTCATGCTTCCTTTAGCTCCTTTTGTATGCTAGCATTGTGGAGTTATGTATTGTGCTGGTTCACAGTCTGACCTTTTTATTTTTCCTCAAAAATTTGGAACAGGTGTGTCCTTCTTGGCGTGAGTTGTGGTGCAAATATTGCAGACTATGTGGCTCAAAAAGCCGTGGAAGCAGGCAGGCTTATGGACCCGGTCAAGGTGGTGGCACAGGTCTTGATGTATCCATTCTTTATTGGAAGTGTTCCCACTCATTCGGAAATAAAGTTGGCAAACTCCTACTTTTACGATAAGGCTATGTGTATGCTCGCATGGAAACTTTTTCTACCCGAGAAAGATTTTAACCTTGATCATCCAGCCGCGAATCCTCTAGTCCCTGGCCGAGGGCCTCCATTAAAGCTGATGCCTCCAACATTGACCGTGGTGGCAGAACTTGACTGGATGCGGGATCGTGCCATTGCTTACTCAGAGGAGCTCCGAAAGGTAAATGTCGATGCACCTGTTATGGAGTACAAGGATGCAGTACATGACTTTGCAACACTTGATATACTCATGAAAAGCCCTCAGGCGCAGGTCTGTGCTGAGGACATCTCCATTTGGGTCAAGAAATATATTTCACACAGGGGTCATGAATTCTCATATTAAGGTGGAGATAACATTTTGAAATTAGCTCCGGATGGCGCATTCTACCTACCACTGCCAGGGATTGGTGATGGTATATTCCTTGATTTTTTTTCTCATGCTTGATAAAGGACGATGGTTGCTGACCAATCGCATGTTTGCTCCACTTGTCAGTTGTTTTTGTAAGATATAGAGTTGTCTAAAAGTAGGATTAGTTGAGCCTCGGAGTCGTATTCATCTCATTTTCACACTGCCGCCATTGGAGGTTCCTGTAATCTTGAGATCCTTTTGTTTGATGTATGTATTATGATAATATACTCTTTCTCATGAAAATATACCAAATTCAATGAACTGCTCTTCACGTGTATGCATGTGTTTGGAGGACATTCCTATAATCTTAAGAGTTCTGTCTTGCTAGATCTAACGACGATTTGTAATATTAAAAAGTATCTAATGACTTTTATCTCTTTGCAAGTGTAGTAAGTGATGGAGAATACGCAACCTATGTGAAAGAGATTCACTAGCAATGAGTTGGTGAACTTGAGCAAATTTTTGTTCCCAGGAAAGTCTCTCAATTTACATTTAATAAGAAGAAGAACAAAATGATGAATTGAGTTGCCATTCTCGTTGTCTCAGATAGCTTGGTAGCTTGCGGCTTTGCGTAAAAGTGAATGAAGCGGAAACATCGTTTTCTTTTTGAAGCATTTTCATCAGTGGCATTATGTATATATAGTTGAGAATCATCATTTGCTTTTTCATATTCATAATGCTGAATTTGAATGCGTAGAAAATTTGAAGTGTTACGCCAATTTCTTGTGAATTTGTTAAAATAATTTCTACAACGAAAGGGGCATTTGAAATACACACATGTACTCCCTCAAATCTTAAGTATAAGAATTAAATAAAAAATTTATTTTAATTTTAAATATAAAATCCTAATTTATTTTATCTTCTAAAATTATATTTTTTTTAAATATCTTTATGTGATTATATATATTAAAGAATTTTTATTAATTTAAATATACATGATTAATTGAGGCATTTTATAAAATTTAATACATAATCATTATAAATAACTAATTTAATTAATTTTTTAATATATTTAAATTAATTAGATATTAATAAATTAATGGTAGTAAGTATTGTAATAAATTGTTACATATTTCATTTCTTAAGACTTAGGCACCGTTTGGTACGCTGGAATTGGAGCTATGGAAATGGAATTTAATTCCATGGGTTAAGCATGTTTGGTACACTTCAAAGAGCATGCAATTGGCATCCATGTGGAAATGATTTCCATCAAAATTGTTGGAAATGATTTCCATCTAAAAAAGCCAAGATTTGCATTTTCATGACCCATAAATTCATTTTTGCCCCTTCCTTCATCTGGCCAGCCTCACACCCCAACTCCGGTAAGCTTCACCCCTATGTAGGCAAGCCTCTCCCCCTGTAGCCGGGGATCTTCTCACCCATTGCCGGCAAGCTTCTCCCCCTACTTCGCCGGCCAAAAAAATTAGGAAGGAATTCCCTCTTCAATTTGTGCAGTTTTTGACGTCTTTGTAATAAAAACTTCTATTAAGATGATCAAATTATTAAAATCATATTTTTATAAAAATCATATACCAGCAAATTTTGATTAAAAATTAAAAATTTTAGTTAATGAAAACATTTTATGGCAGGCTGTCTGACTCAAATGATAAGAATGAGCCCAATTTGAATCAGTGGTGGAAGATTCAAATTCCCGTGATACCACTAAAACAATGTTTCTTTTAGATATTGTACAAAAAAAAAAACATCTTTTAGATGTCCCATGAAGTTATGTGGGATTGAAAATAAATACAATTATTAATTTAAAAACTCTATAATGTTATAATGGGAACAAAATCAATCATAAATCAAAATCAGTAGCCATGAGATATGTGGAAAGGTATTTACATGGTACAAATATATTTCCCTTATAGACACATTTTTTAGGTGATTACAGCTGTACCTAAAAAAATAAAATCCTACTCTTAGCTACGGCTGTAAATAGGGACAATATCTATAAGAGAGGGGTTTGAGATGTTATAAGATACGTTATGAGTGTTAAAGAAAAATAATTATATACTCAATATATAAATATATTCCATTAAAATATAATAATTTAATATATTTTAATTTTAGTTGATTGATGAATTATATGAAATAATTAATATTTTATTTTATGTTTTTAAAAAATAAATTTCTTAATTTAGCTCATATGAATTTTTATTTTTTAAAATTAAAATATTTATTTTTTAAAAAAATTAAATAAATTGTCAAATTTTTTACTCAAATTATTAGTTAATTTGTTATATTTTAATTGGACATAATTTATGTCGTAGTACTTTTAGAATATATAAATATATCTACGAGTGTTAATGGTTATAAAAAAAAATTAAGATGTAAAACATGGTTATAAATTGCATAACTTTTATAGTAAATATCTATAGAAATATGGTCAATAATATTACAAAAATAATAAATACTAACAATAATTCATTTATTTTAATAAATTTAATATATAAAAATTAGTTGTAAATTATATTATTGTTGTAATGAATATTTATAAAAATATAATCAATAACGTTATAAAAATAATAAATAATTACAAAAATTTATTTATTTTAATAAATTTAAAATATGAAAAATAATTGTGAATTACGTTATTTTTATAATAAATATCTATAGAAATATAATTAATGTCATTATAAAAATAATAAATATTATAATTTAATAATTAATTTACATAACTTTTTGTATTATTATGTCCATAAGGCCTAATGATCATCATGCATTTTAGAATTCAAATGTTTATTATAAAAATAGTAAATCGAATATAATTACAATTTAATAGTTAATTTACATAACTTTTTATATTATTATGTCAATAAGCATATGTGCATAAAAAATCTCGCTAGGGCATCAGCTTATAGTGACTGACGATGGAGTTCTAGCTCCAGCTAAGCTTTGGTGGTTGGCCGGTGAAGGGCTGTGTTTTTTTTAAAAGAAAATATGTGAAAACAATTTTATAAAATAACTAAATATTTTGAAATCTCTAATAATTATAACTAATTTGGCATTATGAAAGTTTAATTTATGAAAATAGAATTTTAATATTCTCATGGTATTATTTTGTAGGGATTTGCCCATATTCTTTATGATTTACCTCTCTATTCCTGGGAAAGCAAATCAGGTAATGTAGGGAAGGTTTTGCGCTTAATATTGCGATTCGTTACGACCCTTTCTCTCGAAATCTGCGGATGCATGCACCATATATACTGGGATCAGCCTTGAAGGCTTGAACTCCATCGCTCTTTCACCCACTCCTCACTCCACTTCTCACGCTCGCCTTGGCCTTCGTTACCCTCCGAGTCTCTTCTTCGTTTCGGATTTCTCTAATATGGGTGCCAAGATCAAGATTGGAATCAACGGTATATACATTTCGGTGCAATGATATTCATTTTGCTTAATTTGTTCATCTTCTGACATAAACTGTGTGGGCTATGTTATTGTTCGATTTTATGATGGTGAAGGATTTGGAAGGATTGGCCGTCTGGTGGCCAGAGTGGCTTTGCAGAGAGATGACGTTGAGCTCGTCGCTGTCAACGATCCTTTCATTTCAGTTGATTACATGGTAAGTTCAGTTTTTAGCCTCCGAGCGTGTGTTGGAGTAGTGAGGTACTTTTGGCAGATACTATTATCATAAATGTGAGACATTCTGGGCGGATCGATTAACAGGGAATCATACCATCATATTCAAACACCTCGATCATTTTGTCTGAATGCATTAATTTGTTTAAATGAGTCTACAGCCCCATCTTACCGAGTTTTACGTTTGCGTATATTAAGCTGGAGTTTTGGCCTGCAGACTTACATGTTCAAGTACGATACTGTTCATGGCCAATGGAAGCACCATGACATTAAGATTAAGGACTCCAAGACCCTTCTCTTTGGTGATAAGCTAGTCGCTGTTTTTGGTACAAAGTATGCTTCTCTAATCCCTAGACTTGATTGGATGGGATATGCTTCATACCTGAAGATATTAAGCCAACTAGCTTGTGTATAATAAGTCATATTGTTCATGGCTTATGAATAATATTGCTTCTTCTGGATTATATATTAATATACCCATTCTTTGTCTGATTAGGAACCCAGAGGAAATTCCATGGGGTGAGGCAGGAGCTGAATATGTTGTAGAATCCACTGGTGTTTTCACTGATAAAGACAAGGCAGCTGCTCACTTGAAGGTTTGCCAATATTAAGTGCTAATCTGGTGTGTTGAATTGTTTATTACACTGGTTGCCACTATGTTAAATTGTTAGATTTCCCCTTAAAATTCTTCTATTCAATTCTAGAAACTTTTATTAATAATTGATTGGAACATGGACAAAGGTGTGCTTGCCTATAAACATGGCTAACCTTATTTTGAAAGACTTTTGAGAATCATCTTTCATTTTATTTTAGATGTCTTGAAAACTTTTCTTGTGTTGAAATAATCCTTTCTCCTAAGTTGGCCTGTCTGTCTCATACTTGACCTGTCCTCTTATTTTTGTGGCTGATCATATTGTTTGGTGCATAGGGTGGCGCAAAGAAGGTAGTTATTTCTGCCCCCAGCAAGGATGCCCCTATGTTTGTTGTTGGCGTCAATGAGAAAGAATACAAGTCTGACATTAATATTGTCTCCAATGCTAGCTGCACTACCAACTGTCTTGCTCCACTTGCAAAGGTAGTTTGAGTTTAGTTTCTTAAACTGCGAAAGAATGATTCTTGTAATGCCTTGAAAAAGATATTCCTCAATAACTGACCTTGTATCCTTGAAACGTTGCCTAGGTTATTCATGACAAATTTGGAATTGTCGAAGGTCTTATGACCACTGTCCATTCTATTACTGGTAAGCATCCCAATGATTATATATTACTAATTTCTCTAAGTTGAAAAGGATTTATTTTTCCCCTAACTCATCTTTATTTGTCTCACAGCCACCCAAAAGACTGTTGATGGACCATCAATGAAGGACTGGAGAGGTGGCAGAGCTGCTTCCTTCAACATCATTCCTAGCAGCACAGGAGCTGCTAAGGTATTTGTGTTGCATATATGGATCAATATTGTATCTTTTTTCCCCTCCCTATATTCATTAAATTTTAAGCACGGTTTAACCCTTTAAGCCATAGTTGTCCTTGGCTCAGACATGCATGTATTGACCTAAATGTGAATTCAAATCTTCAAATCTGATAAATGTTACTCCTTTCAGGCTGTGGGTAAGGTGCTGCCCTCACTGAACGGAAAGTTGACAGGAATGGCTTTCCGTGTTCCAACTGTTGATGTTTCAGTGGTTGACCTCACAGTTAGACTTGAGAAGGGAGCCAGTTATGATGAGATTAAAACTGCTGTAAAGTAAGAACAATAGGTTTTCCATTTTGAGATGAAGTTATTCCACTATTATGAAGGGCAAGGGCTCATCTTCCTGTTTCTACAGGGAGGCATCCGAGGGAAGCTTGAAGGGAGTGCTTGGTTACACAGAGGATGATGTGGTGTCCACAGATTTCGTAGGTGACTGCAGATCAAGCATTTTTGACGCAAAGGCTGGAATTTCTTTGAGTAACAATTTTGTGAAGCTTGTCTCTTGGTATGACAATGAATGGGGTTACAGGTAACACAGGCTTCTAAACCTTTTTTTTCTAAAATGGTGTACACTTGCTTCCAATTCCTAGTGAACGATGGTTTCTATTTATATGGCAGCACACGTGTGGTTGACTTGATTCGACACATGGCTTCTGTCTAAGTGAATGAGCATGGAGTTAGGCTTAAATCTCATCATCTTTTGGATCAGCATTCAACTTGCTGCACCTCTGGCTTTATAAAACTAGTTTTCATCTTTTCTTATATTGTTTCATAATAATGTGGGTGGCCTTTCTGGATGAAGTGCTTCAGATAAAATGGCCCCCATTGCGGCTTTCTTTATGGACATCAAATTTTGTATTGTGAGACAATTTTTTGGTCATTCTTATGGAAAAGTCCTTATGATCTTGTTTTGCAACTCCTTGTGATCTATTTATTATCAATATTATGATGCAGTACTTAATTTATTAAGTATAAAAAATTAGTTTATAGTATAATTTATATTATAAATTATATTTTATATTAAGGACATGAGAAATAACATCTTTTTTCATCCAACCAATAGTACAATGCGTGTTTATATGCCTGAAAAGTTACACGTTGATTTACTCGCTATTTTCCATTAAAACAGCTCTTAAAAAAAGACAAATACATGCTACTTTCAGTCATTTAATGAAGTCAAAGCATATTGCTTCAAACCTTCAACTCAGCCCTTCATCCTAAATGGAGGTTATAAAGATCAATATGTAGTCATAAGTCTGCTCTCATCTGTGATTAGCTTTGGTGGAAATAATATTGCCTGGAGAAAAATCAATTTTCAAAGGCAAACCCATTTCATAAAACACAATTCAATAGGGATTTTGAGCCTTGGTTTTGCATTTGCTAAAACTATGATTCGGTACTGTTTGGTTTAGCTTAAAAAAGAACATTTTTGTGTTTTAAGAGACAGTTTTTTTCATATATCTATTTTGTACAGTTAATTCAAATGGGCACTTGGTATATTTGACTTTGCAAACTCGATTTTAGTAAAAATTAAGGTTGGCCAAAACTGAATTTGGATAAACTGAGGTAGGCCAAAAGCGTGTGCACGTTGCATTTTTCCTAATCATGATTTTAGGCTTAAACGTGGTTTGGAAAACAAGTTGTATTTGGTTTTAGAATTCCTTACTGATTTTGAAACCACTACTCACAAAACGTAGTTTAGGCTTTAAAATCATGGTTTTCAACAGCAAACATTTTTCTAAACAGGCACTAAGGCTGGTATATGAGCGGCTCATTGGATACTTGATGCTATTGCTCCATAGTCTACAGTGAGACAACCAAAGAATAATTAAATTAAAATAAACATGTCAATGAAAGCTAACATAGATGATAAAAAACTGACTAACATCCTATAAAGACGCGGGTTTAATTTTTACTGTTATTATAAAGATTCTTTTAATAAATAATCCCATAAATTACCTTATAATCACTCTATAAACTCTAAGATTATACCCTAATTTTATTAAGAAATTAATACTGAACCTTCTTAAATTTTTACTATTTAAAAATTAAAATAAATACAAAAATATTGGGAAGGGAACAAAGTTGTTCATACATAGGCTATGGCTTTAGGCCTTGATACGTAATACTGTAAGGTTGGTATTGGCATTGGTATTAGGATTGTCTAATTTATGATGTTTGGTATGAAGACTTCAACAATTTTAAGATTCTATAATACCACCTTTCATGTGATGACTTAGTAACACTGTACCACCACCACCCCTAGCATTGGAAAATCAATTTTAGGATTGAATATTTTTTGACCAAATTACCCCTCCCCAGCCCTAACTCTCCCTCTGTCGTCGTCTCAGTCTCCCATCTTTTTCTCCCTCCACCGTGCACCTACCTTCCAATTTCTAAATACTAAGGCAATTGACAGTACCTTTTTTAACAAAAAAAAAAAAAAGACACGCGTAGTCTATAATAAACCATGGCTACAATGAATGGCTCTGTGGCTCATTCATTAATGATGCATCAACAGTGGCTTCAAGGTTTTGGCGAAGATCAAAGGGGTCTAAGTATTCGTTAAAACATAATGTATGACATTTTTAGTTAAAAAAATAAAGAAGATAAATTAATGTTCAATCATAAAAAGTAGTCATATACGTGACAAATTTATTGGCCAACAATGAGGACTAGAGCTAGTAATGCGAGTTGCCTGACGTGGATTTAGGCTGTGCAGGTTGAAAAGACCCGCATCAAAACAGGCGGTGAACCCGAGACCGGTGGCTTGCCCGCCTACCTTTTCCTTTGTTTTTTTTAAGGGAGTTGGCTTCCATCAATTACTGAAAATGGGAAAAATAGAGAGACTAAACAAGAAAGAAGAAACACCCCACCCACAAGCAAAACGAAACTATCATCGTACCATAATTCATATGTGAACAAATCTTCCCCATTTAAGTTTTATTCAAGTTTGAAAACAAACGGACCCTCAATAAAATGCCTCTACAAGTATGAAGTTATGAACAGAAGACAAGAACATTATTTATCAACCCTCTCTGTCTCTCTCCATTATCAAGCACAATTTTTTCTCCTCAATGTTACTAAAAACCATCTTTTTTTTTGGTAAAATGTGAATAGAAACCTTTAGCCCAATTATTCGTTTTCCAGAATCTAGATTTGGGAATAAATAGTAAACCCAGAAAAAAATAATCAGCAGAAGCAAGTTGCTTTTGGTGAGTGAAGAAATAGGAGGACTGGGAGGGGGAATGAAGTGGACAAAGCAGAGGTCAAAGGGTGAGAAGAGAACGATGAGCACAAAGCCACAAAGCCACGAACAAGAGAAGGAGAGCAAGAGTTGATATCGATAATAGCGAAATCGGAAGAAGAAGAAGAAGAATCGAAATCGATATACTGGGGTACCTGTGTGAGGCGTCGACAAAGGAATCCTTAACGATGGAACACAAAGAAGCAAATGGAGAAGGGAAGAAGCAAATGCTTAACGTCGACAACGGAGATGAGACGAATTAGGCATTCAAGACGAGAGTGTGAAAGCCGACGAGGAGGAGGCCGGAGGTGGAGCAGCTGACGACGCTATGAGGGAGCCATGGAAGTTAGGGTTCCCGAGAGATTGAATAAAAAGGGGGTGAAGGTCGAGAGAGAGTAGAGTTCGAAGGAGGAGTGTTAAATTTTTTATTTTTTATTTTTTATTTTTTATTTAAAAAAAGAAGAAGTGGGATGACTTCAGATTGGCGGGCTATCCCATCGCAGTTACAGGTTATCCGGGAGCCGATTAAAAAACACCTATTTCAAAATAATGCTCATTCTTTTTTTATTTTAAAAAATAAATAAATATATTCAATATTAATCTCTAATTAATATTAGAGTATAATTTTAAAATTTTAAAAAATATTCATAAAAAATTTATAAATAAATCTCATTTTGACCGATCTAACTTACTAACTTTTGGTTGAGGGTTCGACCCATGAACCCAATCCCATATTACGAAGGATCCCCAATTATTTAGTTACTGAACTTCACTTGCAAAAGACCTTCACCTATTTATTTTTTGTAATCATATTTCAAAGTCTATTCCTAAAAAATGTTGTTACCTTAGTCAATTTTTATTATTGCTGTAAAAGTTATTTTAATAAATAATTTTATAAATTTTTTATAAATATTTTCTTAATTCTAAAACTATATTTTAATTTTAGTAAAAAATTAACCTTAAATTTACTTAAAGTTTTTTTATAAAAAAAAAAATAAACAACCTTAGGCAAATACAAGAACTATCATCGTTACTTGACCTAGATAATGAAACACTAGGTTCCTATTTGGGATCACATCAGCACCCTCCAGAAGTCACTTTTAAAGCAATTGATAGTGCGTGTTTGGTGTTTGGAAAATTTTAAACCTAGATTAAGTTTAAAAAAATTTTAAAACAAACAATCATATTTATTCAAATAAATTTTTAGATTAAACTATAGTTTAAAACTAAAATTTCAGATAAATTAGTCAGAAAATTTATAGAATAATAAATTACTTATAAACTAACCAATTACTATATTACCCCTACTTTTTCTTACACCCTCTCTCCTCTCTCATACTTTTTCTCTCTTTTCTTTCTTACACCCTCTCCTCTTATCTCTTATCTCTCCTCATTTAATACTCATACCATTTTTTATAATTTACCAATAAAAAAATACTTTTAGAAATAACTATTCAAACACTCACTTATTTAAAACTACTTTTTTTTTTATAATCTCTTCTATAAAAACCCTTTTCTATAAACTATTTAAATCCTTTTTTTCCATAAACCCGTTTTTAAAACCCTATCCAAACAGACTCTACATCTCAACTTACTAAAGAATTCATCCAAACATATAAATTACATCACTTTTACTCCAACTTCAGTTCATAAAAATCTATCCCAAATAGGCCCTATATCAGTATATCCCATATGGCATCTGAAAAGCGTGATGCTCTGCTTTTTCTGAATCAATGCAGATGCCGAGACAACCCAAAACTCAAGTAATAATAACTACGGGCTTACAAGAAACGATGCTCATAGACCCTTTTGTAATGGATTGATGATTACTACATTATGGGAACTGAAAGAATCAAAGAATTTCGTTGGAATTAATGTAATTATTAGCTTAGTACTATGCGCCATAAGTCAATCGGGATCACACATGAGCATCACTCAGTCAATTTCTCCCTCTTCTACATCATTTACGGGATGTGGAGTAGAGGGTGGTGGCTCTCCCAATTCCTCTTCATCATCGTCTTTCATATACAATCCTAGTTGTTCCAAGGGATTACTACCAAACTTGAAACTACTCAAGCCATCTTGTGAGTGATCAGGACTCGTCTCATCCACAGAGCTTGGCTGTTGTTCAGCAGGCGCAGATCTGAGCATTTCCAAGTCTTTAAGAACCCGAGAACTCTCTACGACTTCAACCGAATTTTCGACCTGCATAAAGCTCAAGAACAACCTCCAATAAAATACAGAGCAAAACACGCTGATGAACAAATATGGGCAATGTATATTCTTCTAATTTACCTCTATCAATGCCTGCCGTGCAGCTTCTCTCTCAAGCTCCCTCTTTCGTCGAGTTTCTGCAGCAGCTTCTGCTTCTGCCCGCTTTCGAGCATCTTCAGCAGCCTTTGCCTCTGCCTGTAGCCTTGCCTTTTCTGCTCACAAAGTAAATATAGCGGATATATTGAATAAAGAGGTATGGCAAAGCACTTTATAAACAGAAAATAGTAATGTCGCCAAATCACCTTTCCTTCGCTCCATCTCCAGTTTTTCCATCTCCCTGTGCAATTTCTCACGATCTCCCTTCTGACCCTGATCTCAGACATGTTAAATAGGCATCACGTGAAATTGAGAAAATGAGCAGGAAAAATATTTACAACCAGAGCACATTCCAGGCTTAAATTTTTTTAAACCTGAGCTAGTGTCTTCTCTCGAGCTTTCAAGATAGTATCAGCAAACCGATTCTTCAATAGCGCAGCCCTATAGATCTTGTCGGGAGAAACCTGTCTTGGAGCACTATCCCCTACAACAACCCCTTAGTAGGTATCCAATCTTAACGGAGAACATATATCTTGTATAATTTCTACTCTTAGCCTCTTACCATCTCGACACTGGTCTGAGTCAAAAGAATTTGGCTTCAGCTCAGAACTATCATCAACTTGGTCCAACCCAACATCAGGTTCTGCATGATGTAAAGGTAATAATCTAAGTCACTTATAGTGATAACAGAGAGATTTTAAAGTGAATGATATTGAAAGAACGGCATCCAAAGAAAAGAAGCTAATTTGCAATTACAGGTACGGGATGTTCAAGATTAACATCAATGAAAGCCTGCTAGACTAACAGTAACAGAAAAGTTACATAATTTCTAATTCATTAAGGCATAGACTTAAATCACTTAACAATAAGAAACAACCGCAAGTAGACAATGGAAGGGAACCTGGGTAAAACTTTTGCATGTATAAAATCCATACATACGCCATATTAAACCGCAGATCATAATCCCTGTAACTAGCGTAAAGAAATCAATCACGAAAAGGCATACAAGCAGAACAGAGAATCATTTACTCACGGTTCTTTTCTAGAGTATCAATAACCTGAGTCTTTTCATCCAACTGAGCTATATGACCCAAACTTTCAGCTACCTAAAGAAAAACCAAGATGGATGATTAGAAACAAGACAGATGAGCTAAAGTCCCAACAGAAAACAGCATCAGCAATTAAAAGACGGTCCTCTTCAAATGCAATAACAAGAGACAACAAAATAATATCTTTCTCTTGAGAATCCGAAAAATACCTTTGACGCTATTGCTGGACCCGCTTTAGCATCCTCAGATTCAGAATCCGAAGAGCCACTAGAATCTACGTTGAAAGGCACACATTAGATATTGACACAAGCGAACCAGACAAAAGCTTCATTATTAAATGTTAAATACGAAAATTTGACAATCCACCTAGTCCTTAAAGAAAAATATCATAACCCTATCCTTCAAAAATCTTGGTTAAGATCAGAAACAACAAACTCGTCATCTTCATAATATTTTCATGTATCAGAATCTCAGCACAAAATTCATTATTTTTCTAAGAATTCAACATGAAGCTAGCAGGTACTGATACAAGATTTGATCAATTCCTAGTCAAAAAGTGGTGCCGGCAAGTTGAAACCCCATATGGATAACAACAGGATATTTGTCCCACATCAATCCCCAGATGTCTATCTTATAATATCCCTATATTCTAGCTCGATGAAAGAAGCAATAAGAAGTAACGTAAGAGTATTCAAAGTCAAAGGAAATATAGAATTGCCCAAAACTCAGATACCACTGGAGCTTCCTGGACTTGAACGTTTATTAATTCTATAAGTTGCATCCTTCTCAATTTCCACAGGAGGATAGCTTGTGACAGGGGGTTCTTTTCCACCAATGTCCACATCTTCATCACCAAGGTCATCACCTAAAGGTGGAACAAATTCAAATAAAATAAAAAATACAGTACACAAACATGCACACACAAGCACCCACTCACTGAATATAACCTTTAAATGGTTGCAATGATAAATTGCTTGGTCCAGAATCATTCAACAACTACAACATAAAAAATAAACAAACAGAAGTCAGAGGAGGTATGAATTAAGTTCAAATGAAATATTATACTAGCTTGACTAGGAAAGGGAAGGAAGCAGGAACAGCATGATAATACCTCTATTTCACACAGTTCAGCCTTTTCATTGCCCTTCAGCTTCTCTTGCAAATACTCATCCAAAAGCTTCCGTAAAGTGGAGAGTGTATCATCACTGAGATCATCGATATCAATCTCAATCTCATCCTCTCCACATTCTCTACCATTTGAACTTTGTTCTTTTAAGAAGTCAACAATATGGCCAGGCAATTCTCCCAACAAAGACTCCAATTCTAGGCCTAGACTGTGCCTCTCCTCATCTGTCATAACTTGCTTAACAGGAGGTGCAACTTCAGGGTAATGGGGAATTGTTGCGATTTTCCTCTTTTTTGAAGGAGGCATTGGTCTAGCTGCTTCTAAATCTTCATGGGCGCAAGATTTTGCTGGCACCGGATGAGCATTGGTTTTTGGAATTTTCTTCTCAATCGGTTTCCACCTCACTTCAAAATATTTATTAAGGGTAGCAGCCATGGCATGGACATCATTACCAGGTGGATTATACGTCATTGCATTTGAAAATGTAAGCTTTACATCCTCAAAAAATTCAAAGGGACCAGAATATGCACCAGAAGCTATCTTGCTTTTTATTGTTCCTAAATCCATAGGATGCTTAATAATAGTGAAATAATCTGGAAGATTCAACTTCCCCACATCAACGGGTGTATTGAAAACCCAAGCATATTGATGGCTCATCAATCGTTTTAAAAGTGCCTCACACTGTTTCATCAACAAGGTAGTTGCAGCTATTGGCGAACAGGTCTGTGTCTGTGATGCAGGCTCAAACTTCCCTGAAGAACCCCGGTTCCATCCACGAGGTTTCTGACCTGTTGGATTCAATTTTTTCCCGGATACAGAACTAGGAGCCCATGATTTTCTGGACTTCTCTAAGTGAGGCCTGTTATGTCCATTACTACAGCTAAGAATATCACTGGACGATGACAACGTAACGCCATTTGTTCTTTGTAATTCAACTTTCTTCTGAAGTAGCCTAATCTGTTCAAGCTCTGATCTCAACCTAAGAACCAAATCCTTTCTTTCAAGGGGTGAAATATCTGACAACCGAAGAACTTGCATGGGAACACCGAAATTGTCACAGTGACTTGAATTTAAGCTAATACATCTCCTCGCGGGGACACTTGAGTTCTCTGAAACCGTTATTTCAGTATCTATTGGTCCTGAGCTACCAGATCCCTCTGATTCACCAGCTGTCTCTACTGCATTGCCATAATAACCTCCAGAGAACCTATTACTCTTAGTCATCATCATATTCAGGGATGTAACAACTGTAACATGAAATAGAGACACTTAGTGTTTACATCCAAAATGGTTATCAAAGAACAATTCCCATCCCTGGTTGTCCCAACAAACCTGATAACCAGGTAAAGTAGTTTGCATGTTTAGAAGTGCCATAAGCAACGGAGAAAATTTTCTTATGACGTTATTGTGAATTTAGGACCCCCAATAATAACAATTAGGTAAACCCACTTCAGGGGAAAAGTTGTTTTTATGGATCCTGAAAAATCAATTTCCATCTCCGGCTGTCCCACCAAACCTGGTGGTGAAGCTCAGTAAAATATATATTAATATAAGAAAAGAACAAAACTTTGCCATGATACTTCAGAGTACTTTGGACCCTGATAATAATAATAATACCAAAGTAATTTCACTTGAGAGGCAGAGAAATAGAGTTGCTTTAAAGACAATTCGTGTTCACATTACACGTAAAAGAAATTAATTGAACAAAAAGTTGGCGAAATCAAAAGAATTGAAAAAAAAATATTGCGAAAGAAATAAAGAAACTGAAAGGAAGTTATGAGATACCATAGATTTAAATAAGACCAAGTCCCTTCCAGCGATCACCTTGATTCCCAAAAACAACTTACACTTAGTACGAAACAGAAAATTTTCCAATGATTAATCAAGCCTAAGCCAGCCAAAAGAAGACCGCAAAAGTCAATTTCGATACGGTCATGGGCTTATAGCCGTCGGAGAACAATTACCTCTCGCTACTTTGAAATTTGCATCGTACTCACTATAGCAGAGATTATAGGCCTTCTTCGGATCAAACAACAGTTAAAAAACCGTTCCCAGGAAATGAGATTCAGAGATTAAGCAGTGGGAATCCAATGACCAAAAGTGACCACAGAAATCGATCACGGCACAATTAAACGGTGAAATTCCCGTAAAAGTGTCGAAGGAGGCCACTGCTCAATGAGACATTACGCTTCCCCAAGAGCGGAAGCCCAACTTGCAGTTACTTCGGAGCAGAGACGAGAACGCTGCGCCTGCCGAGCGAGCCTTCACTTTTCAGACCTAGACTCCGAATGAACAAGGAAAGGCGTGATGGGAGCACGAGACATCAAAGAACAACGCCTCTACGTCACGGACCGTTGCATTTGAACCGTTGATCCAATACGACCAGCGAATTCAACGGATAAGATGCTTTGAAGGTTTTTTGTTTCTTCTACGGTGAGGTTTTGGATGCCATTGATCTCAACCGTCTGATCCGGTTAGTGATTTTTTCTCCTATGGCTTTTAAAATCTGACGTGAACAAGAGACATGAAAGAGCACCGCCTCTACGTCCCGGACGATGCATTTGAACCGTTGATCCAAAACGACCGGCGAATTCAACGGATAAGATGCTTTGAAGGGTTTTTGTTTTTTCTACGGTGAGGTTTTGGCTGCCATTGATCTCAACCGTCGGATCCGATTGATGATTTTCCCCCCACTGTAGATTAAAATTTCTCCTTCATGTTCCCAAACTCTTTTTTTTCCGGAAAGTTCTGGACGACTAGAAAGTGTCTGGTATAATTCGAAGGATATCTTATTGAATAGAAATACTTGATAAAAATATATTAAATATTTTTATCTTATTCACTTTATCTCCTCTCTATTTTAATGATAAGATCTAACTTTAAATTGTTTAAATTTAATCTTTTATAGATTATTTTGTTATTTTTTAATTACAGTTTCAAAATATTAATGTTAAAATTTAGCAGTATATTATTATTTAATATTTTTATAATTATTATATAAAAAAATAAATTTAAATTGTTTAAATATTTATCTAATGGTTAAAAATGTGAAGAGGTTGGGAAAGAAGAATAGAGAATCCTCTGTAGTGAAAAAAAAAAAAACGTTATCATAAACGTCACATTAGCCTAAGCACGTTTAGATTTTAAACCAATGATTAAGTTAAATTGGGTGATTTTCAAAATTTGAAAGGGACGTTTTTTTTTTATACAATTTTTTTTTTGAAAGGGGTTGGGCTCACCCACGATCTAAAGGTAGGACGAAGTCTCCCTTCCTCTTAAGCGATACTAATGTCGGGCAAGGCGAGCCGTCTATTACCCTCAGACGTAAACCTAAGCACCCAAGAGCTAAGATGCCTCCCCAAGCGCCGCGACTGGAACCACAACAAAATGGTACTCCCCAGAGTTCGAACACACTCCAAATGGTAGTATGTCTTACCCCTTCGCCAGCTGAACCTACGGACGATGGGTGAAAGGGACGTTTTTGTTGTTGTTACGAGTAGTACAGAAATAAAGAGGGCTGAAATTCTGGCCCAAAACATGTGCTTGAGACGAAAGAGAGACACATCTAACATTCAATGATTTCAATGAAAGTAAGTATAAATGATAAGGAATAATTTGTATTTATAAGGATAGGAGTTAAATTCCTATTATTGTTATAAGGATTTATTTGATAAAAAATATAATAAGTTTATTATAAATATTTTCTGAATTCTGAAACTATATCCTAATTTTAGCGAGAAATTAATAACAAACATAGTTAAACTTTTTATTAGGAAAAAGTTAGGCTGCTACTTTTGTGAGAAATGTTTTGTTATGAATTATGGATATATAACCTATTGTCTATAGGTTTAACTGGTGAAGAGGTAAGGCATATAATAGAAAATATTATTTTATTGTGGTTCTAATAATAACACTTGATGAGACATCATAACTCTTAGGTGCCTAAGTTTACGGTTGAAGGTAATAGACAGCTTACCTTATCCTATATTAGTATAGCCTAAGAGAAAGAGAAATTTTACTCTACTATTAAATTATGAGTGAACTCAATCATTTTCTAAAAATATATAAAAAAAAATTACGATATGCAGTGCAGCAATATAGGAGATGTATAATTATAGTGTTTTGATTGGGCTTTATGGCTATTCTTACAAGAAACGGTGAGTTGAGATTCTGGGCCGAAAAAAATATACTAAGTTTGAAAGTAGGGGCAGCATAAAAGAAGTCCAAACCCGATGCACTTGAATAGGCCCATGGACTGATCAACTAGTCTATGACACTCAGGGTTTGTTTGTTTGGATTAACTTTGACAAAATAAACTTTTATTCCATATAATTTTTAAAAATTGAAGTTAAGATAAAATTCAATTAGCATTATGTGGTTTATATTTGTATAAAATTTTATAAAAAAACAACTTCAACGAAAATTTATTTAAATAATACATTGAAAAATAAAATTTAGAATGTTTAAATTTAAAAAAAAAAACAATCAAAAGCGAGAAGCTATAAAAAGTTATTTCAACTTTAAAATGCCTTTTAGATAAAAAGTCTAACTGCTACCAAAATCATATAAAACCTTTTTTTTAAGGTTCGAGTCTGAAGTGATTTTTTATGTCTAGGAGTTGGCTTGGAATGGCTCCAAACAAGCCCTTATTCCTCCTCCTTATTATCAATCTTGTAATCTGCAATATTGTTTTGAATCTTACCCATGGTAGAAGCCAGCAACTCTTCGGGCCTAACTTCCCAAATGAAGGGTTTTCGCAGACCCAAAATGCTTGAGGGGCAAAAAAGTCAAATAATTTCGTTGCATACCCACCTAGTGGGTTGAGCTAGTGAAGGTATGGGATATATAATTATTTAGAGTATATTCAATTCTTATAGAATATCACTTTATTGTGATTTTAGTTATTATACTTAGAGAGACATCCTAATCTTGGGTGCTTAAATTTACACTTGGGGATAATTAATAGCTCACCTTAACTGACATTAATATTACCTAAGAGGAAATACGACTTCATTCTACCCTTAAATTGTAAATAAACACAACCCTTTTTTTAAAATTTTTATACAAAAAAAATAGTTGTATACTCTTTTTTTTTGTCAATTTTTTTTGTTGCTCACCCAATTTATCGAAACTTTACTCTAACTACATCCAGACCTAACCCGCTTCGCGCACCTAACTATAATAGGTAAGTTTTCCAATGAAAATTTTCTACAGACGCCAAAACTCACTTAAAATATCGCTTAAATGATATCGATACACTTACTACTTGAATTAACCCTTATTATTTTCTTTTGTCAAAATTTTGTTCCATGACAAGTTACAAAATTCTGAAAGTAGCTCAGAATAATAGACTAATGATATAACCCAATATCTATATATATGATAAAATTTATAATGGATTATAATTCATTGGTTAAAAACAAGGTGGCTCATGTTGGACTCAACGAACACAGAAATTAACTAATGTTTTGATCGTGACATTGTGGAAAAGTGAGCTTGGTAGCTTTATTACACACTTTCTAAATGTAACTTTTATTAAAAATTCCAGGCATCTTAATTAAGATTATGTTGTGGGATACAGTTAGAAGGTATAGGCATCTTTAAAAACCAACGTTACAAAAAGTCACTAAATCTGTTGAGATAGAGACTTAAGGATTAATAGTCCAATTGTGATCAATGAGGGGTCAACCGAAACATTATTAAAGAAAATGATTAAATTAAAATAGATAAAAATATTCACATATAACCCCAAAAAAAAGTAATATTTAAATTAAAAAATATAATAATTCACAAAATAAATAGAATATCCATCTAATAGGACAAATTTATTAAAACAAAAATTTGAATGGCTGATATTTTTTCCCTTTTGCATTAACTCAAAACAATATCATTGTAAGAAGAAAAATATAAAATTTAACTCAATTGACCTATCTAAAACTCTTAATCAGAATGAGCAAGAGATTGATTTATTGGTTTGACCCAAATTAGTTAGTTTTTTTTTTATATATAATGAGTTAGGTTTTAATATCAAGCTAAAAGGCACATAAGAAGCAATGACAAACCCCCAGCCTCATCACCACAAAGTGGCTAGCTAGCTAGCTAAAATTAAATTAGTATAAAATACATAGTTCAATAGCTAAACTTTATAAATTATCCGTCTGATATATCAAGCTTTCAGATGTGCATCATGTTAATAATGTACTGATTTTTTAAAGTCTTTGAGAAGCTTTTTTGTTCATTATCCCATGACTCTATCTCTGCAACAATCGTGATAAAGCAAACCCTAACTATAGCTAAGGCAATGCTGGGACTACGATAGAGCCTGGATCAAATATGACATGCATGGCTTCGCTCATGTAAAAGCATTAAACAAAAACAACCTTGCAGGTTAAGCATAAACAAGGTGCAAACTTGGCATTGGCAACAATTCTTATACACAGTGAACAATTGAGGTCAGCCCAGTCCTATCTGCCCCCTGTAACCACAATAGAAGAAAACAGGCATATAAACCAGCAATATTATAACTTCAAAATTCACATAACTATTTAGTTATCAGTATAATTATTTAGTGACTAGATAAGCTTCGCTTCACTAGATTATTTAATCCTTTTATATGTAAAACGTTATTTTCCTTAATTATATTCCTGTATAAGGTCGGATACTAACTGTGGAACACCATGAACGAGGTAGGGTGTTCGTATGAGATTACCTTGGCAAAAGTGTTTGTCCATATTGTTGAAGATCTCAATTTTGAAGCTAGTCATCTATGAAGAGGGCTTTTGGGAATTGATTAGAGGGACTTGTACTATATAGGTAGCTACTGTTACATGCACAAGTCTAAAAATGAGAGCTCATCATCCCATATTGGACTTGAGAGAGACTCCCTAATATTAAACCCATAACAATTCATCCCTACATGGCACTTCACCTCTTGTTGGTCAAAACCTTTCATTAATAACCCTCTCCATGAACATCGACTTAATAAAAACATCGATATTATAAGCACGGGTCTAAAGGAAAAACATATCCCATCCTTCGCTTATGAGACTCGTAGACTCATAGCAACAGGTACAACTAGATGTGGCAACTTTGCAGATCAACAAGGTGATGGAACTACTTGTTGATAACCAACTCATGATGAGAAATGGAGCGACATTAGGGTTTTAGCCTAAACACTTATTTTCATTCCTTGCACAATATAGGGCAGTGTTGATGGGAATTTTGAACGACTTCACTCTCTATCAAAGGGTCTACTAAAGTTTTGGCCCTAATCAACACTGAAATTCAAGACACCGTCTTTTGTTCAATACACTCAATGACACAAGGGATCATCTAGCATGGCTAATTGGCAATTATGTTTTTTAAAAGAAACTAATGCCTATGCCTACTAGTGTTAGCCCATTCCAAACATCAAATGGAGGATGGCTCCCTTACACTCCCTTTAAGGGGAAAATAGTCTATCTTTGCAGTGGATAGGTGTAGAAACCAAATGATTTACTAAAAGTTTTGTAAGCGATGTCATAAAAAAATATACTCATATTCTATAAGCATACAAGTTTAATTACTATTGTTATTATGAGAGATATTTAAGTAGATAATCTCATAAATCTCATATAAACACTAAGGTTTAACTTTAGTAAGATATCGATATCGAATCTACCTAAATTTTTTTATATAAAAAGAAATTGTAACTTATTAACATGAAAGCTTCCTAGTAAGTAAGAAAGAAGACGTCAGCCATAGCGCCGATTGCCAGATTCTACATCAAAAATTAAATTGTTTTTTTTTCTAGAAAAATAATTATTTGAAAAATATACTTTTTTTTGTTACATTTTTTTATAAATAGGTTGTGCTCACCCACTATCTAAAGATAAGACAAAATCTCTCTTCCTCCTAAACGATACCAATATCATATAAGGCGAACCGTTTATTATCCTCTAACATAAGTCTAAGCACCCATAAACTATAATATTTTTTTAAACACTACGAATAAAACCCTAATAAAATAATATTTTTAAAAAATTAAATATATTCTAAATAATCATATATCTCATCTTTTTATTAATAACATTTATAAATAATAGGTAGAAGGACATACACTTAAACCTAAGAAAACGGACTGCACCCATAGACTAAACTAAAGGGGGAAGTTTGCCAAATAGGGCTAGTATTTCGCAGTGGAGCCCACCCCGGGCAAGCTAGATAGCCCATACTTTTTTATATTTTAAAAAATTATTTTTAAAATTTTAAAATATTAATATTTTTTAATATTATAATAATATAATTAAAAAATTATTAATATTATACTCTTCAAAATTTCTATTTCTTATCAAAAAAAATCTCAAATTTTATAACTATAAATCTAAATAAATATTAATATAATATTTATTAATTATAATATATTAACACATGTTAATAAATAAATAATAATTTTTATTAATATTTAATAATTAAATTATTTAAAATAATAATTAAATAAAATAAATAATAATATTAGTTATTTTTAAAAAATAAACTGATAAGCTGAAAGAGACTTAGCTATGAAATGGACTAAAACCGTTGACTGGCTCTATATACACTAACCCAAGTTGCTTTCTTTTCGTTCTCGTTTCTGAAAATTTAAGATAACCATTATTTCCTAATATTATGATCAATCTCCAACCTATCAGCCCCAACTAATTAATTAACGTGCCTGCCTCTAGATTTCGTCCTAGCGCTTTCCCCTCCAACACCAGACTTCGTCTCTTGATCATCGCCCAAAAGTCCGACGTCCTGGCGCCGCGTCATCAGTACACCGTAAACAGGAGGATATCATAAAACAACACGTGTTCTCTGGTTGGTATAACAACAAACAGTGAGATCATGGACCCCACTAAAGGACCAATCACCAACTACAACCTGTCCTGCACAGCCCAAAGCAAATGGGGCTCTTTTGGGGAGGTTCGAGAATGTTAGGCGTGGTTTCTCTCTATTGGCCCATCCCACACCAGTCCAGCATCTTCCGCCCCCTGGAAGCGCGTCTCAATAACGAACCATTCTCAAAGCTGACATGACATGATCTTTGGGAGGTATCTATCACGTGCACGTTCCAGAATCGGGAACTTTCTCTATCATTCCACGGGAATGAAGCCATCCTGAATGCGACACGTCGCTAGTTCTATGAGGATAAACAAATCCGAGGCGAGATTTTTTGTCCGATTTTTTGTCCTTTGCTTCAGACAACGACCCAATGCCCATTTCATCGTCGCTACTATTTTCCTTTATCTAAGTTATTTCTATAGCTGATACAGTATTTATTATCTTAATTTTATTTTTTATATATATTTAATATTTTAATTTTATTTATAATATAATTTTAATTTTAATTTTTTAATTTAATACAATTTTATCTATAGAATCTTTTTAATTTAATAAAATTATATTTTTTATTTATCAAATATAAAAAATTATATTAAAATAAAAATATTATTAATAAAATTATATCATAAATAAAATTAAAATATTAAATATATATAAAAAATCAAATCAAAATATTAAGTAATATATTTTTTTTCCTAAAATCCCACTTTACCCAACAGTTTCCTAGTTTCTCGACCTCAACTTCTTCTTATTAAAGTTTAAACATATGCATAGGCGATTATTAAGCTAATAGTAGTAATAACACAGTTTAATTTCCATTACTCTTATTTTCTTAAATATTCGTAATGAAAAAAAAGCCCTTTCTCATTGCGGGGTACTCCTAACCCATTATATGTGCACATATATATTTACTATTAGCAATAACACCTGTTATGCTCTCTGCAGCTTTAACAGATTATGCCTAACTATATTCCTTATTTCAACTTCCACGTCAAAAGTCCCAGTGATGACACCTCCAAACCAATGCAAGGCATGAGCCTATCCAATCGGGACAATGGTAAGAGAGAGCTATTTAATCTAGTTCCTGATACCCTCATGATGACCATGACGTTGGAGTCTCGCGTAGCATTTTTCTATGTTCTGGTTTGCTTCGTTGGTTCCTTAGCTTCATCATAATATTGGTTAGCTTAGCTTTTCTCCCCTCCCAAGACAGTGACCATCTCATCAAGACCTCCTTCCCTTCCTTTCTAGCACTTCCTAGTCCTAGTTAGATGTAAAAGCAAGCACCTAGGAGCAACAGTTTTCGTTTTAATTTCAATCTGTTTTGATAAAACTCGTTTAACCATAATAGTTACCTGATTTTAATCGCTTGCCCTCCATCTTCACAACTCTCGTTCATCTTTTTCTGGTTTTCAAAGTCCTAAACTCAGCGCAGCCTTGACGTCTAGCCTCCATGCAAACCCACCCGTGTCCATTTTCCAAGCATCACACGGCACCACCTTCGTGCACTTCCCATTCTCCTTCCTATATTGAAGTTTCGCTTTACATGAAAAACCCGTATGAGAATAAACCTCCATATCCTCAATCTTCAACCACACCATTATCTCCGGCGACGGCTCCGCCTCCTCCTCTTGCCAGATCACCATCTTCTTGTACGCCTCGTTCACCCACCGTAACCTATTCCAACCGTCCGAGATAAAAGCTGGACACGTGTCTCTCGCCAGATTCTTTACCTTCTCATCGTCCGTACGGCCTATGTCCATCATGCAAGTGCCCGTCATGCTCTCCACCGTCACCCACGAGTCCACCACACGCACCATCGGATCTATCGTCTTCCTGGCGTATTCTTTTACCTGATTATCATGGATCTCCATTTTCTCCGCCATGGGGTCAAGATCGACGCTCTTACACCCGGAAACTCCGGACACCGATCCTTCTCCCAGTTTATTATTCTTCATAACTAGTTCTGGAGTCACAACTGCGTTCTCAGATCCCTCCTGCTTCTGTAATTCCTCGCAAGAGTTTGTAATATGTCTGTAACGTCTACTGTTCCTTCGAACCCTAACATACTTCCTCTTGGCTCTCTTTCCGGAGAGAAGCATCGTGCTTCTATGGTCCAACAACGGTCCACCAGCGATAGGTTTAGGCGCAATCGGACGGAATCTGAGCATTATTCTGCTATTCAGAGTTTTATCCAGAACGCCACCGCCACCTCCACCATTTGGTGTCATGCGCGTCTCAGGTCCACCGTCCATCGACACCTACGTTCGTCTGTTTTCTGGATCTCTCCGCCTCTGGTCGGAGCAGTATGTTCGGCTTTCGCTCTCTCTCTCTCTCTCTGTCGCACGGTCTGGATGGGAGGGAAGTGTGGCGATGATAATAACAGCAGCACGGTGGCAGGGTGATGGGAGACCACGTGTCTGGGGCAATGAATGAACTAGGAGGCGCGTAAATGGAGGGCTGTGATTTGTCTACGTGGCCTCAGTGGTAGGGTGCAACATTAATATTCTGAGCTTGAAGTGGAATTCACTTTCGCTGAAGAATTTCGAGAACCTGCATTCGTGCTTTGGTTTCATTAGACAGCAACTGCTTCTTACGCTTTATTCCCTTACTCTCTCGCCCCGCGCGTGACGCTATTCCATTCCGCTTTGTTTGGTTCAATTTAAGAGACGTTAGATTAAGTTAATTGTAAAAAAAGGTAAGAAAAAATAGGGTAGGTTGTATGGAAAAAGGTAGAAAAAAATATTTTATTTAATAAAAAAAAAGATAAATTAATTAAAAGTTAATAAATATATTTTTATTTTTTATTTAAATTTATTTATTTTTTATTTATAATATTTATATTAAAATTATTATTTTTTAATTTATGAATTTTATTTTTTTATTTTATTTATATATATAATAAAATTTTAATAGTGTCTCATTAATTTTATAATTATTATATATCTTAAGAAATTTTTTTAGAATTAGTTTTTTTTAAATTACTATTTTTGTGACCTTGTTATCTTAAATAGTTGGTACAATTTGAGGTTTTATTGTTATTTCCATAAACTCAGGTAGCCATTCTACGGGTTTACTCAAAACTTGGAAACCTTGTAATAGATGAGACATTTATGTCGTAAGGGGCTGGAATAATCCTAGTTAAATATTTAAAAAGTTAAGCTTTTCCCTGAATAAAAAAATTAAAAAAAGTTTCGTCTCAGGTAGTAATTCAGGTTAATCTATAAAAAAAGCATTAGCTTGCGCAGTCGGTTGAGTTAGAAGTGGTTCAGTTTTAAAAAAGCTCATATCTAAGTGTATTAGTATTTTACCAACTCCATCCACCCACTAAATTTTTTTAATTATTTTTTTCCTTTTTTAATATAATAAAATAAAAATTAAATAAAAATATATTAATTAATAATAAAATTTGTTATAAAATAAATAAAACTTGAATATAATCATATAAATAATGATAATAATAAGATTAAAAAGATAAACACAAAATCGTGTTAACTTAACATTTGTTAATAGATTTGACAGATTAGACTTGTGAGTCCAGCCGATATTATTAATTTTTTTTAGTAAATAAATTTTTAATAAAAGATTAAATTTATTCATAATTTAAAAATATAGTGAAATCTCTTTTTCTCTTAAATGATATTAATATCGAGTAGGATAATCTGTCTATTACCCTTAAATATAAATTTAAGTATCCCTAGTTAAGATATCTTTTTAAATATAGTGACTAGAATTATAATAAAATAATATTATTTAAAGAGTAAAAATATTTTAAATAATTATATATTGTATTAGCTAAACTGACGAATGATTGTTTGATTGTTTCAACCGATATTATTAACTCTACATCTAATAGTAAGGACTTTTGTAACAAAACAAAAAAGAAGCATGTACATAGGGGTTGTGGATCTCCCGTTTCTCCGTAAATGATAGATTAGGCTAATATTAGTTTCACATACATTACGATATATCGGTTTATGCGTGTCAGATGGCCGAGTATGGTCAACCTTTGCAATTCGCTATTTATTTTTGCTTGGATTACAAGGTTACACGATGAAAGCCAACAAAATCATGTCATGTCATCTGAGTTAAATTTATTATATATCACTGTTATGAAATGCAGTAAGTTGTGTGTTTCTACAACACACTTGACATTGTGGAGTTGTAGCTAAATCATGTACTTGTTTGGAAAAAAATTTTCGAACGGACTTATGAAAAAAATGAGCTTATAGACAGCTTATAGAAAAGGGCTTTTTCTAAAATAGCTTATGGAAAAAAGTGATTGTAAATAAATGAGTGTTTAGATAGTTATTTGTAGAAGGAGTTTTATGATTAGTAAATTACCAAAAAGGGTATGAGTATTAAATGAGGAGAGATAAGAGACGAGAGGAGAGAAGGTGTAAGAAAAAGTAGAGATAATATAGTAATTGATTAATTCATAAACTCTTTTACTATTTCATAAGTTGCTCTGACCAGCTTATCTGAAACATTAGTTTTAAACCATAGTTTAGTCTAAAAGCTCGTTTGAATAAATATAACTGTTTATTTTAAAAAATTTTCAAACCAAAATTTTAAGCTAAACCTAAGTTTTAAACTTAGGTTTGACAAGTTTTCAAACAGGCCCCGTTCCCCGCGGTTTTGCACATCTCACCAACTGTATCCTTTGTGCTGGTTTAGATTTTCTTAAAATTTTAGCAGAGATATAGGCAGAGAAGATTTTTATATAAATTAATATGGACCATCCATCTCCTATAATCTTAGTATAAGAGAGGATTCAAGCATGCCGTTTGTTCACTACAAAAATGAATATCAAAAGAAACATTTATCTCATGTATCAAATATATATATATAACAATTTAAATTGTTGTTTTTATTAAAATCATTTTAATTAATTAAAAGAATGTCTTATTTAAAAAAAGCTGAAAAAATAAATAAAAAAATAAAATAAAAGAAAGATGGTGTATGACTGCACGTGACTTCCTATGGGGATAGTGGATACAGAAGAAATTGAATTCAAAACTATTGGCGCCCAACTCTTGCGCCTCAGAGAACAATTTTCTTTTCTCTTCCATCAAACACTCTTCTTCTCTAATTTTCTCCTTCATCTTCTTCCCTAATTGTTTCCTTCTTCTCTATAAATAAATGGCTCTATCCCTTCATGCTCTCTTGATTCCGATCAAACGACAATGGCCAGTCTTTATCTATTGCACTCCCCTATATCTCCTACCAAATTCGTCTTCTTGGTATGGCGCGGCGCTATTCTAGGAGCCACTGTCATTGCGTCTTTCTTCTGGACCTCTTTCTCTCCTGTGTATATCTCAATCTCATCAAACTGGATCATTGGATGCCCTGCCCCTTTACTTGTTCTAGATGCCTCCTCTATCCCACCTCCCAAGGTAAGACGCTTTCTTGAATTGCATTTGTTTTCCCTCTACCTCTTAGATTTCAAATATAAGTTTCTGTTTTACGTTGAGGAGCAAGAAAATGAAGTGAATATAGAGAGAGAAACGCCTAGATCTTACTATATTGCTGTCGTATGGCCATATCAATTATTGACTGAAACTCTGGGATAAGTGCATGCTGCAACATTTGAAATCAGTCAATCCTTAGTTGAGATTTTTGTTCAGTATCCGTAATATCTTTCAAAATTATATGCTCTTAATTGTCTCAAAGGTTATATATATAATTAGATATTTATATATATTATGATTTTACAGGGAGATGTTTTAGCCATAAGGAAGCTTGGTTCTGAGAAAAATCTATCGCCAATTTTTGTTGATTTATCGGCACCTGATTTGCTCTGGGAGAAAATGCCACCAGTACCTAAGTTGGATGGAGCATCTATAGTGATTGATGATCTTTTCTACGTATTAGCAGGACATGTCTCTCTTGATTATGTGAGATTTTCTTCTGCTTCTGATATTTTTGGCCTGCTTAATACATTACATATCAACTGTATTGCAATATAATATCACTGGCAATTTAGCTCCCCTTTTATCCATGACTTTGATATTTCATTTTTTTCAGCATTGTTCCTGCTGGATATATAAAAGAATGAACTTGGATTGAATGCATGTTTTGATTTGTTATAGAGTCAATCGAGTTTGTGTCTTGTGAGTTTTAATTGCTCACTTTCTTCAAAATTTAATGTATACATAAAATATTCTATGCGATAATAAACCTTTGCTTCTTTGATACTTGAGTGTTAACTTAGTTGATTTAAGTTTAATAATCCTGATGGATCCTTTGGCGCCTATGTTTGTCTTTCGGGTGCACTCTCATGTTGACGTCTACAATTTCAGCAGTGACACATGGGTAGATAGGTTTAACATGCCAAAAGATATGGGTCATTCTCATTTAGGAGTGGTAACTGATGGGAGGTACATATATGTGGTATCAGGATAATATGGTCCCCAATGCAGACCTCCTATTTCTCGCTCCTTTGTGTTAGATACCCAAACAAAGACATGGAAAAGTTTGCCACTATTGCCAGCTCCTAGGTTTGTTTTGCTTATTGATATGCTTGAAATTTGCTGAATATCCAACTTCAGATGTTTAATTCTCTCTTGATCATTATGAATTGCATTTTAGACTTTTTATCTTTTCATATATTTATGTGCATATATATATAGGCATAGCTATATTCCAGTAAGCTACTACCTATTCACTTCACGATAGTTGGATATAACATGATGCTGCCAACTGTGTATTCATCCAAGCTAGAAATAGCAGTAGATTAATTTGAAGCTAAATCATCAATAACTGAACTTTACTTGGTACACTTAGCATGTCAAAGAAGAATTATGACACGAGAATTTTATAGGTATTCTCCTTGTACTCAATTGTGGAGAGGAAAACTCCATGCCATGGGTGGTGTCAAGGAGAACCGCCATACACCTAGATTAGAGCATTGGAGCCTCACTGTAAAGGATAGGGAAGCTTTGGAGAAAGAATGGCGGTCTGAAATTCCCATTCCACGTGGTGGACCACATAGGTTTGGAGGCTACTCAGATTCTAACAGTAAACTTATACTATGTTCCTTTTCAATATTAAAACTTGAAATGATGTTCTTGGTTAAGTCAGGAAAAATAATTTTCTTACAATAACACATGCGGACTTTCTCTAGATATCTGTTTATTAAGAAAGCAAAAATCTCTATGGTCATTGGTCAACTTTGTGTGGCATATTTGAAGAGTGGTGCCATATCTGTCTATGCCTTCTGAAGTAGGTTATATGGCTGGCTCTCATATATGTATACCATTTTTTTGGCAGGGCTTGGTTGTGATCAATGATCGATTATTAGCAATAGGTGGGCAAGAGGGTAATTTTATGGCCAAACCCAATTCACCTATATTCAAGTGCTCCCGCCGGCATTAGGTATCAATATCATTTTTGTTGGCCACAGAGCGAATTGAAACATTATGTTTTGATGTGGTCATCAGTTATACTTGGATAGTTAAAACTAAGTTCTTGATAGAGTTGTTTTATATCGTATTATAAATAGTCTCTTAAACTACTCCTATATGCCTAGTATATTCAGGTGGTATATGCTGGATGAAGAGATGAAATGGAAGACTTTACCGCCTATGCCAAAACCAGACTCCCACATCGAGTGTTTATGGGCAGTTGTCAATAATTCAATTGTTATCACAGGGGTACAACAGAAAAGCACCCAGTTACAAAAAGTATGATGCTGGTCGGAGAAGTCTTTCGGTTTAATTTAGACCCTATGGTATTCTTCACACGTTAATAAGAAGTAGAGTTGTGCATTTCTCTTTATCTAATTCAACCCTTGTTACTATTTGGTATCCTCTAGACTAATAGGGTTCATCGTTTTATACCCGATGGCTAGTTTTTGTTGTTATTTCTTTCCGTTCTTTTGGTTTAATTTGGAATTTGTTTCCTCTTCTTTACTGACAATGCAGACATGGACGGTGATCAGAAAGCTCCCTTTACGTGTGAAAACCGCATTAACTGGTTTTTATAAGGGATGGTTGTACTTTATGTCAGGACAGCGGGATAGAGGACCTGATAACCCATAGCCGAGGGAAGTAATTTTAGAGTTGTGGAGAACCAAAGTAAGCATTTTGATGTAGTTCAAGTGCCTATTTGGGAGTTAGGTTTGAAAATTAATTTTGGGCAAAACTTCGATTTGGAAAGATTTGAAACAAATAGCTATTTTTGTCCAGAATTGATTTTAACCAAAATTATGGTTTAAAATCATGATTTTGAATAAATTACTAAAAATAACTTTTGAAACAGTAAAAGAGCTTATGGACTATCAAATTACTATTTTACCCCTACTTTTTTTTATACTCTCTCTCCTCTCTCATCTCTCTTCTTCACCCTATCTCCTATCTCCTCTTTCCTCTATCTTTTCTACACTCTCTCCTTTCTCATATTTCTTCTATACCCTCTCTCCTATTTATTCTCTATCCTCTCTCATCTCTCATACTTTAATCAAATCATACCATTTTTAGTAATTTATCAATATAAAAAGTGATTCTACCACTAATCATCTAAATATCTCTATTTTCAAAATTTATTCTTTCCAAAATCTATTATCCAAAAACTAATCCAAACACACACCAAATCAAATTATTTTTTCCTCTTTTCAATCGCTTCAATACCCTAAGTTGAGTAGGAATTTCATAGTTTTGTTCATTGTTATATACAGATGCTTATAGACAATGAGAGATATAATTAGTTGTAAAATGTTGCCTATCATATGATCAATGTGAGTTTTTGGACCAAATGTGTCAACGTGCTAAATACCTAATTATATAATCTTTGTTTTTCCTACCCACCCTTTTTATGGACGATGATATTTAAGGTGAAGACAATTTCGGATTGGGTTACGGCTAACAATTTCAAAAGCACTCGATCAAGTTTCCCTAAGAACTTAAAAATATCTTATTTCGTAGTTCAAACTTCAAATTTTTTTAAAAAAACTAAAATTTAATACATAAAAGAAAACCAATAATAGAATAAAAATTTATTTTAAAAGCAATATTTTTTATATTTCCCATAAACAATAATAAAATACTTTTATTATGATGTAAAGATGAACAACATAATAGTTAACACATACTTATTTATTGGTTGTATTGACAAAAAAAATCTATCATCTTCCCTCTGCCCAGCAAAACGAAGCCCTTGTGCTCCACAAGCAAACTTAGTGTTGGGGTGATCGCAACAACCTTCAGCAACTCTTTGGGCCCAACTTCAACTGTTTGGACCAGAGAACCCAGAAACAGTCAGCAACGATCTGAGTTCTATTTGTTTTTAAATTGTAGGTGAACACAACACTTAAAAAAAACAAAGAAACTGGGTCCCATTTACAAAGCATGATTTCACCGTACAAACAGTCAAAGCTTAGAATATCTGTGCAAACCCACGATGAAGACAACTAAATCTTTGCTGGACTGGTATACTCCCTTGCTAGCAGACTTCAGCAACCACCCAAATTGAAGAGCAAAGCAAAAACGCTCGGTTTCGGTTACCATTGACTATGTAGCTAGCTTGAAGTCTTGCTTCATTATTCATAGTTACCTACTCATATACCTGAAATGAGATATAATTATGTTAAATCCAGCACAAGAGGCCCCATCATCAGAGAAGTCGACATCTCTTGGTCCCTTGAGCCATGGTTCACATAAATGACTTGTATATCCTACGGCCCCAACATAGTATTTTTCAATCTCTATTCTATACATAAGCCTTTGAGCGTTAAACTTCACAGCCTCTGTCAACACATTATGCATAAGCATCTACTTGAGCAATATGAAAAATATAAAGACAAGGAAGACTAGAATCCAGATAATGCTGATTAACAGAGGACAATAATTTCCTCACCCTTGTCGACCATATAATTCGTTGCACTCTTGATCACCACCTTGTTATATTTTCTTTTTTTATTGTGTTTTGTTTTCCACTGAAGCACTGGGGTTAGGCCTCACATTTCGTTCGAAGTAAATTCAGAGCTTACAAAAGATATAAAGCAAATAATGCCACTTCGGCTGTTCCCAAATGATCGGATAATTATGACAAAAAAAGAAAAAGAAAAAGAAAACGAACAAATAATACAATAAGGTTGTCTCTTTCCATCTGAAACATGCCACGGGATCTACTGCTTTACTTTGGATTAAGCAAGGATAGGATAATGCGAACTAGTTTTAAATTTGTTAACTCCTATATGGAGTTCTATGATTTAACTCGTTAGATTTCTATTCATGAGATTTCCATCTATTAAGATGGGTTACAAATTCCATCACTATCATGAAACTTCTATTGCACTGACCTGATTCATGTAGTTCATTTTGTAAAGATGTATCCAGTCATCAAAGAGGTCCAAGACTTCAACACAGGAGATTTATGAATTTCTGCAGAAAGTTCATCTGAATCAATACAAATGTGATGAGAATTTTAACAATCAAAATGCATATGCATGTACAAATGAACCCCAGAAAGGGTTGAGAGAGATAAGTATACCTTTTAATTCAATGAAGGCGCGTAGGGAGCAGGGCATGGAGAAATGCTATCATCAGGTAGTTGGTTAATCAAATCAACGGTTGCCTGCAAACACGCATGAAGCATTTTCTTTTCCAGCCTGACCAGTTGTGTAGCAACTCGGTTTTTCAGATTTAACTTACCATCTGCCAACTAATATAATATACAGATTATCAATAAAAGGTTGCCAAGCCATATTATAACACACTCAACTTAGTATTTTGACAAATCAGTACCAAAGACTCATCCTCAGTCAAGGTAGTCGGGTAGCCAGCCAGCCGAGACTCAAAATAACCAACAAGCTGGTCCAGCACAGCCCGTTCCATACAAGGGCTCACCTGTAACATAAAATAGGCATATGCCTTTTTTTTTACTTCGATAGATTCATTCTCCGTTCAGCTGATTTATCACATGATAACAGGACAATAAAATAATGTTTTAATTATTAACTAATCACAACATTTCATCACCAGACTCTACAGAAATCACCTGAAAGCAATATATGAAAAGAGTGGGGACACGAAACATGGGCAGATAATTATGATCTTTGGCAGATTCAGAATCTCTTAGTCAACCAAAAAAAATAAGAGATGAGAAACTTACAGGACAAACTGGGCCTTGAGAGGAAATGACAGATTGCATCTCAGAAGGATCTGAAACATAACCCAAACGCAGATAAGGAAGCATATCTGAGATAGCTTCTCTTTCCTTCCCAACATTGACCTGCAGATAGGGCGAACTATGGAATTAAAGAGAATGGCCACTGAATAACCAAGAACATGAAGAGTTCAGTAATAATACATGAAAAACTTGAACTGATAATTTTCCATTTCTTTGAGCAACCATTCGTTTATCTTGATATTGTGGATCTTCAGTATTCAAAGCTGCCTGTGACAGATGTACCAGCAAGGTTAAATTAGAAACAGCAAAATACCAGAAGCAGAAAATGAAGGTTCCACCATATACCTTTACCACTAGACGGTCGTAAGAATTTTCTTCATCAACAAAACCATAGTTTATAAGTAATTTTGAGTTAGGCTGTGGGCCACACCTGAAAATCACCAATTTCAATTTTTATAGTGAAGGCGCTAATAGAGCACTACTAAAGAAACAAAAATAATGCAAATAATTCTTTGACCCAGTTAAAAGCTGTAATATGAAACAAGTACATACCAAACAACAATAGGCTCTCCAGCTTTATATGGACGATCAACCACTAGCTGAACTGCACCATCAACAGCAGCCAACATTGCTTTGCAATTACTTCCATAGGCCAGCAAAGGAGGTCCAAGGGGAACCAGCGCAAATCTCCGAGCTAAACTAACCTTCTGCTTTTAAAATGGGCAAAAGTTAAATCTGCAACATTTCATCTAACAATTGATTTGAATTATTTTCACAATTTAGATTGAATTTAAATGTTGTGTAGCTCTTCAATCTAATATTCAATTATAGGTGGATGGAGAACTGTGGTATTTCAGATAGTGGTATTTCCATGACCAAATGTGGACCTCTCATCAAAGTTTAAATAATATGTAAGATAAAAACCAGCCAACAAACGAATACACTTTAGAATCATTTGTGCATATTTTAGTGGCAGCATAAGTATGCACAAGAGAAGAAATTTACCTGTAAATGGACAACGCATGCCTGAACTGCAACAAAGGCTTGTTTGAAAATCTCAAATGGAAAAGCCTCAGTAGGGATGTCAAATGGGTATTGCTGCATGGTACATAATGCAAATAAGGTAAGACCAAACATAAAAAAACTTATGGTACTTCTATTGCTACTACAAATTGGTATTGCTACATAGTGCATAATGCAGATAAGGTAATACCAAAAATAAAAAAGAAAAAAAGAAAAAGAAAAAATCTTTTGGCACTTTTCTATTTCTAGTACAAGTTTAATTACCTGAAACAGGGAACCGGCCATAAACCAGACAGTGTCAAGTTCATTGTACTCTCTTTTAATTCCTTCAGCCCTTTCAAGGACTTCAGCCTAATTCATAGCCTCAAGAGTTTAGACTCAAGATATTTGGAAATATCAAGAACGAGAAAAACAAAAAGGTAAGGAACTCTCAATACTATGGTAAGAGTATTCATCTTCAAACAGAAGAGAGAGACTGAATATAGTCACCTTTGTGGGACTGCCTGTAAGGTAAGACAGCTCAGATTCTGACCACAGAAGGGGTGATTCCACTGCCAGCTGACCCCTACCTCGCTGACGATCAAGCTCCCTGATATATGTACACCAGAAAGACTTCTTCCCTTGTTTTTTCTCATACATCAAATACAATGCCAAGCATGCCAATTCCGACAATTTGTTTGTAGTCAACAATTCAGCTGCAAGAAGGATGAAATATGAGAAACAGATTAAAATTCTTTGAATGCCTCCACAATATGTCAATAGATAGCTTTCCGATGCTTAAATAATAAATAAATCCTATTATAAGAATCCAAGAATCATGAAAAACAACTTTCCCCATTCTATTAAAGACTCCACTGATTTAGCTATCATAATTCATCAAAGCTAATTTTAAGTTGAGAGATATCAAAGCACAGATTTTCATGGAGTTTAACCACCTCCAGCTAGCAGCTGCACAATGGCAACCAGCTGAAACAAAAAACCACAGGCAGCTGCGCAAGTCACGCCAAATGAAATTAACCAGGCAGCTGCCTAAGTCACGTCAAATGAAACTAACACACACAGCTCTGAGAATTCTATAAACTGTAATGGAGTTAAGATTAATGTTTTTCTTTATTTATTTCTACCAAAAGTTCTGTTTGCTCCAAGAATCTGAACCTCTTTCTATATAACTATTAATGTATACATATCAGTAAAGAAGGTAAGCCACTAGAAAGCAAATATTCATTCTCACATAATCTCTTGCACATTTATGATATTTTAAATCAATCCGGCCACATAAACTCTTTACATTTATTATAGTCATGCTCACCATTTATCTTTCCCTCCTACCAAACGTGGCCTTAAACCCAACACAATCTTTTTTTTTATTATTTTCTTTCTGAAAAGAAGGATGCTATATGCAATCCGAATATTTGAAACTTTGGGACAAGATAAAGGCATAACCAAGTTAAAACTTAAAACCATTGCACCTTACCAATGGTCTCGTTCCCCAACACCCTCTCTAGTGTGACTACCAACGAATCAGGAACCGAGAATGCAACATCACCCACCTGAAGTAAGTCATTTCAAAACATTAGGAAGCACACTACAAAAATTAACACCTCAGTAAATAAAGAACAAGAAAACCAAAATAATTGGCCAGCGAACCAGAAGATCTTCCCTGGCAGCAACATAGTGTATAGGCTTATGGTTTTCATTGTAGGAAGGCCGTTCCTTTAGAACAAATTTGCAAGAGGGAAGCCCATTCTCGTGCATCCAAGATTTCAAATCATCAAACTCCTCCTCTTTCTTGCTAAGAACAACCTCGGGGTAATGTTTGCCATCCTCCTTCCACGACCCAGCGAGCAAAATATCAGGGTTGGAGGCCGACCAATAGCATGGCCGTCGAAAGGGTCTGACAGAGCAAGAAGCATGGCCAGGGTTCTTGCAGAAAAACAACGAAAATCTGGAGAAAGGTGGAACAGGATGATCTAAAGAATAACGAATTGGAGGGGAGAAGCATTTGTCCGAAATTAGTGAGACTTCCATACGATCAGGGTTTTGGCGCGAGTGACAGTAATCAGAGAATCAGTGATGAGTGTCGCAAGAAGAATGATAATCAATGTCCAAAAGAGAGATATTTTTGCCTTTGGTGTTTTGGAGCGTATTTTAAGAATCTACGATGCGGAAGATAAGGAACGCGAAACGAAATTGGCCGATGAAGAAACAACGGCGCTTAACGGATATGTGGAGGAGCAAAATTTTCTAAAATAAATAAATAAAATATTTAAGTTTTTAATTTACAACTTATATTTTCCTTTTTCAGCCCCCAAAAAATTTAATTTAATAATTTGAGACTTTAACGTCATTCTTCTAAACAAATATCCTACGGGCTCTGTTAATTTTCATTCTGTTCATTCATCACCTTATCTTCCTCAAAAAACAATAAAAGGATCCAACTTAACTGTAACACAGCGTTGACAGTACTCCTCAATCCAATTCAAAATTTATTCTCTGTTGTAGTAGTAGCATGGTACAAACAATCAGGAGAACCAATCAAAATCCCGTTTGCTCTAATTGTGTTTGCCCCAATTAAAGTCTTACTTACCAAGTACTCCTCCAAGCAGGGGACTCTTTCAAGCTTGGAGGCTTTGGATTTGTGGGTTTGTCCCCAATTTTTACTCACTTCTGAAAAAACCCTTAAATTTTATGTCAACTTACACGCACACAGATTTAATTACTCTAACTAGTTTGTGCATGTTGGGGCTTGATACCTCAGGCTTTCCGAAAAGAATATTCCTCCAAACTTGCTGGTATGCTGAATGTGATAGATATCCACTGTAAGTTGCTCCTCTTCATGTGACAAGACCCATCTAGAAGACGGTACGTGGATCACTGGGAGTTCAGCCTTTCCTTGGCCTATTTTACGTTTCTACAACTGTTGCTGTTCTTGCAAGGTTATATTCCACCAAGGGTTTGGGGATGAGCGAAATTCAAAACTTGATGAGCCACATACCAGAAACATTGTTGCATTTCTGGGTAATATGGAGAGGGACAAAAGCGTTTCTGGCTAGGATACGTTCACTTAGAATTCCAAACCACAGAATAGTAAGAACAAGTATCATATCTATCAGGAACGAATAATCTAGAGGAGATAGCCTCTTGTTGTAATAATCGCGAACTTGTTCATGCAGTAATGGTTCCTCATGCTCCAAATAGAACAGTTCCTGTTTTACTCTCATGTTCATTCATTTATGTGCAATATTAAATGTTGTGATCTTGTATATATATATATGTGTGTGTGTGTGCCGGCCAGAGTATAAAATATATATAGGAAGGAAGATAATCTCAGACGAAATTGTATTTTCCTGTTTAGTTTATGCATATTGCATATATTACCATAAACTAAAATAAAAAAGAAAAAAAATACAGAATTATATAAAGGTAACTGGAAATTCAATCCCAAGGGAGATAAAATATGGAAAATTATGTTAAGCAAGGTTAACTTTTGGATCTACTTCCTCCTCCCCCTGCTCCTCCTTATTCTTCTTCTGCAGCAGCTGCCTATGTACACAGAGGACTCTTAATTTAAATAATTTCTGTTTGAGAGTGATAATTAATGAATTTAAAAGAAAAGCAAAAAAGATGTGAAATAGATAATTATAGATAGATATATATACCTGTGAGTTGAGAAATACCTAGAAAGCTGATAGAGTTGAACGGTCTCGTTAGACATATGACATACCATAAGATGAATATTACGAGGCCGTACCACCCAAGCAAACCTCATAAATAATGCCGAATATCCGCACATCACTGCTTATCCCATAAATTTCTAATTATTAATTTTATTCAAATTAATTAAGATTAACATTCAAATCCTAATTAAAATATTAGGAGCACTCAAACAATGAAGCAAATTAAACAGAACTCTTAACCTGCAGTCATGTTGAGAGAGATCATTTCTGGGGGTTTCTGTGTATCCACTGCTGCCTGTTATTTTATATAGGGCCATTTTCACAGACATTTCTAAAGCATATCAGATTTTTTGTTTTTGGGTGCATCCTCTATATATATGTCATGAATTGTTTTTTCCCATCAGCTTCAAAAAACATGTAATTTTCTGTTTTTCATCTCCTTCTGAGAAATATGAACTTTAAAAGGTACAAACTACAAACTTCCCCTATATATATATATGTATATTTTTTTTTTTGTTTACTTTCCTTTGTACCTAGGTGTGTATTTGAGAGCAATTTAGCATTGTAGAAATTAATTAAGTAGAGAAGCATTTGAAAAATACAAGTCAAAGATACAGAATGGTGGCGCACCGCTATAGGAAGGCTCCAGTTGAAGGTAGGACCCCAAAAGTGGGTCGTTTTTGGTCCGATGGGACTGTTCCAAAACTTTCGGAGCATCTCCATTTCTGACATTCATTTCACCATATATATATATATATATATATCCAATAATTAAAAAAAAAAGAAATGAAATCATCAAGTTTAGACTTAATCTTTTTATAAAATACACAACCCATAGATCTATAATATGCAACTGTGACTTATTTGTGGGTTTTCTCTCTCTCTCTCTCTCAACTCTTCATTTCTGGATTGTCTACCTTAATCTTGAATATACTCTTCTGAAGATTCTACAGATACGTTTGTGAATTTCACACCTATGGATTACGCAACATGGGATAAACTTTCTCTCGCGCAGATTGAAATCCATATCCAGTCTCTCTTATTAAAACCTGCCACATGTTAAATAATCAGAAAAGAATATTTCTTTTCCCGATCGAGAGAGGATGTTGTCTAGCTAGTTATTTGGTCCTTCATTAACTTCTATACAAAATCACAAAAACGACTCAGCACAATACTTTCTTTTTCTCGCGTTTCTTGTGTTATTAGATATATAACTGTTCCATCGAGTAATCTTTTTACCTTACTGCCGTACGCGTGTTTCCATGTTGATATCAGCAGATTACAGAAGCAACGAGGAAGAGAATATTATAATAGATAATCAGTAACAAGTTTGACCGAATTGACATGAACGGGAATTTAACAGAAACTTCATATGAATCGCAGTACGTGAAAGTATACCTGGATAATTATTAGGCAATAAGATTCTGAGATGAACCGAGTGTTGGTGAGATTACTAAGAACGTAACTTGGATTTCATAGGAAGTTGGGAGTATTATAAGGAAGAGTCCAGTCTGCAATGGAGGCAGAGGAAGGAAACTGAGAAAACTGGCTTTCCCTTGGAATATACGAAACTATCCTTCCTTAAAATATTTCTTGCTCTGGATTCTTATCATGTGACTCTTTGTTATTCATCCCACTTGGTCTCCCCTCTTAATATAATAGCCATTTTTGTGGAACTATGATTCTATCTTTGAGCGGACGAATGAAAAACAAAGGAAATGTGAGTAAGACGTTCTCATCTCCACCTTCTCATTGGGTGTCGCATTAGACAAGCTACTACATCCAAAGCAAGCTACGTGCTGAGTCAGATGTATAATCCAAGACGTATGACTCTCTATTCTTATTTGTTCCCACCTTTTTTCTATTCATCGTTGGACGTTCACAGTTACTAGAGTGCGACTATAAACCATTTTTAAAATAGAAGATTAAACAATCCGATTTTTGAATAATTTAGTTATTTAACAAGCCAAGTTAGGTTAGAACTCACATGGGCAACGCACTCTAGTTAGACTTTACATGAAATCTGATGAGGATTGTGTAAGTAAGAAATACTTACCATTTTTTTAGATCTTTTATCCTTTTCTTTTCTTTTCTGTTTTTAAATTCCGGGTCCATATATGTAATTCCCTGGGTTATTATCGATCCTTTAGGCTTCCACACAATCTGATGAAGCGTTAAAACGTATTCACGACAATGATTCCTATGCCGAATAGCAAAAACGGAAAATCATCAATAAATCCAACCTTAGTTCAGTTGGTAGAGCCGAGGAATGTAGTTGGCGTAGCCATCAGATAATCCTTAGGTCGCTGGTTTCTGAATCAGGCAGGTCGGAATTTTTATTCTCTCTTTTGTCCATATACTGTTGTAGAAAGCTCACATTACCCAGGGCATGAGGGATTTAGACAAAGGACGAAAATTTTGTATAGTTGAGTCTAAAAGAATTAGGAAAATAGGATTAAAAGCTTTTTACTAATTTTTCTACTCTTTTATCTTATATATATATTTTTTAAAATTTTATAATTCCACTTATCCAATTTTTTTTATCCAACTCATAAAAATTTTGCCTACCCTCTAAATCGGTACCAGAGCTTACTCATGAATAATATGACTTGTACGAGAGGTTCTAGAGCGACCTAATAACATTAGCTACTTGGAATTTTGATGGTTCCAGTGTATTAGGAGACCTACGCCTGATAACTTGGTAGCCACACATTTAGCCGAGAACAAATACAACGATGTACAGTGAAATCGTCCCTCTAAATATCTACTAAAACCCCTACATTCCAACTAACTTGTTACTTCCAACACTCCTGTCAAATCAACTTGGCTGCAGAAGCAATCCAGGAGTGGCGAGTTATTTCAACGAGTAACTGGATCCGAAGCCGACAAATTTGAGGGTCGCCTATGCCAAAAAGTCCTCTTCAACTACTGCACTTGGTGCGGGATGATCTCCTCCTATGCTTTACTGTGAAACTATTGTGGCTTTTCTTTTTGCTACTCCAAAAAACAAGACAGGCTGCAGAAGAAATATAGAAACCACATTAGCAATCATGTCTGTAAAAGCAGTCCAGTAGTTCTCCAATCATGAAAGATCGTCAGCAACTGATACGCACAGATATGCGCGTGTCTATATAAACACACGACATAACAAGATTCACCAAAACTTAAATCCAACAAGTATAGGATATTAAAGAGCAACCCCTAGACTTCTGTGACGTTCTGTTCTGGCTATATGTAAGGAGCACAGGGAAGCTAACATTTATTGATATTCAGAACTAAGTTTTGAAGAGACAGAAAGCATTGGAGAAAATCATCTATTCTAAATTCAAGTAGTTTCTCATATTGGCGTTGTTAATCAGCCGGCACTATCTAAGGAACTTGCCGCAGATACTTAATAGCCTCTCATCTGGCAGAGTACTGGGGAAATAAAATATAATCGTGCACAGTAGAATGTCCTTTAAACAAACCCCAAAAAAACTCTTTTCTTCTAAAATGATAAATGAGTCCTATAAACTTGTTGCTTCTAACAAATTACCTCCGAAACTTATCTGTGATTCTACAGGTCGTCAACTCCAAAAGATTGATCCACTTTCGGGAGCTTCCGGATGGAAATATCACCATAAGCATCATTTTGCTTTACATCCAAACAACTAGTAGTTTTCAAAACCTGCAAAATCGTTACACAGAACGTACTCAGAAAACAGCACTAAAAGAACCTACTTAAGAACAGTCAATTTCGAGGCACAACCACATCATGAACATGCAGTTCTACTAAGAATAGGCTGAAAATTCTCTCAATCTGTTTCCCCCCCTTGATGAAGCCATTGAAGCAATGGTATAGTGATGACAATGTCCCATACTGCAACGTATGTTAAACCAATTTGTTTCACGTGACCCAAAAACATTGATGTCATAACTAAATGACGCCACGAGCAAAAGGAGCTCAAAACAAATCACGTCTTCATCATTATAGATGCATATTCTCCATTTTCATATTCATGATCACCAGTCAAATGGAAAACTAAGATTCAACTTTTCACAGTAGTATAACCGGATAACATGGCACCAATTATAATTGATCACAGATTCCTTTCCCCTCAAGAAGTCAAAATCCGAAATCACAAGGAACTAACCCATATGTCTCATTTCTGGCCAAGAAATAGATACAGAAGCCTTCCCACACGAGAAGTCATTGTCATGAGCATAAATACGATTTCAAGACAATAATTGGTCGTACCAATATTTCATAAAAATAGCCTTGCACATTCTTTCTTGGCCCGTCCTAGCAAAACTTGTGAAAAATTCATAACTTCTTCTCTTTGTTTCCTTAGATCCAGAAAATGTCTTTGCAAGTATCTGGCGACTTTCCTGTATCGAATAGCAGTCGGTCAATAGACAAATATTGCAAGTATCTGGCGACTTCCTGCATCAAGTAATATTGCAAACAAACATTAAATTATACACAGACATAAAACATTCCAAGTGTAACAACTAACTTACGTGGTTCGCCTAGACCATCCACCTATAGTAAAGAAAAGAATCAATAAACCAGGCCATTTTAGAGAGAGCACAGGATTTGACCAATAAAATTTAGCAAGTTAATAATGAGAATCTGCAAGAGTTCTTACATGAGTTTGAATTCTCTGTTTCAATTGAATTTGTCTCCTGACAAAAAGTATCAATTAGTTTGCAGCACATTCAAGAATAAAAAGAAAAATAAACTAAGTCATGAACCCCTTTGCCCCACAAAGTAATAATTATGATAGGGATTTAGCTTTGATGCTTAAAATCACTATCTCGAGATTTAGATATTTCAACCACTAAATTTAAATTAAAGACTTACTTTAAGATATAACCTATTCCGATAGGACCTTTGTCTCTGGAACATGTCATCCGAACTATTTTTCTTACAGGTTCACCCATATGCATTTTATTCTCAGAAGTGGTGGGCGCAATTTAAGAATTCAACCCTGAGATATAATCAATTTTTCCAAATAAAATATTTCTAACTAACTACATTGCAAGATAATTCACGGGATGACTAGCAGAGACAATTGCAATTTATTTTAGACTAATGCAGTAAATCAGCATAATATTTTAACATTAACCCATAATAATTATTATATACCTCAAGCATCACATCAAGTTCTTCATCCTTTCTAAAACATTGTTCCCCTGCTATGCTTGCATTTGAACTTGAAGTTTCCCCATTACCCTGCAAAATGGTTCATAAAGTGAATAGTAAAAATAATTACCGTTGCCTCTAAAGCTACTAATATTACTGTGAGCCCTATGAGTAAAAGACTGAATTTTCAAAGTTTCCAAAATAATCATTCATTGCCTCTTTCACCAGATGAAGTTCTCCATCCCTTTTCAAAGATTTGTCTCTCTCTACACATTCATATGGACTTGAAGGTCTTGCATTGTCCGAGTTTTGAGTTGTTTTGCAGTCTTGAAAATAATTTGGTCGAGATGTTGAGCACAGAGGAGGGGTACTTAGAGCAGGCTCACTAAGCTCTAGCTCGCCAACAGTTTGAGATTCTGATTCATCTAACTTTCCTGGAGTTTCTGCAATTTTAATGGAATTTAACATCTTGATTTTCTTTTTGGAAAACAGGATTTGGAGCTCTAATGAATGGCCTGCAGAAAAAGAGGGGTTAGCAAAGATAGCAGATTTATAAAAAGAAAACCAATGATAAATTTTGAACTCACAAGGAAGCAAAGATTCATGGAAGCCCTCAGAGACTGGAAACACAAGATGCTTTCCAAGCAGCAAATATGGGACGGGAAACTTTTCTCCTTTTGCAAATCAAGTCATTGGCGTCATGTATGCTCTGTCTAAGAACCCGAAAACAGTTCCATATGCATAGAGTTCATTTAGTCAAATTTCGAGGTATCGCTATGTCAAGAAAAATCCTGAGAGTTGAAAGTCCAAATCTGAATTAAATATCCATTAAATATATAATATAACAAGTTAAGTAGATGCTATTCAGTTACAGGTAGTTCACATGAACTACAACTAGTGCATGCAAAAAAAGAGGGAGCCTTCAAAGAAAATGGGTGCCTAGGAAGATAGACCGAGAGGTAGCAAAAAATTGCAAATATCAGTATTCACTTACAAAAATGATCAACACAGTGATTCAGTGAATGGACTGATTTTTCCTCCCCATGTATTGCTGAAAGTAAAACTAGTTGTAGCTCATGACACACACACATGTCGCCATTATCAAATAACATGACTGCCATAAGATATCCCATTTGACTTCAAACATTATTATTGGTAAAACTCAACAGGCATTCTAAATAGCTTATATTCCCAAGGCAAATGCCAACTCTATCTTTTGATCAAGCTTTGTGCAAAAGGGACATGGATAATATCTATTGCAAGACTTGTATTCCATACAATGGCATAACAAAAGTACTTCTAACATGAAGTAATATCAAGAGAAAATGGTTGAAAGAAGACTGGAAGAGTGTTAGAGAAGATTATCTAAATTATCACACACTCATTAGGCAAGACTATTAATCCATCGATAACACATTTTCTTTTCCTTGAAAAGCGAGCACGCTCTTTAACCGCTGGTGTAGAAATATGCATAGACTCCAGCATAGTAACACCTGCCATGATAACCCCTCCCCGAAGGAAAAACAACATCGAGTCGGTGAATAAACAATACATAAAAATGATAAAAAAAATTCAGCATTTGTATTTTCAGTGTTAAAGATGACTTACTCGTCTAAGAAAAGGAGAAAGAGGAGACAGAGGAAAGAAGACAAACCAACGGAAGACGACATGTCAGTGTCTTTGACCTGAGCTTTCTTAAGCCTTTTGAAACGATAAGCCTCAACCCAAATGGCACCTTTTCTAGAAACGAGAAACTTGGAGTAGCACATGACTGTATTTTGCTTCTCAAATTCTGTTTGAGAGTTCGAGCTTGAAATTATAGAAGTGCTGCTGCTACTGCTGCCGCAGCTGCCTCCGGCTGTGAAGAAAACGGCTTTGCTTAAAAACGGTCGTTCGGCTCCTGGGCGCCCCAGAGTGAACCGGTGAAGCTCCAGGCTAGAAAATTTCAGAAGAACCACCAAAATAGAACAACTCAAAATAGAAGTTTTTTGCGTTGAGCTAAAATTAAAATAAATAATAATAATAAAAAAAGATTTGGTGTTAGGATTTTATTTTTATGGCTTGTTTGATGTTAGGATTAGAGAAGTTCTTTTTTTTGGGGGGGGGGGATAATTAGTTATATACATTTACTTGCATATTATTAAAAAAACATATAATATGCAAGTAAATGTTGATGAAATGTTATTTTATATGATTATAGTTTACTTGTATATTATATGAAGTTTGATTTGATGAGATATATTCCTTATGAGTCTTAAGGTTGATGAGATGTTATTTTCTATAATAAAGTGAACAATAATCATTTTTCTGGATATTCTACTTTTGCTTCTTGGGCCGGGAGAGGACAAGTCAAGGAGAGGATGTCCATCCTGTTTGGTTCGTACAACAGTTTGGTCGAATTTACGAACTTGTCCTGGGCACAGGGAAAACGTGACCCTGTTGGGAGGAAAATGCGGGCTGGAAGGAAACTCAGCAACGTGTTTAAAGCTGCATCAATCGACATAATACTCGTTTGTCAATCATGAATGAAAAATTTAGTAATCTGATATAATACTCGTTTGTATTCTTCATCTTGATATTATCGCTATTATTTTGTGGCTTCTATTACAAAGTATTCACCCAATCAAGAGAACGAAGCATCTTTTACCCTAAAATTGTTCGTTTCTATCCGCGTACATTGTGGCTTTCTAAAGTTGCATTTTAGATCTTAACATCCGCATTCCATAAGAGCAAATGGTGGAAGAAACCATACGAAAGGAGAAAGTAGCACATTTACAAGTGATGTAGATCAAAATCTTTACAATAAAAAGCAGCTTCATACTTTGAGATAAAGTATCGCTCCAAACATCCATACATACATCCTATGTATTCACATCAACGCTATGCGCTTACCAAACTTAGCTTCTCTGGTCACAAGTTTTATGCCCCTCACCCAAAGCTCAGCAGTTTCAAGCCCCCCATCACACAAAAAATGCACTTCCTTGTTCTTGGTAGTAAACACCCTAAATATTCCTGGATCGTCAGCATCACCTCTTGTGTTCCTATTTCTACGAAAAGATAAACTTGGTCCCAACTCTGCCTCACGGCATATCACATTTCTTCGGCTTGACTTACCCCAAGAGAACACTCCTACAGATCCCAACATTTGTATCTTCTTGCCATGAGCAGAACCCTTCCCTCCTTTGGTAAACTTTCGCACGTACGTGCCACCTAGTACCAATTTACGCGCAAGCTCGTCGAGTATGATAGCCTCTGCGTCTTTCTTATCACGTCCAGTAAATTTTCTTGCAAGTGAAAGTGCACTTTCTCCCCTAGCGTTCTTAGTATTACAACGACCTCCGTGTGAAATTAAGAGCTCACAAATGGAACCGTGGCCTTCTCTTGCTGCTAACATGAGCGGAGTGTAGCCTTCCTGATCAAGAACATTCACGCCATAACCCTTATCAGTGAGCAATTTCACAGCATCCAAGTCGCCACGACGAGCTGCACAGTGTAAAGCATGGAAGCCAGCATTGTGATTGCCCTTTTCAAGTGCAAATTCAAGCATGACTTTTTCGAATAAATCGTGATTATGGTTCAACTCAGATAGGGCAATTGTTGTTTCACCATATTTATTGCATAGCTTTACATCGGCTCCAGCATATACAAGCAACCGAAACGTTTCTACGTGACCCTTCAAGGCAGAAACCATAACAGCAGAGAAGCCATTATCATCTTGATAGTCAAGATCGAATCCTCCATAAGTAATTACAGTTTTCAATGCCTCCGTATCCCCAGCTTCAGCTGCAAATAAAAGGGGTGAAAGCACAGAGATATTGCTAGATGTGGGTATCTTTCCTTTTCTGATTGTATCCAGTAATGCCTGCTGAAAACCAAGTGAACACTGGTTTGACTCAGCAATTGAACTTGCACAATGACCAGCAGTATTGACTAAGCCAAAATCAGCACCGGCCATTGTGAGTACTTTGAGACACTTTTCTTGTTTATATTTTGCACAGATCATCAAAGCTGTGTCACCAGCGTCTGTAATAGAGTTCAAATCACAACCAAAAGCAATAAGGCATTGAACGATTGTGGAAAAGCCAAGACGAGAAGACATGTGTAATGGACGGAATTCAGTCTTCTGAGTTGTTTTAACTGGGGATTCAACATCGGCACCACATTCTAAGAGTATCCTCACACCCTCAACATTGCCACAAAGAATGGCATGGTGTAGAAGGGTTCTTCCACAGTGAGGGTTGTTGAGGAAAACATTCTGCAGGAGCATGTAAAGTATAGCACCACTTTTTTCAAAATATTCAATTGCACACCAGGTTATGGCATAAGTTTCTCCCAGTCCAGCACCTACACGAATTTCTTCACCCGTTATGACATCCCATGACCATGCTCCTAGACTCACTTTGGTGTCTATCCTAGCACCATTCTGTAGTTCATTCAATGTTAAAAGTAAAGTCACATAGGAATTCAGGGGGGAAAATCTTTTATGTGGAAACTGAAACTAAGAACGTAAGAATGATACACCGTGTACTGTCCAATCGGGCGTGTTTCTTGGATAGAATCTAACCACGCTATAAAAATGATGGAAATATTAGAAGGGGAAAGAGAAAAGAATACCTGCAGAAGCAAAGTAACAACTGGCACCTGCCTATGAATTACAGCAGCAACAAGTGCAGTACAATCAACATTTGTGTGGAGAGCAGGCTTAACTGAATGCAAAAGTACCCGATCTTCTGCGCTTAAATCCACGCCACACTGCCATTGAGAAGACAATCTTAAGTTTAGCATATGCAAACAAGTATTTAACAAAAAGTTGTAAGTACCATAAAAGGCAAATATTATTTAAAGTTCAATCACAAGATTATTTAATTTTTTCTTAGGAGAGGCTATAGTGACTCTCCAGATGTATCCTGGAAACATGTACCTTTATGAGAGTATCTACCACATTTACAAACCCCCTGCAGCATGCTGTCACAAGAGCATGTACAGCAACGTGGGGTCGGATTAAATCAGAGCTCATGAGCAATTCAGCAGACTTGGCTTGCCCGTGGCAGCTTGACTCTAAAAGAGCTTCTTCACATGCTGGCTGTGATGCTCCAACTTTAAGCAAGATCTCAAGAATATCAACGTGGCCCTCCCTCGCTGCTGCAGTTGTTGCAAAGCCTCTGAAGAGTTTCTGGTTTACATCAGCTCCCATACTCTGTCAATGAAAAAAAAAAAGTGCATTAAAAATTTATGTGGTGACAAAAATCCCAAGAAAAAATTATTTTATCAGTACAAAAGCTTTGACTCTTTTATCATTTCCCCTTTTACCTTTTTTATTGAACAGTAATATGTGTGCGCGCGAGCGATGTGATGGCCAAAGCAATAATTTGAAGCAAGTAAAATCAAATAAAAGAAATGGAGAAGTTATCAAAAGGGAATGGGGAATGTAGTATATGTTAGTGGCATTATGTACAATGGCTGGGGACAACACAGTATGTGACAGATAAGACATGCTACGAAAAAGGACCAAGAAAAATTGGATGCCGCTCATATATCTTTGGAGCAAAATGGTTGGCCATGCATAATGTAGCCCACATATTAATTAGCAACAGCAATAATTTGAAGACCTTATGGATGTGACATTCATTATCATTGTTGGTTAATCAATCAAAACTGTGGTTAAATATCGCAGTGGAGAATATTGAGAGTCTTGCTAGAAACTAAACTCGAAGAATTGAAGGTAACATATTTTAAAATATCTTGCTCATCTAGATGCAGGAGAAGTTTTCAAAAATATAACGAGGGAAAATTGACCAAAGTTGACATCTAAAAGAACTGAAGGGTGGAAAAAAGGAGGGGATACGTGGGGGACCATCGATGAAAAAAGCAGAGCATTTACTAGAGAGAGAAACACCACTTAAATCTGATCAGTTCAAAATTCAAATTCATCGGGCATCTTTACTCTAATTTCTCATAAGATCTATGAGCTTTTTTATTTTATTTTTTCCTTCATAATAGAATAGTTAACTTCACGAAAAGACTTAAGTCAACACTACCTAAGATTAAAAGAAACATCGGAAATCAGTTTTCGAAGAGAGAGATTTCAATTTTTGAAGCTTTCTTCAATCCTCCTCAATTTAAAAGAAGACAACCAAAATTGGAGGAGCAATATAAAGAAGAAGAGGCACTATTGAAACTCTTTATTGTAGACAAATGTCAAAGTATCGGCTGAAAACCAAGGGAATAAAAAATTGAAGACGTGAATAATTTCAAAATCAGTAAAAAAAAAGTAACATCTCGTTGGATAAAGTTGAGAAGTTATTTGATCAAAATGTGAGGAAACAATCAAGTGAGAGAGCGCGAAATGCGTTTCAAAATTGATAAATAACGCCTTAGTATCAGATGAAACCAGAAATACCAGTAGCTTCTTCACGAGGCTCTCATTCCCCGTATGAACAGCAAGAAACAAAGCAGTGACGTCGGTCTTGAACTCTTCGAACTCCACGCGAACTTCGCTAGCCGATTCCTCGTGTAGAACCAGCTCGGCCTTTCTCATCTTCAAGCTCACTGAGCCGACGAAGTTGACGTCCACGAATGGATCGGCAATGCACTCTAAGGCCAAGTCCCGATCCCCGTAGTGACAAGCTTCGAGGAGGCGCTGCGACACCTCGGCCTCGTAGTCCACCGGAAACACCTGCTTGCCGGAAAATACCGTCATTGTCCGGCGAACAGCTAGTGTGAGCGCGAAGCTTCAATAGAGTCGCGCCTTCGCTGCTGCTACAACCTCAGGCGAGGGTTCGTGCGTGCTTCGTACGAATCTCACCTCAGTAAAACGGAATGCATTTGTCGCTGTACAGGCTAGAGAATGGAAGCGCGACGCTGGAGGGAGTTAGTAAAACACTTAAAATAAAAAGTTGAAAGAAGTAAGCGCCAGAAGGGGAACAGCCAACAGGCAATTGGGATGGTTTAACTTTTAATTCTGAATTTCTAATCGCGGTTAAATATAATACTCATATAAATATCTGTTGGTTAGCTTTAGATCTAACTAACTAAGCTCCTTGTTTTTGTTTAAACCAAAGATCTAGCTAAGCCACTACTGTCTTGGAAGTTTATGTTTCAGATTATTTCTACTGGAAAAAATAATTTTAAAACTCATTCAAAGATATAAATTATGATTGAAAATTATAATTATAGCTCCTAGATTAAAGTATACTCCATCATTAGAGGAATATACATATTTTATATTTTTTTTATTATTACCTGATTTAGTCAAATTTTATTTTAATTATATTTAGATCTGATTTATGTTGTACATTTGACTATGATTGATGAGTCTCTTAATAAATTTTTTTTATATATACTAAAATTTAAATTTAAAATATTATGTAAATAATGTCAAATTATTTTTTACTCTGAATTGATATACATATTTTATATTTGGTTCAGGCATTTTCCATAATGGCATGTGGGCTGCTACACAAGTTCACCCCATGGGCCGACAGAAAACCTTAAATGCACAGGAAAGGGCCCACGATGCTGACGTGGCTGCCAACAGTTTGTCTTCTTCCTCAGAATTCCCCATCCCCGAACGTAAGACGAAAAGGCTTAGGAACCATCAACCACGCTTCCTTTCTCTCGTATTTTGATGAGCAATGTGGTCGCAGTAACCTGATTTTTTTTTTCCTTTTACGGGGGATTAATTCTTAAACAAAAAAATAATGTAGTCAGACTTCCTTGAACATTTTAAATCGTTCATATTAAAAACTATAACTTCAGCGTTGAAAGCATGCAGATTCTTAAATGCGGCCAGAAATTCAAACCCTTCTAGAAATTGACGCCGGTTATATAAAGCTGACAGTCGAAATAAGATAATATAATACTCCTATATTTTTAATATAAGTTGATTTTTTTAAAAAAAATTAATTAATTAATTAATTGTAATTAATATAAAAATTATTTGATTAATATGAATAAATTAATAAGTATATAATATAAATTTATTTTGAATAATTAGATTTAATTATAATAAATAATTTATTTAATTTTTATAATCTATTTAAAAAAATTAATTATATTTTATATTAAATAATGGGAGGAACGAGTATATAAATATCAAAGAAGAGGTGCTGACAGAGGCCGTAGCAAAACGGAGCGGTGGCGTGGCGTATTTTGCACAATGCAACACCAGGCAGGCGTTTCTTTCAAGCCAACCCTGCAAAATCAAGCACAAAACATGCTTTGAAAAATGAATACAATAGAATAGCACCAAAAGTTAGCCTTCTAAAATGATTATTTACTCTATAGTATAAGTCACTCATAAAATAATTAATATTTATATATTAATTTTACTCTTTCTATTTAATTAAGAATGTCTCCTGATTATTTTATGTTTGAGATTAATGTTTTTTAAAATTTATAGCTCAAGAAGTTTTTATCTCCCATAATAAATATATTTTTTAAAAATAGAATTCATGTTTTTTCTTCTTTACGAAAATAAGGTCAATTATCATTTCAATAGGTAATTTATTAATAATTTAAAATAAATTTAATGAATTAACTATTTTTTTAAATTTTCATATAAATAATTAAAAGTCACTTATATTATATCAAGTTAAAAGTATATGCGTTGTTTGAAAGTTATTAGTAGTAGGTGAGTGGGTTGAAAAATGTGACAAAGAAGATGCACTCAATGACACGTTGCCAAGTGTTAAAGTCAGCTTGGTTGGGGAACGTATGTGAACGACCATTACCTCTCTGTGTCTTCCACGACAGGGACACCATCGATGCCCACCCTCTCTCGCTTCCCTTTCACAACAGTCCCACTTTTTTGTGTTCTCGATTTTCCTAAATCGAATTTGAATTGAACTTAGCCAACCATGATTAAAATAGGTATATATTCTCTACAAATCTCATCAATAGAAATGATACTACAAAGCTCATGTTATTTTTCAGTAGATACTGCAAATCTCATCAATAGAAATGACGAGGTTAGGACTATATCAAGGGATTGCCAAAATTGTTATACTACCACTTTCAACGTACGTTTGTTCACTGTCCACGACTAGTACCCACGGTTTTCCTTATAGATATAGTTAATCACATAAGCACACATTAACCAGCGCATTAAAGCAACGAAATGCCTTATTTTTTAACAAACAAAAACTTAAAAGAAGAATCTAGCCTTCAGAGCTAGGCAAACTAACCTCATTCCAACTTATTATAAGACAGACTAGATATGTTAAAGATAATATTTGACTTATTTTTAGTCCTACTTAAATTATATATATTCTTATAATACAATAATAATGCGATAGTTTTTTTATCATTTACACTATATTTAGTATAAATGATTTGAGAGAAAAGAAAAAAGAGGGAAGGGATTTGACTAATCTTTCCTTATTTGGATATGTAAATTTTGTATAAAGAGAAAAACAAATTAAATTCCCTCTTCTTTCAGTGTTTATCTCCCCTCTAAAATTGGAGAAATTTAGAGGGGAAGAGTAATATTTTTATTTTATAATTTTATTAATATACTAATATTACTATATATTATATCTTATTAAAATATTATATAAAATAATATAAAATAGATTTATCTATATATAAATATTTTTTCTCATTTTTCTTCTTGAAATAATTAAAGTAATATGAAAATCCCCTTTCTCTCCTTTAATGTTAATCCAAACAAAATAATAATAAAATCACTCATTTTTTTTCTTTTTTTCTTTTCTTCTATTAAAAATTTTTCCCTTTCCTTTATCTCTGCTAAACAAAACACACCCTTAGAGTAAGATAGGAGCTAATCATTCACCGTTAATATAAATTGATTATCCATCTGGCAAGACTTGTGCAGAGAAGAATCTAATATATATAATAACCGATGCTTAACTAACTCGCTTTGTCAGAAACTTACGCAACTACGATAGTGTCTCATTATTTTGCGCTTGTCTTTCAGGCTCAACCAGAGTGCTAAATCTTGTGCGATATCCATGATGATTCTTGTCCCACCAACTAATTGATTCATCGTATCATGCCCCTGCCACTTCCTTTTTCAAATATAAGAAAAATAAGCAGGCAAGGCACGTGAACATCAGGACTCTCGAACCCTCTCACCCTGGTTGATTCAGATTAACACCGTGCACAGACACTGAATTGCAGATCCATGTGTATGAATATTGCCCACCATTTTGATAGAATTGAAAGTAGGTGAGGAAGGAACAAGGTGAGAGAAAATGTATCGAGGAAAATATCGGAAAAAATGTTATTAGATCAAATTTTAATATGTTTTAAATGCTCGAAATCGATTCTTAGATAAGTCACGGAGAGAAGGGCAACATTTTGAAATGATATGTGTGTGTTGAGTTAAAATTTTAGAAAATAATTTATATAAAAAAACTTGTAAACAATTTTTAAAAAATAACCTTTGATAAAAATTTATGAAAAAAAATAGTTCAGAATAAATGATTGTTTGAATAGTTATTATCATAATAATTTTTATAATTAAAAAATTATCAGCAATAATATAATTTTATTAAAAATAATAGAGAAAAGAAAGAGTAAAAAAGAGAGGAGAAATGTTGGATAAGAAAGAGGATAAAAGATAGAGGGTGAAAAGGAAAGAGGATATAAGTAACACTAAAAGTTTATTGTTCTAAAAACTAATATCAATAATTTATCTAAAACTTTAATTTTAAATTATAATTTAATTTAAAAATATTTATAAACAAATATAATTATTTATTTAAAAAAAATTAAAATTTAAGTCAAAAACTATTTATATATATATATATATATGAAAGATATTCTTGCTTCCTCCATATATACAATCGTTTAACAAAAAATTCATAAATTGTTCCATAATAATAAAAAAATTATATGACACAAAATCTAATGTGATGTGACCTCTTACAACGGGTAATAAACAATGTCAACTTGTACCAAATTTAGTATAGGGGTATTTATTAATTTTGAAGAATCAGAAGAGTTACACAAGCAAATCGGCTTTAAATATCTTGAGATGTATAAGGTTTTGATTTATGATTTTATTTGAATTCCTTCTATTTCTCCCCTTGTTATAAAAATTGACGCCTTTTGTTTTACCCTCTAATTAAAAAGGGGGGGGGGGGTTGCCATTGCATATGAATAATTGTCATAACCTGCGCTGCGATGCACATGAATTATTAATTATCTACATTTATCTGTAATATAAAATGTAAAATTTATGATAAAAATCAATATTCACTTGTCAAGGCGTGACTTGGATCAAATTTCATGTAAAATACGTCCTTTCTGCCAACGTAAGACACAAATTCACCCACAATCTAATTAACATACGAAAGAGGGAATGGCTTGTCCATTTTTTTTTTATCTCCAATAGATAATAGTTTTATAAGAAAAATACGGAGCAAAATATGACTCTTTCTCAAGTTTTTTCTGTTCACAAAAAACAAAAAAGTTTTTCCTTGGGCCCAATGAATGAAGGATTGAGTGCAAAAGAATGAGAGAGATGAAGGCTAATAGCCACACATATGGAATTTGTTTGAATAGTAAATCACCCTATATCATTTAAATAAAATTTTAAATCTAAATTTTAGTATATATAAAAAAATTTTGTTATAAAAAATATTTACTATAACTAGATACGTTATGTATGTTTACTCTAAATATAATCAGAATAAAATTTTAATAAATTAAATAGATAATAAAAGCTAATATCTATTAGCAAGGAGGACAAGGGCGATTGTGGCCTAGTCAAAATCTATTGACTCCATATAAAAATATATAAATATAGATATTAATAGCTATATTTTTATAATCATTCATGCATTCGTATATTATAAAAGAAAATGACGTAAAATAATATAAATCTCATAATTATAAAAATTTTCACTATATTTTTATTTCCCTCTAAACATTAATCTAGTCATTTACGTTCACTTAATAGAGCCATTAGAATCTTGACGGGAAACTGGTCTGAGAGAGGTTGGATAAAATGGTGGGCGACTGAAAGCGACATGTGTTTGGGCGTCTCCTCAAGGGTTTCCCGTATCCCCCATCCCCAAAGCCCCCCTAAACTGATCCCATATCAGCCTTCCTGCGTCAGCTGCTTCGACACGCGACGAAGAAACACAGAAATGGCCTACGCTGCCGAAGATGACAAGTCACGTGTGTTATTTTCTATCTTAGACATTCACGCTCAATCAATTTATCTTGAAGTTCTGTTTACTATCAAATGTATTCAGGTTTATATTCTGTCTAGTTCCTTAGTTAACTGAGGATAATTTGTACAATGTTCGACAATTCACGATTTATAACTTTGAAATTGATGCTTGGGCTAGATGTTTTCCAAAATTTACCTCGCATCGTTTTAGAATTCAAATTTATGGCTCGGAATTTAGCTCTGGCGGTTCGCTCCAGACTCATTTTGTGGGCATTGTTTGAGTTTTGAAGTTCTTTTTACCATTAAACAAATCCTATAGTCTATGGAAGTAGGAAAAAAATGCTTTATGATCGATACAGATGGTCATATCTTGTGGTCTTGTGGCTTTGCAGGATCTGTGAAAAGAGTCGCTGTTGTTGGAGCTGGGGTAAGGTAATTTGGCTTAAATATTTTCCTGGTTTAAAGCATCAATTCATAAATTGTCTAGTTGTCTTGATTAAAGGAGGAGTGGTATTGAGGCTTCACATTCTCAAACCGGAATGGAGTTGGCCACTACTTAGCCCCGTTAGACTTGAGGAGAGGAAGGAAATAATCAGACACTAGCCAAACAAGTGTCTCTTGGATCAAATCAGGCAGAATTGACCAAGAACCTACCCATACATGAAGACAGGACCTTCCTTGATTTACAGACTCCTAGAGTCCTAGTTGTGATGGATTGAAAGTAGGGGAACTATAGCATCATCTTTGTAGCACAATTGCACAATATATTGATGCTCAGGGATACAAATACTTTCCAACTAATTTTATTATTTTCTTTAACCTGTGTTTATAGAAGATGTGCCACTATTTACTCACATTCTTTATTGAATCATATGAATCGATTTATAGAGCTTCAAGTCGTTTCACCTTTCCCATTTGGATAAATTAATATGATCAGCTGTATTATACATTGACTGAACTGGCTCTGAGAACCTTGTGCACATTTCTTCTACCATCATGCCAGTTTTCTTTGGCATTTATTTTTCTGAGATTTTGAACATTTATGGACATAACTATGGCTAATTTTGTTCTGTGATGCCAAGTGGGCTTGCAGCGGCTTACAAATTAAAATCACATGGGCTGGATGTCACTGTATTTGAAGCTCAAGAAAGAGCTGGAGGGAAGTTAAGAAGTGTTTCACAGGATGGCCTAATTTGGGATGGGGGAGCAAATACAATGGTAAATCTACCTGTTGCAAGTGGATTTAGGTCCTCTAAAATGCTGAGGGCACTTTTGATATAAAACTGTAAATGGACAACAATTTAAGAAAATAAATAATGGGGTGCTTTATTACATACTACCTCCAATTCTAATTATAAGAGCTAGTTGAATTTTTTGGATGGATCTAGGAAGCCAAATAAATCAATTAATTGTTATTAATATACAAGTTAATTGACTAATTTAGGTAGATTGAAGAGTATATAATATGAATTCAGTTTGAATGGTTGGATTTGATCATAATTAACTGATTTATTTGGCTTCCTAGATCTATTCAAAAATATCTACTAGCTCTTATAATTATAACCGGAGGGAGTATATATGGATCATTACTTAAGGACATATGCTCTGTGAAATATTTCATTAATGGCTATTGATGTATGCTTTACTCTGAAGTCCTTCTTCCACTCCTGAGGAGATAGTTCCATACAAATTTGAATTTGTTCCTTGCTTCTAATGGATGTTCTTGCTATAAATTGTTAACAATCAATGCTGCATGATGTTTGCTCTTAAGTTTTGTTCACTTGGTGCAGACTGAGAGTGAAATGGAGGCTAAAGCTTTGATCAATGATCTTGGGCTTGAAGAAAAGCAGCAATTTGTAACGATCTCTTGATTGCCTAGATTGCTATTTATATACTAAAGAGATTTCTATTTTCATTTAACAGTTAATTGTTGATAGATCCTTATGATGTTATACGATTCATGTTGCTAATATCACTTAGTGGGATAAAGTTGTTTTGTTGTTGTTTTTGTATTTAATATTCAACATGTTTAGATATTTAGCTCAAGAGTCCTGGTTTCTTTTAATTGTAATTAAAATGAAAATTTTGTTATGGAAGCTGAAAGTTTGAGAATACTTATGGTTGATCTATTGGGAGGCTGTACTTTAATTTTGGTTTTACTGTGATATCCTTGACTGATTAAGGTTGTGTTTACTGTTACAGCCAATTTCACAGCACAAGCGCTATATTGTGAGAAATGGCAGACCCCTTTTGGTATGTTTTGCTTATATATGCTTTGTAACTGTTGTTTTTGTTTCCCTTCTTTTGAATGCTTGGTCTTAAATTTCCATTTTTTACAATTATAACAATTTTGTTTAGCAATAATTATTGCCTATGTTAACTGTTTACATCAGGTCCCAACAAATCCTGTAGCGCTGCTTACAAGCAAACTCCTTTCTTCACAATCAAAGGTTTGCTTCAGGAAAAAATGTTTTTCGTTCAATTCAAATACTGATGCCTAATTTACATCCTATTTTCTTTTCTTTTTTGTGTTTTTAGACTTTAGTGATATTTTTAGCTGTTCGAAACACATCACATAGAGGTCTTCATTTATCTATTCTAGAGTACCACTAAAAGTTTTCCCACTTTCTTTCTTTGCAGTTTCGGGTCATTTTTGAACCATTTATGTGGAAAAAGGATGATCCAGCTCCTGTGCATGATGAACATACAGAGGAAAGGTATGGTAAACCCCATATAATGGAATCATATATCTAAAGATTTTTGTGACATATTTATTCTTTTATTTTATGACAAAAACAGCATCCTTAGCGTCTTGATGTTTTCTTTCTGGCAGTGTTGGCAGTTTCTTTCAGCGTCATTTTGGTAAAGAGGTATATGTCATATTGTAATACTGACTCATTTAAAACATCTGTTCATGATCAATATTGTTGATGCAGCACATAACATCCTTCTTGCAGCAGAATTAAAAAAAGGAATTGTTTGAACTGAAGTTTTGTTTATATATAATAATCAATATTATTATTAATTTGAAGGTCGTGGACTATCTTATTGATCCTATTGTTGCGGGAACAAGTGCTGGAGATCCTGAATCTCTTTCTGTGAGTAGTACTCTCTGTTTTGAAATACTTCTATATTATTTCGTGCTTTTAATTTTGATTGTTAAGATCAATATTCTTATATTCAGAGTGGATAACTGTTCTAATATGTTCATTATGATCTGAACCATTACATTACCCAGAAAAAATAGACTGAAAAGGGAATTGCTTTTGGTGCTGACTGATTTAAGATAACAAACTCTGCTTCAAGAACATAGCATCTTTTGACCAAAGTCCACAGAAGCTGCTCTGTTAAGCTTGCCGCATTTATTTTTTGGGACATGATAAAATCTGAAAATTCATGACATTGTACGTTGTGCTTGCTGATCTCCCTAGAAACAATCAATTGGGTTCTGTAGAGTTGGCTTTGACAATTTATGTTTTTCACAACAACTTCAATTTTTTTAAAAAGTTAGTTGTCATCTGAACAGTATTTGAGCCCAAACTGTTTTCCAAAATTTTGTCCTCAAATATGTATTGATGTATTTCGTTCTTCTATCTCTTGCACTTTGTTCTTGCTGAGCCATTTAGTGCCTACCCTAAGCTCCCACTCTCAAGACTTCCTTAAATTGGCTATGTCTTAAAGCTAATTAAATCTGTTTTGGCATATACTTAAGTTGCAATTTGAAACTGCTAGTGCTAATTAGTCCTTCTAATTGCCTTGATCCTGTCTTTGATTAGTTTCTTTCTTATACTTCAATCAGATGCACTATTCTTTTCCAGAGCTATGGAACTTAGAGAAAAGGTAATGCTTTGCAGCTTTTTTTTGCCTACTGCTGGTAAATAAATTTAGTGGTAATACTTGAAATTTTTCGTAACATTTTTTCTCTAATTGGATTTTGCATTATCATAAACAAGATAATGTGTTAAGCTTCACAAAATTGCGGCATTGTGTGTGTGTATGCCAATTTTTGAATACCAGATAATAGTGCTGGTAGTTACTAAAGCCTTACAGTTATAAGTGGTTGAAACTTGAGTATTGGAGCTTGTGTGAATCTTTTGGGAAATGAAATATATTTGATCTTGATAGAAATTGCTGTGTTTTAGGTTTGGCTCTCTTATAGCTGGGGCTTTGCAATCAATGTTGTTTGTCAAAAAGGGAAAAACTGGAGGAATAAAGGGTGCATTGGGAAACAAGAAACCTAAGCGGGGTTCATTTTCTTTCTATGGTGGCATGCAGGTATTGAATCTTTGTGCAGGTTTCCTCTTAAGATACCTATATTTTAACCCTGATTTGGTTACATTGGCTGTATGAACTTGTTATTTATGCCCCTAATACATCACCTTGCATATGAATTCTGAGATATATCCAGTGCAGACTCTGACTGATACACTGTCGAAAGAGCTTGGCAAAGATAACCTGAAATTGAATACAGAGGTTTTGTCATTGTCTTACTTTCATGGTGGAAGTTCCCCGTCAGACAAGTGGTCAATCACTTGTTCTTCTAATCAGGAGACCCACGTTGTAGATGCTGTAATTATGACGGTTAGCATCTTTTCCGTATTTATCCCTTTCCCCATCCTTCATAAAATAGATATTGATCAATTTCTGACAGTGGTTTGTTTGACCATAGGCTCCTCTATCTAATGTTAAAGATATGAAGATTACAAACAGGGGAAACCCCTTTCCACTTGATTTTCTTCCGGAGGTATACTCCATTTCAACTTAACTTGGACTTCTGTTCATGTACGTCACTCATTAATTTTGACATACGTTAGGTGATTTCTTCTCTTCTGCTAGCATAACTACTTTTAAGATTTTTCAATGACAGCTTACTGCTTTGCTGCTTTGTAAGCAGTTTGTGAATATGGAAGGTTCTTTTGACCATAAGTTGGAGTTTAGCAGCCCTCATCCCTAAGAGAACGTGTCTATCAAAATTGGCTAATTATATTGTGCCCTTTGTTAGTCATAGTTTTTCCAACAGTGTTTCATATTGCAGGTGACCTATATGCCGCTATCTGTCATAATTACCACCTTCAAGAAGGAGAACGTTAAGAGACCCCTGGAGGGTTTTGGAGTTCTTGTTCCTTCCAATGAACAACAACGTGGTTTTAAAACCCTTGGTAATGCATCTTAACTTTATTTTCCAATGAAGTAGAAATAACTTAAAATTATTCTCTGATGTAGCTGCTGAATGTATCATGCTCCACAGGCACACTCTTTTCCTCTATGATGTTTCCTGATCGTGCACCCAGTAACTCTTATCTTTATACAACCTTCATTGGGGGAAGTCGAAACAGGGAACTGGCACAAGCTTCAACGTAATTATGCTGCATTTTTACTTGTATATATTTGGATAAAAATGTCTAAGTGACACAACGTTTTCTTCTACTATGAAAGTATACACAAACCTCCTTTGAAATCAAAAGATGACCAAGTACCCTCAACGATCATATTTATTTGCTTTATTAAAAATGAAACTTTTTTCAAATTATTTTTAGAATTTTCATTTGTTTTATGCTGATTTTTTCCCTAAATTCAAGAATGTGATTTGTTAATGTTGATCATTTGCATATATAAACGTTTGTATATATATGCAACTTATGTTTTGCTGTAAAATGTAGCCATTTCGGGAATGAAAGTGGAATTTTTTAAAACAGAAATTCTTTTAGGAGAATGAGGGAGAAGCTCCCGTGGATTCTTGGTGAAATGAGACATATTCCTCTTATAATGACCTTTTTATTTTCTGTCTTTTTCTTTAACCACTGGCTTTGTTTGCTTTGCTGCAGTGATGAGCTAAAGCAGGTTGTTACCTCTGACTTGAGAAAGTTGTTGGGAGCAGAGGGGGAACCCACCTTTGTCAAGTACGGCATTAATTTCTTTTCCCCATAGTTCTTGTTCTTAGCAGCTTCTAGGATACTTCTTCTACGTGGTCTAATTGTTCTTATGACTCTAATTATGCTAAATGGCAGCCATTTTTATTGGAGTAAAGCATTTCCTTTATATGGGCATAACTATGGGTCAGTCCTAGAAGCAATTGACAAATTGGAAAAGGATCTTCCCGGATTTTTCTGTGCAGGTAAACTGCTCAAAACAAAGTCTTGGATAATAATTTGTATCTGACTTGGGATGTTATATAAGCTGTCTTGGTCAAGAATAAATTTACCAACGTGTACTTTAAGTGGAGCCACCTGTGCATTCATGCAGATTTCTTTTCTATATTCCTCAGATGTGGTAGAGAAATGATGAGAACATGGGCAAAGAACAGAAGAAATTCCTTATACTTGCTAGTTGCAATGTTTTTTATATAGAATATTTCTGAAGTTATGAATGTTTCATATGGTAGGTAACCACAAAGATGGGCTCTCAGTTGGCAAATCCATTGCTTCGGGTTGCAAAGCAGCTGATCTTGTAATTTCCTACCTAAACTCAGCTTCAGAAGACTCAGTGCCTAGTGATTAGCAAATGACTGCTATTATAATCCTAGATTTCACTAGTTTATGCTGGCTATTTTCCATACTGTTGTGTTGTATTATTATGTTTCAGCTTTACTAAACAAGGTAAGAGTTGTTCTCCTTGCACCCTGTAACACGATTTTAATGCTGGATTGGGGCTAGGAAGTGGAAATCTTATGCAGAGAGAATCTTCCGCCCAAAAACAAAAGGGAAAAAGGCGGAAGAAAATGGGCCCATCATTATTTTATTCTCCTCCCTCACCAAGGAAAGCAAAAAATAAAAGGAAAAAGAATCTAGTTCTTTGTCTTTTTCTAATGCACTTTAACGAACCTTGATGTCACATTCTTCCATAAGGTGTTTTAGAGAAGTTGTTAGATTGTTTTATTTGTTAAAAAATATCTTAATATTCCAATTATACCCTTATTAATTAAAGGGATATAAATATCATTCATCTTTTGTGTAATCTCATGATTATAGAGATTGAAATGAAACATCTTTTATTTTTATTTTTTTAACCAAGCACATTATAATTTGGATAATCTTTTATTTCTATAAGACGCCTTATTATGTAAGGCCCTGGATGGAGTTGGTTGAAATCTTTAGTGAAGTGGTTGTGCCACTGTTCCATTACTGTGCTCCGAAACGCAGCCCTGCGATGTAACCATACTCACTATCTTCATGAATCCTGCCATGCCATTTATTTTCAAACTTCTAAACGAAAGAATTTTATATAGAATATCATATAATATCTGTGGTATTAGCTTCTTTAATTAAAACAAGGTACTTTAAATGCTTCTTGATAAACTACTTTGCTCTGCCTCTGAATAGCTAGCCAGCTGAGATTCCACATTCTTCCCTGTTACTTGGTTGATTTCACTGTTCATTGGTTACTTGTCAAACATGTCAAAGACATACCTGCTAATACTATGATCATTCAGGACTTAAATTTTTAGGGTAAATATAGTGTGTTTGGAAAAAAAAATTAAATTAGCTTATGAAAAAAACTGGGCTTATAGACAGCTTATAGAAAAGAGTTTTTCTAGAAGAATTTATAGAAAAAAAGTGATTTTGGATAAATGAGTGTTTGGATAGTTATTTGTAGAAGGGGTTTTATGATTAGTAAATGACTAAAAAGGATATGAGTATTAAATGAGGAGAGAGGATAGATGAGAGGAGAGAAAGTGTAAGAAAGAAAATAGAGAAAAAGTAGGAGAGATGGTGTAAGAAAAAGTATGAGAGAATGTATAAGAAAAAATAGGGGTAATATAGTAATTGGTTAGTTCATAAGCTCTTTTACTATTCCATAAGCTGCTCTGACCAGCTTATCTGAAACATTTGTTTGAAACCATAGTTTAGTTCAAAAGCTCGTTTAAATAAAAATAGCTGGTTGTTTTAAAATTATCCCAAACCCAAGAGCCCTTTTCAAACCACGGTTTGAACTGTAATCAAACACACCCATACACTCAGTACTCTAAACTTTTAAATGTATAATTAATATTTTAAAATATTTATAGATAGAATTAACATTATAAAATAATTAAATTGAATCAATGTCACCTCTCAAACTAATTGCATTTATAAATATTTTAAGTACTAATTATACTATTAAAAATAATTTGAGATTGTGAGTGCGTTTTTACCCAAATTTCCATCTATAATTTTAAACTCATACATTGTTTCTTTACTCATCTTCTGGATGCATGATATTATATTCATTGAATGTCCGTGAAGCAATTCATGGGATGGAAACAACCAAAGTGGTCCTATGCTTCTTCTTCTTCTTCCTAAATGTCAGCATAATCTTCGGTCTATTATTTCTTGCGCACCAGGACATTATTTCCACAGTCACCTATGTCGTTGCACTCTCCTAGACAAATTAAATTTGTCTTATAAGTAACCGATGCCTGGGATTTCAGTGAATGCACCAAACATCTCTCTTTAAAGTAAGACCCCCTCCCTTTATCGCTGTCCCTTACATGTCTCTTTCTTCCACCATAACAACCGGATCATGTTCTTCCCTCGTTATTCCTGTATTACTTGTTTATTACTTACATGGCACTCTGTGAATTGTGATTTTAATTAGTTCATTATCTTTATTCAGTTTCTTTTTGGTTCATCCTTAGCTTATAAATTTTAATTATTTGCCTACTGGGCTGCTATTTGCCACAATAATGTGGGAATAGTTTTGTTCTCCAAGTTGGATATGGTCAAAGAGTTAAAGCTGTTGGTCTTGATTTAAAGATTTAACTTCCTTTTCTTTTGGCAAAGAGACAATATAGATTGCCCATGATTATTCCTCTTGTCATGTTGTGTGTATTAAATCATGCATTTCACAGAATAATTCATGAAAAGGATATAGATATGGAGCGCATGGCTTTTTTTAAAAGTCGCGCTTTCAACTATTTCATTTTACTTAGATGCCCCCCAAAAAATATCTAATTATAATTCAAGGCACTTGTATGGTCATAAAAAGATAAACGAGGCATGCTGAAGCCGAAAAATGCAAGATTTTATGGATGAAAGGAATACGACGGCGTTTTCATGCAAAAATAAGAGTGGGTCCTTTGTAGACAGTGGAGATAATTAAGTCTAAACGGTTATAATTCATAAATAAATGGAATTAATGATGCTATTAAAACTTTTCAGCGGTGCTTCCCTGAATGGGGAATTTTAATTGAAGCTGATAATATTATTGACATTTAATTATGGATATCCTAAAGGGGCACTAGTTTTTATGGATACATATGTCCCTCTTCTTCTATGGTTCACCATTAATTGTCATGAGCTGGAATGGTATCATTAAATTCTACCAAAATCAATTCAACTACTCTCACTAATGGATTACATTCACTGTGAACATTGATGTACCTGAGGACTGCTGACTCAGTCAGTTTCCAAAAACCGTTAGCATAATAGTTATTTGATTATATTAAATTTAAGTATTATCATATTTAATTAAAAATATTTTTTTAAAATAAATTTGTTTTATTCACATGAAATTTAGACTTCAGTTAAAACTCCAAACACTGATATCAACGCAGCATGTTGGTACCATTAGCAGCATTCTACATGGCTTAAAAACATAAACAGTACTCAATCATCTAGATATTCCAACAATCTTCTCATACAATAAATCAATGTGTGTGTGGGGCCCCTCATGAAAAAGGGTTCTAAGGGCGGTAAAACAAACAAACAAAAAAGAAGGATAAGGTTAAGGTTATAATCGTATATTAGGTATCGCGGGCATCATGTGTGCTTTTGAGACTCCCATTCCCATAACATAGCCCAGCTTCTTTCATAGCCCACCCTCATTCGTCGTCTTCAATGGCTCACAATCTCGGTCCATTCTCTTGGCTTGTCGTTCTTCAATCGTAGCAGAACCAGTAATGGCTGAAGGGCCACTTAATACACATTGCAGTAAATGCCTCGTCAGTGTCCCTACTAGTACAGCCTTTTAATTTCAACTACCTTCCTTACCGTCTAGTACATCTCTTCATATTATAGCGCATTCATTATCAAACCAAAATTAAGACTGCATTCCTTTCTTGCTGACCCTTGTTCGGACATTTCGGTGGGTCGTTCTTTCTTCTTGTCTGATAAACATGCACATTCTTTGGTTTGCTTAAATTCTTCACTTTCCCTTTTCTTCCTCATGGGTTTTGGATTAGCTTGTTGGAGCATGCATAAAAATTCAGCAACTTAGAGGAATCTCCCTTGTCTTCGCCAATAAGTGGGCGTGGAGCAGACGATGAATTGCTGCAAGCTGCTGCTCATAAATTTGCTTCTTGAGGAGCATTTTCTCAGAGTAATTTACTTCTGTAATGGGAATATTTGAAGCGTAATTTTTGTTTTTGTTTTTATCGTTTTATATCAGGCGTTTTTTCTTTCTTTGACCATTAATAGTCCAAAACTTCTGCTAACGTCGAATCGATGTTCACCTTCATGAAATTGTGTGCCTAATGCTCCAGACTGGTTCAATGAGACATTTTCACCTTCTTCTGGTTCTTTCCTTGTTTTTGTCTATCCAAAGCAGCCACGGACTTCAGGCTGCTCAAACACGAGTCCTGTTACAGTTAAGGAAGTATCTGGAGAACCCTACCCCGTTGGAAGTTTGGGAAAATTATTACGGAGACTTCTGTAACATATCTCCATCTGCACGTATGAGCATTAAATGTGAGGACAATTCTGTAACAGAGCTTAAAATCATGGGAGATAAACCCGTGAAGGTCAAAGAATTCAATGGGCTAGCAATTCCTAATCAAACATTGTGTGAGAGTTTTTCTATTGATTCTTTTGTCACCACATTGGTCAGGTTAACCAGCTTGAGGGTTCTTAGCTTGGTGTCACTGGGGATTTGGGGGCCACTCCCTGATAAGATTCATCGATTATCTTTACTTGAAATTCTGGATTTGAGCTCAAATTTCTTATACGGTACAATCCCACCAAAAATATCTACAATGGTAAAGCTTCATACGCTAACCATTAATGCCAATTATTTCAATAGCACCATGCCGGATTGGCTTGATTCATTATCTAATCTACAAGCTCTGAGTTTGAACGGCAACCGCTTGAAGGGTTCATTCCCCTCTTCACTTTGCAAAATTAAAACGCTCACTGATATTTCCTTGTCTCACAATGACTTGTCTGGTAAATTGCCTGATCTGAGTACTCTCACTGGCTTACATGTGCTGAATTTAGGAGATAATGATCTAGACTCTGAACTACCATTGATGCCCAAATCAGTAGTTACAGTTCTCCTAAGTAAAAATTCATTTTCGGGCAAGATACCCAAGCAGTTCGGTGAACTGGTTCAGCTTCAACATCTAGACCTCTCATCAAATCATCTCAGTGGGATTCCCCCATCCCCTTTGTTCTCTTTGTCTAACATCAGATTCATGAATTTGGCAAGCAATACTCTGAGCGGGTCCCTTCCAAACAAACTAACCTGTGGAAGCAAACTTGGGTATGTGGATATTTCTAGTAACAAGCTAATTGGTGGACTTCCTTCTTGCTTGGCAAGCACGTCTGAGAGAAGAGTCGTGAAATATGGTGGGAATTGCTTAACTGTTGATTCTCAAGAATCTCAACATCAGACGAAAGGGTCTTACTGTAAACAGACTAGGGTGAAGAAGTTCCAGGCACTGAAAATAGTTGTAGCTGTGGCCATTATTACTGGACTAGCCCTCATTCTTGTGCTTTTTGTGTTTGGTGCTTACTTTTGGCGCAAGAGATGCCATCTGAGAAAAACATCTGGGCAGCATGCGTTGCCAAAAAGAGTAAGAGATAATTCTGCAGCAGGGGTTTCCTCTGAACTCCTTGCAAGTGCCAGTAAGTATGGAGGTTAAGGAATATTGGTCCATTGTTTTGATTCAGAATCAAGTTACTGATGATAAAAAAACAGCAGATGTAAAATAGTTATGTCTTGATTTCTATATCTTTCAGGATTCATTTCTCAGGCAGTGAAGCTTGGAGCACAGGCTAATCCACTCTGTCGAGTGTTTTCAATTGAAGAGCTGAAGGAAGCCACGAAAGATTTTCATGTGTCAACTTATATGGGTGAAGGCTCCATAGGGAAGGTGCCATTCTCATTCAGCCAATCAAAACGTGCTTTAAAAATTAGACATTTTCCTGTTTTTGAGCTGTTTGTTATACTTCAGAATGAACAGAACAAGGAAAAATGATGATAAGAATTAAGAATCACCTTCGTGTATAAAGTACTTAAGTTTCCTCAATTCCTGAAGTCTTTGCTATGGCCCCTTTTAATCAAGTTTGCTGCCATCTTTCAGTTGTACAAAGGTAAACTAGAAAATGGACCCTATGTAGCAATACGATCTTTGTCTCTCTCAAAGAAATGCTCAATTCAAAATCTTAAAGGTCGGCTGGACTTACTCTCAAAGCTTCACCACCCTAATTTGGTTAGCCTCTTGGGTCATTGTATAGATGGTGGTGGACAAGATCATTCCAGTACCCTCAAACTTCATCTTGTATATGAGTATATACCAAATGGCAATTATCGTGCCCATCTGTCAGGTTAGTGTAACATTATAGTCCATTAATGAATCAGTGCATGAATTTCATCAAATGTTGCCTTCCTTCTGATTGCTTTCAGTCTTGAGGGTTTCAACCTACTGATCTTTCTGTATCATAACATTCAGAATTTTCTCCAGAGAAGGCGTTGAAGTGGTCTGATAGATTGGCAATTTTAATTGGAGTTGCAAAGGCAGTGCATTTCTTACATACTGGGGTTATACCTGGCTTTTTTAGAAACCAATTAAAGACAAACAATATTTTGCTTGATGAGCATCACATTCCCAAACTAAGTGATTATGGGATGTCCCTCATCAGAGAAGAGGTTGAAAAACTAGAGGTATATTTGTTAGCTCTATAATGTTTATACTTAATTTGAGATGATTGATCCTTCAGTGACTCTGTTGCTTTCTATTTTTTCTATACAGGCTCACGGAGAGAGCCCTATATCATGGTATGAATGCCAATTGGAGTTTATTTTGTTTATAGCAGAACTCCTAGCCACTGAATTTTTAGCTTGTGTTGGGTTGGGATGTTAATTTCAATCCTGCACTGTCTTCTATTGCCGTGGCTGCCATTATCACCATCAACTCTGCTCTTCTGTTCCAGTATAATGATGGTTTTAAATTATCACTATCAGGCTCATTGTCTTTACATTACCTCAGCATATCACCTCCACAATGATCCTATATTGATTTATCCTCCTTTCTCATAAGTAATTTTGGCTCTTTTGGGTAAAATTGTGTTGTGTAAATAGCATACTAATCATTCAATTAAAATTTTCTTGCTTTTCAGCCAAAAGACGTCAATGGAGGATGATGTTTATAATTTTGGATTCATATTGTTTGAATCCCTTGTTGGAACCATAGCAAGTGAGAAAGGAGAAGAATATTTCCTGACTGAAAAGGTAAAGAGAAGCTTTTGATTGCTGAGCATATGAATATGTTCTGTTTCAAAATTTTATTTTCGATGCACCTTGGTGAATTCTTATTGGTTTACTGATGAGAGATATCTGCTATGACATCGAACCTAATCTGTTGCCTCCTTGTGGCCTAAGTAATCCAAATTTCTTAGAAGTCCCAAGATCTTGATTTCTAGGATCACTTATTGATTCAAAATTTCTGGGAACCTTGATTCTCTCTAATGCATATATAAAAATGGTTGATCTTTCATTCTGGTGCTGTGAACCACAGGCATCTTTTGGTAGTCAAGATGGTCGAAGAAAGATAGTGGATCCAATAGTTTTGACCACATGCTCTCAAGAGTCATTATCAATTGCAGTATCTATAACAACCAAATGCATATCCCCAGAACCATCATGGCGTCCCTCTTTTGAAGATGTTCTTTGGAACTTACAATACGCAGCTCAAGTCCAGGCCACTGCAGATGCAGATCAGAAATCAGACTCTACATGATGATGATATCTTCTCTCATATAAAGAAAATGTCAGATCTTAATCTTCAATCTTATATGCAACCATAAATGTAAAGTTGATTTTAGGTTTCATTTGTTAGAATTCATATCCCTTCTAGAGACAGTAAAAATTTAGGCTAATGATGAAGCAAATCTTGAACTTGACTAACAGCTGCTGGGGTCAAGTCTGCTAGAGATGAAATTTGGTGGAAACTATGGTGATTGAATTAGAAGGATTTTCAGAGACTAAGAACGTTTCGAGTTTATGTATAGAATTGGCCTTTGAGATATCTTGTTCAAGTTTATGGATCGTGAAAGAAAAGGAAACGACGTTAATATGTTAACTAGATCGTGTCATGAAGTTGAAGCGTGATATCGGAGTGAATATCTCAAATTAACTTCTGACAATTCTCATATTTAAAATTATAATTCATTTTAAGATAAACTAACACAAATATAAATACACTTACAAAAGAAAGTATTTTTATATCTGGAATATTTGACATGTGTTATACCATAATATATCACTTATCAGAATATCTAAAATTTAATTCTTTACTAATTTAATTTTTTTTACTTTTAGTTGTAGCTCGTTTTAAGGCGTTTGAGGAATTTTATAAAGAGTTAGGGACAAAGTTGAGAGAACGAAAGATTTATAAGATTGTAAGAGACAGGGAAAGGAAATTGAGGGATTTGGACCAAGTACGATGTATTAAAGATGAAGAAGATAATATTTTAGTTGCAGATAGTGATATTAAAGAAAGGTGAGAGGCCTATTTTTACAAATTGTTTAACAGGAGAAGTTGAACCAAATCTGGCATTTTACCGTAGGATCCGTGTTGGCGAGGTTAAAGAGACGCTTAAGAAAATGGAAAAGGGTAAAGCTGTTGGACCTGATGGTATTCCTATTGAAGTTTGGAAGTGTTTAGGTAAAATGGGGATGGTGTGGCTTGCTAAACTTTTTAATATGATATTAAGTTCTAAGAAAATGCCGGATGAATGGAAAAAAAAATACTTTAATTCCTATTTATAAAAATAAAGGGGATATTTAAAATTGTGCAAACTACAGGGGGATAAAGCTTATGAGTCACACTATGAAGTTGTGGGAAAAAGTAATTGAACACAGGTTGAGATTAGAGACTGATATTACTGAGAATCAGTGTGGTTTCATGCCAAGTAGGTCTACAATAGAGGCGATTTATTTATTAAGGGGGTTAATGGAGAGGTACCGGATTAAAAGAAGAGACTTACATATGGTCTTCATTGACTTAGAAAAAGCATATGATCGAGTGCCAAGAGAGGTTCTTTGGAAAGTTTTAGAAAAGAAAGGTGTTCGTATGGCATATATCAAGGCAATACAAGATATGTATGAGGGGGTAACAACTACTGTAAGAACGTCTGGAGGCAAAACAAAAGATTTTCCCATAAGGATTGGTCTACATCAGGGATTAACCTTGAGTCATTATTTATTTAATCTAGTAGTTGATATTCTAACTAAGCCTATTCAAGAAGAAATCCATAAGTGCATGCTTTTTACAGACGATATAGTTCTTATGGCGGAGTCAAGAGAAGAGATTAATTTTAAACTTGAGTTATGGAGAAGTACTTTAGAGTCAAAGGGTTTTCGTCTGAGTAGAAATAAGACTGAATATATGCATTGTAATTTTGATAAGAGACAAGTTAGAAGTAACTTGGAGGTCAGATTGGGAAATCAAGTTATTCCACAAATAGATAAGTTCAAATATTTGGGATCAATAATACAGAAGGACGGTGAAATTTTGGAGGATGTTAATTATAGAATTCAGGCCAGGTGGTTTAAATGGAGAAAAGTTACTGGGGTTATATGTGATCGGAAAGTGCCAGATAGAGTAAAAGGAAAGTTTTATCGGACTGCTATAAGACCAGCAATGCTTTATGGAAGTGAATGCTGGGCTTTAAAAGGACAGCAAGAGCATAAAGTTGGGGTAGCTGAGATGAGGATGCTGAGATGGATGTGTGGGCATACAAGAAAAGATAAGATTTGTAATGAATATATACGAGGAAGAGTTGGAGTGGCACCTATTGAAGAGAAAATGGTAGAGAACCATTTTAGGTGGTTTGGACACGTATAAAGAAGGTCAAGGGATACACCGGTGAAGAGGGTGGATCAAATAGTATGGACACCAGTTAAAAGGGGTAGAGGAAGGTCAAAGAGAACACTCAAAGAGGTCATTGAACGGGATCTCCTGGTCAATAACCTATCTAATGATTTAGTTTTTGATAGAGCACAATGGCGTCGTATGATCCATGTAACCAACTCCATTTAATGGGATAAGGCTTATTATTATTGTTGTTGTTGTTAGTTGTAACCTTCTCATATATCAATAAAAAAAAGGCAATCCTCATAACATTACATTACGTGGCACACAAAACTACCATAGCCTTATTCACCATTTTAGCTAACCTCAACTTTTATGATGAAGCTGCTGCCCCTAAGATTTCCGGTTGTAACTTTTATATAATTACAGAAATAATTTTTTTTTAAAAAAAATAAAAAATCTACATACATAAGTCATTGCTGATGGCCCTTAAAATCATTACTCATATTTTCTAACATTACCATCTGAATGTTATAAAAGTTCTTTTTATTTAGAGATGGTGGAAAAATTTGAAACATCCTTATGAGTAATTTCATTTTTTTTATTCATATCATCTTGTTAGAGTGACTTTTGAGAAACCAAACAAAAATATATTTAAAAAAATTGATGTCTGAACAAGTTGAAATTATTAATTATTAATTACATAATTTCAATTAGATCATCAAATATTTTCTAATGAAAGATATAATTAATAAATTTATTAAAAAATAAAATTTAAAGGATTAAATTAATAAAGTTAGAACATTTTAACAATTAAATCATTAATTTATTCTTCAAATATATATAAGTCTTTCAACCCAAAAAAGCACATTGGGCTTAGCGTGAGCCCAGATGGATTCGGTAACAGATATTAATGGGTCCCACTATCAGAATCCAATTTCTTGGACTGTGATAGTTTGGGCACGATTCTTCCCCACTATCATAATGTCGGCGCGCAAGAGTCGCCGTCTTCGCATTTAGAGAGATTCAGCGACTAACAGATATTAGTATGAATAATAAATAATTTAATATTATTTAAATGAAATTTTAAATTTAAATTTTAGTATATACAAAAAAAATTTGTTAAAAAATTTATTTATTATAATTAAATATGTGATATAGATTAAATCTAAATATAGTTAAATAAAATTTTAATGAATTAAATAGGTAAATAAAAAAATATAGAGAGATTCGGGCCCCCCTCAGTACCTTGCTTATTCTTCACGCTCTTCTCCTTTTTTTCTGTTCTCTCGGTACACTACCCAACGCCACTATTTTTTTTCTGTTCGGCCTGAAGGTTCGCTCGTTAACTAACCACTAGGGTCTCTGTCTAACTCACAATAACAACCAGGGCTATTTTCCGTAAACTCGAGTGAGAGTCACTTACCACTCTCTATTTTTTACTTAATTAATAATTAATTGAAAATTCTCCAGTTTTACATATGTAACATTTTTATCTGATAAATTAATATGCTAATGATTTATGATAATTTTTTTAAAATATCCTTATTATATATTGAATATTTATTTTCATCTATTTAATTTTTAAAAAAATTATTTATTAAATAGAGGTATGTTGAGAAAAAATCATTACTATAATAGATAAAAATAACTAAGATCTTATAGAAGTAGAGAAGTATTACTTACTTTTCTGCTGCTTGGCCATCACCATCATGCATGATCACCGATGCAACTTTTCTACTGCACTTTTCCCTTGCTGCGAGACGACACCGTTTTGGCTTCCACAACTCAACCTTTTTGGTTATCGTAATGATGATTATAGTTTAATATTCTTGGCTCCTTTATTAAGCCAACTTTGTCATATGGTTTAAATTCTATTCTCTGCCGTCAGCTCTGCGTTTCACTATTTTCCTCTTGTTTATTTTCGTTTCTCTATTGTCCGGAAGTTTTTGGTTCCTTCTGAAGCACGAAGCTCAGTGAGATATGCTCTAGTCTCCGGAAATGGAGATCGATTTTGATGGCAGAGCAATGAAACCTTCCAGTTCCGTTAAGCTCTTGCAGCTCTCCCATGTCTAATTCTGTCTATATTCTATAGCAACACTACCAGCACTTGCAGTAAGGTCGGCATTAATCTGTTGGTTCTTAGTTTGTTTTATCGTATTCTTTTTCACTCCTCTTGTGATGAATATAGTTGTGTATTACTATTTAACTTGTAACTATATTCCATGGTCCGCATTTTCAAGCTTCTGCACTTTTTGTGCTTCATATCGTAACCTTCTACATCAATTCTTTGAAACAATGGGCCGATCTGATGCTTCTAGCTTCGATTTTGAAGCTTGACCACGAGTTCTCCATCTGTCTTTTGTTCTATTTTCTTAGTTTTTACTTTCTATCTGCATTTCATTAGTTATCGCTGTGCATCCGTTTCTAGATTTTGAGCTCTATTTGCTGGTTTGTCTTTATCCGCAGCTCTACTATGGCCATCCATTTCCAGCCTTTGAATAGAAATTACATGCCTCTTTGTTCTATTATATATAAAGCTCGAAAATGCTTCCTCATGTCCTGCATTTCGGCTGTTCTGCTTCACAGGGCTTGAAATTCTATATATTCTGACGTTAAAGTAACCAAGTTTATCTGGAAGGGACTCATTACTTCGGCTGCCATGGTTTCTGGCTTGAAAGCAAAGAGCAGGGGAAGTGCTAGTGTTAAAATTAATTACCTCATTCATGTCGAGGAAATCAAACCTTGGCCCCCCTCACAGTCTCTAAGATCCGTTCGTTCTGTACTGATACAGTGGGAGAATGGAGAACGCTATTCAGGTTCTACCGGTCATGTTGTACCCTCGCTGGGTTCTGATACAGATGAAGGAAAAATCAAATTTAACGAGTCGTTCAGACTTCCTGTAACTCTGTTGAGGGATATGTCCATTAGAAGTGGTAATGCTGATGTATTCCAAAAGAATTGCTTGGAGTTCAACTTGTATGAACCCCGAAGAGATAAGACTCTTATGGGTCAGTCGCTGGGAACTGCCATCATAGACTTGGCAGATTATGGTATACTTAAGGAGACCTTGAGCATTAGTGCTCCGATGAACTGCAAGAGGAACTACAAAAACACGGGCCAGCCACTTCTATTCATAAAAATTCAGCCTGTTGCAAAGAGTCGCACTAACTCCTTGTCAAGGGGCAGTTTGTCAAAAGTGGCGCCAAAGGACGTTAATGGTGGTGACTCAACATTGATGAATGAAGAATACACTGAAGAAGCTGGGATTGCCACTCTTTCTGATGATGATGTTTCTTCACATTCATCTGTGGCAGCTGTTGCTTCTGCACTAGGGGACAATAGGTGTATACCTGCTGAACTTGTAGAGGTACTCATGTGCTCTTCCATTTTATTGATAGTATCATGAATTTTTCTTTTACATTAACTAGATCAATTAGTATGGCTATTTGCATAGGCCTTCAGTCCCTTGTATCTCAAAGGATATGCATCATTACATTTTTTTCCCAAAAAATCTGATATGGACATATTGCAATACGGCAAAACATTGAGATTATTTCATTCTCTGTGTTTGCTTGAAAAGGATTATAAAGCATTTTCATAGGACTGTCACCTTAAACTGTTCTCCAGAATTAATGTTAACAAAGAAATGTAACGTATGTTTTTATCAGTGGTGAAGCAAAGCAGTCTTTATGCTGATTGAATCTTATCTAAATATAAAGAAAAATTGAAGAATACTATTCTGTTTAATATAGTAATTGCAATTTAATGGCAGAATGGATCAACTCAAAAGACTGATAGGGATGACAAGGAGCGTCTGGCAAGGCTTGAAAAATCAAATATGATGCCACAAGATACATACCAAAAGCTGGAGAGGGGTTCATCAAGCACATCATCGTTGGATATATCATCTGATCTCGGGAGTCCGGTAAATGGGCATGCTTCTTCTAATTCCACTAATTGTTATTCAGTGATCACTCAAAAACATGCTGTTACCCCAAATGCTTATTCTTCTTATCCATCTTTGGCTCATGACGAATTAGAGGCAGATTTCAAGATCAAGACTAGAAATAGTGTTAGTAAACATTCAGATGAGGACGTTTATGAAAAGGTTGTTAATCATAGATATACAGTTACAGATGTTCAAATGTACAGCAAGAATCCAGGTGCTGTAAATTGTGACGTTTCTGAAGTCATTGATAAATTCGACGGGATATATGCGGAAGGTGACAAATATTGTGTGAAGGAGGAAGGAGGTGGTAAATTTTACAATAGTTATGTTGAGGACAAACATGGAACTGAAAATTCTACTTTGGATAAGAGAAACAGCACAGAAAATGAAAAATCATCAACACTAGGTGCCCAAGATCATGCCTTATTGAGTAGCAGTTCATATCCTTTAGTCGGGGCAAATATTATAAAAAGTGAAAGATTAAAGCATGTAAAGTCAGTGAGGTCACTAGCAGATTCAGCCAGGATTACAGGATCACTTGGTAGTTATCATAATTTGGATGTGAAGGGAATTGGCATTGTTGGAGATGCACCAAACAGTGGAGGAAACATCAGAAGCAGTGACAAAAAAGATGCTAAAATTTATCCAAAGGAAGCGAGAATGACCATTCTAGACAGCAAAGTCGAGCATTTAGAAAACAAGATAAAGATGCTTGAAGGAGAGTTAAGAGAAGTTGCAGCAATCGAGGCTTCTTTATATTCAGTAGTTGCAGAGCATGGAAGCTCCATGAGTAAGGTCCATGCTCCAGCCCGGCGTCTTTCTAGGCTTTATCTCCATGCCTGTAAAGAAAATCTTCGAGCAAGAAGGGCTGGGGCAGCAAAAAATGCTGTTTCTGGGTTAGTACTTGTCGCTAAGGCATGTGGAAATGATGTCCCAAGGTATACCTGAGCTATTCTGTCAAGCACTCTCTTTTAAGTATGAATCTATCATCTTCCTATCATTAATCGGCTAAGCTTTTGGTATTGTTTTTGAGTACAAAGAACCACGTTACTTTGTCATGAAAAATTCAAGATTTTCTCGGGTGGAAAAAAGGTCATTTGATTAGTCTGAGAAAAGCTTATAAGGTGCAATGAAAAATATCTTGTGTTCTATGCTGAACTTCCGTGCATTACTTTCTAAATAATTGTTAGAATGAAAATCGGTTTTATCTAAACTAAAATATTTCTAGGCTAAGTTGTGTAGTTGATATCTGCAAGAAAGTGCCAACTTCAGTGTGTCAGCTTAGTAGTCAGGAGTTTTGTCAACTGACATTTTGCTGACTCTTGCGGCATAAAATTTAATGTGGTTTCTTGATATTGACAACTGATAACCTCTTGAATCTGACTACAGGCTGACATTTTGGTTGTCTAATATCATTGTTTTGAGGACAATTATATGCCAAACTTCCAAAGACATGGTACAATCAGTTTCTGCAGATTCTAGTGTAAAAGGGAAAAGTGAGGGAGAGAGGAATGGCAAGACAGCACACTCATTACGATGGAAGGGGTCTTCACCTGGTGAAAATGAAAGTGCAGCACCAGAACACAGAGGTTTTGGTAAGTGGGATGAACCCCATGTGTTCACGTCAGCACTGGAAAAGGTAGAAGCCTGGATATTCTCTCGCATAGTGGAATCTATCTGGTGGCAGGTAATCTCTATTTTCTCATCTCTCTTAACAATTTCTTGAAGCAGCCATAGTGCCATAAAAGCTGACAGATAAAAATGACAAAATCTATTTGCTCAAATCTAATGTGAATCGTTCTGTGTAGACTCTGATTCCACACATGCAACCTGATGCAATAGCCTCTAAAAAGGATGTGGACTCTGCCTCAAGGAAAAGCTATAGAAGGATGTCTAGCTCATGTGATCAGGAGCAGGGGAACATTTCACTAGATATTTGGAAGAATGCTTTTAGAGAATCCTGGGATAGGCTCTGTCCAATTCGAGCTGGAGGGCATGAGTGTGGCTGTTTGCCTGTGCTGTCTAGATTGGTTAGTTATTCCATCCTAATTCCTCTTTTTCCTCCCCTTTTCTGTGCTAAAGGTACTCTGATTATTTTATTGTATCTATCTTCTCTTTTTTCTTTTAGTTGTCATATCTCTATGGGTTTGATCAGGATGGGCAAGGGGAAAAGATTTGAAACGAATGATTATGTGAACAAAGAACTATGGTAGTCCTATGCATTGGTCGATGATTATTGCGATAAAAAAAGAGCAGGAAAGGGCAAAAGGGAAGACAAAAAACTTTACATCTGAGTTTAAAGTTGCAAAGGTCATAGTTCCAATGTGATGTATGGATGACATATTTGTTTATAACTCTTACCAAATTCCATTCTGTAGTATCTTGTGTTATGGTCCCTAAAAGTGAAATTGATCACATTTGACGGATTCAAGTGCTAGAGGTTCCAGGTAGTAAAGGAATTATAATAATTACACAACAGACTCCATATTGGGGGTACCTTCTTACCTGACGTCCAAGGTATCTTCATGCTTAAGATTATTAATGTGCTGAGTTATCCCAATTTTCAATCTCTTATTCTGGAGGAAGGAGTGGGGAAAAAGTATAATTTGCAAAATTGCCTAGCAGAAGGCTTCACATCTGCAAATGTGGTTTTTCTTAAACTTCTAAAATAAATTCAGTCATGCTTTCTCTTACTTTGGCTGATGAAGTCTCCTTTGCCTGTACCATGACATTAGAATGAATTCTGTTAATCTAGATAATGGAGCAATGTGTGACAAGATTAGACGTGGCTATGTTCAATGCCATTCTTCGTGAATCTGCTGATGAAATCCCTACCGATCCTGTATCTGATCCCATTAGTGATCCCAAGGTTCTCCCCATTCCACCTGGGCAATTAAGCTTTGGAGCTGGGGCACAGCTTAAAACTGCGGTAAACTATTCAAACTCTACATATATGTGAGCTTCAATTTTTTAATTCAAGCCTAAAGTCAAGTTCAATTCTCAGAACTCTTTATGTCGGTGTCTGATCTTTAACGTATATCTAAAAATAGGCCAGGAATATGGCTTACAAAATGATGAGCTATGATAGCGTGTACAATGTTTTATATTTTGGTCTCAAGCCATAGGTCTTCTTATGTGTGTTCTGCTTTTGTCAGATTGGGAACTGGTCTAGATGGTTGACTGACTTGTTTGGTATGGATGACGATGACTCATTTGAAGAAAAGGACGACCCTGTTGACAATGATAGGAGACAAGATACATCCTTGAAGTCCTTCCATCTTCTAAATGCATTAAGTGACCTTCTGATGCTTCCCAAGGATATGCTGTTCAGTTCTACTGTCAGGAAAGAGGTCTTCTAAATACATCCTTGAACATTTCTTTATTTACCAGAGATGACTTGCTTAAAATTTCTGCACCAGTTACTTCAAAGGGATTTTGGTTTGTGCAGGTATGCCCAAAGTTTATCGCACCACTTATCAAGAGGATTCTTGACAATTTTGTTGCAGATGAGTTTTGCCCTGACCCAATCCCCACAGTTGTTTTTGAAGCTCTGGACTCGGAGGTAAGATACCAAGTTAATGTCATGGTTTATTGTGTTGGCAGGCAAAACATTGTCCTTCTTGGAGCTAAAAAGTTTGGTAATAATTGGCCTAGATGCTGAAGATTATTTTAGCTTATGATCTCAATTTGAAACAGGATGATCTCGACGATTGTGGTGAGGAGTGCGTTAGAACCTTCCCATGCAATGCAGCTCCAATTGAGTACTTACCTCCTCCGGCAACTTCCATTGTTGCCATTATTGGGGAGGTTGGAAGTGAACGTCAACTAAGAAGCAGCAGATCATCTGTTCTGAGGAAGGCTTACACGAGTGATGATGAGGTTGATGGACTAAATTCCCCTTTATCTTCTATCCTAATTGATGCCTCCGCGTCTTCAGTGGCTTCAACAAAACCAAGCTGGAAAACCAAAGAAATTCGCAACGGAACTACTGTCAGATATGAACTACTCAGGGACGTATGGATGAGCAGCGAGTAGTCTCGCACGTTCCTTAATTAGGTTTCTGTGCCTGTGAGCTCTGTAAAATAATAGCAGTAATAAGGACGCGTCACCCAGGTTTTTGGCTGGACGGGAAATATTAAAAATCCAAACGGTGAGAATAGCCAATAGTGTGCATATAAATAATTTTTCTGTTACAATAATTTTTGGAAGTTAGTTAGACTCATATATGATCTAACGATATAAAAGTAGAGTAAAATCTCTCTTCTTTCTAAATAATATTAATATCAGATAGAATAAGTCATTTATTACCCTTAAGTATAAATTTAGATATCTAAAAACTAAAATATCTTCTTAAATATTATGATTAAAATTATAATAAAATATTATTTTATAAAAATTAAATATATTTTAAATAGTTATATATTTTATCTCAAAGTTAAACTTATAAATATGATTACATATAAATAATATTAATTTGACCGTGTCTCTTTGCACATGCAGCTTTAGTATATAGGGTCCATAAAGAGAGTTTACCAAGATTCTTCGCCTGTTGCATAATTTCCTGATTTTAAATTTTAAATATATTTTATATTAATTTTCTTAGACTTAAATACAAAAAACACTCTTAAAATTTGAATCAGTTATATATAACTTCTTTAATTTTTTAAAATTTAAACTAAAAATTTTAATATTTTATATTTTAATTTTTAAGCCTATACTATTAAAATTGCTATTAAAGTTAAGTGTTTTTATAATATAATAATTTTTATATTTTTTATTATATAGTATTATATAGTATATCATTTAAAAAATAATATTTAGTAATTTATATGTAATTTTAAATAGTTTTTTTATTTAAATAATACATAATCAAATAAATGTTTTAAATATTTATTTTAAGTATATAAAAAATACTTTAAATTACATGTTAAATATTTGTTTAAATATTTTATATAAAAAATTACACATAAAAATATTTAAATTATAAGTAAAAAATTTAAAATTATATATCAAGTATCAAATATTATTTTTTAAATGCATGTAATAAAAATAAAATCAATATTCTAAATTTATTTTAAAAATATAATTAACACTTTAAAATATTTAAAAGATCAATATCCTTTTAGAGATAGAATTAGCATAATAAAATTTTAAATTGTTTTGATTTTACCTTTTAGCTAACAAAAAGAAAAATTTTTGTTTGATATATACTATATAAACTTTTTATTTGACACATTATTCTTTTAAAGGGCACATGTATAATATTAGTTTAACAAATCGTACTAAATAAACTATAAAAGTTCCCAATCTTCATATATTAAGTACCTATTTGCAACAGCAGTTAGAAAGTAATTTTGGCTAAAATCTCAATTTGAAAAAATTTAAAATAAATATCAATTTTTGTCCAGAATTGATTTTGGCCAAAACCTCAGTTTGAAAAAAATTTGAACCAAACAGCCATTTTTGTCCAGAATTGATTTTGGGCAAAACCTCGATTTGAAACTATGGTTTTAAATAAGCTACTGAAAATATATTTTGGAACTGTAAAAGAGCTTATGGATTATCCAATTACTATTTTACCCTTATTTTTTTATACCCTCTCTCCTCTCTCCTCTCTTCTCTCTTTTCTTCACTCTATCTCCTCTTTCATCTCTCTCCTCTACATTCTCTCTACCCTCTCTCCTATTTATTCTCTATCCTCTCTCCTCTCTCATACTTTAATCAAATCATACCCTTTTGGTAATTTAGTAATATAAAAAGCGATTCTGCTACTAATTATCTAAACATCTTTATTTTTAAAATCTATTTTTCCCAAAATTTATTCTCTATAATCTATTCTTCCCAAAATCTATTTTTTCCAAAATTTATTCTCCAGAATCTATTTTTCCCAAAATCTATTCTTCAAAAGCTAATCTAAACGGGCCCTAATTCTATATAATATCAATTTTAGAATTTATTCAATACTCTTTTTTAAACAATATGATATATATAAATTTTTAAATAATAATATATTAAAATAAAAAAGATATATGACATGTATCATACACAAATTTATAGTAACATAATAAAATTATATTAAATTAAATATTTTAATATATTAGTCATATTTTTAAAATTATTTTAAAAAGTTAATTAAACCTTTAAATATAAATACTCTAAAATATTAATTATTCATCTACTTCTAAAATTAGTTTAAGATATTTTTTCCTTTTATCTTTTACAGCTAAATTATTAAATTACTCCCAAATTTACCCGTTCACTAATAAATAAATTTTAAAATGAGACACCATTCACGCCGCAAGCCAACATGAAGTTCGTGTAGGAACATGAAAGTACCGAAAAATTAAGTCGTGTAGGAACATGAAAGTACCGAAAAATTAAGTCGACACAGAGAATGGGAGGAAAAAAGAGAAAACCATACACATTCGTAGAATTTAGTGGTCATACCCATACATGCCTGTATACTTGCATCCTATTTTAACCTACAAGTGGACGCATCCAGGATCCAGCTTACATTCTCAAAATTAAACATCAAGGAAGTAGGGGGGGAAATATACTAAATTTAACATTCGCCAAAGTTTCTTGTTCTGGCTCTCATATTCACAGGTATCAGAATGCCGCGAGGGTATATGAATGTTGCCGGAAAAGATGATTGATGGCACCTTAAGCAGTCAACTTCTGTGAAGAATTGATAACTTCAATGTGCTGGAGATGTAATGCAGCTAGAAGTCCCTGCCAGGTTTCTCCAGGGCCACCTGCTACTTCAAAATTAACAAGTTTCTTCTGCTCTCTGTAGTATTCTTCCAACAGCTTGCACTGTAATAAAATCACATAAATAAAGGATAAGGGAAAGTGAAATGAGACTTCTACCGATAGAGAAGGGAAGATTAATACCCACCTCCTCTGCGTGATCGTGCACATTTTCTCTCCAGGAACTTCCACAGTGGGCATATTTCGAGGGGTCCTGCCGCAACAGCTTACTTTCTATTCTAATATATTCTCGTGAAGGATTAAATGTTTGAGCTCTAAGATTCTTCGTCGCAAAGTTTTGCTCCGAGCATTTGAAATTCACAACCAAATCAACATGCACGATGTGATCAAGAATTTCCTGTGAAGTAATTTGTCTGTTAACCCAGATAAGCAACTACCAGATGAAGGCTTGTCAAGCTGGGGTTAGCTTGACTCCTTAGCGTGTTAAGAATTGCCAGTAGAACAAATTCATAAGCAGAGAAAAGAAACTATTTGCAAGACTTTAGAAACTTGACACTTACAGCTTGGATCCTTGTGCGAGGAATTCCATTCAGAATGAAGCCTGTTTCACCCCTCGAATATCCTTCTTCCAACCTCTTTGACAAGAGTCGAAAAATTATCTCCTCAGGGACAAGTTTTCCTTCATCCAAGGCATTCGCTATCTGCATTGGACGACAAGAGGTGGAATATCTATAAGAAGTGATCGATGTGAACTGTTACATCAGTTCAACTACTAAAATTTAGAAACAAATTGAGGATGGAGAGATCCAAATTTTGCTTTATCACCGCTAATACAACAGACTACAACCTGAATTTAGAGAGCGGGAAAGAAAGGTTAGAAGAAAAGAAGAAAGAAGGAAAAAGTGAAGAGGAAAAAGAAAAGAATTACGAAGAATATATGTAAAGAAACCAGGAAAATAAACGCCCAACGGTAAAAAAAAATAGAGAATTCGATCACAAGAACAACAGAAATCCGAAGAAAGATTATGACTAATTGCTGTTCCACCGCAACTTTTAAGGTTAACTGAAATTTTTTCTTCAACTAAACAAACAAGTTTTAAGCCAAGCAGCACAATGAAAGCCCGGAAACTGAATTCTAAAATCACCAGAGAGGGAGAAAAACCTGCTGGTAGAGAGAAGAACGCGGACTAAGTTCCTGGCTAAGGAGGGTGGCCATAGAAATGTGTGGAACTTCGAGAAGTTTCGAGAGCCTCTCAGCAAAAACATGCCTCTTGGAGCCTGGTTCCCCTATCATTACCCACTGCACTCCACGTTCTGGTGCGTAGCCTTCTGTATCAGTCATCGCACTTGGCTTGCCCAATTGATACTGCTCTTCTTCTTCTTCTTTTTCATAATCATCATAGTCGTACTGAACTGCCGCGGCTGCCGATCCGAATGCTCGATTAGAGAGGAATCTGAGCGGTCTAAACATCGGAGCGACCACTCTCAGGCGGCTGATCACAGCCATGGTGGCGGTGGACGGTGGCGGCTGCTACTATTAGTAGGGCTCGAGAGTGAGAAGAGAGATTGGGAGTGAATGCGGACCTGCTATTCTGAATTCTCTAATAGGGGCATATTGGACTTTGGAAAATACCACTATGCTTCATGTTAATTACGGAGATACCACTCAGTTTTGATCGGTATTTTTTGTGGCGGGAGCGACCCCAGGAAAGATTCCCACGTGGCGTGTGTCTATTGGAACAACAAAAGACATACAATCTGTTATTTTGGAAGAGAATTTAATCGAGTGCGTGCAAGATCACGGTATTACTATGAAAATGAAAGCAGTTTAAATACTGATCAAAGATATTCATTATGTGTCCAATCAACCCAGTGATGTCAATGGTCCTCACTTTCTCTATTTTTAACAGACTATATATGATGGCTTAAAAACTATAATATGTGAAATATAAATTTATATTTAATGTCTTTCAAATTTCAATATTCATTAAAACTGTTAGTTTTTTGTTTGCCCCATTTTGGTCAAAAAAAAATCAATTTTGTTAAAAGTGGCCCTGTGATTGAATCTCATGCCGTAGCTAATATCCTGCCAAACAGGGAAATAAATGTTCGTCCTAGGAAGCTGAATCCGAGGGAGTTGATGGGTTATATACAAATGACACGTGGATATGTCCACATAAGTTTTGTACGTAGGTGGTAGGCCACGCGCCTATGGATAATTGATATTTTTCTGTATTCATTTATTTGACTTTTTTTTTTATATATATATAAGGAAAAACTTTGAAAATGGTATAATTGCCGCATAACCATATATGGAACACCGGTAATACTTCCTTCAGACTGTGATTTATATTTTAAATCTAATTATGATCATCCAACGATTTTCAAATTTAAACAGTTTTAGGTCAACTTTTTAGAATTTTTAATTTTTTTGTCATACTATTTTATTAAATAAATTCAATAACATACTTAATACTGCTTGCCTGCTTATTTATAAGAAACAACTGATACTTGAATTTATCTATAATTTGTTTCTTACACATAGATGTGGGGAGGTGGTCACTTTTATTTTTACGTTGATATAGAAATTATACTGTTTTTCAATTATTATTTTTTTTTTAAAAAAGAAGGAATTATACCGTTTTGGTTTTTGATATCCCAGACAACATGGGTAGTCTAATACTCGATCAATATTTGTTAAATGATGTTCTTGAAGTTATTTTGCTGATTGAATTGAATGCTATATTAAAGTTGTACAGAATACGATTCAAACTCCAAAAAATACAAAAGGAAAGGAAGGAAGAAACTTGAGTTAATTTGATCTTTATATATATTTTGCTGGGGGAAAAGCACCATGCAGCAAGCACTAAAACCAAGTTGACCACGAAGAGGGAATATAAACCAAGTTGACCGTACGATTATTAATTGCAGCTTGAAATAAATTATACCCCAGTCTCCTCCCAACCGTTGGATAAATCTCGTGGTCCTTTTTTTTTTTTTTTTTTGTTAAAGCACTTGCCACCCAGGACCTTTTGCCATGTCAAAACTCCAACAGCGAAGGAGAAAAAAACAACACGCCTTGATCAACTTCAACAACGTCAACTGACTTCAATCGTAGGCGACAATTATTGTTAATTATGGCGTGGAAATCCCTCTGTTTATGATCCCCCTTTGAATTGCATTCAGACGAGGCTTCATCTTGATATCCCTTAAATTTACTCAGTCTCTACAAGCCGGTCTGTTGATGAGGAGAAATTCCGTCCATAATTCTTTCCCTATAAAACAAAAACAAGTATATTTTTGTAAGTTTCTTTCCACCTCAATGCACAAACCTTCGACATAAGGATCTCCTTTCGTTGACTTCAATTTTCTGTTGTCATAGATTCTTTTCTAATGTTCCTATTCTACCATCTAGCACTCTAGTTTCTTTAAACTATTAACGCTAGAGGTATGATTTGCGTATTGTCAACAGAAATAATAAATTGACCGGTACATACTATGGCCAAGTCTAAGGTCAAACTATAAGCTTTTACCTCTTCATGCTTTCAATTGGTCTACTTCTTCAAGTAAAGAAACAAACCCACAAAAAAAAAGAAAAAAAAGTCTATGTCTTAGGTACCACTCATTTTGGGAAAGTAGCACATCAAGGTTCCAGAAATAATAGAATAATTCCTCTTAGCCGTCTGGGTTCCCCCATTTGACTTTTACCATTCGTATGTTTTGTTAGATAAATTCCAAGAGCGTTTGACCACTCCTTACATCACAAACCTAAGTTTTCCCTTCCCTAAAACAAAAAGGTAAGAAAATGTTAATTAAACTTTTATATCCCCTATTAATTTGATATATATATTTTCTCATGTATTATTAAATTATTATAGGTAAAATTAAAGTGAACTAAAACATTAAATAGTGTAAAAATATAAAGGGAGCGGTTTTTTCTTATTGTAATCGTGGAACTTTACCCGTTCCCGCAAAGTGGGTTGGTCAACCCACGCCACGCGACAACACCTCATTTTTACTCTTTCCATTTCAAACTCCACTCTTATATATACATTGCAGGCATAAGCTTCTTCTTTGTCTTGAGCAGCAATCATCGTATTTCTTCCATTCTTCCATCACTCTCTATATAATCTTTACATATCATATCATCATCGATCGTCTGCCTCAATCTTTGTTTAACAGATACATCTTATATTTCCACGATGGCCAAGTCAAACCAATACGAACGCGTATTTAAGCGCTTTGACGAGAACGGAGATGGGAAGCTATCGGCGTCGGAGCTGCAGCAGTGTGTGAAGGCGGTCGGCAGAGAGATGACGGCAGAGGAGGCGGATTCGTTGGTGGGTTATTTGGACGCCGACGGTGATGGGTTGGTGGGGTTGGACGATTTTGTTAGGTTTGTTGAAGAAGAGAAAGAGGAAGAGAGAATGAAGGGCTTAAGAGAAGCTTTTAAAATGTATGAAATGGATGGTTCTGGTTGTATTACCCCTAAGAGCCTCAAGAGAATGCTTAGTAAGTTAGGACAATCTACGAATTTACATAAGTGCCAACTTATGATCTCTAGCTTTGACCTCGACGGTGATGGTGTTATCAGTTTTGAGGAATTTAGAGTCATGATGATGTAATCTTGGGAATAATATTAAATCCCATTGGTTTTACCTTACGTTAACAAATGATTCTGATATCATCAGTATCTGATGAAACATTAGCAGAACTGCATTATTGTCTCTTATTTTTATTGGTTTTCTAATTACATGTTTGAGGAAAATACCCAACGACAACTTCATAGTTAACATGAAAGAAACTCGTTAATTTCAATAAGAAACTCACTTCGTTTGCTCTGTTTTACCTTAAACCAAAGATACATTTTTTTCACTGATTGTTTGGAGGGGTCTTGATCAGAGGTTTAGTTGAGCTTTCAGACAACAACAAATGCTCTTCTGCAGGTAACTCTGCAACCAATCTTGATAGCTTCTCAACAACTTCCCCAGCGTTTGGCCTGAGAGAGGAGTCTTCATCTACACAAGCTCTTGCAAGTTTTGCAACTGTGAAAGCGGCATCGAATGAGTAATTCTCACCCAATGCGCGGTCCATCCACTCCCTTAGTTCATCCACGTTATTCTCTGACTTCAAAATGGACTTGATTTTCTCTGTGAGCCAAATGCTTCCTTCTCCTTTCTCATTGGGCTTGCTTATGGCTGTTTGACCTGAAAGCATTTCCAGCAAAACTACCCCATAAGCAAAAATATCAATGCTTGTGGAAATTGTACGTTGGTGAACATATTCAGGGGCCAAATAGCCTAGGCTCCAAGAAGCAGGATTGGTTGAAGACGAAGGTTGGTCCTCAGTTTCATTCTCCACACACCCTGCCATCCCGAAATTCCCTATCTTTGCACCAAAGTCTTCGTCTAAAAATATGTTTCTGCTCTTCACATTTCTGTGCGCGTAGCTTGGGTTCATCACGTGGTGCATATACTGCAAACCCAAGGCCACATCAAGGCAGATCCTTAGCCGCTGGCTCCATGAAAGGAAACAATAGCAGGAAGCAATGAACTCGTTCTTGATGGCCAGCCCAGAGTGAAGCCAGTCTCTCAGAGATCCATTTTCTGCAAATTCAAAAACCAGATATGATTCAGGATCAGGACCCTCAGTTGAGCACGTTCCGAGCAGTTTAAGGATGTTGGGGTGGTGGTAAAGTGCTTCATTGAAGAGTCCAAAATCTATCTTTGTCAGTGTCTCTGTGTTTGTGCGCTTGATTGCCACGCTCTTGCCATTGAGACGACCTTGAAACACAGGTCCCTCAATTTGATTTGTTGAATTGAAGTCCTCAGTTGCTTTCCTCAACTCTTCAATAGCGTATGTCTCCAGGATCATCTTACGTGGTGTGGTGTCGATAATTTTCCCTTTAAGAGTGTCGGAAGGTCCCTCAAAAGAAACCTTCTTGTCGCAGGTTGTTCTTATACTGAGGTTGAGATGCTGAAGCTCCAAGTCTCCTCCTTCCCCAATCCCATTCTCTTCCTTTTTGTTCTTTAATCTGTTTACAAGGATGGCTGCTGCAAAAACAATGCAAATTCCAACTACACCCCCAGCTAAACCAATAGAGAGTTCAGTGTTCCACATGTTTGACTTTTTGGGAGGAATAGAGGAAAATGGAGCAAGACTTTCAGGTCTAAAGCTTCCTCATGATGCATTACAAAAACAATAGCTTCTGAAGAAGTATTAAACTTGGAAGTAAACTTGGATATTGTATCACCTTCACTTACCGGATAGGAACATCTCAGTGGGATCAGTAATCTGAGTTTAACATCAAGATCCCAAGGTGACAGGGGATGAACTGTGAGAGGGACTTTTTGTCTGCACAGAACTCATTTGCTTCTGAAATCACAAACTGAATGATTCCAAAGAGAAAGCTCAGGTTGAGAGAGACCAGGAAGAGTATGAGTTAGTGAGTGAAAATGAGAGTGTGTTGCAGTTCATAAGGCTTTTCCGGGGTGAAAATACGGATACAAATAAATAGAGGAAGAAAGATTTCAGGTGGAACTTGTGATTCTCTTTATTCACACAGCCCCAGTCCCCAAGCCACTCAACTCCATCATGGAATGGCCTATTAATAATAATAATAAAATCCTTTTCTCAATCTTGGGGAGTAAACATTTCGGATCTATACAAGGTTATAGATAATAGAATTTTTCGAAGCGGTGTTTCAAAGACAGGTTTCTTGGAGACAGCAATGTTTGTTTTGAATATTTTGACCGTGATTATTGCCACCACTTCAAAGTCTCAACTTATTTGGATTTAGAAAGTATTTAGATTAGCCTTTTAAGAAAGTTTAAAAGTGCAATTCAATCATAGATATTTTCACTTAAAAGGGTTAGATATCTAAAAATTTATTGGACATTTAAATTTTTTTTTAGAGCAACATCGCAGTTTACAAATAGTAGTAACATCACCGGCTAACTGTTGGTTAACTTTGACTGTTAAATAAAGCTTTCTGACAAAAATGCCACATGGCAAGCTGACATGGACTCTTGCAAATCTCCCCCTTCAATCCCCTCACTCCCTCTCTATTCCTATAACCATCTCTCTTCTCATCCTTGCACGATCCTCTTCTCCGACTCAGAAAATGCTTAGCCTCCAAAGGCTTATTCGTCACCTTCATTATCCCTGATAACACCGGCAAGGACCTTTAAAATGCAAACCAAATCGTCACCGATAAAGCCATCCCAATCGGCGATGGCTTCCTCTGGTTCGAGTTCCTTGGGTCTGTGATGTTGCTTCTGTTAGATTAGTTTTAATATATTTGAAGATGGTCTTTTAAGTTTCAAATCCATTTGATCAAAATCTGTTGAGAAGTTGCAATCGAGAAACCTGTGATGGTATGACCAGGTTGATTCCCTTGAAGCAATTTTTGGGAACAAGTGATACGGATACGGGTTGGTCATTAAAATTTGGTGGTCCCACTCTAATTGCTTAAAGCCGAAAATGAAGACCCAATATTTCCTTTACCAGGTCCGTACTACCCCAAACGCTACCTCGCCGGAAAACATGATCTCGTCAGCCGCAATTTATCAGCAAGCTAATAGCAGGAGCTGTTTGCGGGTTTAGAGTAGATTGGATCTCACTTCATGGCAATTCGATTACGGCAAGGATTCTGGGTCATCGTCCCCTTTGCAAGGTTTCTTTTCATCCTGTGTTTTGATGGACACTTTTGAGGAGTTAGAGAATGATTATATAAACTATATGTCAAAGTTCAGTCTCATAAGATCAGTTGGTCCTACTATTCAAGAACCCAAAAAACCAGGAATAGTAAGTGATAATAATATTCGTGGGGATTTGTTTGTGAAAGCCGACGATTGCATCGAGTGGCTAAACTCGAAGCCTTCAGGGTCGGTGGTTTACATTTCTTTTGGAAGCATAGTGTTTTTGCTACAAGAACAAGTTCTTTCCGTCAACGAGCTTGGGCAAAAAAAAGTCACAAATAATTATTCACCGTCTTCTTCATTGTTGACGAACTGAACAAGTGAGGATGCCATTAAAGGCACGATTGGTTCTGTGCACGACGGCGCCACTCTGATTTTCTTCATCTTCGACGGAAGAGACAAGCTGAACCAAGAGGAGAGAGTGAGTTAGAATGGAGAAGAGACAGAGTCCACATTAGCTTGCCATGTGTCATTTTTGGTCAAAAAGTGTTATTTAACTGTCAAAGTTAACCGTTGTTAGGATTTGTAAATTTCACATTGCTCTGAACTAAAATTTTCATATCAGGTGCAAGGGCAATCTTCCAAAATAAAATTACACTTTAACCATGGGAGAATAACTTGTAGTTTATACTCTTAAAAAGTGTTTTTTAAGATAACTCAAAGGCCCTCCAATTAATTTATGCCGACCCATGTATGGTCCTCCCTGAACATGCGAGGGACAGTCATTGTTTATAGCTGAGGACGTACGAACATGGATAAGAGGATAAGTAATAAAATATTGTAAAGTTATCATATCAAAGTACTGAATTTATTTAAAACGATTAGCAGGAACAGTCGTGTGACATTTAAGGGTCGACACAGGGAAAAGGAGAAAAGAAGGGGAATTATTGTCCAAGTATATGTAACTCGTGACATGTACAGAGTCATAAGTGTTATAATATTAGCCTTATCGTAGAGTGAAAATCTGGGAGGCTTGTCATTTTGCACTTTATCAATAGTACAAACTGAACTTCATATTTCATAATGTAGGCTTTCTTTCAAGCGAAGCATCTATAAATTTGCAGCATCCATGATATAAAGCAAGAGCATCCCACAGGGAAAGCAGCAGAGGCAGACCTTTTTAATGGTGGACTTTGCAAGCATCAAAAGATGAGAAGGCAATCAGGGTGAATAGATAGGAACGACAGTGCAAAGGAAGGAGATGGACCATGAAAGAGGCCTAGATGAAGGGCATTGATCATGGCTGAGTCATACCATTTCTTCCTGAATGGGTAAAGTCTAAAGTCTAAACACGCCAAGCTTTCTGAGTCAGGAATTTCATTGAGATTAGTAAATGGTTTAGCTCACGTCGTATCATTAAGAAGCATCATTACTCGGTAAGTTGTGGTAGGATAAGTTACTGGGGTTTAGTGAAACTGGAAAAGTAATTCCTAGATTTACGCGCGTCGGGGAACAAGTGGTAGTCATAATCGAAAAACTCATCGGCCTCAAGCTCCGAGAATCGCAGCACAGAGCTTTATGAAGCAACATGGGAATAGTTATTTGACCAGTTTCCCAAGTGGGAGCTTCTAAATTCAGTTGACGTACGGGGTGACTTCAACGTAAAAAGCTGATTGAGTACATAGCACGCATTTTTTTTAACCTAGGATCCAAGCACAAGGTGAAGGCGGGTTAAAGTACATGGCAAATCGTGCACATGCACGTGACCACACGTGCTCACCACTGTTATGTTCTTAGCACATGTTGGGAGCTAGCTTAACACGTGGCATTCTTGTGGGATTGTAGCTTCCCAACCAAAACAGGGCCGTCCGTTGAGCCCAATAGGAAGTGCCCAAGATGGCCCAATCTCTTGTTTGGGAACAAGCAAGCCCAGAGAGGACATGGAAATTTAAAATCATGAAATAAACAGAGTTGATTCCAATTTTCATTTGTTATAGATATTTATTTCTTCCAAACACAGCCGGTGTCTAAGCAATGATAAAACTATTGACATGTGAATTGAAGGTCATTCGTTCAACTTTTAGAAATGTCCTTTCTATCTATAAGGATAAAGTTGCTTATATCTATATTTATCCATACTCTATACTTTACTTTATAAGAGCATTGCGCACTGAATCGCCCTTTATTTATTTTGAGGGCAAAAGTGAACACCATTATGTTGTGCGCTGTGTTGAAGAAAGATGGTAGGGTATCAAAATTGTTTGGAGGATGAAATGGGGGGAAATGGAATAGTAATTGGAGGAGATGTGAAACAAGAACGACCAGACTAAAGAAACTGGAGGTGGATGGGAGGATGAACATGGCCTCCACGGGCAGGTAGAGACAAAACATGGTTCCATTATTAGAATTGAATGCGAATCGCACCGCCCCCTCTCTTTGTTGAGTAATTGTGAGTGGCCTCACATCACTTTTCTTTTGTTTTCAAATAAATAAAAATGAACAAAAGTAGACAACGAAGGGATTATAAAATGAGGTTTGGTGGGGAGGAAATGTGCATGAGAAAGGTCAAACAAGGCATTAGGCGTCCCGATAAGTCCAACCCTGTCTAATCAAAAAAAGGTGTATGATTAATTTAAAATGATGGCATAAAAACTTTGCGGAGATAAATGAAGGAGTGACTATTTATTCAATAATTATTTTTTAACTAATTCATGAGCATTGTTGGGAGCCAGGTCAACACGTGTGAAGGAGAATAAAACAGCAAGCATGGGGGAACATGCTCGCCTTGCCGACCATCCATATGCTCCTCCAATCAATCTCCCCCCGTCAATTTCTTACCCCACTCCTTTATTTTTAATATCATCTTCGGGTCGCTTTCTAATATGCATTAGGCACGTGTGCGTGCGGTGCAGGTTTGTGAATTGATGCGATCGCGTTGTCGACTTGTCGTAGCAGTATTGCCAAATCCTCTCTCCAGATATGAAACCCGACTCAGTTAATAATATTTATTCATGCGCTAATATGGCAAATTAGAGTCCTAAGGTCACTTCAATTCATGTGGCAATAGACAGAGACACGCGATTGCCGCTCACCCACATATGTTACAACTAGGATCCCCTATCACTATATCTTTACTTTATATATCTTTAATTTCATGTTTAGAAGAGAAAGAAATTAACTCTTAAAAATAATAAATTTTTATATTTCTCTAATTTTTAATATATATAACTTAATTATAAATTAATTTAAATTCTAAATATAAGATATATATATTTTTTATATTTATTATTTTTTTAATAATAAGTAAGTAAAAAGAGTAGAGAATGAATTAAAAAAAAATTGTTGAATTATTTTAAAAAAATATATCATATAAATTAATTTAATTTATTTTTTTAATTTAATTGAATTAATTAAATACATTATATTTTAAGGATGGAAGAGAATTATTCTTAAAAAAATTTCTTCTCTAATATCTGTTCCTCCCCGTTTTCTTCTTATTTCGGTCTTCACCAAGACATAAAATTATCACGCGCATATTTCATCAATCAAAGTGAAGAGTTGAAGTGAGGAATCAATAAATGAAGGTGACGAGTTTCAAATGGAGGGAAGTTGCACAAAGCCCGTGGTGATATGTGCAGGAATGGTACAATCTTTACTGAATATTTATTGAATAAATGAAACATCTCCGTGCAGGCCAATGCCATCCTCAATAATTTCGATCCCAAATATGAAATACATGAGCTATCTCAATAATTAAAAAAAAAAAGAAAGAAAGAAAAAAACAGAAGCTCGTCATAGTATATAGGATCAAACGTAGTTTGTTAGAGTGCGTGAGGTGTCGCGGCCGATGAGGCACGTGATGCTTAATCTTCACTTCAATATAATCTATAACTGTAATTTACATAAGATTACAGAGTACGTTTCCTCCATACCAACTTCGTCCCCTATACGTTAGTTAATTCCGTCGTTTTCAATCCCCACCCAACGTCACCCATACCTTCTTTTGTCCCCCACTACCTTCCACACACACCAATGATTGTCATCCCATACGGATTATTCCATAGCAACATCCATGTGCTTCTTAATCTCCTGATCTTATGCTAAATCTCACTTGTTAATCTTCCTTAATTTGCCCGCATGAGCTGTCCAGGTGGCTACAGCATATGATTCCGAAACTTGTTCTCCACTTCTCCATCGGTATTATTCTTCAAGAGAGGAAAAAGTAACGATAAGGGGCATTATAATTATTTTGTTAGAGAAGGAAGCTGGCACCCCATAATGTAAAGGTCATTAATTAACCATAATAAATAGATTCCGAGTGCTGGAATAGATTCAAAGTAATCTAGTAGCTTAGATAACATATAGAGAGGGGGATGAATGCAAATAATTACATTTGGAATATGTTCTATAATTAATTAATTACTGGTCATGTGATTCATTCCACCGTTAAAAATGTACTACATATATCAAAGGTAGGAAGTTGCCCAGTGAGTTTCATTTCCACCTCACCCTAACTATTAAACTAATTATAATTATATTTTTTATTAATTTTCTTTTTATCTTATAAATAAGCTTAAAATGAACTTTCTCTCAGTGTTAAAAAAAAAAAAAAAATTTCCCTCGTTGTAAATAGGTCGTTGGAGTGATTAAAAAAATTTTGCCCCGTCCGTTCTTTTAAGGGGAAAGGCGTTTCCATTTTGAGGACGATTTTGGGGATCACGGGCTCGAGCAAGAACTGTGGTCTGTCATCTTTCTTGCTATTCCAAGAACAATATTTATTTTCCGGTGGGACCTGTCATTCCTTAGCGGTGAGAATCCACATACCATACAGTATGAAGTTATTCTGATCCATCAAGACTTCCCTTTCAAGCTCAATCCTCTCTCTCTCTCTCTCTCTGTTTTTCTTACCAATTCGTTTCCCACTCCCCGTCTCCGTAACGCCAAAAACGCTCTCCCCTTTCTCATTCTTGGTCCCTCACTCCCACTTTACTCCTTCTCCCTTCTTCAGAGCTCTTTTCTTGCTTCGTGATGAACAGGGAGTAATGGGTTCTTGCGCTTCCGCTCATAGAAACACGAAGACGGACATGGAATTGTCACTTGGATCCAAAGCTGACAAGCTCGTGATTCCCCCGTCACCCGTCAAGGAAAAACCCTGCAATGACAACTTTCCGATCCGCGGTATTGCTCTTGAGTCCTTCAGGGACTGCGATATGATCCATGTTGAAATTTTTTATAGCTGCGAAATTTGGGTTGTGTTATTATTGGTTCATCAGTTGGTTTCTTTTCTCTGTTTTTGCTTCGCTGTTTTAAAGGGGCTGTTTTTTTTTTATTATTATATTTCTCATCAGACGTGAAGCTTGACACTTCTGTCTTTCTGTGAACGTTTCTGGGGTTTCTCTTGACATGCTATCTCAATTGTTGCGGGGTCTGTAAATATTTATTTATCTGCTTTTTCATATGTTTCAGAATATCCAATTTTTGTATCAGATTTTGTTTTCATATTTTATGTTACTTATTGTTACTGGTTTTGGAGTTTGTGTGCCTTATTTCTGTTTAATTCCTTCTGTCGGCCATTCTAGGTTTGTTGCTGGTAATCTCTGATATCGATCTATTTGGTTTACATGGTCTCTATTTAAAATTGATTTGTTTAGATTAATTATTAGTATTAATTCTTAATTTAATAAAATGGAAAGTCACTATAATTTAATGGTAAGATTATTACTAAGATTAGGCATCTAGTTAATGGAGCTATTCAGCCTTCAAGAGATATTTCCCGTTCATCAGAGGAAGTGTTTCCATTAGTTAAGAGGAGGTGTCCCCACTTAATCAAAGAGGCAAGTCTCCTGTTAAGCTTGCTATTAGTGGGTAATCTTTCACTAAGTTTGCAATAATTCATAGTATGTGCCTCGTGCTATAATCAAAAGTGGGGGCATCCTGGAAAGAGGAGGGAACTACATAGTTGAACATGTTGTTTTGAGGATATTGTTTTACAAATTGAATTGAACCTCTTCTCTCTTTCTGCTGACGTGTCTCGAACTCCATTGATCTTATCAGCTAGCAGCTGGGTTGAGGCTTTGGTCTTGACGTTTTCAAACACTATTTACTGAGAAGTAGTGGTTAGGAAACAGAGATACTAGAATATCATGCACCCTGGTGACGATTTCTGTTTTCTACTTGGGAATTCGTTTCAGCTTTTTGTCTTTACTAGCAGATATCTTATTGGATTCAATCATTGATGGTAGATGCTTATTAGTATGTATATGGTCGCTGCCCTTTGGAACTTTAGTATCTGTAGGACCAGAAGTGCAGCAGCATGTCTCAGTCTTAAAGGTGAAGCCTACGAAAGAATGCTTCGTTTGTGAATGGAAGCCTGTAGGATGTTATGTCCGATTTCTCAGTCTACCTAGACCTATGGATCAATTACTGGGGTAAAGATGGGGTGTTTATTGTCAAGGAAGAATGGAAGGCTTTTAGAATCATGAATTCATAATTTTAGATGGAAGATCTTTTTCAATTGCAAATTTTGTTGGGTACACTGGGATGAAGATGAAATTGTGGTTTGTCATCCTTCTCAAAACTCTAAGGACCGTTGACAATATGCTTTGTGAACCAGTGCGTAGAGTGCCTCTAATTATGCTCGCTGGTAGAAAATAAGAGATGTCGAATGAAGTCGGGTGTCCAAACTCTGTCATCTCTTGCTTTTGACATTTCAAAATCAAAAGCAATCTTGTCTGTTGGATTTATCCTTCTGTTGTTGATTGGTTTGCTGATTTCATTTTCTGAGATGTTGCATTCAAGTTGAGTCTGCGTGCTTATTCATGCTTTTTGCATACATGGCCTGAATGTGAAATATTTCTTTTAGCATGGACAGGTAGCAAAGACGAAACATTTTTTGATTCAAAGCCCTGGTTAGACTCGGATGGTGAAGATGATTTCCATAGTGTCAATGGAGGTAAGGATTTCTTGCTATTGTTTCTTCTTCTGAATCTTTTCTGTCAGATTATTTACCTGCCTAACTTCAAAGGTTATAGTAATGTAATTGTGTGCTGACTGTGAGTTGAGGTAAAACTGTGCCCAGCTAAAAATTTTGCTGAGGGAATACTCAGAAGGAAACACGAATTTGAACTGGAAAGATATTCATGATTATCATAATCTGTCTCATTGTAATACAAGTACATGAAGAATGTAGAGCCACGTTGAACTACAATTAATTTTAACTTCTTTGATGATAACTCTTCCTACACTCAGATGTGGTATCTCTTTGCCTGTTTTTTGTAATGCAGAGTTTACCCCATCTCAGGGCAGCACTCCGGTTCACCACTCTTTTGGGAACTCCGGTGTAAAGAAAACCCCTTCTGAGCATAGAAATCCCGGTTCACTGCCAGAAACATCTCCAACAGAAAGGAAGAAGAAACTTGTGGAGCTTTTTCAAGACAAAGATGAGGCTGGGGATGAGAAAAAAACCTCCGAGACCCAGAACATTGGTGATGAAACGGAAGTTAAAACAACTATGCAGGACTTGCTTCCAAAATCTGCACAAAGTACTCCATACATCCCAGGGACCAACTCTTTGTGTAGCAGTGAAAGAAGCATGAATGAGGATCCTCTGTCCATCAGAGAGAAGTCAGGTAAGTCTGTGCAGTGCTGCCTTCCGAGCTTGGCGTCATGTCGTAGCTTTAGTGAGAGGAGGAGGAAGATGAGTCCTGCAATAGCAGCTAATGGAAAACCTTGACTACGATCATATACTGCAAAAGTGGCTGAATTGGCATGATGTGAATGTGATTATGTACATCTCAACATTTTCCTGTAAAGAAGCCTTGTAATATTAATTTTGAGAGCATTCAAAACTTCTGACTGAAGTGATGCTCTGTCAAAATGCTACGAGATTTTCTTGTGATAATATATCTTCCAGAGCCCAATTTAGCCTTATTTGAACTGGCTGTATCTTGTGATGTAGTATTTATTTGATTCGATTTATTTTTACCTTGATAGAATCATCCACTATTAGCTACAATCACCAGTCCTTTAAAATGGCATGTAGTTTGTGGATTCACGAGACTTTTCGGTTCATAGGATTGGGCTATTGGGTATTGGCTCCATCCCATTATCAACTATTGGGTATTGGGTATTCGCCAAGGAGTAAACAAAATTTTACCCTAGTTTTTGGATTGCAGGTGAGGTTGACATTTTTTTAAAAATTTTTGCATAAAAAAAAACTGAATTGGATCTGCGATGCTCATAAAGCCGACATGACGACAAGGGTTCACAAACTATAAAGATTTCTATTAAAGCTGTAATTTGACGTGCGTTAGAAAGGTGATTTTACAATGTAAACTCAATCTCATGTATACTGGGAACCAAAGTCAACATATTTTCAGACACAAGATAAAGTTTAAACCTGAATACGCAAATTGGACAGAGAAAGCTTGAATCTTGAAAACTGAACTTTGAATTGCATGAAAAAGAGGAAATAATGAAGGGAAGAGAAAGAGAAGAAATAAAGGAAGAGAGAAGGATGGATGGGCAGGGACATGGACAGGTCACTCAGAAGTGTACAACACCAACAGAATAAAAAGCAGATCGCAGAGCTACGTATTCATTCATTCATGAATGTGAAAGCCACGTAAATTCAAAGATACCTTGCTCCACTACTCTTTCATTTTCAAAGTTGACAAATGGTGCTGCACCTCCTCCACAAAGTAAGGATGCCTTTGTTTTGTTCACACCCTTATTTTAAAAAAATAGATACTATTCTTTTTTAATTTAAAAAAATAGATACTCACAGCTTAAACTACAGGCAAGATTGAATTTATGGCCTCCTACCTATAGAAAATATCTCATACTACTCGATTATAAAATTATTATTATTTGTATTATTACATTGAGTTTGCATTTTGCATAGACATAGCTATGTTATCTGACTATCTGTGATTTGTGCGCGTATGTACGTACGTGTGTGTGTATTTTAACGAGTGGTTTATACCCGCGCGTTGCGCGAGAAGCAGTATCGTCAGCATTACACTAAACCAAACAACTTCATGAAGGCAACAATTGATGTGATCAACCTATCAAAAGATTGGAAGGCAACATACCCATCCTTTCAATGAAAAGAAGGTCACACACACAACACCATATCAGTACAGGGTTGAAACCCTGGACCTCTGCCTCATTGGGAAGGTGATGTTGTTACTAATATAACCTATACTTCCTCACTAAGTACAAGTGAGACCTTATATTTAAAACTGGGGAGAATATTTTTTTTATATATTTAATATTATATATAAATAAAAATACATAAATATATGGGTTTTCATATGCATTTGTGCTTCTATATATTTGAGGGAGAGTGTGGTTTAAAAATTATGATTACGTGCAAGATACATCTTTTATCCTTGCACTCGTGTGACCATATCTCTGTGGTCTCTTTATCTTATTTCTACATACGCCATATCAAAGCATTCCACCGCTTGTGTGAAGCTCAGGATCCATACCGACCATATTATAAGATTTTGGAAATTTAAATAACAAAAGAAAGTTCATCCCCTTGAAAGATATATAAATAGATTAGCATGAAATGGGAACAATTTGTTCTTAAATACAGTTATGGTGTGTTTGACAGAATGACAGTGGTTTTTAAGGGGTCAGATCTCAAAAGGCTCCATAGACATGAACCCTACTCAAACATGCCATGGCAGAAGCAAACTGATGCAGTATTATTTTAAGTGAAAAGAAAAATAAAGCTTCTTTATGCTTTTAGGCCTGCATTTTTTATTTCTTTAATTTTAAAGATCCTCTTCAGACATAAAGGGAGGGGGGGGGGGGGAGATAAATTCTCCATTTAAAGAAGACGTGGGATTGAAATAAATAACTTACAGTATTCAGAATGACAGTCTCTGTTTTTAAGGAAAGCAGCAGCGAGGTTTTGACTCCAACGTAACTGTAAAAAGTAATTAATTCTGACACTAACAAAATTTTTTTTTTTTAAAAGTAATAGTATTCATACTTTTCTGTGAGAAAATGATTATCATTTTAAATGAATTATAATTATTTTATTCATTTGAATGATAACGATTTTTGAAGAAAACTGAAAAAAATATGCGGCGGACTGTTCTCTTTTTCCCCCTTAATCAAGAAAAAGATTAGTCATTTCTCCCATGATTTCTTATAAAGTAAATTAATCTTTAACTATGCAAAAATACATTAACGAATATTATTCAACACATTGCCATAACCACAACAGGATGTTGCCCTTATCACTCTTATGCCACATTTAAATGTCAGATTGTGCTGAAATAAATAATAATTATCAAAGATTAATGACAATGACTCAATATTTATTTATTTTTTTTTAAAAAAATCTTAATCTTTGTATGGAACAAAAATTTCTTAATCTTAATCTGATCACTTTATCTGTTTTGTCATCACAAGAAATTCCTTTGCCAAGTAAAAACAACGCGTAACAGATATACTTATCAGGCCTTCTTTTTTACACAAGAGGAACAATTCTAGTTCAAAACACAATGTTATAATTAGATCAGGACATTTCCATAAAGGTCGCACTTAAATAAATGTTGGTTATTATATATATGTGGATAATGCATATTTCCTGCCTTTTTTTCTAACACAAAGATTTCTTAATCCGAATCCTGATTTATTGTTTATCTTGTATAGATCTCTAAGAATCGTCTAAAGTCCCACCAGATGTGAAATGGAGCTTTGGAGTTGAGGCGAGAAAAGTTGGAAAGAAATACAAAAGTATTTATATATAGAAATCCTTTTCATTCTCTTGAGTGAGAAATGTTATGACGAAATAAAATAATAATAATGATTATTATTAGTATTTGAAAATGAAAACAGGTTGCCACTTTCTTACAAGATAAGGCAAAGGCCCCACCACAGGTAATGAGAGAACCTTCCACTTTAGGGCCCATGAATCTCTCTCCCTTAGCCACTTCAAAAATTAAACGAAGGCGTTTTCCCATTCTGTATATTCCCTTTATTGTTATTTTTTTGGTTTGTTTGTTTCATATAACTTCTCTTATCTCCTATATAAATAAAGGAATCATCCTCCTGAGTTGCTCAGATCATCCATCATCCTCCAAACTCCATGCCTCTTGTGGGTTTCGCTGCGCTGTCCCTTTGTTTGTTCTTGGTGATAGAATCCCAGGCCCATGCAGCGTCACCTTCAAGAACTCCCTCTTTTGCCACAAGACACGTTCCTGTTTCTTCTTCTTCTTCATCTTCATCATCAATTGGTATATGTGCATCTTCCGTAATCATCCATGGCTACAAATGCCACGAGCTTCATGTAACGCTCCTCTAAACCTATAAACTCACCTAACCTTTCACTCCCAATGATCTGGAAACTTGAATATCACACTCATCGATATATATGTGTGTGTGTGTGTGTATGTCTATGTATATGTCTTTATGTCTTTTACAGGTTACAACAAAAGATGGGTATATTCTTAGCCTGCAAAGGATTCCACAAGGTAGAGCTGAGGTTGGAGGCAGCGGTGCTCAGAAGAAGCCACCTGTGATTATACAACACGGAGTCTTAGTGGTAAGTGGTACCCTACAATGTTTTTGATATAACTATATATATTCCAACATGTTAGTATATAATACAACAATAATAACAACAATAAACCCTATTAAAAAATCACATTCAATAATTTTATTAACTATTATATTCAATTTTCTTCTATTTATTTTTAAGATAATTTCATATTATTCGATTTATCCTTTTTTATATGTTGGCGTGTCTTCTTTGTATATATTTAAATTATTTCAAACATTTTATACTATTTTTTTTCAAGAAACGTGACACTAATTCTTCCTATTGCTAAGTAGGAAACGGATGTGTTCCTGGGCATTGCCTAGAGAACATGATTGTATATTATACTAATAGTAATTAATATCGGTGCCAATTTTTCAGTTTCAAAGATGATAATCACATTAATTCCTGGACATTGCCTAGAGAATAAGTAATTGTATCTTACTAAGCTTAGACGATGAAGTGAAAACCCACCCAGGAATAATATATGCTATAAATGTATATATATGTAGTTCGATCGGTGTGAACATGATTTCGGACCTGATAAGGTGACAAAAAAGGTGCTCAGTTCCGCGTCTGCCACATTATGCCTCTGAGAGTGCTTTCTGTCCCTTTTCAAGTCAAAGAGATCATGACCCAAAATTGGAACTCGCAGTTACATAGTCAAAGAAAATTCAAAACTGATGATATCTGAGTAAAAACCTCATGTATATAATTTACTTTTTTTTTTATTAATGATCCCTAACTATGTCATGCATGTATCAATTTGATTGCTTGAGAATGAAGAATACTTTATTAAGACGGTGACGTTATAACTAAGCAACCTACAATGTGTTGGTAACAGCCCCAATAATGAGCAAACGGCTCGTAGAGACGTTATGCGTACAAGATACAACGTTATGATTATAGGAATATCGGATTATGCAGTCCATACATTATTTCTTCAGAATTAATAGGCACTTTTCTCGGACACACTGTCATACCCAGGCATATTGGGATAGCCCTTATATTCTCTGTAATCAGAATAGAGATATCCATTAAACATGATGTTTTGAGTTTTTTTAAATGAATCAAAACCCACTTTCGGTGATACCAAATAGTTTCTACCAAGAAAAAGCATGGAGATATCAATCACACAAACACACACACACACACATATATGTCTATAATCGCCCTGAAATAAACAGCGCATCTTACAATAATCTTACTTATTCATGTCTCTTCAAACACATTTTCTTCTGTTTTCCTTTTCTGACACGTATTAAACCCATAAACTAGTCTACTGTGAAGTTCCCGAGATCATAAATGTTTTATATGGTCCCCCACGTATGACACCTCTAAGTCTAAGTCTGAATCTGAACGTAAAGATTAAAGAGTGAGCTGTGCTGCAAAAAAGTTGACAGGACCGCAAATTCATGTACCGTTCCAGCATGAGCATTTTCTCCTTTTGGGGTTCCAAGTTTTAAGAACTTCCACTCACTTGTCTTCACCGTTTACGTGGTGAAGCAAACAGCACTGTTAGTGTCTTCCACACTCAGAATATGGGCGGGCAAGCTTGTCTGTTCTTCTTTCTTTAACCTAAAAAAACTATGCTTCATATACACGCACACGTAGATATATATATTTTTCTTTTGGCCTAAGGCTTCATGCATGTGCATATATAATTATTAATGCTACATGATTTGTTAGTTTGCTCATTGCTGACATTTATACGACGTCGTGGGAGCAGGATGGGATAACGTGGCTTCTGAACTCTCCAGAACAAAGTCTGCCCTTGATTCTTGCTGATAATGGCTTCGACGTCTGGATCGCTAATACAAGAGGAACCAGATTTAGCCGTAGACACACCTATCTGGACCCATCCAACCCCGTTCGTTCATACTTTTCTCCGCTTCTTCATTCTTTTTTACATTATCTTAATCTGCTGAATTGAAACTGAAAGATTTGCATAATATTGCTGGCAGGCATTTTGGGATTGGTCGTGGGATGAACTGGTTACCTATGATCTACCAGCTGTTTTTGACTACGTGGTCACCCAAACAGGGCAGAAGATTAATTACGTGGGCCATTCTCTGGTACACTAACACCATCACATGATTTATTCCTTTAATTAAAATCATGAAAGATCTGACATGTTTCTTTAAAAAAAAAAAAATAGAAAGAAGCAAGTTTGAGTGAAACATGTTTGGCAGGGCACTTTGATAGCTTTGGCCTCTTTCTCAGAAGGAAGCTTGGTGGAGCAGGTTCAAGCTGCAGCCTTGTTAAGCCCCATTGCCTATTTAAGCCACATGAACACTGCCCTTGGAGTTATTGCTGCCAAAGCCTTTGTTGGCGAGGTACACAACCTAACCAATAACCAAATCTATTATTAGAACCTTCAAGCCATTTATGCTAGTTCATGCTAATATTTTTGCTTTGTCCAACAGATTACAACCCTGTTTGGTCTGGCAGAATTTAATCCCGTAGGGTAAGAACTTAGAACATACAGGCGATTAAGCTCAAAAGTATAAATAAACATTATGATTGTGTATAATTAGACGTTTTTTCTCCAAATCCTTTGACTAGGTTACCAGTAGCTGCTTTTATGAGGGCTCTCTGCGATTACCCTGGGGTAGACTGTTATGACTTGTTGACTGCACTAACTGGTACAAGTCATTGCCCATTACTTGATGACTCGTTTCAACTAGGGAGTTTCGATTACTGAACTGTCTTCTTCTTCAGGTAAAAACTGCTGTCTTAATGCTTCAACAGTGGATCTATTCTTGAAGAACGAACCCCAGTCCACATCCACAAAGAACATGGTGCACTTGGCTCAGAGTAATTAAGTCTATTTTGCCCTACATGTAAAGATTCTGATTCAAAGCCTGTTTCTTTATTAATTACTGATATAAAGTGATGAACTTTTTTTGCAGCTGTTAGACGTGGGGTTCTGGAAAAGTTCAACTACGTGAGACCAGACTATAACGTAATGCATTATGGAGAATTAATGCCTCCAATTTACAACCTTTCCAACATCCCTCGTGACCTTCCTCTGTTCCTTAGCTATGGAGGCCAAGATGCTCTCTCCGATGTTCTTGATGTTGGAAGCTTACTTGACTGCCTTAAACTCCACGATGTGGATAAGCTCAGTGTTCAGTTCGTAAAAAACTATGGACATGCTGACTTCATTATGGGGGTCAATGCCAAGGACATCGTCTACAGTTCTGTTCTTGCCTTTTTCAGGCGTCAAATTCCGGTCTGATAATGGAAACCACAGCTTCAACTTGGCCCAACTGTAGTCAGGAAATTGTAGAATGAGAATGGTTATGTGCAAGCCTATAACTGGGATGAACCCAAGTTAATTATCTAGTGAAGTTTAACTGATGGCTTATCAACAACACTATGATCACTGGTAGTGAAAATGTTATCCAACTTATAATACTGTTCCAGAACCTACGGGCAGAACGAACTGGCCTTGCCTTGGCTATCTTAAGAGAGCAAAGAAATGGAAATTTCACATTCTAACATGAAAGCAAGTGGTTCCAACAGCTCTTAATGATGACTTCATAACCCAAACTTTAAGCCAAATTTGATAACAAGCAATAAAGAGAGAAGCTGGTAAGGAGTAATTCATAATCTCCAAAAGGTGGAGGTTTAAATCTTATTTTCGATATAAGAATTTTAGCAATGGATAATTTATAACTTTTTGTAAACACCTTTTAAATTTAGAGTCATATTCTAATCTTACTGAGTCCGGATCCAATTCACATAAAATTTCTTATTAACAAGAGAAAGAGAGATAGAGATAAAATTTCTTTTTCATTTTGGGTGAAAATTCCATATTATTCCAACTTCCAAAAAGAATAACTTGCATTTGAGAACTCAAAATAATAGCTGTGTCTAATTTATATAAAGTTTCATGCATTATTTTTTTTCACATATTTTTATTCTAATGTTATTTTTATATAATGATATGATCAAAATATAAACAATATAAATTTTTTATTTTAAATCAAATGTAATTATTTTATTTTGTTAACTGTTTGATTTAATTTTCATGCCTTAATAATTTTGTATATTTAAGATATCGGACTTATTTTGATAGACTTTTGAAAAATGCTTATAGAAAAAAAAATGATTTTTAGCCAATTTTTAGAAAATAATTTCTGAAAAATAACTTATAGAAAAAAGTGGTTATGAATAAATGAGTATTTGAATTGTTATTACTAAAAAATTTTTTATAATTGATAAATTATCGGGTATAGGTTGTAAAAAAATCAATGTCAATCATTTTTACCCACCAGCGCATACTGTTTATCTACTTCTAGCGATCTCAGATCTAGTGACCCCAACTCTTTATCTATTTTCACCTTCACCGTTCAAGAGTTAATTATATGTCAATGTGATTTCCTTCTCAATAGATCAATATTTGTGTTTTATGTTGGATGAAGGAAGGAAATGCTTAATAAAGAGATAACGGTTTATTTCTCAATGAGCTTACGTGAAAATGATGTAGAAGCTACATGATGATGACGGTGCCACAGAAATGGATGGATGATGAGAAATGAGAAGGACAGTGAAGGTGAAAAATGGCGTTGAATAGAATATAATAGAGAAAGGAGATAATATAAAAAAAATTAGATAATTTATAAATTTATTTACTGTTTTAAAAATTATTTTTATTAGTTTATTCAATATAATTATAACTATTTGTTTTAAAAAAATTTAAACTAAAATTAAAATTTGTTTTAAAACTAAATTTTATGGCAAACCAAACAACCACGTCAACCAAAAATGGAATAAAGGTTTTGGCGGAAAATAAAAAATAAAATTAAAAGAGGAATAGAGGCATATTCTGTGTGTGACTCAACTCACGTGACAAAATGCCGCAGCATCGACACTTCCAAGTCTTAATTTGCTCCACAGAAAAGGTGTGACTGACTAGACGGAGTACACAGCGATGCCGGAGGAGACCACGTCGATCGACTATGTCATGGAGGCTGCCTCTGGGCCCCACTTCTCGGGCCTCCGCCTTGACGGTCTCCTCTCGTCTCCGCCTTCTTCTTCTGCTTCTTCACCTGCTCATCGATTTGCTGCCGCTGCCCCTCCTGCTTTGGATTCAACCCTACCCTCTGATTCTACTCCCACACGGCCCTTCGTTATCGGTAATTTTCTCTTCAATTCCAACTGTCAGCTATCCTTTCCTATCTTGGAAACAGGTTGATCACCTTTTTTGTTGGAGTGATTGTGCTTTTTAAATATGCTTGAATCTTACGCTTTCATTTTCTTAACTCCTCTCCTTGTTCATTGAGTTGGTGGCTCCACTGTTTCCATTCCATCTTTACGATTTGGGTTGATTGAATGTGTAGGTGTTTCGGGAGGTACAGCTTCAGGGAAGACCACTGTATGTGACATGATAATCCAACAGCTTCACGATCACCGCGTTGTGCTAGTCAATCAGGTTTTCTATCTTTCCTTTCTTTTTCTGGCTGCTTTGATTAGCTGTCCAGTTAAGATACTTTACTGTAGGATTCGTTTTATCGTGGTCTGACGCCTGAAGAATCGGAACGTGCACACGAGTACAATTTTGATCACCCTGGTAATTCATACGCGCATTCTATATCATCGAGATCCTTTGAACTATTCAGACCTATCTCTTCTGTTACTCTATGCGACTTCATGTGTTCATAAAGATAACTTTTAGTAATCTAATTTTACTGTTATATTATACTTTTATTGCCCCTTGCCTCGAGCATTTGTTAAATCTTTTAATTGTATTTCGGTTTTCCTTGTAGATGCTTTTGACACTGAGCAACTATTAGAATGCCTGCAAGAGCTCATAAGCGGCCACTCAGTTCAAGTCCCAATTTATGACTTTAAGAAGCACCAGCGCTCTTCAGAGAGTTTTCGGCAGGTATCACCTCATATCATGTTAATTGTATTTGGAATTAGGAATCTTAGTTTTATAACTACAATGTTATTTTCCCTTTGAAACTTACACTTCATCACTTGACAAAGTTTCTTTGCTTTCTTTGCATTTATTTTTGGCGTCAATAATTTTACTATTAGTGATCTGTATGCCCTCCCATTTTTATGATCCACCTTGATTTGAGACACATTTATGTTCTAGCTTTATTAATGCAGTAGTTTGGATGGCAAAAAAAGTTGTAGCTGGGAACACATTGTTGTGCTGCTGTTTCCTAGTTAGTGTTACACATCATGCACACTTCGGGGAGAAATTTTGTTAGATCTGTGAATCACGAATTACAATCTTAACACTAAATATTGCACCTGATGAATTCTCTTGTCATGTCAAATGTATCATTTTTTTTTATGCCAATAACTGTTAATTACTGTTTCTAATGGATTTTGATAGAGTACTTGATGGATGTGCTCAGGTCAATGCTTCTGATGTCATTATTTTGGAGGGAATTCTTGTGTTCCATGACCAACTTGTTCGCGACTTGATGAACATGAAAATCTTTGTAGACACAGGTCTGATCCATTTGTATCATATGTGTGAAAGTGTCGTCTGTCAATACAGGCCAAAATTAATTATATAATTATGCAATCGTTTGTCATAAGATTATTTCCCCCTTGCCATTTTTTGCATTTCATTGCTGTCTGTGCCTCAAGTTATTTTTACTAGGTTCTGATTGTGTAGTTTTTAGGCAGAATAATTGAAAAAATACATGACTAATTTGTGTCAAGGTTATATGCTGTGTTGAGCCATGGAATGCCAAGAGGGCTTTATTAGTTTGTTTGATAAAACTTTAAATTGCCAGTATACTTTTTTGATTGGACAGAATAGCATGATAGATACTTATGCTTGAATTGCTTCAACAGTGATATTCATAGAAAATCTGGATGGTTAAAAGCACAGAATACTTCTTGCTGTCATCTGAGTGTATTTGTAAAGATACCCTATAAACTTCTATAATGATCAAGCTTTTTTGGGGCACCCACTTTATTTCAGTACGCCTATTAGTGTCTTGTCCAAGATTTCTAGAAGGATTAAACTCATGGGCATGCTTTTTATAGCCGAACAATCCTACCTTACCTGCCTTCTTTGTCCTTCTATTCTTGCCTTTGTTGAGTACTTAGATTAGCTGCTGGCAATTACTTGAGGAAAACTATGCAAAAGAATGCTAGCGTTTTCATTATTTATTTTAGTGATGGAAGCCCTCCCTCTATATATCTAATGTTATATTTGGGTTTATTAATTAATTGCTTGTAGATGCCGATGTGAGGCTCGCTCGTAGAATTCGACGTGATACAGTGGAGAGGGGTAGGGATATAAATTCCGTTCTTGAACAGGTACACATGGCAAATTAATTAACTGAGGGTTATTAGCAATTATGCAAATGATGGCATATGTTTCTAATAAATTTTTATGTTTTTGAGAAATTTTAATAGGGCAATGAAAGTTTTTCTGGTAAAAAATGGTTCCTGATTAAATGTGATCAATCATATTGTGTATTTGTGCCTAATTATATTGTTGAATGTGGCAGTATGCAAAGTTTGTCAAGCCTGCCTTTGATGATTTTGTTCTTCCTTCAAAGAAATATGCTGATGTGATCATCCCCCGAGGAGGTGATAATCATGTTGCCATTGATCTGATTGTCCAGCATATCCATACAAAACTTGGTCAACATGATCTATGCAAAATATATCCGAATGTGTATGTTATTCAGTCAACATTCCAGGTATTTATGCTTGAGACATTCTTAGACCTATTTTATATTAATTTTATATTCTCTTCATGAATTCCAAGTGGATGGTAAATTTGGGTTACGATTCTTTACTTTGTGGGTCATGGAAGTCACATGTTATTACTGGATGAAACATTATAACTTTAAAGTAATATCTTCGATAAGTTCTGGAGAAAGGGTGTTGGATGAGATTTGGGTTGGAGGTTGTTTTAGCCGTTCTTCACTGGTTATGCTTAAACATTTCAGATAAGGGGGATGCACACATTGATTCGCGATAAAGACATATCAAAGCATGACTTTGTATTTTATTCAGACCGACTCATACGTCTGGTATTCAGTGCTTTCAACCTTTTTGCTAAACTTCTTCACTGTTTTTCATGTCTTTATCACTTAGAACACTGGACAATGACTACTGGTGGTACTGGTATCAGGTTGTTGAGCATGGCCTTGGCCATTTGCCGTTCACTGAAAAGCAAGTGCTCACTCCAACAGGTAATTGCTTGACTTTTGTTGTTTGTCTTGACTATAGGAGCATTTAGAATTGTGGCCTCCTTCTCTAGATTGCTGAGGCATATGCTTAATGAGTTCTCCTCCTTCCATTTAAATCATCTAATCCCTAAAAAAGTATGTGCAATCTGTAAATTTTGATTTCTGTTTTAATGGTACAGGATCTGTCTATACTGGTGTTGACTTCTGCAAAAAATTGTGTGGTGTTTCTATTGTCCGAAGGTGAGCTTTGAACCAGGTATTAATTTTGGCAGGCTCAGCCTCTAAATGATATAATACAAGAAACGCAACGTTTAAGTACATGCATTTAAATGCCTTCGGTTAGATTGACATTCTCAAATTCTCGTGTATTTTTATTATGCCTTGAACATTGAATCTTAATAGCAAATTAGGTGTCATACATTGCCATTATATATAGGCTATTCCCTTGAAGTCATTTCTTTTTTATTCCCCTTTTTTTTACATTATAGTGGTGAGAGCATGGAGAATGCTCTACGAGCATGTTGCAAAGGCATAAAAATTGGAAAGATTCTGATTCATAGAGATGGAGACAATGGACAGCAGGTAAATTTACTTCATTTTTGGATGTCCTTGAAGGTACATAAAAAAGTGGTCCTCTTTGAGGATTTTATATGGATAATATATGATTATAAACATTAACTATTAAAATTGTTTTTCCTTTTAGCAGCTCATATACGAGAAACTTCCCAAGGATATATCAGAACGGCATGTCTTGCTTCTTGACCCTGTCCTGGCTACTGGTGCTTTCTGCTAACCTTGAAAATTTAAATGGTTTCCTGTTCAATAGCTGGAAAAAAGTTAGACGACCCATTCCAAGTTATTTGCAAGAACATGCTAGCATGCGAATTATAGTATTGGGTTTATTTTTTGGGATGTAGAATTGCTATATGCGAATTATATGCTAGCTATATGCGAATTATAGTATTGATCATGATGTTAAGATGGGCTTTCTGAACATGTCTGGCTGTCGATCATTGACTTTTTAGGATGTGTAGTGGTTGCCTAAACCGTTTGCTTCCAAGCTAAATAAAAACTGACATCATTATTTCCGTTGTAGGTAACTCTGCAAACCAAGCAATTGAGCTACTCATACAGAAAGGAGTTCCAGAATCCCACATAATATTCCTGAATCTCATCTCTGTGAGTAACTTCTAATTCCTTCGTCGATGTGATCTGAGGTATTAAATTATTATATCACTGTTAAAAATAGATGGATCTTATGGGCTGGTTTTCAAATTCAGGCACCGGAGGGAATCCATTGTGTGTGTACGAGGTTTCCATCCTTGAAAATTGTCACATCCGAGATTGACGCTGCCTTGAACGAAGAGTTCCGTGTTATCCCAGGATTGGGCGAGTTTGGCGATCGCTACTTTGGAACTGACGATTGATCTTGCAGTTAGAGTCCACGTGGAGATCCATTAGTGGCAGCAGCTTACAGGAATTTTATCGAATATTAAAAAGATCCATCAGCGAACAGCATGGGTGTTGTTGAGCTGTAGATGTCGTCAATTGTATTAATGGAAACAAATTAGAATTATATACTTGTGTTTAATATATATTCTGGATGTTAATGCATGAATGGTTTCACTTGTCTGTGAAATTGCCTTGTTCGAATTCAGGATTTAGAGGTGAAAGCAAAACCCTTTCACCACCATCAAGCCATGAGTTCGATGGGCAATGGAGCTAGCTATAAGAAGCTTAGATTTCTTAAAGTGATTTTTCGTATTTTAGATATATTATTATATGATTACGGAAGAAGTGAATTGGCAATTTTCACGATCAATTCTCATGTTACGAAGCGTGTAACCTTGGGTGAAACTTCCTTGTCCAAGAAAAAAAAAAAAGCCTTGGGTGGAACTATGTTAAGACCCAGCGAAATACCCCTTGGCTGGATTGGGTAATAAAATGAGGCAAATTATAACAAGCAAATAATAATGAGCATATATTGGCGTATGTTTCTACCCATCCCCTCGAAGAAAAAGGTTAAGCATAGAACTTATCGATATGTACTAGGGGATTTTTTTTAAAAAAAGAAAACTTATCAACATGTTCGTTTGGGTGCTCATGATGGTTTAGATTTATTTTTTATTTATCTTTATTTTTTAAAAAAATATTTTAATAACGATAGAATCTAAAATAAAAATAATTCTTTAATTATTATTTTTTAAAAAAATTATTCTAAAAACGTCAATTGAAAAAAAATTAAATTTCCACATCCTAGATACGATGTATTTTAGGGTTTATGACATCACTTTGATAATCAATGAGCACCCAAACCAGTTCAGTCCCATCTTCGGCATTGAAGTTTCTGTAGCGTCCGTGAGGAGCGCTCAGTAAAGAAATCGAGAAAGACATAATAAACGAGTTAGCTAACTGCTCAATTGGACGATACATGGAAGCGTTTTTTAAGAAGTGCGAATCAGTAGCGAAAATTTAGAATGGAAGAAACGAAATAGATAAATGCTCTTATTTAAAAAAATTACAAAAATAGAGGATAAATTATGTGGCAATATCAAGAGGGGGAAAAAAGGACTCGATTGAATATAGGTATACACCGCCTTGTATCTCTGATCCATCCCTGTACTTTGATCCACGTAATACAAAACAGAGTGGGGAGTGAGGAACTCTGTCGGGAATGAAAATGGAGACTTGTTCTAAGAAACTGCTTGGCCGTTCAATTATTTGGGAAGGTTTATTTCCTTTCTTGTCTGCGCTCACATTTTCTTCAGGTGAGGAAAGACTGTAAGAATGTTGTGGGCTAATAGATCTTGCCTGGTCAAGATCCCAATTACAGGAGATACCTATAATTAGAGAGCAATATCAGGTTAGTCATTCATAACTATTTTGAATCATTCCTGAAATTTTTACCAGAAAATTACTGAAATTAACTCAACTCACCCCAGATGGTTGATAGTCGGGCAAAACAAGCATATGTCGAAGTGCTAGTTGTCTGAAGAGGACCATCGCTTTTGCCACCGATATGCTCTCCATAACTGTAAAAGGAGTCGTATTGGTGAAAGGATGTAGATCGACGAACAAGTCCATTTCATCCCTCGTCACTGCCACTTCCTCAATATTCACTTCTCTGTCTGCCAGGTCCACCCATGTAAATTTCTCTCTCACTTCCCATTCCTCTGTCCTCCTTCTTTCCTTATTGAACCATTTCTTCTTTAGCGCTAACACAAGGTGCGCTCTTAGGATCAGTCCATGAAGCTTGGCCGCTCCTCTGGAAACTTCCTCCGGTTCATCCACAACTGGGAAACCATTATGTGTAGTGTTTTTAAGAACTTCCACTATACGAGCCACTTTCTCTACTCCATTGAGGGTAATCACCAGTTGTTTTACATCAACAAGTTCACCCACTGTGAGATTTCTCATCCATGGCTCAGGATTTGCGTCCAAGAAGGGAAGCCCTTTCAAGTGCAGTATAATTTCATAGATGCTAGGGTTAAAACTGTCCCCAACTGTCTTGGCTATCAGGAGAACAATCATTGTAATGGGAAGTAGCAGAAGATTGTTGGTGAGTTCAAGGAAGATCACACAGACTGATACTGTCATTCTCATTGAACCAGCCATAAGAGAGGCTGCACCCAGAACAGCAAACAACCCCTGGTCAATTTTTGTGTGAGGTCCCATCAAGAGGCCAAGAAGACGGCCATAACCAGAACCCATGAGGATTATTGGCAGGAATAGCCCAGATGGAACAGCAATCCCAAAAGTAATGAGCCCTAATATGCAATAGAGTGCAAAGAAAATTAGGAGGGAAGATGGATGATACTCATGTGGAGTGTTCGTTGAGAATATGTTTCTAACAGCATCATCATTAGTGGTAAGCAATAAAGTAGCCAGTTCATTGTAGTGACCACTGGGGCAATTGAACTGTTTAAAATTTCCAGACCGTCCATTCGTGGGGCAGGCATTTTCTGGAAGCGACGGATCACAGGGGATGCATCTTGCAAAGAATGGAAGACAATATTGGCACACTGATGTGAAGAGTGAAACTGAGAGACTGAGTAGGAGCTTGTGCATTTTCCCCTTCCTGCCATTAATTAATGGTAGATCATCATTGTTGATTGTGAGTATAGAATGCTGTGAAGGTAAAAATGACGTCAGTTTAACTTACTAGGTTCTTATGATTGACGGGGCTTTGATTTGTTCATTATATGCTAGGCTTGAGCACTTATGTGTTCTTACATTACAGTGGGATTAGGATTGGATGTGACCAATAGGCCTAAGGGAAAGGGGTTATGACCCCTTAAATGAGGTCTTGGTTCAAGTCCAAGTGAATACGCAAAAAGACATCTTTAGGAGAACTATCTCATTTTGGGCCTGACAATACTCTAATAAAATCTTATATTGAAGAGAGAGAGAGAGAGATTGGATATGATTACTTACTGATTGATGATACTGTAGACTCTGAGGACCTTGTGAAGAAGATGGTTATAGAGGCTTCCCAATACCCCACCAATGATTCCGATGATAACAACAGGGATGATATCCATTACATGGTATCTCACTGTGACACTGCTGACATCAAACATGACCAACCCTCCTGTGCCAAAGAGGCCACATTTCCCAGAATTGCAGACTTCAATGAAGGCCCTGAGCACTACCGCCACCACGGCTGTGCTGAAAAAGGTTCTCCAGAGGAGAGCACTTCTCCACCAGGTTGCCACCTCCTCTAGAGAAAACAGAACTCCTCCAACAGGTGCCCTGAATGCTGCACAAACCCCTGAGGAAGCTCCACATGTGATGAGATCTCGCCGGTCTCGATCGTTGTTGAAATATCGAAGCCATCTCCATTTGATCCGGTGTTTCTCAGTGCCTCCTTGGCCAAGTAAGGAAGCTATGCAGGCTCCAATATGTACCAATGGTCCTTCTTTTCCTAAATCTAGCCCTGCAGCTACAGCTCCAATGCTTCCAATTATCTACACAAGCATATGTATGTCAGAAGACAGAAATCATTACAAAAACTGTGATCTGTAACTCTTACAAATCAGAAGACTCGTTAACTTGACTGGTCATATGTTTTTTTTATTTGTGACATCTTAATTAGGAAAATAGCACTTCCGTTTTAGGTTTGTTAAGACTATAATATTGATTCCTCATGATCATTCAGAATCATGTATATAAGACATTGCAAGTGCTCACGATTATAAAAAGAACAAGAAAACATCACTTTTGCACTTTTTCCTGATATTATATAGACTATTCTGAAATCAGTGCGCCACCACTAATATTTAATCCCGCAGATTTGCTCAATAGTTGGTCACTCATTGCCTTACACCTCTTTCATAAGGACAACAGAATGAAAATTAACAGAAAACAACACAATGGATTTGACAATATTTAGATGCCCACCATAATAAAAGCCAATAGAAACCTCGTTAGCCATGGGAAAGAAACTACTATATCTTTGCCTTTCCATTAACTGCTTAATTGGGAGTGAATCAGAATCAGAAATACGAGATAGTAACGTAAGACAGATGAAACAACAACTAACCTTGACAATCAATGGCTTGGCACCATACATGTCGGGAGTATCGACGCCATTAAGATAAGCTTTGATTTCAGGTATACCAGGTCCAGCTGCTGTGGGTGCAAAACACACACACAGAAGAGCAGCGACGAATGTTAATAAGAAATTCGTGCCGGTGAAATATAAGAAGCCCGCTAAATACCTGCATTATTGATCATATGATCAACAGTTACATGCTAGTTTTTTGGAAAATATTAGAATTCAATTCAGTTTTGTTCCGACCGGTCATTCTCGATGAATCTGACGACAGCGAGAATCTTGTAACCGGCAACGTTCTCTATTGCAAGGTTGATGAGGGTGGCCACAAGTCCTGTAAGAAGTCCGACAAGGAAAGCCAGCGACCATTTACAGAGTACGTACTGCAAAACTTGAACCCTCGATCTGCTCCTCCAATCATGCTTGAACAGATCATTCTCATTTATCCTGCATCGTCAAAGCAAGGCCACTTTCAATATGATAAACTTAAAACTACTTTATGTAGTAATATAAATGAAGTTCTTACTCGTAGTCCAAGCTTTCTATGTAGGAAACTTTGGCTCCGACGAGAGCAAGAGGATTGGTGGAAAGTGTTCGATTCCTCTTGAGCAGTGGCTCATTCAGGGGATTGCTTTCTGGATCTCTCTCTTCTCCTTCAGCTTCCCCTTCAGGGCCGGGATTCATTACTGTCTCTTCAATATTACTGGAGTTATCCCCCATTTTGGAACAACGAGAGCTTGGTGAAGCTCTGAAGTCGGCAATATATTAATTGGTTATGGATTGGAACAAAATGGAGGCCCCCCACCAATATTCATCAGCTATTTAAAAACGAAAGCAATGAAGGTAAGACTGGATCGTAGCTGTTATCCTGGAGCGTACTGTTTAACTTTTGTCTTACTGAACTAATGATTTGCAATAGAAAATTATACGGTTGTTTTATATAAACAATAATTATAGCCTTTCTCAACTTTACCACATCAAGAAATAAAACCATGAGATCAACATGCCGTATGTATAAAATTCATGGGCACCCATAAACTTTGGCGTTTTGGGTTATGAGAAGTGAGAACAAATACCATACCAAAATCACATGTTCATACGGCTAATTTGTCAACCTAACCATTTTTGTCTTTAATAATTAGGTTAGGTCACCTATTCCGAGTATTCACGAGATAATCGTGATATATGTATGGCTTCTTTTCAACTTTCGTCCTCTTAAATGATATGGTTAAAACAACGTGAAAGGTGTCTCTGTGTATTACTTCTTTTTCCTTTATTGATATAGTTAAGTGTATTTTCAAGCTACATTAGGTTTGAGCATGAACTTTTTTTTTTAAAATTTAGAGTATAAATAATTTTTATTTTTTGAAATAACTATATTTTTTAATATTTAAATTTATATTATTTTTCTTATAAGATAAAGCCACTTATTCCAAGTTAGAATTTGTTTGTATTATTTTACTGAGTTTTTTTATATAAAAAAACTTAAATAAATTTAGTATCGGTTCTCTATTAAGATCAAGATATAGTCTAAAGTTTAAATAGTATTTATAAAAGACTTATAAAATTATTTATTAAATTATCATTCTCGATAATAATAAAAATTAAAATCATATATTTATAAAATATAAATATATTTTTTATTATACGTGTCAAATATCGTTTACCTATTAGTTTACTAAGTTAGCGGAACAATATGAGGAATGATTGGGTTGGTGGTCATGTGGGAGATCTAAGCTTTTTCCATTGGTGGATTGAACTAAAATCTAATGAAAATGCCACGTGGGTTCGCAGGATAAAACGGCTATTGGGAACCTCCAAAGGGCAGCCTTATCTGTGGAACCAAAACCCATTTTTGGGGTTGCATGAGATGGACACCTCAGCTCAATCTAATTTCATGATAGACCATACATTTGCCTTCAGGACCAATCGTGTGTCACGTGGCAAACATGTGTTGGTCAGGATTTTTGAGTCTGACACCTCAGTCCCTGCTGGCACTTGGACCCTATGCCCCCAAGACATTGTAATAACTTAATTAGACTAATTTTTTAAATTAATAAAAGAAAGGAAAATAAGAAGAAGAAAGAAAGATTAGTACGTAGCTCCAAACCGTTTTGGCATAAGAAAGGGAAGAAATTGAAGAGGACAGTGGAGCCCCCCACACAGATAGGGATACCTACGCAAGCAAGAGTGGTCTGGTCGGTCCTTGTTTGGACGATGTCAAGTATTAGCATCACTTTTGAGAAATGTGCTCTGCAATGGCATTCACACACAATATTAATTTTGTCATTTTTCTCTGTCTCTCTCTCTTTTGTATAATAATGAAATATGACCTGTAAAAGTGATGCATACATACCTCTAAATTTATTTGTTACCTCAATATATTGCTTCCTCCAATTATTTTTATGTGAGACTGTAACTGAAATAATTTTGAATTAAAAATTAGTTAAATATAATAAATATATTAAAGGTATAAATTTTCTTTCTAGCCTTATTTATGGGGAAATAGTATAAACGAGATAATAAACAAATTAATTGAAACAAGATATATGTAAAAGAGAGAAGATGTGGTCAAGAGAGAGAGAGAAATTAATATAAGTAATTAAATATAAATAAAATAGGAAGTTTAAAAAAAAAGTGAGACAACCACTAAATATCTCTTATAAATAGAAATATATTATATCCAAAAAAATTATCCTATAAAAAAGGAAGGTATCATATGATTAACCGATGTTATGAATTATTGTCTAGCCAACATTACTATGACAAGTTTTTATCCTATCAAATCAGATAAGTATTATTGCAAAATATTTTAATGCAATAAAGATTAAAATTTACCCCCAAAAAAAAGTTTCTGGGGTTTTATGTGTGATTCATAAAATATAAATAGTATAATATATATTAATATATTAATTTGTGTATTTGACAATATGATATTTTTTTACCTATCCAATTTATCAGAATTTTATCTCAATTATATTTAAATCTGACTCGTATTATATATTTAAATATAATAGGTAAGTCTTTTAACGAAATTTTTTTATATATATTAAATTTTAAATTTTATTTAAATAATATTAAATTATTTATCATGTGGAAGTGATAATACGATGCTGCATAAATTGTAGGGAAGAAAGATAAAATACAAATGGTCGATCTGACCTTTCACTTTCAGAACAAAAATAGAAAAAAAAATTGGGGAAAACATGAAACATTAATTATTGTCCTCGTCATCGTCATATAAAATTATTGTTAGATCTGATTGTAGGATATGGGTCCTCCATTTAGCTTTTGTTCCTTTTTTTTTTTTCTTCTTCCCCTGTTCTCATTAATTTTGTCTCCTCATTAATTATCATATTAATAATATAATATACATATATTTCCTATCTTACCTACATTATTATTATATGCGTGTCTGTGATCCTACAACTTGGATCACCAGATGTTATGTTGGCTTTATCTATAATAACCTCTATGTAATATTTCACTAATAAGATTAAGTATAATAAAATATATTAGTCTTCTATATATAGTATATTAAAGTTTAAATTTTATATATAAAATATATTTATATTTAACATTTGTTAGTATTAAAAAAAAAATACATGTATACTTAGCAAAAAAAAAACGGCATTCTTTCAATGAATTCCCAAAACACCCTTTTCAGATATGTATCAAAAGGGTCAATATAGGTGGAATCCTGTGTTATTACGGTAGTTTTAGAATGTGTAATCTCGAGCAAATTAAGAAGAAAACATTCCGTTTTGTCCTTGATGTTAATCTTTCTACTTCTAGGATCTGTCTCAGTACATATGGGTGTTTTTTAATGGGAAGAACATGTCATCTCCGATAAAATAATAATACATCAACCAAAATATCTTCCTATTAACATCATTGCTTTCTACCAAATATCTGATTAACTTGTACCAAAAAAAAAATCTGATTAACTACCCACAACACAAATCTTGATACAATTAACTGATAAATATTTAAGTCTCTTAAATATTATGGTATGCATTTGAATTAAGTTATACATATAAAAAATATTTTATTAAAAGAATTAAAATCCAATTTAATGATCTTGAGATGATTAAGCTATAAATTATCAATTAGGGGATACTGCCTAGTTTTTTTTTTTAAAAAAATCTAATTAACTTCAATCACGAAGCACTATTCTCTGTTTAAATGATTTGTGGGAGTTCTAAATCATATTCACCACTTGCATTATCACATAAAAAAATGTCGCCCGTGGCATGATAAGTGCAATTTGAATAATCCCTAGTTAGGATATAATAATATGTAGTGGTCAAAAAGAAATTATTCTTATGGCATTCCACTTACCCGGGTGACAGTGCATTTTTGGTTAAATAATCAATCAATGATGTGCACATAAATTATGTTAATTAAATCCTTCTTCACGCTGGTTATTGATCATTCAGCCAATTCCAAGCAATATATCTTATTGAGCTTAATATATACTTCATTTGTCCCTTTTTTTTTATAAGAAACATTTAACAATTTGCACTTAGGAAAAGAATTAGTTGTTTTTATTAAATACGTCAATATTTTCTATAATCATTCTTTCTCAACAAAGTTTATTAAATCAGTGTAGTTCTATCTCTATTTATATAATTAAGGGTACTTAGGAAAAAAGTGATTATCAAATCTTCTAAATATTTGTAAAATATCTGATAAAAAAAGATCAAGAAAATCTTTTAAAAGGGCTTTTATTAAAAAAAAAAAAAAGATTGGAGGAAGTGTGTGTGTGCTTATACATATAAAAGGACAAGAGAGACGTGACGGCAAGGCATATTGACATTGATTTTGAAAAGTATATAGTTTGTAGAGATGTGGAGGAGGAGATCTCAATGGGAAGAAACATGAGAGTGCAAATACAAGTATTTGTCAAAAACATTGTCTACATTCTAAACATAATCATTTGAATCCAATCTGATTTATTTTATGGGATGTTCAAGCCCCAAGGTACTCATTCTAACCCAATCAAGCATACTTGCAGCCCAAGAGTGATATCAATTTCATAACATACATGTTATACAAATGACATATTCTTAAATATTTTAATGATTTTATAGTTATTTGATTATATATATATATATATATATATATATATATTCCTATTTCAGCTGTTTATAATCAATTTCAAGTCTTAAAAGTTTGATCTAACAAAGAGATGAATAATTAGCAACATAAGGAAGTATTGAATATTTCATCATAACCATTGAAAGGAACATTTGCAAATTAGCTATAGTGATATAGTGTGGATAAAATTTAGTTAAATACCTAAATCTAATATATCTAGTAGAGCTACCTTAATTGAATATGACAATGTTTGAATTTAATCCAGTTAAATAACCATATAAAAAAAAACTAAATCTAATAGTCATATAGTTGGCTAAACTTTTGATCATTTAGCTATTTACAATAAATTATATATTCGAAAGTGATTAATTTATGGTCACCCTAACAATGATTTTAAGAATAATTAATGTAAGAAACAAAGATGCAAAATAAAGGATATGGAGACTAAAACACGACAGCCTTATAATATGAATATCATGAATTATTACAGATCCTCAATCCGTGGAGAGGATTTCGTAGCTGATAGGAAAACTTATTTTTCAATAGAAAATCATCATTTTCATTTCTTAAGCAAATACCACATGTATGCTGTACCAACTGCTAACACTTACGCACATAAAACAACAAAGCATAACTCATTAATTTCCATAATCTTCACAAAATCCAAAGGAGAGAACATGGGGAACATGCATGCATCCATGATGATCGATCCTCCAGAAGGAGAAGAACTAGTTTCTTCCCTCAGCACTTATATTTAATAATATTACTGTGATGAATGTTTATCATGCTGAGGTGGAAAGTAGTCCAGGTATAGAAAACAAACAATAATAAGGTAGTATCATGATATCATCCATCAAAACACTTATTTAAATATATAATTGCCTGAATAGATTTAACTACTTAAGATATCGTCTCTCTCTCCTTGGGATGACCAGCAGGATGATATGCTTTCAATTACCTCCTGAATTACTCTAATCAGATAAATATCCTTTTCACAACCATCAAGATTTAAACATTCAAATGGTTATTAAATCATCTCATGCATTATGAGATAAGAACACCTAATAAACAAATCAACTATTGCATATATGAGTTGGAAGGTCCATGTGGGCAAGCACAAAGGAGGCGTTATGAGTTTCAAAGGACAAACATGAAACTGCACATTCATTCCAACAAAAATAATACTATTCATTAAGTCTTTCGTGGCATATGCCTTGCTTATTACTGACTACAAGCTATTCATGATCATGTTGCCCATTCCTAGACTATGAAGGGCTTAAGCTGACAGACACACTTAAAGTTCATTGGGCTTAGATCCAACCCAACTAGGCCCGTCCAATATAAAAACCGCATAAAGTTTCAGCTTCATCAACCTTGGCATTCCCTATTGTCTATGAGTTCAACTAGTAAAAAAGTGAGACATGCAAATAAAGCATATTCGATCTTTGGGAAGTATCACTTTGTTGTGGTTCCAATCGCAATACTTGGGGAGGCATCTTAGCTCCTGAGTGTCTAAGTTTATACCTGAGGGTAATATACAGCTCGCCCTGCCCGACATTGGTATCGCCTAAGAGAAAGGGAGACTTCGCCCTACCTGTAGATCATAGGTAAGTTCAACTCTTTTCTAAAAATTTTTGTAACAAAAAAAAAAAATCAACCTTGGTGTTGCCTAATCCTGAATTCCTGATTATTTAGCATATGTAACTCCAGCACAACCATGAACTCTTCCAAAACCAAAGGAGAAAATTCCTAACTTCGTACTGTCGAGTATTTTTATAACACATTAGTCAGTTTACTTTAGCCTTGATGTGTCTCAAATTTCAATAACTAAAATATATTGATGGAAAATGGCAATCACTTTTGCTTCAGCATGATAACCTCCTTACCAAGAGTGAAAAATATCATCGACCTTATACATGAAAGGAGCAGACAAAGCATTGCCCCAGTCTTTCTTGAAATGATTTTGCAGACTATCAATAGCAACTAACTTCTTTGCTGTAACAATTATGAAGTACAATATTCTCCAAAGATGAATCTTGTTTGCTTATCTCTAACTTCCATGACCTCCAAGAATGCATTTAAAATGAACAGGTCACCCATCTCAATAAGAATATATTTTAATTTTCCCCCAGAGAACCTATTTGTGATTTCCCCCTCTTTCCTAATAAGCTTATTTTAATTTTACCCAGCACATCCTACTTGTAATCTGTCCTCCTTTTCTTAAAAGCAATTTACAGGACTGTTCAATGATGCAACAAAGAGCAATTTCAAGTTGATGCCAGAATTCAAAAGTATCAAATGGGGAGAAAAGTTGATGCACAAATGGAAAAATTAAAATGCATTTTATCCCACAAAAACATAAATGGAATTATCCACTAACTCAGTCCGAGGAACAAATTTTCTACGTAGAACTTACACGCTGGAAAAACCTCTCCAAACCAAATTTGAAGGTGTTTACAGATGTACGAATAATGAGGTCAGTATGGAGTATCTTCTTCAGGCAGATCCCAGTTATCATGATCCTCTTCCTTCTTGGTTGTTATCGGGACTTCCGGCTTACTCTCTGTTGAAAATCTTGATGAACGTGGCCTGAAATCAATGTAAGGCAGACACAAGTTTTCAATTATAGTCTAAGATATATTAGTGAGGCAGCCAGTGAAGATTGGAGAAAAGGAGAACAACTGAGCAGTGAGCGCCTTCCACCCAAGCCTATCTCTGGTCATCTACTTTTGACAAAAATACTAATTATTATTAAATTTCAAAGAGAACATCTACCATACACAGTTCAGATTATCACATGACGAAGAATTTTCACAATAGCATCTAACAGTACTCTAGATTAGCCAATTGTTGTCAGTTGCAGCCACCAATAACTTATTATGATCTTATCTTCAACAATCCATTTAAGAATTAACCCCCTTTTCTATCGTGTATGCGACAACTGCTTTCCATTGCCAACACAAAGTAAAACCACTAAATAAAATCCTTACATCGCAATACATCGGATACCAGTTATCAACCTAGCAACCTGACTTCTTCTTTTTCTCCCTTTTTCATTCTCTTCTCTTAACCAGAAATCAATTATCCTCGCAACTTAACAGAAAGTAAGGAAGCTAAATGCGAAAACAAAAATGGAGAACCTTCTACGGTTGCGCTTGGCAGCCTCACGGGTCTTGCGCTTCTCCTCGGCTTGCTTACTCTCGAAGAACCTCCTGCGCTTGCATTCCTGAATGAGACCGGTCTTCATGACCTCTCTACGGAACCTGTTGAGGAGCCTCTCCTCGGGCTCGTTCTCCCCAACGATAACCTGCACATTGTAGGCTGATTTGAAGAAGAGAGTGTTGGAATAAGCCAGAGAGGGGCATATGACAGAGGATAACTCCGCCGATAAGCAAGAATTGTGCTTTCCGTCATCTTCAGCCACAAGCGGAGTGAAGCTGTCGGGCGACTTGTGGTGAGTCTGAGAGGAAAAGCTAGTAGAAGAGCAAGAGGAAGAAGAAGGGAGATTCAATTGGGAAGGAGGAGGCGTCTTGGGAGGTGGTGGTTTCGAGGGTAAGATAAACGAGAGAAAATTGCGGAAAGAGTATGAGGCTGCCATCGCTGCGTGCGTTGGGATCATGATGGGGCCGTGGGGGCCAAAATAGAGCACTCCTACTTAGATTTTTGTTTTTTTTGCTTCAGAACTGTTCGGGTCACTTTTTGCTTTTCGTTTTTTGTTTTAATTATGAATTAATTTATCAATATAGTTTAATTAAATAACTCCATATCATTTAAATAAAATTTTAAATTTAAATTTTAATATATATAAAAAAATTTTATTAAAAAATTTATCTATTATAACTAGGTATGTGATGTAGATTGAATTGAAAAATAATTGAGATAAAATTCTAATAAATCGGATGAATAACTAAAAAAAATTATGAATTAATTTTAGTAATTATTATTTGTCATGCAAATATAATGAAAATAAATTTATTAATATACATATTAAAGTAAAAAAATCATATTTTTCAAAATTGATTTTAAAATAATCTCTCAATAAACAAGGTAGGAAATATTTCTTTTATAAAGGATTAATATAAATTATTTTATTTTTTGATAAATAAATTTTTAGAAAGGATTAGACTCACTTACAATATAAGAGTAAGGCGAAATCTCTATTTCTCTTAAAGGATACAGTATTAAGCAGGATGAGTTATGTATTATTCTCAAATATAAATTTAGACACTTAGTATATATTCCCAAATCCTATAACTAAAATCACACTTTTTAAATGTTAAAAACAGTCTAAATAATTGCATGTGTAAGTTAAACTCACGATGGCTAGAAAAAATAAATTGTTTATGGTTAATGATAAGACTACCGTAAAATCACTGAAATTATGGGCCTAGAAGCAGTAAATGTCCAGATAATTGGGCTGTTTCAGCAATTCCCCAAGCCTCATTCAGCCCAAGTTTTAAAAGCCTTTAGTTCCATCCAACCGACATAAAGTTACCCATATTGTCAATTGACCAAGTTTAATTACTTTGGGCTCGTTTTGATTGGTTTGTGCAATCCTAAAAGCTAGTTTAAAGGGCCAAGGCCCAAAACACATATGAGTCAAATGACTTTTTTACTAAATCAAAGTTGGGCCTAAAGTCACATTTGAAATAAAAGTCCCTCTCATAAACATTAATCTAAAAAACGATTTTTTCAACTAATTGGAAGTGACTCTCTACAAAACTCAGGGAAGATCGCTTCCATGTGGTTTGTATCAATATACCAAATCTCCCCCGAATAAAAAAAGAAAAACTATAAAACATGCCCTTCTGGTCTCCATCGCTTCTTCTTGCTCCTAAGCCTCTCCTCTTTCACAGATCCTACAAGAAGAGCCACTGACTGAGTATTCTTACATGGAAACCAGACGACCTTTTTAGTCTCCCATGACATTTTAAGAAGACTTGTGTGCTTAGTATCTTACTACCCTTGTTTACTTCTAGTATTATAACTAAGTGTCCTCAATAGTTGAAACATATATATTGCATTGATGTTTTCAAACATGCTGCTTAAATAAAGTGCGTTTTTTAACATTATGGAAGAACAAGTGTGTTTGTTCCTTTTACCTTAAAAATTAGCATTTTATTTTAAAACGTAGTTTTCAACTTACTGAAAAATAAAATGTTAAATTAGAAAATGGATCTTCTAGAAGTTAACTTTTCACAAAGTTTGATTACTTGAACAAAGCGGCAAATCAAAATATTTTTTAAATTGTAAAAAAAAATATTTTTTAAATTCTCTCTGAGCCAATGCACTGTCCAATACCTATTGGTTAACATTTATAAATTAATTAAATGCATCAATAAATGGTATTAATATCCTTACTACCCCACTCGCCTTATAAAAGCACCACTTTGTTCTACATCTACTCAACCCCTATTGCTTGTTCATGTTCTTGGTGATGGTGGGTATAGGAAGACAAGCGCCAGATCGTGAGAAGCAGATCATACTGTTCTTGAATCTCAAGGTTCATTTCATCCATTTTATATCTGTCTCATGCATAGTTAGATTAGCAACATCATTGATTTATAGTTTTTGCTAACTAGTGACAGACCTAATCGATTCTTTATTTATTTGATTTCAATTCATCTCTTTTCTTTGTTACTCGATTAGAAATATATTCATTAATTTTGTATCTAATCAACTTATTTGGATCAGTTTTAAAAATTATGCTTTAGCAAAATCCCTAGAAAAAAGTGTTATCTGTTACGAATTGTTTAAGGGAGACTTGAGCGTCTTCTAATTCTTAAATATTAAAGATTGTTCTATCTATTTTCTATTTCTCTAATGCATTCGATAGATCAGTAAATTAAATTTATAGTTCTTATTGATTATTGATAGATCTAATCGATTCTATATTCATTTCATATTGATATACCTTTTTATTAGTAGATTAAGTACCGATTCATTATTTTTTGATCGATTTGGTTCCATTTCAAAAATTAAGTTATTGAGATATTTATCAAAAAAATGATTCTTCCATAAAAAATTGTGACCTTAAGAAATATTCGTATATCGAACGACTTATGGGAGGCTTAAATACCCTATGATCCTTAGATCTCATAGTTCATTCAATCCATATATCTAATAAATTCTTTATTCCTTTCATATTTATCTACCTTTTTATTAGTAGATCAAGTGCCAATTTATTATTTCTCAATCGATATAGTTTGAGGTCAAAAATTGCATTTGTGAGATACCCATTGAAAAATAGTGCCCTTTATCGAAAAATATGACCTTAAGAGATATCCATCAGATGACTCAAGGGAGGCTTGAATACCATTCAATCCTTACATCACACGGTTCATTCAATCCATAAATATAACTTATTATTTATTCTTTTTATATCGATCTACCTTTTCATTAGTTGATCAAAAATTGATTCATTATTTTTCAATTGATCTAGTTCGATTTAAAAAATTATGCTTTTAAGATATCAATTGAAAAATGTGCCTTTTATCGAAAAATGTGACATTAAGAGATATCAATTAGACAGCTCAATGGAGGCTTGAATACACCTTGATCCTTAGTTTTCATGGTTCATGCCATCCACATATCTAACAATTTCTTTATTCATTTCATATTGATCTACCTTTTTATTAGTAGATCAAGCATTGATTCGTGATTTTTGATCGATATGGTTTGATTTCAAAAATTACACTTTTAATATACCTATTGAAAAATATGCCCTCTATAAGAAAATTTGACTTTAAGAGAAACCTATCGAAGGACTCAGAGGAAGCTTGAATACCTTACAGTTATTTCTATCCATAGATATAATTGATTTTTTATTCCTTTCATATTAATATGTCTTTTTATTAGCTGATCCAGTATCGATTCACTGTTTTTTGATCAATATGGTTCAATTTTAAAAATTATGTTTTGAAGATGTCCATTGGAAAATCTGTTCTCAATCGAAAAACGTAACCTTAAGGGATATTTATGGGACGACTCGAGAAAACCTATCTTTGGATGGCACATTTCGTTCCATCTATTAGCAAAACCTATAAATCACTGCCGTCTAAATTTTAAATAAAAGAGACTGAACTGAATGTGGCAACTGGCAACTACAACTGCAAATGGCCAATCCACTTACATCCCTTTCTGCTTTATATGTATATTTATTTATATGTTGAGTAAGTGATTGAAATATAATGTTTCATAGTTACGATACAAAGGGGGGTTTCCATTATAATTTATAATCAAGCTAAGCAGCTTTAATTAAAAAAGCTTGTGCTTTCCACGGCAGATCTTCGTCAAGACCCCAAAGCATAAAACATTCGAAAACCTCCAGAATAATAATAATAATAAAAAAAACAAGATGTTTGTTATTTATTCCACTACAAAAGGACATCACCCTAGTGTGTTACTAACATTTCACCATGATTCAAATTCATATTCTTCTACATTAATTAATTGTCTGTTTGTTGTTTGATGGGTGTGTTTCTTCTGCTACACTGTTAAAAAGCAATTACACTATGCTAATATATGCAAATATATATTTATATTAATGTAATGAAAGGTATTTAATTGGGAAAAACCCAAAAAAAATTACTTACATTTTGAAATTATAAATCAGTTTGTTTATTATACTTTCTAAACTATTTATTATTCTTGTAAAATAAATAATAATATATTTTTGTAAGAAATCTTGATTTAGGATTTTGAAATTCTGGCGTAAATTTTTTGGGTTTTTCCCTATCTAATTTGGTGACTCCATTTCCCAAAGAAAAGAACAAATAATACAGTAGGATCTGGTGGTCCACTAATTGGGATATGGTATATTTTTTCTCTTGGAGATTAAATTCCTTCGTCTAAAAGTGTGAGTGTTAATTTAACAATGAAATAAATAGGGGAACCCCATTTTTTATTTTATTTAATTAAATGCTAGATGCCACTAAAAACTGAGGCTAGTGGTCCTTGACAAGGTATCTTTGAGATGCCAAAATTCGTCAGCAAGCACAGTTAATATTGTGGCCCTTCCTTATTCATCAAGTGCATTTCTCTTAGTCTGATTGGAGAATCCTTCACCTTTTAGATCCCCTGTGTCCCCCTTAAACAACCCATTCTCTTTAATTATCAAGTCTTGTGTTTTTTTTTTAATTTTAATTCATTAGTATACATGGATTTTATATCCTTCTTACTCTTACTATTTTCTTATTCTCTAAAATTCATATTCTATTCTAGTTCTGCCATCTTCTGTTCTCTACTTTTTATTGTTGTTCAGTATTCAAAATTCTTTAACACAATATTCTAGTTAAGGTTTGAATTCCGTTTCTGATTTTTCTCTTTGAAGGACACCATTAAATGTAATTTAATTAAGTTTTTCTCGTTTAGAGCACTGACTGGTGGTTTCCTTTGAGGATCAAATGGTTAAACTAAGGAAAGTGAAAGACAAATTAAAAGTGATTAGGTGGTGGTGGAGAAGTAATTAGCATTAGATAACACTACTTACTTGGTAAACGGGGCACTTAATTTTACATAAGTGGCATATTAAATTAAAATAAAAATTTGATTGATGCTGGAAACGAGGGAGTTAGTGAGCAACTAGTATAAATAAATGAAGAAGAGAAAGGCAAAGGAAAGGGAACGGAGCAGAACAGAGAGAGTTTCATCGCCCCCATTTGATTTCTTTCTTTTCTCACATCCAACTGCTGAAGCAACATGGGAAGCTCAGCCACTGGCAGAGCACAGTTCTCTAAACTGCAACCTTCTTTCTGCTTTTTTCTGAAATGGGTATATAAAATAATGCTTTCTTGTGTTGTTGTTGGTGTGGTTGATCATGATACTCTCTCTATTTTAATTCCCAAGGACAAACACCCAAATACTAAACTAAGCTCTTCATGTACTCTCTCTCTCTCTTCTCTGCTTCAATGGCTTCAGAGGGAGAGTGGAGCACCCTCGCCAGACGGCTCCTTTCTGTTTTAAGAGTTGATTGATGATTCTATAATCTGCTCTTTTATTTGCTGCTTTGCCTGACTTGGATTCTCCATTGGTTTTTGATTGATTTCTGGGTTCTGAGATTCTGGGAGAGATCATGTACTGAAGCTTCACTGCTCTCTTGTCTTCTGTTTCTTTCAAGAGTGTGCTCGATTGAGTTATTAATCTCTGAACAGTGATCAGCCCAGAATGTAAAGTTTGTTGCTCTTTTTCCTGGGTATGCTTGTGTGTGGAACCTTCTGTTTGGAATTATGGATAATTGAGATTCAGTTCCAGCCATCTAGATGGCCAAAAACTAGGTCTCCAGTAGGAGATAACGTTCTAAATTCTTTTGTTTCTGTCTTTTCTCAAGGTTAATATTTACAATTTTTATTTTTTGGAATTTGATTGATTATAGAACCCTTCAAACAGAAACCGATGCTTAATGTCTAATATTATCATGGGGAAATCAATTTCCGTGCTCCTCAACTTCTGCTGATTGTCTGGTTTTCATTTTCGTTTTAGTGTTGCAGTTTAGCACATCAGTCAAGTCAAATATTAAATGCATCGGAGTATTTTCATTCTAAAAGCGCAAATTAGTGATTGATGCTTATGCGTTCCCTTGACTTTTTTGCAGGTACATAACTAGAAGGTGAAAAGAAAGGTTTCTTTATCCAAAGAGAGAGAATCTTAGTACGCTAGAATAGCAGTACCTGTCCGAACTACTGAAGCTTTTGGTTGAGTTCCCATAATCTCCCATCACAGAGAAGAAGATGATAGTTCATGAACGCCCTCAGGATGTAGATTATGAAAATGTTCCGGGCCTTAGCGACGAGCTGGAAAACGTGGTCTTTGCAAGATTTCCAAGAGCAGAGTACTGGAAACTGTTGTTTCTGAACAAGAGATTCCTGAGTCTGATTAAGAGTGGTGAAATATACAAAATGAGGAAAAATATAGGATTCAAGGAGCCATCTGTCTTCATGCTAGCGAGTGGAGACACCAACTGGTCGGCATTTGACAGGGATTTCAAGTGCCGCATGAAGCTCCCTATGATTCCATCTGATTACAACTTTGAATATGGAGACAAGGAATCATTTTCTGCAGGTACCCATCTCTTAGTTTGTGGAAAAGAGATCGAAGGAGCTGTTGTTTGGCGATATGAATTAGCAGCAAACCGGTGGTTCAAGGGTCCTTCCATGATCACCCCAAGGTGTCTCTTTGCCTCTGCTTCCTGCGACAACTTGGCTTTCATTGCAGGCGGTCTTGAAACAGAGACTTGTAAGCTAGTCCTGAATTCTGCTGAGAAATACAATGCAGAGACCAAGACCTGGGAACGTCTCCCTAATATGATCCGAAAGAGGAAGCACTGTTCTGGTTGTTGCATGGACAACAAGTTCTACGTACTGGGAGGGCTCGACGAGAAACAGAGAGAGCTCAAGAGTGGAGAGTTCTATGACCAGGAGACAAAGAAATGGACTCTAATTCCAAAAATGCTGAAAGATATTCCTCTGTCGATTTCACAATCTCCACCTCTGATTGCTGTTGCCAGTAACGAGCTTTACTCTCTGGATGCTTGTTCCAATGAGCTTAAGGTGTACCTGAAGGAGTGCAACTCGTGGAAGAAACTGGGAACGGTTCCAGTTAGAGCTGATGTTCAGAAAGGATGGGGCGTGGCGTTCAAGTCTCTGGGTAATGAGCTGCTTGTGATTGGTGCAACGTGTGTGTCTGCTTCGGAGAGAGCTTTGACTATGTACACTTGCAGACCTGATCCAGCTATGGAGAAACTGCAATGGAAGAAGATCGAATGTGGCAGCGGCACCAAGCTTAACCCCTTTATTCGTAATTGTGCTGTGATGCTAGCTTGAAGTTTGAAATGTTGAGTAATAAGCAGAGTCATTCACCAACAGGTTCATCATGAGTCGTCTTTTTACATCCAGAGCTTCAGAGTGAGGTGTCACTTTCTCAAACTATCTTGACGAGAAAGAGTCCGTGTTTAAGGATGTTTTCTTTTCTTTGTTTTTTTCCCCTTTTGGGTGAAATCCAGAGCTTCAGAGTGAGGTGTCACTTTCTCAAACTATCTTGACGAGAAAGAATCCGTGTTTAAGGATGTTTTCTTTTCTTTGTTTTTTTCCCCTTTTGGGTGAAAACTTGAAATGTTTAGGATGCTTTATGTGGTATCCTTTTCCTTTCATATTCGACTCTGCAGGATAATGAAACTGACATAGTATCCATTGTTGGAATTTGGAAAAGAGAACCAGTAGACGGTCTTAGTTTGCTATCATTATCTCTTTTATTTTAGAGGTTCCATTCCCGAATTTGAAGATTATGATTAAAATATTGAAGTCATGGGCAATGCCAGACGTGAATGTCTGGTCTGAATAATTCTGTGCTTCGAATTATTCAGACTGAAATTATGTAGAAGTAGCATCGCTTTCGGCCAGTTGACCATTATAGCTAGTCACAGGACTCCATATAGCGACGCGCGTTCATGGTATTTTGATGTAAGAACCATGACTCTGCGAATTTTAAACTTTGTTAATGGTAACTAACTAGTTATTCGGTTAAAACAAAAATGGTAACTAGTTATATATATAAAGACTGGCATCATTGCACAAAGATGTTACTCCTCCTCCTTTATTATAACCTCCAACAGGTTTTTTGAGTATAAACGCTTTATTTAAACTATTTATATTTTTTCATTTAGAATCTGACTAAATATGAAACTTTCAAACTTATTAACTTTCTTTAACTAGGGAGTCTTATTTAAGATAATTTTAAAAATTTTACAAAAAAAATCAACATATTCAAACTTATTCCTATATATAAATTACACTCTGAGATATGACTAGTCATATATAAGTTACATTTTCTTTTTGTCAAAAATTTAATATACTCTTCCCATTTTTACCCCATTAAATAAATTATTGTTTTTAACTAATTTAACCAATATATCCTTATATGTAAAATTATTAACAGATCCTTAAAATTTTGGAGGGGGTAATTCTTTGTCGGATCTTATTAGGGTTCCAACAATGATCCACCTTGCCCCAACTTTAATGGTGAAAGGGTTGAACATGCAGAAAATTAATGCTCAGCACTCAGCACGATACAGAGAAGAAAGCAGTAATCTATCCAGAAACCGGATCCTTGAAATTGATATATCGCGTGCGAAAGATAACAAGGTAACAAAATTGGACCATAGAGACATGTCAATGTAAAATTGTGGATGACAGTTGTTTGGATAACAAGCCAAAATGAGCTGATAAAAATTAAAGGAAACAAAAAACGCAATCATTCTGAAGCTACGGATCTCAAGAACGAGCGCCGGAGTGCACAAGTCTACGAGCTCTTGGTTCTGGGAGCCAGCTGGGTCTCGGGCTGCGTCACGGATAAATCCATAATCAGTTAAATATATCAAACTCAGCTATACCCGAAAAAACAGCCATAATATAACTTGATGTACACATACACAACTCTACAACCAAATGAAAGGAAACACCCAAAAGTTAAGACCTCGGAAAACTACCAAATCGCATACTGAGCAATAATCAGAGATCAACAACAATTTCATTAGTGAATTATCAATTAAAACAATTCAACCACTGAGTAAAAATGAGATGCATCAGCTCAGCTACACATACACGCCACGCATAATCAAGGTAGCTATTAAGTGACGCGTGTCATGTGCAATGGCATGTGGCCAAAAAGCAGACAAAAGTAGCTAAACCATGAGCACCTCTGTCAGTGTTTCCGTTCAGAAGGCCAAGTGTCAATTCAGAAACATGAGTTTCAATCATTTAGATGGCTTTCACATCATCTATGCGCCGAAATCAACCTCATGTAATCTGATCTAATTCTGATTTAAAATACAACTTCAAAGGAAATAAGTGAATACCTCCTTTTTGACTGGCTCCTCCTTTTCAGACAAAATCAGTTCAATGTGGCAGGGTGATGACATGTATGCTGCACAAAGAATGGAAGAACATACCATACAGTTAAACTTCTAAGCTAACTCCCACACTCTCACCCTATACTTTTTGCCCTTAAATAGAAAAGAAAAGAAAGAAAACTCACGGTTAATTCTCCCATGAGCACGGTAGGTACGGCGCCTCTGCTTCTGAGCTTGATTAACCTGAATGTGGGAAACGTATAATGCATCTACATCAAGACCTTTCACCTGCACGTTGGATCAGGTATTCAGTAACAGTTATACAGTTATGAAGGGAAAATATTTCAATATGCATATGCATATATTCACATCGTTAAATATTCTGTATGCCAACATCAACCAAGGAATATGGCTTACTTCGGCATTACTTTCAGCATTTTTCAACAGATCAAGGACAAACTTCGCGGATTTGGCGGGCCAGCGCCCTTGGCCATTTGAATGACGGTTTTTGGCTTGAGCCGTGCGGCCAACTCCACCACAATAACGTCGAAAGGGAATCGCTTGTTTGTGAGCAATAACATCTTCCAGATACCTTTTAGCCTTTCCCAAGGGCAACTTCCTGATTGCGAAGGCTGTCTCTCTTGTGTTCTACACATACAGCCAAAATTCACATCCACACATTTTTCATTGAAGTTGCAAATGCGGACAAATAATCCCTCCAGTTAAAACAGGATGACCAAATAACAGTTTTACTCTATCAGCTTTATTCTGCCTACAGTTTGCTAACAATATAGCAGATGACTTGACTACATGTCAGAAATACGTCTACCATATAACATGACTGGTGCATTGTGATAATGAATCGACATTTTCCATTAGTAAAAAAAAAATTTCATCATTTACTGTGATCATATATTCTCTAATGAAAGGAGAGGTTTATGCTGCAATAATGCATTCTAGAGACCTATTCGGATCACAACTACCCTACTGCGGCGCCACATGTATCAGCTTTCAAAATTGGAATAAAATCAGATGGGGATCATGAAAAATGTTCCAAAGCAGGAATGAAGAGCATATGAAGCTAGGACGAATCAGACATTATTAATGATATAAAAGATAAAGAATTAAGTTGTTAAATGCATTAACTTAGTGTGTCCATGCATGACATTATCTCGTTTGAATCGGACCATACCTTAAAATGAACTCTGAGATCTGAACCTCGGGCTTTGCACGCTGTGTCAATGTCATGACGAGATCAAAATCAACAATTGCTCCATATTATGTTAATTTCAAGTGCAATTCCGGATCATCAAATCCGGGCGTGCAACATAAAAAAAGTGCGCCCCTTTCGTTATCCGTATAATAACCACACAGTAATGGCCAAAGAAAATCAAACAAGAATAACAATAAAAGTCCTCAAAGAAAAAATTGAAAACACTTACACTTGGTGGGATTGTCAGGCTCTCTCGAGTATTTCACCTGCAACAAAAAAAAAATGAATCAAAAGAATGAAAAATGCAGCCAAGTCTAAAAAAGGAAAGTGAAGAAAGTGGGATTAGGGTGTAAGATGAAGTACCATTTTCGCGGCTGGGCAGAGAGCTTGAGGTTTTGTTCCCGATCAGTTGATAGGTTCTTTGGAGGCATAAGGGGTTTGACAGGAACGCACCGCTCAGTCGTGCCCGGGCTAACGGACTAGGGTTTAAGTGTTGCTGGGCGGAGTCTAACTAGATTGGGCTTTTCTCATTTCTCGCCCCACCAATTTCCAATATGAATTCGGCCCAAATTAACATTGTTTTATGATTTATACTTTTATAGCTTAAATTATATTTTTATTTAATATTTATATAATGACAATATAAAGTCATTATATTTGAAAATTTTTAAATATATATATTAAAAATGAAAGAAATCTTGATCAAATGGTGTCTTGCTTGCTTTAATATAATTTTTGTTATTCTTTTGGGGAAGAAATGGGCCCCAACGGCCAATGCTTTAATTTTTTTTTAAGGCAAATGTGCAATTTTACCATCTCCGTTAAATGTAACAAACTGCCGTTACCTATTTTTTTTCTTTGTGGGTCCCATATTAACCACACTTCTCTTATACCGTCAATCCACGTTCACTGCTAGAAAATTGTGTCACTATAGAGAGAGAAGGAGAGGGTGAAGTTATTGTGTTGTGCTTCTTGGTGGAAGAATGGAAGTGCTAAGATGGAATTTTAAGCTGGTACGTGTCATTTTTCTACTGGCTAGAGCATAGATGAGTTGGCACATTAAGGACACTGGGATACTTAGATGGGACCTACAAAAAAAAATGGTAACGTAATGGAGTTGGTAAAATTGTACTATTTTATAAACTTTGTGGAGATTTGTACATTTATCAAAACTTAATAATACCATATGCCCCTAATATATAATTTTATTGTTAAAATTACACGTTTATTCCTTTTTAAAAATCTTTTAAGTTCTATTTTTTCCAACCCCCATTCTTTCACTCTATTCAAATTTAAAATTATAAACTTAATTAGCTTAATCCCATTTCCTTAAAAAAAATAAAACAATATATGATGAACAAGAAAATTAATACCATCAATTATTTAATTTATATTATTCACTTTATTTTTATATAGCATATCAATATAATCTTCGCAATTTTCAATTGCAGTTGATATGCTAACACCGATCGATGATCGGACCCGAGACACCGGCACTTAAAAAGTAAAAACTTGAACAAGCAGGAAGAATGGTTAAAAAACACTGAAAAAATCGTACATGGAAACGACGCCGTCAAGAGAAACCTTGGAATTGAACACTGACCAACTTTAATCTACACAATTCCGTCATTTCCTAACCCTAGGCACCTCCACCATCGACCTCCCGGAAGGCCCACTCTGTTTCCGAGCTCGAACCCTCGGCCATTGCCTTGCCCTTTCTTTCGTCAGTTGTCGTTCATTGGAGCTTTCTGTTCATTCTATCGCATCTGGAACCCTCAATTTTATAGAGCAACGGAAGCTCCTAACTATTGGGGTTTCCTCTACCTGGGTAGTGCCCCCAAGGGTTGGCTCGCACACATAGACTGACTGTAGAAGTCAGTCTTTGGATCTTCTATGGCCACATCGCCGAGACGTTTGTCGACGACTTTCTGAAAAGGTACAGTCCTAATTGATTCAGATTTAGTCATTTTGGATCTTTGGCCTGCAAATGCCAATTTCGTCATTGTGGAGGTTATACCCTAGGTGCTTGAATCTGTTGCGTATGCCTTTCTTTGCCCGTTAATATCCATAGGTAAAGTTACAATCTTTTAAAGTGGTCCTGGAGCTTTTTGGCACTGGTTGTCTAGTTTATTAGAGTAAGGTAGCGATGTCTGTGAACAATAATAACCCGCCTAAGAGCCTTGGGGCCTCTTCATCATCATTTGGCAATGCGGGAATAGGATCCTCTTCTATTCCTGGAAACCCTGTGTTTTCACAGGCGCAGGCACAAGCACAGCTTGCGGCTGGTTTTCAAGGTCAGTTTCCGCTGTCTCAAGCTCATGTTAATGCTATTGCCCAAGCCCAGTCAAAGTCTCAAGCTCACGTGCACGCTCAACTCCAGGCTCACTTGCAAGCTCAAGGTTTGTCTCTTAATCCGAGCCAGTCAGGTGCATTTGGGAATTTAGGGGTGTCACATCCCTCCTTTTCAACACCTGGCAATTCTAGTGCAAAGCGCCTCCCTCTAAAACCCCCAATTCGCCCGATTGGATTTTCCCCAACTAACAGTGCGTCACCCTTAAGACCCATGGAACTTACGCCTGCTGCTCGAAGGAAGAAGCAGAAACTCCCTGAGAAGCAGCTTCAAGATAAAGTGGCCGCAATTCTGCCAGAGTCTGCTCTTTATACCCAGCTTCTTGAGTTTGAATCTCGGGTTGATGCTTCACTTTCTCGGAAAAAGGTTGACATCCAAGAAGCCCTCAAAACCCCACCTTGTATTCAGAAAACTCTTCGCATCTATGTATTTAACACTTTTGCTAATCAAGTACGTACAATTCCCAAGAAGCCCAATGCTGAGCCTCCTACATGGACTCTTAAGATTGTAGGGAGAATATTGGAAGATGGTGTAGATCCTGATCAGCCAGGAGTAGTTCAGAGGTCTAACCCCAATTATCCAAAATTTTCATCTTTCTTTAAAAGAGTAACCATTTCTTTGGATCAGAGGCTCTATCCTGATAGTCATATTATTATGTGGGAGAATGCTAGGTCCCCTGCTCCTCATGAGGGTTTTGAAGTGAAGAGAAAAGGGGACAAGGAATTTACTGTGAATATACGGTTGGAAATGAATTATATACCTGAAAAGCTTAAGCTTTCTCCAGCATTGGTAGAAGTTCTTGGTATTGAGGTTGATACCCGCCCGAGAATTGTTGCTGCAATCTGGCATTATGTGAAGGCCAGGAAACTACAGAATCCAAATGACCCTTCTTTCTTTTTCTGTGACCCTGCTCTTCAGAAAGTATTTGGGGAAGAAAAGATGAAGTTTACCATGGTTTCACAGAAGATATCACAGCATTTATTCTCGCCACAGCCCATACTTTTGGAGCACAGGATCAAGCTTTCAGGAAATAGTCCTGCAGGAAGTGCTTGTTATGATGTGATGGTTGATGTCCCTTTCCCTATTCAGAGGGAGTTGTCTGCATTATTGGCCAATGTGGAGAAGAACAAAGAGATTGAAGCCTGTGATGAATCAATATGTGCCATCATAAGAAAAATCCATGAGCACCGTAAGAGACGAGCATTCTTTCTGGGGTTTAGCCAATCTCCTGTGGAGTTCATAAATGCCTTGATTGAATCTCAAAGCAGGGATCTAAAACTTGTGGCTGGGGAACCCAGTCGCAATGCAGAAAAAGAGCGTCGATCGGATTTCTTCAACCAACCATGGTAAGCTTATCAACTTTCTCCTGTATAACTTTAGTCCTTTATGGCTTTAATTTTATTATGTTTCTTACTTCTGATTACACTTTACACTGCATGCCCTTTCCATTGGTTGCCTTATGTTGGGATGGTCAACTGTATAACTGGAACAGTGGAACTGTGTGTCATGTATAAACATCCAACACCATTTTTATTATTGTTTTTTTTTCCAACTCATGACTTTTTTTAACCTCAATTCCAACTCCAAGACTTGAAATGAATGATGATATATTTTTTGTTCTTGGGCAATGTTAAATTAGGCTTCGCTGTCTAATTATCGTAAAAAATTGTTAACTTCAAATTTTGTTTGAATTTGTAATACGTTGACGCTCGGTAGTTGAATGATGTATTTGCATGGCAACTTGAACAGGGTTGAAGATGCTGTTATTCGCTATTTGAATCGGAAACCAGCTGCAGGAAGTGAAGCTCCAGGTAGCACATGACAGCATGCGTAGGTCCATGAACGTGGTTGTCTGTATCAATTCCCCCTTTTGTGGGGTAGCCGGTGTACCTTTTCTGTATCCATGTTTACGACGAAGAATGCTGCTCCACTATAATACAAAACATGTTTTGTAATTTATTTGGGCACTAATATAAGTCGACAGCCTTGTGGTGCTGATAATTGTTTATTAGGCGACAAGTAGTACAACACTCACATTTCACTGCTTTGTGCCGCACGATGATGTTCGTTGATGGGTAACTTCACGCTGGACTCTACAACTATATTTGTAAGGTGCTGTATAAGAAGGATCCATGGGTTGTATAGTATCTTGGATTTTGTAATTGACCGCTTTGTTAAGCGGAGGCCCAAAAAAAACAAACATTACACGCCATGTGTCTGCTAATGATGTGACGAAATTGATGTTTCCACTTTCCATGGCCATCTACCGCCAAAATATTAGTTATTAATTGGGCATTTCCAAATCAATTAGAGTACGTTATTTTCAACGGAAAAAATTGCTTTAGAAGTTAAATTGGTTTGGACTTACCAAAGAGCAGTTTGTTAAACTCATCAACAAGTCAGAGTCAGAGATTACCAAGGTTGCGGATGGACTAAGTTGCTAATAGAAAAGAAGATATTATAGTTTTATTACCAAAAATATTAAAAAGGAGATTGAAGTTCTTGTGATCCTGAAGATCATTGCATGAATAATCAAACGTTGGACTCGCTGAAACAATATTCTGACCGATAGTTCATAAAATAAAAGATTAAGCGGCCATCCTCTACTGGAAGTAAGCTGGGAAACACGCGAACAACTTGCCTCGTATAAATTTTTTACACTCGTAAGAATACTTTTATTCTTCTATGCTACAAAGAAGCATTAAGCCCATCCCTTAGTTGACCAACTACCATTGGCTCTTCTTAATATCCTGAAACTTAATTCAAAATAGAATACAATTTAGCCCATTTTGAGTCATCACTATCCACCAGTTTCCTTCTCCCTCCTGCAAATCAAAACATTGAGGCCACCGGCCATGTGTGCCGTCAGAAGTGGCACGAATAAAGGCTTCTTTGGTCTAATCTGCCGGAATCTGAATCTCCGGAGAATCGAAACCACCACATACTTCATCTGTATAAAAGCCATTTCCTTCCCAAGACACACTCTGGGACCAGCCTGAAAAACAGGAAACTTGAAGGGAGACACCTTTGTCATTGTTCTCTTGACGCTGTCCCTCTCAACGAACCACCGGTCCGGTCTAAACTCGAACCGGTCCTTCCCCCACAATGCCTCCATCCTCCCCATCCCATAAGGGAAATACGTGACTCTATCTCCTGCCTTCACCACAGTACCATCAGGCAACAAATCATCAACTATGGCATGCTTAGAATCCCAGGGCACTGGTGGGTACAACCTCATTGACTCACACAAACAGGCCTTTAAAAACTTTAATTTCTTCATTGTTTCATACTCTAATAATGTCTCTCCTACGTTGACTTGTGTCTCTTTCATAATCTGCTCCTCAACTTCTGGATGCTGAGACAATAACCAGAAGAACCACGTCATAGCTGCCGACGTGGTGTCTCTCCCCGCCATCATGAAACTGATTAGCATATCTCTGATCATGTCCTCTTCGTAACCTCGACATATAAGGCGTGACAAGAGATCTTCACGGCCATCTTTCATTTTTCTCATCATCTTCTTCTTCCTCTCTTGAATCAGTCCAATCACATGGCTCCTGACTTTTCCCACTGCCTCTCTAAGCCTTCGCTCAGATCCAACCCCGACCCATCTCTTCACCTTCCATATCACGAACAAAGGAGCCGCTCCACGTCGCGCAGATATCTCTGAGGCCACGTCGAAAGCTCCGGCGATAGGGGAAACAGGCACAGAAGGATCCAGGCAACAAACATTAACCCCTAACGTGATTTTGCAAATCACATTGAAGGAGAATCTAGCTAGCAACTCCTGCAAGTCCACCACTTGTTGTTTTAGAAGCAAGGTCTCCATCACCGGAAGAAGGCTCTCACCCACCTCCTCCTCCAGCGTTTGGATCACAAATTCCCTCAGTGACCTTCCGGTGAACTCGTGGGTGGCTAGTTTACGTTGGGTCCGCCAAAGCTCGCCGTCCACGTTGAATATTCCGTGTCCGAGGAAGTCACCGAGGATGTCGGTGAAGGGCTTGCCTTTGGGGAAGTTAAGGAAGTTGGTTTTGAGGATGTACCCAACGTTTTGTGGGTTAGCAGTGATAATGGTCCTAGGTGCGCCTAAGCGGTGTACGTGGATGGTGTTGGTGGGAGAGTGAGAGAGGAGGTGAGTGTACCAATGGAGGAGACGGTTACGGTTGGCGTAAAAGGAGATGAGGCAACCGATGAGAGGGTAGGTTGGAGGGCCGCGGTGAGTTGGGCTGTTCCGGAATCCGATTCGCTGGAGTTGAAGCAGCGTTATGGAGAAAAGGATGAAGAAGAAGAGTGAGAGAATGAGCAGGAGAGCTTGGGGGAAATGAAGGAGCATGGTTATGATAATTAATTCTGATCGTGAATGGCGTTAGTCTGCTACATAGTAGCACGAAGATATATAGTAAGCTCGCTCTTCTGTTCAGCAATACATACATACATACATACATACATCCATACATGTGTGTGTGTGTGTGTGTGTGTGTGTGACTTGACTTTATGGAGTCTACCACCATATAAGGAAGCTATTAGGTGCTTGTTTTTGTTTATACTATATCATGCGCTTTTTTAATCTCACAACACACGTACCTCTTTTAAAATTCAAACTAAAGTTTTAGAAATTTAACAGGGTCTTTACTTTACTTTGCTAAGAAATTTAAGAGAAAGATAATTATCCTACAAATATTTTTTACATTATTAATTAATTTTATAACAAAAAAGGGGTAAACTCTCACGTTGGGCATTATTAATTAATTTTATAAAATTCAATTCGTGAATCTCAATCTTTAAGGAGATCATCATATCTCCTTACTAACTAAATGAAGTTAACCCTTTTGGACAATAGTACAAACCGAATTTAATTTGGTCTCTTATAAGAAGTCGTTCCTTGTTTAATTTTTCGTAGAAAACTTAAAATATACAAAAGGATATGTCCATGTAGAACTCGAAATCAAGTTGATAAAAGTCCATGCAAATGTATTATTGAAACGATATGCAAATACTAATAAAAGATTCTCATGAATTACTACAACTTGATATCTTGAAATGAAACAGTAGGTTTCTCGAAGACCACAACTTGGTATCGGTTTCTTTGAGATCAATTAAGATAGCATCAACCAACACTTGCCCAGTTCAAAGAACTCGGACAACTACTCAGCAGTTTTTGTTAATCATTAATAAAGCCGAATGAAAAAAATCAATAAATACCAGTCAAGTCACCGATCTGGCTGAAGCATTATATAAAAGCTACGAGTTGCCAACTTAAAGAGTGGCTTTTATATATAATTAAGGACTTTATTATTAAGGCAGTGACTGAATATCATTAAATGTGCTGTACAAAATGGCTTTGTCGTGAAGAATTTAATTATATTCATAGTTATTTTCGAACAGATATTAGTTTTTTTTTGGGGGGGGGGGGGCAACAAAACTAATTAAACTCACAAGTCTCAACTAGCTGGTCCATATCGTATAACTCTAACTCAAAAGAATTGAGTATGGTATGATGTTAACCGAGTAGGAAATACAAAAAAAAAATGACTTATTAATTAATCATGATGATAATGTCTCAGTTTTTTAAGTTTAGTTATTGAATATTGAGTAAAATATATTCATCTCCCTTCAATTATGTTTTAATTATACATAACTCCCATATATTTTAAAAACATACAATTTAATCTAATTTATTATAATACTGTTAGAAATATTTTCAAAAGATTCTAAAAATATAATTTTTAATTAAAATAAATTTTATTTACTATTTTACTCCTTCTAATAATCCCTAATTATATTTACCCATGAATGTCGAAAAAGAAAGAAAGAAAGCGCTTGGCTAACATTTATGTGCCTGTTTGGAAAATGCTAAACTTTAGTTTAAAACTAAAATTTGACTCAAAACCTAGATTTAGAAAATTTTTAAAACAAACAGCCATATTTGTTCAAATGGGCTTTTAGACTAAACTATGGTTTAAAACTAAGGTTTCAGATAAGCTGGTCATAGTAGCTTATGGAACAGTAAACCACTTATGAACTAACCAATTACTATATTGCCCCTATTTTTTCTTACACTATCTCTCATTTCTCCTACTTTTTCTTACACCCTCTCTCCTCTCTCCTATTTTCTCTCTCTTTTCTTTCTTACACTCTCTCTCCTCTCTTATCTCTCCTCATTTCATACTCATACCCCTTTTCATAATTTACCAATAACAAAAGTACTTTTAAAAATAACTATCCAAACACTCATTTATTTAAAATCACTTTTTTTTCATAATCTCTTCTTCAAAAGCCCTTTTCTATAAGCTGTTCAAAAGCCCTTTTTTTTCATAAGCCCGTTTTTAAAATCCTATCCAAACGGGCCCTATATATAATATATTAATTTCTCTCCTTAATTTTTTATTTTTTGGAAATAGTTATTTTCTTAATGTTTTTAGTCTAAGTTTAAGTAATTCGGTTACATAAACATAAAAATGTGATTGAAAATTTAATTCATTTTTTAATAAATATATACTTCACTAAATGTGTTTATAAATGTTTGTAGAAAAAATGTGTTTAGAAATTTTATATTATAAATTTAAATAGTTTTCACAATATCTCAAACTTACATTGTTTATAATACATGATGGATAAAAATATGTGTTTGTTATATATTTTTAGCTATTTAAAAAAATAAAATAAATAAATTTTAAAAATATTATGAAAAATTAAAATTATATTTCTTGATAAATTTAAAATTAATAAATTTTATAAAATATTAAAAATTTTAAAAATCCAGGTTTGGTTGTATAATTTTTTTGGGAATATAAAAGCTTAATTAATTATTATGATAAAAGGGACATTTTAATAAAAAAAAATTAAAAGTCAAATTTAGTGATTAACTAACCGTTTGGGTGGATAGAAATAGAATCTCATATATATATATATATATATATATATGTAAAAGAGAGAGGTTAATGTAGCATGTATTTAAATATTAAGGTCCATATAGGTTTTAAAAATGAAAAAAAGATTAGTGTAATTAATATAAAACTAGTTAGAATATTTTACTCTTACATATTATATTGCAGTCTCTTCGTCAAAATTTTTCAGTGGTTGGAAAAAGAATGGAGACAATTTAAGAGTACCTACCAACATGTCTCAATAATTGAATAACTTTCTATGATATTCCGATATTATATATATACATATATATATCCACGTGGTGTGGCATTTTCTTTTTTATATTCCATACAGTTCTTCTTCTACCGTACGTTGAAAAGCAGTCTAATATTTTATGTAGATAGTGGTTTTAATTTCTTTGGGTCCTTTGATAAATAAAAAAGAGTGAAAACAGTCACATGTCTATATTGATAACGATTTGAAATGATATCGACATCAGCTCTAATCTTTCTTGATTATTATCATTATTATTATTCAACTGCACTTGAAGTCCACAATAAAAAAAGGGATGATTACAATACATTGACGAATTTCAATCGCATGCAAGTTCATAAAATTTATAACAACAAATCACTAAGAATGTCTTTTAAACAATATTAAAAAGAAAGTACATAGAACCTGTTACAATAATTTTCCCATTGATCATGATATATTTAATTATATGGTGCTTCTCTTTGAGAAGTGTGTGAATAACACTTAAACTTATAAACCCCACTTTTCGTGTTAAAATTCTAAAACTTATAGTGAAATCTTATTATCACAGCCCAATGAGTGTAAAAGCAGTGAGGTGGACAGTTGCAGTTTTGAAGGTAAGCTTTTTAGCAAGAACAAAGGATAGCCTTTTGTTGAGCAAATATATCAGAAAATGTGATCAGTGCATGGGACCATTAGTAACTCATGAGTCGTTTGCTTGAAATTAAAGCATGACAGTGACAAAACCTCGCATTTAATGAATTCGTACAGCTCACAACAGAACAACATATAAACGATAATCGCATTGTTCGGAGCTATCATGGAAAGTTTCTTGAAATGGTAATTGGTGAATCTGCTATTCTCAGAAGTTGCTTGGGAAGCAGTGTCTACGGTTTCCCATGATGGAGTAAATGAGTAGGGCCTTCATATACATTTGTCACTATCTTGCTTTTTCTCCACTCTCGTTTATTTATCTTATCACAATATGAAACAGCCAGGCATGCATGCATGTTCTTCTTCTTGGACACTATCCGTCAGTCATGCTCCATTCATTTCTTTTGGATTTTTCCCTGCAAGTCTGTGAAACTTGTCTCATCATGCTGCACTTCTTCTTCTTGTCTCTTGCACTCTCTGACGACCCGTGAGTATGAATTTCTCATATATGTATTATTATATCCACTTGATTTTCAATGTAGACATATACTATGTCAGCGCTTGAAATAAAAAAAGAAGACCCTGAGGTGGAAGGATAATGTCCCTGCACATTCTTGTTCATTTTCATTCAAAAACAGAATGAAGTAATTTTCGCTGTTTGGTCTAAGTTATATGTTATATATCTACAGAGTTCCATGATCTCTGAGTTTTTTCCCTTCTGTTCAAAAAGAATGTGCCTGCATTTCCTTATGGAATCTAGAAGGACCATATCTACCAATTTTCTTTTCGTGTATGCCCACAAGGGATCGTACTGATGCAACTAATTTATGTCTAGAAGTATTGAATAAGAACGTTCTGAGATATAACTCCCAAAGTATACATTACCCAAGTTAATGTTTAATCTTATTCAGAGTCGCCTTGACTAAAAAATCTCTTCCCTTCACATGCCATCCAGGAGAAGAAACAGAAACAGTCAAATATGAAGTAGTGTTAGTTCATGGCAACACACAAAAGCCACGCAACTTCTACATGTTTGAGTGACCTGCTTGGACTTGAATTCGATGCCATGAAGTGTTTAATATCCCTCTCAAGTTCCAAATGTCTTCTACTTTTTCAGGTTGCACATTTGCAGCTGAATCTACCTGCAAAATGAGCCAAACGTAACAAAATCATATACTTGCAAATTAGGTCCTTGAGGAATCTGATCCTTAATATAAGAGCCAATAGAGAAGTTAGATTTTATTTTAAATATAAAATCTCAATCTATTTTATACTCTAAATTTATAATTTTTATTTAAATTATTCCGATTGATTGTACATATTAAAGAGTTTCTATCCAAAGGTAATTATAATATAAGATGAAATTTTAAGAAAATCAAACTATATTTATTACAAATAACTAACATAACTAATTTCTTTAATATATTTAATTTAATTATCTAGCTCTTATATTAAGGACTAAAAGTAGTAGAAATTATTAAGTGGAAAACTAGAGTCATGATAAATATTTGTTAGCAAGAAACAAATCAGCCATACCGCTTTTGCAATAATTTCAGTGCTATGAAGAATATCAACTGTGAGCTCAAACAGCACCCATGCCCATTTATCACTGTTAGCATCATCTGATATGGAGGGAATGCCACTTTTCTGAAACCTTGAAGCTTCCAGCCAAGTTCTTCCTCCATCAACAGATACATCTACTCTCTCAATGCCTCTGCCACCCCCAGACACTGCATATCCACTAATTTTTACCTACAACGTGGTATATGAGAATTAGAATTTAGCCAGTTACCAACACATTTAACATGCAAGATAATCTTGCTTGCTTTACTTGGTGAACCACAGCACAAACTTAACTGCCGTGGGGAAGGGGATTCCAAATCTATAGAAACTTGTTTTCTGAATTTTCTTTAGTTGACAACCAAAACACATACCAAATTTATAGGAAAACATGGTCAGAGATCTGAATGAGCATGTCGAGCGAAATAAGATCAATAGAACAATTAAAAAGCTGAAATAATAAATAACAGATACACATTCATGCATAGAATAGCAATAGCTCCTCAAACGAGAGGTTGCATAAACTAACCTTCCCAGGCTTTATTGTGCTCACATCTTCTAGAGAACAAATAACGCACTGTCATAGTGAATTACTGAGTATTAGTTACAAAATTTCAGCTTCAAATCTAAGGAAATTTTAGTGTCTGTTTCATTAGGGCCTACTTAGTCAAAACATAATAAATACTAGATAAATGACTGGTTTTTTAATTAATAAAAAAAGTCAGGTGACGTTGAAGAGAATAATTACCTGGACTGGAAAATCCATTTGGGGTCTTCTGGATGACCAGTTAATGTTTTCCCAGTTCACCGAGGGAGGGAACATTTTGTAGTCCTTTTGCATGAAGAAACCCTGCCACGTGACAATGTGAAGTCATAGAACATTATAAGAAGGAAATTTTAGTAAATACCAGAATCATTTTAAAGCACATATCATACCTGACTTTCTTCTGCAATGATATTGATAGAATCAAGCCATTTAACGGAGCGAGCTCCAATAACACCAGGAACAACCACACGTAATGGATACCCATGATCTCTATTGAGAGGCTAAAGCAAGCCAAAAGAATGTTAAAAAGGTAAGAAGAACAAGATGAAAAGATATTATGGAATGCTACACTACACTGACACTAAAAAATAAAAATAGAAAAGAAAAGTACGCAAAACATATGGTGGGGAAAAAAGAACCTTGTACACTTGTCAATTCATCATATTGACTACAAGTGATTTGTAAAGTTCAAGATAAAGAAAGAACTACGATAATAAGAAAAACATCTTTTAAATTCTGGAAGTGCAATCTTAGTAAAACAGTTTTAGTTATGCTAACTTAAGTTGGAACTGCGTGTAAGAAAAACACTTTTAGCTATGCTAACTTAAAGAGGTAATAACACGTTTTTTATCATAAACGTATGAAGACATGTTTTGAATAAATAGATTCCATTCATGGTTCAACCATGTAGCTAACCTGACACTGAGAAAATGAAATCAAAAGAAGAGAGAGACTCATATAATTCTGTTTCCGAAAAACATGCACCATATTGCTCTAGGCTTTTAATGACTTTAGAAATGGTATTCACAGTTCATCTTGTATTTGTAAAGTTCAAGATCAAGAAAGAACTACGATAATAAGAAAAACATCTTTTAAATTCTGGAAGTGCAATCTTAGTAAAACAGTTTTAGTTATGCTAACTTAAGTTGGAACTGCGTGTAAGAAAAACACTTTTAGCTATGCTAACTTAAAGCGGTAATAACACGTTTTTTATCATAAACGTATGAAGACATGTTTTGAATAAATAGATTCCATTCATGGTTCAACCATGTAGCTAACCTGACACTGAGAAAATGAAATCAAAAGAAGAGAGAGACTCATATAATTCTGTTTCCGAAAAACATGCACCATATTGCTCTAGAGCTTTTAATGACTTTAGAAATGGTATTCACAGTTCATCTTGTATTTGTAAAGTTCAAGATCAAGAAAGAACTACGATAATAAGAAAAACATCTTTTAAATTCTGGAAGTGCAATCTTAGTAAAACAGTTTTAGTTATGCTAACTTAAGTTGGAACTGCGTGTAAGAAAAAAACTTTTAGTTATTCTAACTTAAAGCGGTAATAACACGTTTTTTTATCATGAACTTATGAAGACATGTTTTGAATAAATAGATTCCATTCATGGTTCAACCATGTAGCTAACCTGACACTGAGAAAATGAAATCAAAAGAGAGACAAACTCGTATAATTCTGTTTCCGCAAAACATGCACCATACGCTCTAGAGCTTTTAATGACTTTAGAAATGGTATTCACAGTTCATCTTGTACAGAAATAACAGACTTCATGAAGCTAATTTCACTCTACCCAAAAAAAAAAACACGAAGATAATTTCACTTACGTCTCCATTCATCTCATAAGTGAGAAGAACATCTGCATCAGGATTTGTGGCCTGAGCTAATGGAATTGATACCTTGTAAGGACCTCCCTTTTCCTCCTACATTTTTTATGAGATTTACGGAAAGCAACAGATTACTCTCATCTATAAATGACCGACCATAAACCAGGATCCTCGGAGTGAACTTACAAACCTTGTTATATTAAAAAGAAAAGGGGAAAAGACTTACAAACTAGGAGTTCCTACCTTACACTTGTCAATACTAACAAATTCTACATGTTTTCCACCAAATTGAGTGATACTTGTCAACTTTGGTATTCCAACAAGTTCTAGCACATCAGCCAATTTAGCACCACCCCAAACAGCTGAAAATATATATATATAATAAAAAAATTCTTAGAATTTTAAGACATATCAGATAAACTCAGGCATTAATAAACAGTTAAGCTTGTGAAATATAGTTTCCGGGCATAGATTTTATCCCATAAGAAAATTTTGGATTACACAAGGGTCTGTGTCCACCCGCTTTTGACTACAGAAATCTTACTTGAAATCATAAGAAACTTCCAGTAGAGAAATGATAATACTGACCATTTCCAATAGCAGAAACATCCCAACCAACTCCCTTGACAACTTTGGTCTTGCTCATAGCAGTCCTTCTATTACCTGCACACTGTAAAACTCATTGAAAGAAGATGAATGCATTTGCAGGTTAAAGCCTAGTATGGTCCTTTTTTCTTTATGGCTAAAGCCTAATATGGTCTTTCATTGCAAGTGTAGCGAACAAATGTTATCTGAAAGAAGCAGTATGAATTTTCAACAAACCAACCTGTAGTATGGCAGTGACATTATACTTTTGAAGCATCCTATAATCAAATTACAAGGTCAGTTTCTTCCTTGAGATACAATTTTCAGGAGTTACATATAGCAAATAATTAATAGGGTATGACATGCGAAGGCCTGAACAAAGTGATGTTATGGCACAGGCTGAAAATTCTTGAAGATTTAAGATTTCTCAACCATCACTAACCTGATATCCCTCATCCAAAGCTGTTTTGGCTTTTCTATTAAGCCAGAAATTGAGATGCAGTATCTGCTATGCCAAACGTTACATGAAATGTGTCAAATTTCCTTTACTGAACAGCCTTGATGAGTAAAGAGGAAGAATTAGGCAAGATCAGCACGTGACCTTTCTATATTATCAACTATTGGTACAGGGCCATGATTTCTCTTGTAAAAGAAATCTGCAGGAGTTAAATACGAGGAAATCAACAAAGAACGCGGTGGCTCGGCATTGAATGGTTCCTGAAGAATACAGCAGATTGAACTTGAGTCGCGATACAGATAATAGAAAACACGTGCACAGAAGCATGAAGCTTTCTAATATTTATAGCAAACAAGCCATATACTTGAAGACGCACAATGTACACTCGAACCAAACGGGCCACATTCAGTTTAAACACTCCAGAAATCAAAATAAAACGCTGGTGGAAGGACGGCCAAAGAACAATCCCTTCATCTACATCTACGGTACACAGCCTATATTCTATGAGTTCAATTCAATTTCCCAAATGAAGTGATATACATATATCACATCCACTTCAAAATTTGTTAGGATCTACACATGTCAAAATTAGTAAGTATGGAGAGAAAGACGCGAAAAAAGGAAGAGTGATCACTTAAATAAATGAAAGAAAGGAACTAAGGAAGACGATTGCCTTGGAGTTTATACGAAGGCATGGGTGTCGAGGAGGTTCTCCAGAATAATCTGAGGGTGCTCTCAGCCCCGGCATTGTCAGCTTCTTTAGAAAAGCTCAGAATACAAGCTGTGCCATTGCATACAAAGGTCGTGTGTGTGGAATGTGGATAATGGGAAGGATCAGCTGACGTGGAGCGCTCTCCTGGCATTTCTCTATAAAGTATTTCTATACCGTTAACTAAATTTTATTAACTTTTTTTAAAAGAGTAGAATTTTTATTATCTTCTATTAACTTTTCTTAAAAAACATAAAGGAATGTAAAAAAAGGAAGATTTATTTTGAAGAAAATTATAAATTAAAAAAAAAACTTTGTTAGCATTTTTTAATCCTCCTTATCAAGTTAATGGCGTTGTGGGCCTTAGGGCTTGTCTTTTAAATCTGCAATACATATACATATACGCACGCATATGCGCACCCACACGCTCGTGCCCATATATATAGTAAATCACCTGTTGCGTTTAGAGTTCAAAACGGTAGATATATAATTATTTAGAATATATTTAATTTTTAAAAAATATTATTTTATTATAATTTTAGTATTTAGAGAGTCATCCTAATTTTTGGGTAGTAATAGACAGCTCATCTTGCATGACATTGGTATCGTTTAGGAAGAAAGAAAATTTCAATTTACCTTTAGATTATAAGTGAGCCTAACTCTTTTTTAAAATTTTTTTTATAAAAAAAAATATATACGGGGTGAATCTTGGATACAAAGAATAAACGAATGGATATCACGTGCGGTCGAATAGCACAAAGTAACCACCATTTAAGAAATTACTTTGGAATTTTTTTTTAAAGAAAGGAAATGACTTTAATCTTGTTTGAGTTTATTCAGCTAAAAATAACGGGTAATTGCATCTGTGCTGTTAGGTTTAACTTCTGAATTAAAACGGTTAAAAGCCGAATCCTCTCAAGTCTCAAACATCTTTCTTGTTCAAATAAATCATCTACTGATTTTTAGACATACCCAGAAGCCACTATAGTTGACAACATACGTACTTTCTCTTTCTAAATTCCTCTTTATTTCTGTTTCGTTAGTTTGTTTTTATTTGTACGCATTGCTCTTCTGCTTGGTATAACGGTATCCCACTATTTTCACACGGTACATCGGGAACCACTGCAGCGTTCAACTCTCTAAAAGCAAGAAGCGGAACGACGAACAAGCTTACTGCTTATAGATTAAAGCCCTTGCGGATTAAAAATTAAAATTGTCATACTATCGAAATTAAAACAACTTACTTTCTTTACATATATATATATATATATATATATATGCATGTATGTATAACAACGGTATTTGTAATAACAAACATAAACTTGTACAAGTAATTATTTTCTTTCCTCCAAGACCAATATTGATATGAGCAAATGCTTCCCTTTGGCAAAATTCTACTTACAGGTTGAGTAATGTAGCGAGCAGAGAGAATATGCATATCTAGATTTACAGTACTACTATAAATTACGCGTTTATAGCAGCTATAGATCCATATTAAATCCTATTTGCATCCTGAAAACCTTGGACTTGGACCATTCGCCACCAAGCAGCATCAACCTGTATCATAAAATATAATACTATAAACTAGCTTAGTAACCATACAATGGAAATATTACAATTAAGATGAACTGCTTAAAAGTCTGAACAGTCAAAAAGCTATCATGTTTTTAAGAAACTAACCATTTGAACTGTTTGAGCTGTGATGCATTTGAACAATATAAATGTGGGCGCGTTAAACATTTTGTAGAGATTTGATCGGTATTCCCTGTTTCAGAAGAGATTTATAAGCTGGACTTCTTGACCATTCATCGATTTCTCGAGCACGTAGTACAGGCAGAGGATGAGAAAGTTGACTTGTTTGAGCATTCCTGATTAATGAGATGGGAAAGGCGTTCACACACACAAGCTTCCAACTGAAGAAGTTATTAACAGCCTGATCACTATGAAAGTTGCGACAAACCTTAGGTACCACCCAACTGGGCTGGAAGAAGCTTTATCGTAAGAGCGTGCTTGCTCCAAGAACGCATCCACATTTAGTTGATCAGCCATAGAGGGGCATCCTCCAGCTAATTTCATCAGAACAGAGATGACAGTCTTTTGTAGGGTTGGGAAATGGAAACTTTATCAATATACAACACAGAAAGCATCTAATTGCATTGATTTTAAATCTCAACAGTTGTATACCTTAGGGTCTTGGGCTACAAGAAGAGCTGCACGATCACAGGTCAACTCAGCTGCTCGAAGCCAGCGGAATAACTGCTCTTCTAAAGTACGAGCTATAAAGCCACCAATGCCTACAATAAAATTACACCAGTTGTTAAAGAGAAATATTGTAGCAGAAGCGAGTATGTCCAACAACCAAAAACTGCTTGCTCTCAATAGTCAAAATGAGAGCTACAAAAGCTAGATATAAATTTATTCTTGAAGACGAACTAAAAAGGATGTAAACATGGTATCATGATCACAGACAATGCTCCTGGCTTATCATAATCCAGCAATTGTAATATTAACATGGGTTTGATCCCGATGTTACAGTTATAATTTATCCAACCATGATTGTCTAACATAATTAACTACTCAACTATAATTTTATCTAGGGTGGAGAAACTCTTATGTGGTAGTTCTACGATCCAAAACTATTTCTGCATTTCACTTATACTGGTGTCACATACCATGAATCAAAAGATACAGAAGACAAATCATAATATATATGTGCACAAACACGAAAAAAGAAAAAGAAAAAATAAAGCTCTATCACCTACCAGGTACAGTATAGGCTCCAAGGGTTAGAATGTTCGCATATGTTAGCCACACACCATGATCACATTTTAGGTGGCCCAGCTCATGAGCCAAAACAGCCTGTTAAAGTAAACTGATAGAACATTAATAGTGATAAATTTTTAAAAAGAAAGGGTAAGACAACAATATCATTGACTGGTTTAAATTAAATTGATAGGGTAAATTGGAAAGAAATAATATATATCATGAATATAAGCCAATATGTGCATCTATCACCCATGCACCTCAAAGTCAACCATCCAAAATGCAATCACCTGTGGACCATGCATGTTGGTTCAGAAATTAATTATGAAAAATAACAAAGAAATAAATAAGAACCTGCAACTCTTCTCTTGTTAGGAGCTCCACAAGGCTAGTATGAACAACAACAAATGGCCGTTTACCGCTTATAGCTAATGTATATGCATTGGGCACAGGACTCTGCCTGACATACAGATCAGGGGCATCGACATTTAATATTTCTGCAGCTTCCACCATTAACTGGTGAAGACCAGAAAGCTGATGCAACAAGGAAAAAAGGAGGAAAATTACTCGTCCGAAGTTGATAATAGATGACAGTAACTCGTGATCACAATGGAACTACTTGTCAATTCAAGTTACAAATGGTACAGCACAACTTAACATGCTCGGATGAATTTCATACGGGAACAACGACTGAAGAGAGTATGGTTGGAAGTTAAATTTCACCACAAAACCCAACTTAGCAGAAATGGCAGAAGCGGCAGATTTCATGTGCAGATATTCCTCTTAGATAATTAATCAGAAGAAGCATTCCTAAGTTTCTATTTAGTGAGACATGTCTAAAGTCTAAACACCGTTCTTTAAAGAACAATGACACACAAGAGCATGCCCACAGACATTCATTTATAGATGCGGACAAGAAATGGCATAGAGGCTGATCTATTATCGATGATGAAGGGAAAGGGAAAGAAAGAAGAAGAGGAAGAGTTCACACACAAACATATTCTTCTGGAGCTTTCCCAAGATGCATGTTTTTTTTTTTTTTTGACAAATGTCATGGACATGGATACCTGATTTTCAGATACAAGAACAGATGTCCCTATATTCTCGAGGAGCATGATCTGCTCTGCAACAGTTCCTGCAATTCATATTGGAGAAACTATATCATGAGCAATTTAATCCAAAACAACTGAAACAATAGCTTTGTATGTGAAAATATAAGTGGTATAAATTCATAATAAGCACGCCGCTGGCATCATTTTGAATCTTAGATGTCCAGATGGGCACCATTAAATATGTCAAGTGATATAAAAGCCGCAATTTCTAGTTGAAAACTTTCCACCCAAAACCATGAACAAATTAAGAGTCCTTGCGTGGCGCCATTAGCCAATAATTCAGCTAAGCCTATATAATCCATTCATAATGTTTCAGGATGACGTAGAAGTATAAGCTATAAGACGATTGGAAATGTAGAGGTGGTTATTTATACAAGAAGAATAAATTTTCATCTAGATGTTATCATTTGATTTCACGCTCTACGAAGGGAACCTTGGAAAATTAAAAGGAAATACTTGAAATATTTTCGCTCCTGATGTCAGGATAAGAGAACTTCAAAATTTAAAAAAAAAAACACACAAAATGTTGAGATGCGTTCAAATATCTGTTGCTATACAGTAACAACAGAGCATCTTGAGATTTTCAAACGCGACTTGACAGCACTCAGCAAAGTGAAAGATCAACTTTTCAAGTACGCAGCAATATAATACAATCTAGAAGCGAACTAATTATAAGATATGGCGTCTTTGTATTACCGAGAAGAGCCTTTCCCAGCTCGTTTAATCCTGGAATTGCTCTCAGTATCACCGTGTTCTGAAGAATTTCAAATGAAAACCAAAACACAAAGCATCAGTTCTTGGAACGAACAATCTCGGAAGAAAAGAAACAACAACGATGAATTTTAAAAAACATTTAGCACTTGAAAATTCAATTTTTTGAAAAGGTGGGGGTCACTCTTTGAATAACCAGAAAACCAATCACCAGGTGTGGTCACCGTAAAAATAGAACATGGAGAAAATTGAAAATCATCCACACCTGCTGATCAAGAGGGTGACGGAAATCATCAGCATCTAGGTTTCGGAAGGCAACAGGAGCTGCTCTGCAAACGGTAATTCCAAATTTCCGGCTCCTCTGAGTCGTCCCGAATCTGAGGGTCGAATGAGAATTGAACTTGAATCTATCCGAAGCTACTAAGCTGAGAGTGAGAGAATTAGGCTTCCGAAAGAGGCAGAGACTGGGAAAAGGCATGGACGCCATTAATGAAGAAGCAAGCTGCAGGAGTGCAGAATGGCGTTTTCTGCTTTGCAGATTAAATAGAACGTGAGATATTTAGCTCGTTAGTTTATTTGCTGTGAACGCAACAAGCTTTGTGGCCACAACCCGCACCCGTGGTACCCGTCGCCCGCCACTTCTTTTTCCTGTTGACTTTAGCTTGGAATTATACACGCCTGGGTATGGGTTGCTTGCGGCGCTCGGAAACGGAATGTGCGCCGAAACGATTTATTTTATATTACTTTTAATTCACATTCGGCTTGCATTTATAATTATATAGATTTCAACTTCGAAATACAACGTGGTAAGTTGAAATATTCACCAGATTTATAATATAAGTCGTTTTTCTCTTTATTCAAAACATAAATCCAATTTAATAATATCTAGAATATTTAATATTGTGTTTTATTTTATTTTTTACATCTAAACTTTATGAATAATTAATATAGTATTAACTTTTGATAAGGGTATATTTAAAAGAAATTATAATTTTTTTATATATTTAATAATACAACTTTCTGGCACCGTTTATTTTCCTTGATTTTTCAATACCATTACCACTTTTATTTTAGGATCACTACTTGTTGAAACCTAAAGTCTACCTTATTTTAGATAGAGAGACGAGTACATCTTTAAGTCATTCTTAATATAAAATTTAATTAATATTTTTTAAAAAATAAAAAATATTTAAATAAATAAATTATAACTAATATATAAAATATTTAATTAATTTAAATAAATTAATATGCATATGATATTAATTTATTTTAAAAGATTATATTTGATAGATTTATTTAATTTTTTTAATCTATCTAAAAATAAATAAATTTTATATTAAAAATTAAAATTAATATTAAATTTCATATTAAAAAAAATAACGGATCGTTTTGATGAGCATAGGATGGTCCAGCGGTTCAAAAGGCTTATTTTGTTTCTTGTTTTCAATGGTTGTACGTACATGCAATGATAAGAATAGATACTACACTTGATATTAGCCAAGAGGCCCAGAAAGGTATAATGGTTGCAAGTTCTTCATAGATCAAAACTTTATTAGGATAAATGCCCCGCAGAAAGCTAAACAGCATCTTCAGGGTCCCTATAAAATATTCAGAAGGGTTTCTCAACCCCCTGCCGTAGCTCCCCTGCGATGATCCGATATACAGACCAATTTCCAAGCATACACTTTCATGAAAAAATCTGCCGAAAGCACACTCCCGCATACCTAAGCCTATGTTCTATATTCTCGGTAGTTGGCCTGAGCTGCTGGGCCCGCTTGTTCACATAGGTCTAACAGATCCAGGGTCTGCAAGATTAAACCACAAATACCACCCATCAAAATAAGGTGAGAAAGAGAGAAACTAATACTGAGATATAATTGTGCAAAAGAGTTTCCTTATTATGAGAGCAAGGAAAATTCCATACCTCAGGTACTGACAGCTCAAGACGAAACTTAGGACCATCATAATGATGTAAAACAGGCCTGAATGAATCTTCTTCCAATGCCTTGCGAAGTTTCCTCACACGGATCCTTACCTATACATAAACACAAGGACCAAAGTCAGACTGACTATTAAACATATTAGAAGACAATTAAGTATTTGGACTCTTCTATTCCAACCGCCTAGATTCTACCTGAGCAGGAAATCTCGATTCGCCTTTGCATTTTTTATCCTCCCATGCACTAGGATCTATGTTAGAGCCTCCAAAACTTGCTGCCTGCCAAAAAAGTCTTTCCAAAGTAAGTGAATAAACTAAATATCTATTTTTCTGTCATCAACTTCACCCCCCTTCCATTTCGTATTCATTCAAGGCGCTAAATACAGAGTTAAAACTATGGTAATTTCTGCAAAGCCTGAACACAATTTAATAATACAAGCCGCCTCAAAAATTAAATATAACCCAATTTAATATAACCACAATTAAGCGTAAGCCACCTCAAAGAATTAAATATAACCGAATTCAACATAACTCCAAGTAAATATAACCCACCTCAAAAATACCGTGCAACTGATGAGTGGTATAGTTATACAGAAACAGAGGCAGCCATGGTGTAATTACTTGAACAGAATCCCGATACCTCGAAGGCAAACCTATTAACTAATCGCGTCAGTCCTCAAGATATACTTGTTTGTAATATTCAAAATAGAGAATAGACTATATTTAATCTGCGCAAAATATGATATAATATCCATTCCAGATTGAGTTCTACATTGATTGTGTTAAATAATTACAATCTTAAAAGACAAATAACTTCACCAACCAAGTTCTCAACCATTTACTCTTTAGTGCATTTCAACCCTATTAAAGCAGTAAGTACATGCAGACAAAAAATAACAAAGGTAAAGAGAAACAACATTTTCATAAAAAGGAGGCCATGTCAATCTACAAATTACATCACCTTTATCACTATAAATTGTTGGTAGTGATGGAGTAAAATACACTTACCAAATGGCTGATGCTTCAAATCTTCCTGCACTGTGCCATTGTTACAGACAAAGACATATCCACCAAGAACCTCATCTCGAGGCAGTGTTTCTCATGCAGGCAATGTCTTGAACCTTTTGTCAGTTGCATTTGAGTTGACGCTATCATTGCTGCTATTGTTATTGCTATTATTGTTAGATTCTTTGTTCTGAACATTGCTACTATACTTGTCAATATTCATATTTCCCACCAAGCTTGCAATGTTGTTCTGATACACTACATCCACATTGTATATACCACCATTTCGGAGAGAGCTTTTGCTCACATTTGCAGTAATTTTAGAATCTGCGTTCAACATGCTCATGCTAAGAGTGTCAAATTTGTTATCTTCCTGATATCCAAATTTATCCCTTGACCTTGTTTCAATTGGACCCTTTGAAACATCAAGGTTATTCAGACGCTCTCCCTTTAACCTTGTCTTCTCAGCCAATCCATTTGTGATCCTCCGATGCTCTTGAGTGTCCACGAAGCTCAGCTCCCAATTGCCAAAAGATGTGCAGGTTATCCATCTTTTTGAAACCCTATTTGAATTTAAAACCAGTTCAGAACTTGTTGAATAAGTAAGATCAGCAAAATCATAGTGAGAGACAGTATAAACAAAAATAAAGTATTCTGGGAATTTAAAAACAATGGCATCCTTCTGTTTTTTTCTTAATAGGGGGAGGCGTAGGGATGTTTGAAGTCCACCAAAATATTATAGCATAATAAACCTACCATAATCAGCCTGGTCCCATTTACAGTTTTTGGTATCCGATCGGGAAGATTGAGAAGTTAAGTTCAACAGTCCACACAAAAATGCAGAACAATAACAAAGGAAAAGGTATTCCATTTCTAGAAGCTTATATTTTATTCCATTTTGCCAATAACCATCGAACACTGAAACTAAGAAAAAGAATGGAGCAAAACCAAAGATGTCAGCATCTAACTCTAAAATGAGCATCATCTCTGCCACGCTACCTCAAACCAATTATGTAGAGAATGCCAATTCATGAACTCCGTCCGTCAGGATATACAGAAAGTAAGAAGTCGTCCTATAGAACAAAATCTACGATAAGCTAAAGGAAAATCAGCTTACTCAACTCAGAAATACACTGTACAAAAAAAATCCAATTATAGAGTTGATCGAGAAAATTAGGCCACCAAGTTCGGGAATTCGAAGAGCAATGCCGCAACTCCCTAGATTTAGGGGTCTCAAGACTCATCAGACAAGATGAAAATAATTGGAGATTAGCTATTACCTACCAGGCTAATGGCTATGAACCCCGAAGGGCACAAGAAAGACAGCGTGTTTCAGTTTGGCGTAGCTGCAATTTTATTGTTCATATCTTTTTATATTCCACAAATGCCCACGAAACCTTTACTGAATCTCGTCATTTGTCACCAGCTTGGGATTTTTTTATTTTTTCTGGGTTGACCGTATGTGGTGCATTGAACATGTGCTGAAATTATTATTTTCATGTGCCATCGTATGGTCAAAAGAAGCGGATTAATTACCATGGTAAAAAATTTGTGGGCAAGATATTTGTAAATTTTATTTATAAAATTTTATTATCTACAAAATATGACCTCTCTATTTAAAAATGTGAATTATTTTTTTTTACTTTTAAATTAGAGTATTTATGTCAATGTATACATTTAGCATGTATTGGTTATCTTGGAGACCAGGCAAGCAACAAAATCAGTTACTGATATTTCCTGTTATTGACTAAGGTTGAAAACCAATTCAATTATGAAGACAATATTGCTTTCCTTTTTTGAGCAAAATGGGGAGGGAATACAGCAATATAGTCCAAGGTAAAGAATGAACCACAAACATATCCATAGAGGAAGAAACACACGACCATAACTAGAAATAGAATATATAAGATAATCCACACATACCTTTGTCGTAACTCATGCCTCATCAAGGGTTTCAAGATATATTTATATAAGCTGGCTGTGTTTGTCACAATGATCATAAACTGATCTTGAGCCGCATTCTGCAAGAGACAGAGGGAGAAAGAAATTAATTAAAGGGCAATTAAATGGAAGGTCCAGCAAAAGCTCTTCATCATCATTATTTTCATAACTTGACATGGACCCCTACTACATCATGCTATGAGACAGAAGCAAGTAATCCCAATAGAATATGGAAAAGCAGTTCCGTCCTTGAAGAAGAGGGCCAACTCCTGTGTCTGCAAATCGCCTTCGCCATCTTCACTTCTAATCTCTTCTACCTCATCCTCAAACCTCTTCATCAGCCTCGCATTGTGGCAGAGATTCTCGTAAGTACACGTACCTGCATTTATTTAGTACTATCAGAATAACATAATCATTAATTCATTTCTTTTATCATACAGGCTGGTTTCACTTTGAGTCCTCTTTGTTTGGGAAGTACCGTAATGGGGAAGGTGCTTTTGACTCCGAGAGGAATCCTCAATATAGAAACCTAAGATAATCTTGGGCTCATGTGCTATGTCCTTCTTAGCGGTTTAGAAATGAACTTGGATACGGTTCTGCAAATCCGTAGGAAGGCCATGAGCATTGCCGTTGCCGGGATTATAGTTCCGGTGGCGATTGGAGCAGCCCCTTTTGCTATGTTACTGCAATTTTATCAAAGATCTGCTGTAGAAACTCATTTTTTCGAGGATGATAAACTTATTGTTAAGGCTTACTTATTCTGGAATTTGGCTCTAATCATCACTGGATTTCCAATCCTCGCTCGAATCCTTACAAATCTCAAACTTCTCAATACCAGGCTTGGCAGAATCACTTTAACTTCAGCTATGATTAGCGACACCTATGGTTGGTTTTTGTTCGTAGTTTTGATTCCATTTGCCAATAATGATGGAAACCTGCATTACTTTCGGTGCTAAGTACCTTATTGTTCGTCCTTATATGCTTCTTTGTCGTACGTCCTATCATTACCCGATACGTTAATCACAAAACCGACACAGATACATAGGAGAATTCTCAACTGGGCATTCCACTGTTTTTGGTATCTCTAGTTTGTTCTTATATTACAGATTTACTTGGATCAGACGCCATTGTTGGAGCTTTTGTGTATGGGCTTATTTTACCTAATGGGAGATTTGCTGATCTTGTGATGGGCCAGGTAGATGATTTTGCTTCTGGGATTATATCGTCAATCTTCTTCTTTCGTTTTGGGTTAACAGTTAACCTGGTGACCGTTGCACAACAAAAATATTGCCCCTGATGACCCTCGTTCTCCTCCTCCTGTTCATCCCCAAAATCATGAGCACCATGATAGCTGCCTTCTTCTTCAATATCCCGCCCCGAGATGATCTGGGTATTGGACTACTTCTCAACATCAAAGGCGTCTTGGCTCTGATAATTCTAAACATAGCCTGGGACAAAAGGTATATTCATATCGAAAACTCTATGATTGATATATTTTTTATTAGCAACTTTAACTAATCATCAGCTCGATCGTCGTTACTCGAATGTTGCAGATTTTATTGTGGTATATTTCACGATTATGGTGTCTGCGGTTTTTCTGATGATTATCATGGCGCCTGTTTTCATCAGCACCATGTACCACCCAAGAAGGCTCTTTGAGATGTACAAGTTAAGGACAGTGCAAAAGCCAAGGCCTGAGACAGAGCTTCGAATCCTTGTTTGTGTTCATAATTAGGGATGGTATCAGGTCAAACGACTTATCAGGGGCTTCTATTCTGCTTAAGCTTATTTAAAAATCTATTTTTCTTAAGAAGTTAGGAAGCCTGTTAGGTCTGTCAGGTTACCTTATCATATTATTCAAAATATATTTAATATTAAAGTACAATAAGTAGGTGTTGAACCTACCACATATTGAACACAATATAAGAGTCAAACCATTAAACTGACATATTATTATATATTTTATTCTTACATTTTATTTTAACAGGTCTGTTAGAGGGCCTGTTACGAGGGCATATTATAAATGTCTGTTATGAAGGCCTATTAGATAACATGTTAATATAATTAAAAAATGAGACTTTCTAAACAGACTTTAGGTCAAACTAGACATTTGTACAGAAAAAAAAAAGCATATAATAGGCTACAGGCCAGAGTCAGACTGAATTATCACTTAATAAACTTAGCCTAACCTATTTCCATGACTATTCATAATGTTCTCCAAGCTTCGAGCATGGTTAGCGTCTTACAATACTTTAATGCTACCAGAATTTCTCCATGCATGTGTTTGGAGTTCGTCTAGTTGAATTCAGGGCACCTCACCACCGGATCACCAAGCATTGCCATATCATCACAAAGTGACTCAGAAAGCATTAAAAATGTCTTCAGCTATCTCTCAGAGTTGAACCACGCCGTTAGAGTCGATACCATCGATGCCATGTCTGTGTATGAGACTATCCATGACGACGTATACAGCTTGGCACAGCAAAAACTAACGTCCTTAGTTCTCCTTCCTTATCACAAGCAAGCAGATGTAGAAGGTGGTCTGGAGACAGCAAACGGTATATACAAAGACATAAACCTCAACGTTCTGCAAAATCCTCCTTGTTCCGTGGGAATCTTCATTGGTCGTGATCTTGGGAAGACGTCATCGACTAGAATCAACATGAGCATTCTAACGCTCTTCGTCGGAGGTCCTGACGATCGTGAAGCCTTGGCTGTTACATGGAGAATGGCCGGACAGCCGGGAACGGAATTCTCCGTCGTGCGGACTGTTCTGTACGGCGAAGCCACGGATGTATCACCCCACGATGAATCTCAGTGGTCATCTTCTTCAATAATGGACGATGAAAGGCAAAAGTCGTTAGATGACGAGTATTTAGATTCATTCAGGCTCAGGGTGGTTCATAATAATGATTCCATTACGTACTCAGAGGAGGAAGTGGGCAGTGGTGAGGAACTTACTTCACTTATGGAAGAATTTGGAAAAGATGACTATGATCTGATCATCGTTGGACGAGGGAATAAAATGAACTCGGTGGTGTTTTCAAATTTCTTGGAAGGGTGTGACAACCCAGAACTCGGAGTGTTAGGGGAAATGGTGGCGTCAAATAATTTTGGTTCTCAATCTTCATTGCTTGTGGTGCAGCAATGAGTCAACGACAATGGAGAGCAGGGCTCACACACGACAGCCCAGACAAAGTACAAGCAAATAGTGATCTTGTTGTGGAAAACATTGTAACATGAAATCGTACTTGTTGGGGATTAATTAGTGAGAAATTGATGATTATGCAGTTTCAAACTAAGATCTCTTCTTGCTAATTATGAGATGAGAGTTAAATTTTTCTCGATCAATCAAATTTTCAGACCTCTGTAAGCATTAATGAAGTCGTCAAAATTAGGATCAAATTTTTTTGCAAGTTTTTTCATTCTGTTGTCAAAATTAGGATCAAATTTTTTTGCAAGTTTTTTCATTCTGTACTGTCCAAGTGTCCATCTTAAAACAAGGACAAGTCTAAGAGAAAATTTATGGGAGTCAGATATTTTTTAGAAATCTGGACACAATATACATAAAAATTATTAAATAAAAAACTATTTATAATGACAATTTTTTTTTTTAAAAAAATAGTAAAACAGAGCCATACAAGGGTGAAACCAGTTATCTTATATATTAATTCTACTGAAATTTGTAAAGAATATATCAATACATATGCACAAGATGTTAACTCCTTACATTTGATGTTTTAAATCAAAGAAAATTCCGCATATGAAATGAGTAGTATAAATCCATATTGATTTTCATTCAAATTTAAATCAAAGCTAAACATACCATAAGAGTTTTTCTTTTTTCTTCTTCCCTTGTATTGAATATCGATAGGAAGTTGTTAATGAGAAAAATACGATTAAAAATTGAAGTTACGTAATTTAATGTTGAGATGATAGATTTTTATTTAATTTATAAATCTTTTAAAATTAAAAAAATCCACATATAATATTAAATGAATACTAATACTAATTTCGGAGTGATTTTCCCAAGTCATGGAGGATTTCATTAATTAATAAAAAAGAAATTTTATTTTCAATTTGCTATCTTCGCGCAATTTCCGAAACAGCAAAGCGCTAAAAATCTATATTAAGCTGCCCGGAGACGGCCCCATATATATAGTCATTCATAAATCTTCAAAACCCAAAACCCTAAGATAAATTGAGTCTGCGAGCATGGACTTGCAGCAGAGCGATTTCGACCGCCTTTTGTTCTTTGAGCACGCCCGTAAGACTGCTGAAGCTACATACGCCAGTGAACCTCTAGATGCCGATGTTGGTCTTTCTTTCTTCTTCTTCTCTTATCCCCAATTTCCTTCTTTCTTCATTTCGTATTTGTTGAAACTCCTCTACTTGAACTGTTCACGGAGGCTCAATAGTCCTGTATTTTTTTTGTGATTTTTGTTTCATGATAAACTATTCCTGCGCTGTTCGATGCCAAATGATCTGTTTCAGGTTATAATTTGGATTATCGCATAGAAGAATATTGTGTATTTCATGCTGTTCCGTGTAATGTTGAAAATTATCTGCAATTTTATTATTCGTTTAAGCTCCAGTTTTGCCATTCTGGGTTAGGAAAAATAACTTATTGTCAAATCAACGCAGAATCTGACAAGATGGGGAGGTGCTTTGTTGGAGTTGTCTCAGTTTCAGAGTATTCCTGAGACAAAGAAGATGATCCAAGGTGCAAACCATACGCCAAAGTTTTTAGTGACGGAATAGGATTTTTATTTTTGATTTCGAGAAGTGATATGCATTTTTCGCTGCCTGAACTTTAGACACTTAAACTCTGTTAGACTGTGGAGGCTTCATTTGGTGCCCATTGTTTTTAAATTCTTGAATCTTGAATTTCTCTATAATATCAAGTAATTGCCGATTCATCTCCGGTTTTGAATCCTCATTCTGGGTCTTGATTTGAAGATGCTATTTCAAAGCTCGAGGAGGCATTGGTGGTTAATCCCAAGAAGCATGATGCTCTTTGGTGCCTGGGAAATGCCTATACATCCGATGCATTTGTAAATCCGGATCAGGAGGAGGCAAAAAGTTGTTTTGACAAGGCATCTGAGTACTTCCAGCGAGCGGTTGAAGAGGTACGTTTTCAGTCTTGTGTTGATGTCAATACATTGCATCCAATGTAATGGTTAAGGCAGTAATCTTTTTTCTTGATAGGAGCCAGAAAACGAACTGTACCGGAAATCTCTAGAAGTGGCCGCTAAGGTATGTTCTGTATTACGCATTTCCTGCTATTATATTATCTTTAGGTCTTTCTGCTGATGTACTTGCATCTTTTCCTTAGTTTTTTTTTAAAAAAAAATTAGGCATAATACCTCTCTTAACACACAGATGACGCTGTTTCATGGGGTTATGCATCTTTTGTTTTTAAAGAAAACTGAAACCTAGTTAGAGCGGCGCTAGGTTGGTGTTATGATTTTCAAATCTTAATGATAAAAGATAAATATTACATCAAATATGTAGTATATACAGCATTGAATATAGAGTAATGTACATTGTATCACTTAACTCTTAATTTGGAATTATGTAAAGTGGCTCTTACATCTGCAGTAGTGTATGGTGATATGAGAGACTTTGCTTTGACTTAATGGATTGTAATACTGGTATATAACCAGGTCTAATCTGACCATATGGATTGTTCCACATAAATGCTAAACAATTTAATCAAACTGTTGTAAGATTCTCTGTTGTCAACATGTATTTTCTACTGATAAATAATATGTAACCATAGTGGTAGATGGATTCTGCTGAAATTTAATTTGTTATATTCATCAACTATTCACTGAACTACTTTGACCACTGACATTTTTTTCATAAGGCGCCTGAGTTGCACGCAGAAATACATAAGCATGGATTTGGAGAGAAGGCAGCGGGGGCAGCTGGACCTTCAACTTCGTCAAGTGCAAAGGTATTTTTTAAAACTTGGTATTGGGTCGTATTAGGTTTTTTAGTTAATGTTTCAGACATGCGGTTTTTCTTTTCTGCTCTTGACTTCTGAGTGGTATAAGTTTTGGTTCTAATGAATCAGTTTTGCACTGAGATTTATTAATTTGAGTTTAAACATGTGTTCATCTAATTAATATTCCATACCTAGCTACTTGCATAGACACAATGAGTTTTCCTGAGGCTGTAAGAGATGCTTTCAAATAGAATTTATTTACTTATTTCTTAAAAAATGATTTATAAACGGTCATGTTTTCTTCCTTGTAGAATAACTTTATATTTTTATTTTGGTGAAGAATGAAAACCATGATTCGTTTAATGTATAGAATTTAATGGAATGGACTAAAAAGAATATAAACTTTTGAGTAACTATTAGACATAATAGACATTGCTAATGAATTAAAGAAAATTAATCTGTTTTTTTTTACCTTAGTCTGAGTTTTCTTTCTTATAAAACTTGGGCTAAGAAATACCATTTCAGATTTAAGTCTTTCAACCAAAGAGCGAACAGAATTTGTTCTATTTGTTCACATCATCCCCCCCCCCTTCTGTTAACTTCTTGATTTGTGGATTCTAGTGGTAGGTTAACCCAGGACTAAATTTGACTGAATACATAAAATCTTGTTTCTTTTCATGCTTGTTATTCGAGTTTGAGATGGATTGGGTTGACATCTGGTTTAGTTGAAAACCTGTTATGGATCTTTTAAGAAAATAATTAATTTTGTTTCTCTGATCAATTTCATTACTTGCAGACTCAAAAGAAAAAGAATAGCAGTGATATGAAGTATGACATTATTGGCTGGGTAATTCTGGCTGTTGGCATTGTTGCGTGGGTTGGATTTGCAAAATTGCATCCACCTCCTCCTCCACCTCCTCCTCCATAAGCAGCCAATGACTTGCTACTTTTCCGTCAACTAAACATTAGTCCCACCAGCTGATGTATTGATGATTGTTGAGATTCACATCATATTACTTAAAATTTTGACAGAAGGGATGCATATCGCTCTGTGACGTTATATTTGTTTAGCATATGAAATATTTTTGAAGTTGATTGGGTTGACAAGCTATTATGCCAAGCTGATGGGGCAGCATCGTCCACTGACATCATTGAAATAAAAATGTTACAAATAAATACCAGAACCTTGCCATCATCTATCTAGTCAGAAGGAATTTCATGTGAAAGAAAATCAGGCCCTAATAAGCGTTCATGGTTCATTGGAGCATATCAGACATTGCTATGTTAGGGTTTTGCGTGCTCATGTTTTAACGAGTAATTAGTGGCGATGATTTATGGTAATACAAGGAGCTTAAGTCCTTTCTTCTTTTTGAGGTGTTAGTTATTTGTTATTTAAAGAGCCGGCTGCCTTGAATTAACACAGTATTTAAAGCTTTCCTTCTTTCTTCAGACATTGCTGATTGTGTTGAGTATCCTTTTCACATGCAAGGAATTTATACAAACTTAATTTTTTGATAAAGGGTATTTTTTAAAAAAAATAAATTAAGTACGGAAAATTAAAGTCACTTTCCAATAAATATATAATCATCACAAAAGCGCCATAAATACATCACTGCATAGAGATGGCTTAAACGCTTCGTTTGGTTATATGAAAAAATGTTTTTTAAACAAAATAATGCTCATTTTGAACTGATAAAAAGTTAATAGGTGGAGGGAAAACGTCTAAAAATGATCTGGGTCAACTGGTCAAGCCTGTTCTAAATAGCGGTAGCGGTAGAGGGCAGAGGCTGACTAAACGATGTCGTTAGAAAAAGATGATGGGATGATATTCATTGCTCATACTCGAAAGTTGAAAGTTTGCTGGAGTCGTATTGTTGCTTCGAAGTCTCTGGCACCTGCAAATTGGAAGCTGCATCTCGAAATTTCTCAACCTCTGAGGGGGTCTGAACCATAAATTGCAATGCTTTCCGGACAGAAGCTATGCGGTCGCGACTCACTGATTTTTCTCACATTCTCTCACTCTTCTGCAATGGCCTCCGATATATTGCTTCCGACTCATTTCCCCCTTCGCCTACCCAATACCCACAGATCCTCTGTTCTATCCATGGCTGTTAAGCGAAGTCCTAAGCGTCTCAAGTATACGTCTCCTCGCTTTACCAAGGTCTTGTTCATCCCTCTTTACTTGTTACTCGTCTTATTACCATCCTTGTGCCTTTAACCCCCCCCCCCCCCGGGTTTTAATCTTCTTCAATACTGTCTCTGTCCGGTTGGTACCTATTTATTTCTTCCTGATTGGCTGAATCCATGAGCATTTTCTGTTGCCCGTTTATAATGGAGGCGAACAATATTGTATTGGGTTATTATGTTTCTCTGCTTGTTGGGGATGCAAATATTCGCCCCTTTTGGTTTCTTCTGTATTTTTCTGCTTGAGTGCGATTGGATCGTCGATGAGTAGGTGCTATCTCTGGTTATCGGCATTCACCAGATCTTCTCTTTTATATTATATCATCTACTATTCAATACAGTTAGCCTTATCTGACTCTGATTTTAGTAATACCAGGAAGATGGTTTGCTTTACATTGAAGCGGACACATCCGGGTCTGACAGGTGGAAGTTAGAACCCGTGGTCAATCTTTTAAATGAAGGAGCTGTTGGAGTCATTCCCACGGATACCCTGTTATGTTTCTTATCTTATTCAGGCCCTTTTGCTATGGACCTTTTAAATGTTATGTATCTATTCTCTTCCTGGCATGTGTGTTTTGTTCTTCTGTTCTAAACTCCTTTTATAGTTGTTTGATGTAGTCCTTCATTTCATGTCCAATTGTTCGTAATCCTACTAGCCTTATAATTACCCTCTGATGAAAAGTATTGATCTTGGATCGGTCTGCTCAAGACGTTCAGATTCTCTGCTGAGCTATTTGAGCAATATGAGCAGATTTTTGGTTTTGTTTCTTCTGATTTCTATTTCATCTGGTTTGTACCAGTTGTTTTTATTATAATTTATAATTAAACACTCCTCTTGGGAAGTAGGAGACTCTGCTTGGTTTAGACAATTATCCATATGTGATCTGTAGAGATTTCTTTTCTCGAGATTGAAAATGTTTGGGGATGTTAAATCATCAGCTCTTGCTTTTTGCTTTTTGGTGTATAAATATAATGTAAACAAATTTCCAAGTAGCAATACTCAATTTGCTTGCCCAAATGCCCAATCTCCTTTTTTTGGAAGCTTCAGGTTCACCCCCCCCCCCAAAAAAAAAAAGAAAAATAAAGATAGTGGCGTGACTGCATGAAGTTCTTTTTTCTATATAGGTATGCTATAGTATGTGATCTGAGAAGCCACTCAGCCATTGAGCGTCTCCGTAGGTAGGTGACTTCTGCTAATATGTGGGACTTTTTGCCCCAAAATAACTCTTTGTTCATCTCACTTACAAACGGTCCAGTTTTGCATTGCAGAATCAAGAAGATAGAAGCTTCACAGGCGAGGAATATAGCTTTACTTTATTAGTATTCAATCTTGTTGAGTAAGCTTAAATTGCCAAACTTCTGACATTATGGCGTATGTCAAGAACTTAGCCCTACACCAGGCTTCTGATTGCATATGTGTATGCTATGATTTAACTTCCTATTAGTAATGTTTGTGATGGTTTTATAAATTCAGCCTCTTAGCGTCTTATGCCACTCATTTCGGGACATAGACAAGTATACTATTGGATTTCCATATGGTGATGGTCAAGGTCATACAAATATTTTCAAAGCTGTTAAGCCTTACTTACCTGGTCCAGTGAGTACTCTCAGCTCTTTGTGGGTGGCAACATTTCATTTTTATTTGTTATGTCACCGATTTAGTCTTCTCAGCTGCATTAAATGGAGACAGCTCTTTGTTAACATCAGTTATTTTTGTCACAGTACACTTTCATCTTAATAGCAAGTAAAGAATTACCTAAACAATGTATAAGATATGGTACTACTGCTGCCAAATATGCATCAAGAAAAAATGTGGGTGTCCGTATGCCTGATGATGCAATTTGTCAAACAATACTGGAGAAGATGGATGCGCCCTTAATATGTACAAGGTTTGTTTAATTGATTTTACAAAACAGGCATCTAGTTCTAAACCAATCCTTATGGGCAAATAGATTGTGACAACTGATGCTTCCACATGTTCACTCTTACTCTGGATTTTCAGGCTGTTTGGTTAGGGGGTTGGGGAGGGGAGGGGTGGGGAGGGGAGATTTTTTGTTATTTAGTGTCCCCTCCTTTCTCCAAAAGTGGGGGTTTTTGGAAGGGAGAAATTTTTTTTCACTTTTATGACCAAATTGCCCTTCATATTTATTTAATATTTCAATTGTACCTTTAAACCTTTTTTTTTTCTCACACCCAATTTTTTTTTAATTGTTAAAACTTAATAAACATAATAAATTAGTTATATATTATATTAAAATATATAATAATTATACAATTAATAAGAAATAATATTAAAATTTTATAATATTTTTTATTTTTTTTAATTTTATTATATATATAAATGAGATAAAAAAATTTAAGATTTATAAATTAAAAAAAAATAATTTTGATATGAATATTATAAATAAAGAGTAAATAAATTTAAATAAAGAGATAAGGGTATATTTGTCAATTTATAATTAACTCTACTCCTTTTCCCTTCTGAATCAAATAAAAAATATCATTAATTAACCTTTCCTATCTTTCACTATCCTCCTTTAAATTAACCTAACCTACCTTACCCTCATTTGAACCAAATAAATCCTTAATCCCTTTTTCAGCATCAAGTTCCGAAATGAAGATGAGTGGATGGTTGATCCAGTTATGATTGCTGATTCATATGGACCCGAGGTATGTCACTTTCTAGTTTCCAGTACACTGCGTGTGTTTTAATTTTCCTACTAGCTAGTGAAGCAGATTTTCCACGTGTGCACGAAAAATGTCAGTGCATGCATTCTTTAAAATATATTTATTAACTACTAATTTGGTCTTCTTGGTTCTCTCATAAGAAACTGGCTATTTACTATTGCGTCTACGCCCCTTTATTCTTGTACTCTTTCAAATAGAGAGAGAATCAAATCATTTATAAGTAGAAACAAACTAGAAAAGATAAAACTGTACTGCATTTTAACACACGGGTTTGTTCTTGTTTGGGGTCTTGATTTTGTTGTTGATGGTGGCGCGAGAGTTGCTGAGCCATCCACCGTGGTTGATATGACAAAAGTTCCTCCTATAGTCATACGACAAGGAAAGGTAATATACACTAATTAGTGAATCAGGCCATGGAAACTTGATCAAGTGTTCAAGGATATCTTGGATGCTTCTAGTTTTTTAATTCTCATCTTAATCTCAGAAGGTTAAGGTAGAGTTCATAATTAAACAAAGGAAGTATTTGCTTTGTTATTTTACATGACATTGAGAAGCATGCCATGCTCAATACTCTGATGTTTGAGAAATATATTATTATTTTCAGGGACTTATTTTACCTTGGATGGCGTTGCAAGATGATCAGGAAAGTGAAGGTGAAGAAGACCTCGTCCCTTCTGCCATTTGAAATTCAGTCATGCATCTTGGTTGAAGTTCAACTGTCTTGTTCACTTCCCCCCAATTTTCCCTGTAAATTTCGACTTCACATCTTTTATTGCTTCGAGCAGACAGGAAGAGATGTAAATGGTTGTAACATGCAGACGAGAGTCACCATTCACATTATATGTAAATAGAAGTCATGTGTTGAAGCTCATTAAGGGGCCGTGCAAGGTTTATACGTGATATTTTCTCTACCTACTTCACCTTAATTGTTGTCTCTATAATACATGACAAGCAACCTTTTAGTAAGATCGAAAAGTTATAAATTTATTTTAAATTTTTAAATGTCAAAAGTCTTTATTTTAGAATGTTACTATCGTTACTTCGATTTATAGTGAACTATTCTTACTATCGATTATTATTAATTGATCAGTCACATTTGAATTCAGATCAAGTTTTTGACTGAAACAGATAATTTATTTTATGAATATTGTTTTTCAACAACTTTTCCCCCTTTTTGGACAAAGCAACCAGTTTTTTTCTTTCTTATTTTCTCATGAGATAACGAAGCCTCGAAGAAAAAGGTAGTTAAATACCTAAATATTAAGTTCCCCGAAAAAAAAAAAAAAAAGAGTGACCACTGACCCCTGACATACAGAGACCAATTTCTTCTGAGAACAACATCTAGTAGGATTTGTCGTCTTCATCCATGGCAACTCCTCAGGTACAGTGTTTACTGGAATGCTATCAAAAGATCAGCTCCTCCATCTTTTTTATCGCTTCTGTTTCCTTACTTCCCAACATGGTACCTTGTCTTCGGTTTCCCATTCTCTGTAATTATCCTCCTATTTTCGTCTTTGTAACGCTTCTTTGGTTATGGTTGAGGTTTGCAGAAGTGAAGAAAAGGATAGCAGACGCTGTACAGGACAAACAGGTGAATTTCTCATGGGATAATTCTTTTTCCCTTTCCCGTTCCCTTTCCCATTTCTTCGCTTTTAAATTCCCTTTAAATTGAGCAGCTTATCTTCTATCTCAGGACCAAAGCTGGTAGTTTGGCGATTCGATACATAGCTTCGTTATTGATTTAATTTTCGGGGAAGTGGGCTTATTTCCTCATAAGCTATAGACTCTTGACTTAACTGGAGTTTCTAGAACATTCCTCTGCATTTCTTTTGCACTTGGCTTACGTATTTCTGAACTGATGATATGGCCATTGTGCCATATGCTTGCTTATCCTTCTAGTTCTAGTTAGCATTTCGTTTTTTTTTTTTTTTTTATGTTGGGACTTCACCCGCATACAGACAAGTTTTGGGCTGAGTGTATTCTAACGTTCTACCACTTTTGTTTTTTCAAATTCATGGGATTAACATTATTATACCAGATAATGTATGTTGCCTTTTCACTCATTGTCTGGAATCAATGCTGCATGGGCACGAAGCGGTTGCTGTGACCACTAGGAAGAGATTTTTTTGGAGATGGGAGTTGGTAAGTTGGCTGTATTGTGAATTCATGATGTTACTTTGCATTATTATTATATCTGTATGCCTTGTTATGCACGTCCCAAATTGATGATTTTGTTTATTCCCTCCGTGAGAAAATCATGTGCTGCATTTTTATGGGAAATTTACTTGTTAATGCAAGAGAGAAAAGTAATATGATCATCTTGGGACATCAGCTTTTCATTCCCTTTTCTTTTAATTAGAGAAAAGAAAAAACCATTTACCGTCTTCTGCAGTTCAAGATTGTTGTGAAGGAATTAGCAAATTGTATGCAGAATCTATCATCTCATCTACATGATGTAAATCGAGTTGAAAGTTGTGCCATTTTTTGACAACAGATCCACGATTTGGTACTTCATGCCTGGGTAAAGTGAGCACTGTATATGAGAATGACCTGGATTTGGTGATTCAATTTTATAAATTCATTGCCAAGTCCTTTCTTCTCTATCTATATGCACCATCCACTTTCCTTTGCCTTGCAACCTCTCTATCTTTAGACATGCTCTGATGATTTTCTGCCACCTAGGATAGCTTAGGTGATTTGGGTGGAGTAACATTTCTGATGGAACCCCAGCGTGGGAAGTGTTTAATTGCTTAAGTTATAAAGATTAGTTAGTAATTACTCATGGTAAGATGCTTTTATACCGTGAAATGGTAGAGAAGAGATAGCCTGTGATGAAGCAGAGCTTGGACCTGATGAATTTTCAGAAAGAATGCTCAGCCAGCAAAAATTACTGGAAAAGGTAAAATTTAGTGCTAATCTCCAGACAAAACATTTTAGAAATTGAGTGCAGTGTTGACATTTAAGATAACGAACTTGTAGCAACTGGAGATGCTGAAGAACATGCGCAAGTTTCCGTTAGATGATCAGCCAGCCATTCTTGACAAGGTAATTCGATGGCCTCAGATTTTTCTATAGTATTTAAGAGAATTTTTCGCTTTATAGTAATTTGTCAGATTCTTGTAATTCTGTCTAGTTTTTTATCTCTCTCTTGATTCTTCTTACCAAATACCAATGAAATTATCTTGGTCCTTAGAATGAATTATTTGGCACTTGTAGATCCACCAGCAGATGGAAAATGCCAACTACGAAAGCGAATCATCCATTTTATCAATTGAGCAGATCCAAGAGATTAATGTTCAGGGGAAACCGTCTCCTTTATTTATGCCAAGGTAGAAGTAAAAGCATGCTCATTGTTCAAACCTGGAATTAGTCAAATCACTTCACTGTTACCATGTAGCTCCTTTACATTGTTGAAGTTTCTTTATTCAATGTCCTGTTTCTGCCCCAAAAAACATGGGGGCTCTTTGAATGGCAACAAAATTTTCACTCCCTGTGAGATTATTGGTGCGTGTTTCAGACAAGATTAATATCAATCAATATAAATATAAAATTAGTTGAAGTGATCCTTATCTATAATATCAGATTTTTTTTTGGGCAGTCTGATAAAGAAATAGATGAGGATGCTTGGGAAAACCTCTGATGAGACATCACCACCTTAACTAACCACTAAAACTGGACAACTTCTTCTGGTATGAGAAAAGTAGAATAAAACAGGAAAAAAAAAACACAAGATAAAACAACCAAGGAAACCCCAAAGAAAGTTAAAATATACAGGGACTACTTTGCTATTAGGGCAGGGTATTATCTTTTAGCTCGATCTGTAAATAATTTATAAAATATAGTTTGGTTTTACTTGCCTAACAAGGTTTAAGGGTAATGTTTATTTATTGGGACCAAGATTGAGTACAGCAGTACTACTTTAGAAAATCACCTGCTTTGTGGTTATCCAAAATCACGAAATTTGACCTTCAACAGGCAATTATGGACCCAAAATAAGGCCACAATTAAATTCAGGGTACTGTCGAGGCATGGCCACGTGGATATGCTTGCACGTCACACCATATATGAGCAGCTTGTGGAGATGAGAATTGGGATACATAGTAAAAAATTTATAATAAAAAAATTGTTCATTTTCTATAAAGATATAGGTTTAATTTTTACTATTGTTATAAAGATTTTTTTAGAATTTTATAAGTCTTTTATAAGTATTTTTTGAGCTTTAAGATTGTGCTTTTGTCTTGCTAAGAGATCGATATTAAATTTATGTAAATTTTTTTATATATAAAAAAATAACTCTTCTAAATAAAATAAAATCCAAAATTTCAAATGCTATAGAGTAATGCTACGAGTTTTTTGTATGATAATTCAGTGACATTGTTATTGAATTTGGAAAAAAAATAACGTATGAATACTTAACTTTATTTTAACAAGTGAGCACTAAAGCCAGGTCAACTCCTGTATAGAAAACAGAGCATGTGTGTGATATTAAAGTTTAAAAAAAATCAGAGGAGCAGATCCTTGAAAACAAAAAGGCATCACGCAAATTCTGAAATAATAAAAGAAGCCAACCTATAGGATCCAGAAAGACAAATAAAGATACGAATTTGTCACTCTTAATTAAAATCTCAATGTTGTGTTGTTTCCTGTGTCCACACCCATATATACAATATCAAGCAAAACATATAGTTAAATAAGTTCTATCTATATCTATATTCGTGGATTCAATTAGTAAAGGAGTGAGACATGTGACTATTTATATCATATTTAATCTCTGGAAAATATTACTTTATTATAGTTCTAGTCGCTACACTTGGGGAGATATCTTAACTATTGGGTACTTAGGTTTACACTTGAGAAATAATAGACGGCTCGCCCTACTCAATATTAGTATCATATATGAGGAAGTGAGACTTCATTCTGTCTTTAGATCATATGTGAGTTCAGTCCCTTTTTAAAAATTTTTTTATAAAAAAAAATTATATATGAATGCTCAAAACAACGAAGTTTAGAAGAGATTAGTTGAACCATCAAAATCCATCGCTTTCAAAGGTACCAATGGGTTTAACTTTATTTTCAACTAAGTTCATGCAAATTTGCAAGCAATGTAATGGCTACTTATTCCACCCCACCGTTTTTCAAAAGGCCATGAGCTACTAATTCCACTTAAAAACACCAATATTCATAATTTCATTCATAAAAAAACGTTGAGACCAAGGGTTTAATTAATCGCATTATATTCTCAAAAAAGACTTTATTGTACAGGATATCTCCCTATATGAATGGTTCATTACTCATGAGAAGGAAAAAAATATGCAAGTCCCATTCATGCTTTTGCCTTATATTATAGAAGTCTTGGTCGGATGGCCAATCAAAATTCGTCCAAAAGCGAGGATTTTGCCGATCAACATTTAAGTACTGATGTGGGAAAATAATCTAACATTATATCTTCATCAGCATAAGTACCTGCCCTATATTAATTTGTTTTGACAAAAATTTAATAATGATTCAAACCTTAACTAAGCATTAAAATAGTTAAGCCGTGGAATTTACCTCTTTTACTATTATGAAACTTGCATATAAACAATTCGAAGATCCTAATTATATGCTTTACATAGCTTAATATCGTATCATAAGTTTTTCTAGAATTATAGAAATTAATCAATAAAACACTTAATAATTAGTAGATAACTGATTTTTTTAAATATGATATATTGAGTTTAAATCAGGTCATATATATAGAAAATATTTTGTTAGAAGCGAGAAAATCCACTTCTATTATCTCTATATATTAGATAATTAGTGTTTAACTATCGACTTATGAAGACTATAAGGATTTAAAAAAAAGAATGGAAGCAACTAGAATGCGTACGCTTGAGCTAATATAAAAGTTCAAATGTGGAGGACTGATAATCGGCAAATATTGCAAATCATGATAAAAGATAACAAGTAACAAATAAATAAATAAAAAGAGTTAGTAGGAATTAATCTATAAGGTGGCAAGATCTGATTCGGTTGACGGTATGCATGAAAAGGACTCATTCCAAACACCTTTAACACACAAAAGGATATACCAAGTTCAGATTGTGTATCTTTAAAAAATGATTATAACTTCTCTAATTTCAACACTAGTATAACATAATTAATACATGTTAATCTCCATACGTAAAAGTTATTTCCCATGTCACGAAATGGATCCAAGGGTAAAACAGTAGTGAGGAAGCGTGATTTTTAACAAGTTGGAACATAAAATGAAGAGAATATTGAACTAAAACAGCAATATGACAATTAATAATTGCTTAATTACTACTTTGGAGGAACAGGTATAAGCGAGTACGCCATCTTTAGTATGTGAGCTATATATATAAAATATAGGTGACAAAATGAGAGAGAAGATATATAGATATATCATCATTAGGAAACTGAGTAAGGAAGATGAGAGAGAGAATGGGGATAAGAAGAAGAAGAATAGTGGTTTTGGTGTTGATGGGTTTTGCGATGATGTGTGGAGGAGAAGCACGACTGGTGGAGAATTTTTACAGTTCGACATGTCCAAACGTTGAAGCCATTGTAAACCTAGCAGTTACCAATAAGTTGGCTCAGACCTTCACCACTATTCCTGCAACTCTTCGTCTCTTCTTCCATGACTGCATGGTTGAGGTATACCCTTCTTTCTTCTTCTTTATTTTCTTCTCTTTCTCCTTAATTTCAACTACTGTTGTCAAGATTCACGCACTTAGCATATTCGTCCGGAAAATATTGATGCTTTTCTTAGCTTCTTCAAATTCTCTGTCATTCTCAGCAAAATTGGGTGCGTGCCTTTCTTCTCTTTTTCCAATTTTTGACCATTTCTTATTGTAATATTTAAATTGGTTTGAAACGTTCCCGAGTGGGCGTCGCCGTTCCTGTGACGCCAACACACAATAAAAAACAATTGACTAGGAAGTATATTAAGAAAAAGAATGAAGAAACCTGAGCTTCTGAGTTTATATTATCCACCGACAACGGAATTGTACAAATAACAAAATCGCTTTTTTCTCACTCTAACACATTGGTATAGGGATGTGATGCTTCGGTGATGATCGCATCGCCGAATGGGGACGCAGAGAAGGATGCTTCCATTAATCTATCGCTGGCCGGAGATGGGTTCGACACGGTGGTTAAAGCAAAGGAAGCCGTCGAAGCTCAATGCCCCCGCGTCGTCTCATGCGCTGACATTTTAGCACTCGCCGCCAGAGACGTTGTTGTCTTGGTAATTAATTAATCAACCCAAACCCCCAAGCTTCCTCCATTAATCTCAATCCAAAACTCTAATAATATATACATATATATATATATATATATATATATATATCATTCACTATTATTCTTCAGATTGGAGGCCCTTCATTCAACGTAGAACTAGGACGCAGGGATGGTCTCGTATCTAGTGCTTCTCGTGTCGAAGGGAACTTGCCGAAAGCAAACTTCAATCTGAACCAACTCAATGCCATGTTTAGTCGTCATGGTTTGAGCCAAACCGATATGATAGCCCTGTCCGGAGCACACACGGTGGGGTTCTCTCACTGCAACGAGTTCACCGATCGGCTGTACTCTTCTGCGGTGGACCCTACTATGAATTCCGGCTTCGCCCAACAGTTGATGCAACAATGCCCCAGAAATTTTGATCCATTAGTGGCCATCAATCTGGATGTTCAAACCCCACGAGCGTTTGACAATTTGTATTACCAGAACTTGGTTTCAGGGCAGGGGTTGCTCAATTCCGATCAGGTGCTGTTTACTGACTCAAATTCACAGTCGACGGTGGTTAAGTTCGCCAACAACCCTGCTGAATTCAATGCAGCTTTTGCCAATGCCATGAGGAAGCTTGGGAGGGTCGGGGTGAAGACTGGGAAGGAAGGCGAGATTAGGATTGATTGTACTAAATTCAATTCGTGAGATTTTTCGTGCATGCATGGTGTTCATACAATATCATAATTGATGTGTTGTAATACGATGTAATTATCACATACTATTGAATAATATTTCCAGCAAGGGAAATAGTTTCCGCATTATTATTCAACTTTTGTCAAACACATGATGATGCGCTTCTTCTTCTCTCGTAAACATTGCAGATTGACTCTCTGGCAAATACAAGAAGTTACCTGATTGAATAATGCGAGTGTTTTAGGGTAAAGCGTGAACGCCAAAGTGTTCATTATAGCCCACCACACTATGGGAACGCAAACAAAATTATAGATTCTGTTTCTTATTATCAAATGAAGAAAACGCTGGATATATAGGCAGATTATTACCTCATAGGATATTTGGCGTGTGAGTTGTTTTGGGGTGAATGGATTACGTTGGCACACGATTGCTTGTGTTGATCAAATTTTGTATGATGTGAATGGTTACAGGTAGAAATTATGTGACTATAGATCAGCACAAGCTGGACAGCAGTTTGTCAATATTTGACAGTTCCAGTTCCAGCTAAAAAAATGACCGCACAGAGAGAGAACTTATTTACTAAAAGAGGACCTGATCTGTTGATGCTTCTCTTTAAATTAGATGAGCATTGAAACTTTATTTTTTTAAAATTAAAAAAAAATCAAAATGGATCAGGAGAGAGAGGATGCCTGCGAAGATACATGACTAAATGAGTATAATGTTTTAAGTTGATTAAATTAATATTAGAATTTCTGGGCAGGATATTCAAGACCGCGATATGTACGAGTGGTTAAGCAGACAGACTTGAAATCTGTTGGGCTTGTCCCGAGCAGGTTCTAGCCCTGCTGTCGACGTCGTTTTCTTCTCCTTCTTCTTCTTTTGCCTACTCATTAAATCGTCGTCGTCATCCTCTTACTAACACTCTTTTCACCACCCCATTTCTGCAATTCCTTTTTTATCGATCTCTTCTTTTTCCATCATGATTTCGTTCATATCTTCGTCACCCGCCCGTGTTTTCGCCTTCCCTATATTTTCTCTGGCCCCCTGCAACATATCACTTCACTTTGTTTCTCCCTTTCTGAATTACAACTCCGATCCGCACATACTCTTTGACTCAAATTCATCCATTCATTCATTAACTATCAAATCACATTAATTTGGTATCACTCAAGGCTATCCAGATTTCGCAAAGTACGTAGGGAACTCTAATCGAGTCTAACAACTTGAATGAATTCGGCCTTGTTTCATCAACATGCATGGCTCTTCATCTAAATCTAATTACTTATACAATATTCGTATTCCAATTCTCATAAATAAATGAAATCATCACGAAATCCTAGTTGCCCCCTGGCTTAATTAAAATGACATTTCAAAGTGATATAATAAGATCATGAAAATATCTGCTTTAACTTCATTATCTGGTGTTCTTCTTTTTCTTTTAAAAAAAATCTGGATCAACTTTCTTTTAAGATATTTGCCGTCATAATATTTAATAACCTTTCAAATTAAAGCAGTTTATTCAAACAAATTTCAACAAGCGGGGCTTGAATATATACAAATAATAAGTAATTAAAGGACAAGTCGGTCGTGTCAATGTTTTTGTTGTAAACAAAAATTCAGCCAATAAAAAAATAAAGAATAAAATGAATCAAATAAAACAATAATGTAGATCGATATCTGAATTTATATAAGAATGTTTAATTAGTAAGCAACCGAAAAACTAGCCTTTATTATCCAATTTCTAAAGTGGTGGTTTGGAAAAAGGAAACACGGATTCTACGTTATAATTCATATCTTTTACAAGCAAGTGCGTGGTTGACTGGTTTCATATATCCCATCCTCTTAATATTTGTAATCGGCTTTGGCTTTTTCCTTCTCATCATCAGTCACTTGTGTTCTTCCCCCCGTTTTATATCTAATTAGGTCTCCTTTATATGCAGGGTCATTCCAACATAGCTACCTTACTTGAAAGCAGCCATTGAAAGAAGAAGGAAGAAGATGGCGGACTGGGGGCCGGTGTTTGTGGCGGTGGTGCTGTTCTTACTGTTAACGCCTGGATTACTGGTGCAGATACCGGGAAGCTCGAGGTGTGTAGAGTTTGGGAACTTCAGGACCAGTGGAGTCTCCATTCTGGTTCATTCCTTTCTCTACTTTGCTCTCGTTTGTATCTTCTATTTCGTTATTGGCATCCATTTGTACCTGGGTTGATCCATTTAACTCAAGAGCCAGAATAATATATATATATATATATATATATATATATATATTATATTTGTGTTTAGTGTTGGGTTTTGTTTCGGCTTTGAGTTTTCTGACATTTGGTCACTGCTGCATCATCTTCTATTGCATTGTATCTTAGGCTTCATTTCAATTATATGTATACTCCCCCCTTGTTTTGTACGTAATTAATTTTCTTTCGTATTTGACGTTCGTCCCATTTTGCACGCCAACTTAGTTCCTATTTGATTGGCAAAATAATCGAGAGAATAAGAATCTAAATAAAATAATAATTATTATTATATTTTGTTTAACAAAATTAAATAATTAATTTCGCTCATAATTTTTTATTTCATTCAGGCGGACTCTAAATTTTATTATAAATGAAAGGGAAAAATTAAAATATTATATTGATTTTTATCAAAAATCACAATATTGATCAGATTGGAAATTATTTTTTGCCAATAAAAAAAAATAAAACTTAAACTCCTATCTATAACGCGGCCTGAAGTACATATAAAAAATAATTACGTATGTGCTAATCGCTAATCTTCAGGTCAGGAAATTCAAAAAAGAAAAGAAAAGAAACAAAGGCAATTGATTTGAGATAGCGAAAAACAAGCCATACATGATATCCAAGTAGACAAGTGCTAGCGTGTGAAATTACTCAGGAGGCCCAGCTATGACGGGAAAATTAAAAGGAGTTCATACCAGGATTAGAGTTACAGTGACCGTCAATAAAGAGAGCAAAGGCTAATCCCTATGGTACAGTAGTAACAGCGCAAGTTCTTTTCAGAAATAGAGATGGTCATTAAGAACAATAAAGAACAAAATAAGGAAGGGACCATAAAAAACCGTGTGTATGGAAGCAGCAGTGGTCTTCATGCTCATAAATCTCCTGCGGCCGATTCTTGCTGGGCATCTGAAATATCATTCCCGGCGACAAAAATGCGAACAGAGCAGCCGCTATCAGAGAAGCAGCCCAATCCAACATCCTTAAAACTCTCACAGTATAACAAGATATGAATATGGCGGTTTGTGAGAATATGAAGTAGCAAGAACATCCGTTACCATTCGATTCCCAACCTAGAAATAATCAATCCTTCATCCACTTTAATTATTTATTTATTAATTTTTCCCTTTTTCCCCTGAAATCTAATTAGTATTTTTTTCATCCAATCATCAATCGACTTTATGTCGTTGTGTTATATAGCGATCAATAATAAAGACAGGGAAATTCATTAGGCAAAGCCTCTTTTTCTCTGCTTTCCTATATTTATTCCTATCCGAAAGCCATGTCACGGGGGTGCTGAGAGAAGAAGCCAAAGGAATACGATTCTTTTGGTCCGCGTGGGTGCAAAACGATAAGGGTAAAAAAGGCGACTGAATTAGACGGGCTTGGCTCATTAATGTTGAAATTAATAATCATCATTAAAATTGAGCGCTACTTATCTATCACTATTAATTACTGAGTTTATAATTAAATAATGCAGCTTATGACAGGAGCAAGTGGTGGGTGGGACCCAGTGGCTCTCCGTCCTTCAAATTGAGGCCACGTCCAGCTCTCGCCAGTGGAACGTGCACGCCGAAGTGGAGTCGGTGAGGCAGCGAAAGCTGGAAATTGGTAAAAAGATCGGTGAACTTTTGGTGTGAGCGTAAAAGGAAATGGCGGATTGGGCCCCAGTGTTCATCGGCGTGGTGCTGTTCGTGCTTCTTCAACCGGGGCTGCTCTGCTCCTTCCCCGGCCACAGCAAGCAGCTGGAGTTCGGAGGCATGAAGACCAACGGCAAAGCCATCTTCATCCACACGCTCATCTTCTTCGCTCTCTACGCCATCCTTCTCTTGGCTCTCCACATTCATATTTACATCGGCTGACATCTCCGCCCTCGATCTGGATCCTTCCTTTTCCACCGGTAACCCTATATTCCTACCTCTGTATAGTTATGCGGCTCAGATCTGATCTCTCTTATTGCTCATGGCATCCAACGTCCTCAGATCCATTTTTCTGGTCATTTATCCTTATGCTGGTGGACTGCCAATTTTTAGTCTTCTTTTTTTTCAGTATTGTTGAGTAATATATTGAACACTACTGGTCAATCATAGATCTTAAAATCCAATAAAGTTTTTTATATTTAATCTTTTGCGGAACGCGACTCGACTTCTAGATTGGTTATGGGTTCTAGATGTCCATTCGATAAATGGGTAGCAGCCAGAATAGTTTATCCAAACATGTACCATTCAATATTCACATTTGGAAGATCTGGTCCCGTGAGTAATTCTTCGGAAAAGATTGCCGCGTTTACGAGTCTAATTAAATTCGGTTATCATGATTACATCATACGTTGACCCAGAAGTTTAAATGAAAAGCTCAATTTCATGCTTTGTTCGTTTATTTGACGGAGCCATGGGAGCCTAGCGGTGACAAAATGTTCTTCAATCGTCATAGCAAGAACTTCACCATAATGTTAATGTAGGAAGTTACTGAATTAACTCCAACGGTAGAATTTAAGATTAGAATTGCTGTGTGCAATGACCTGATGAAATGCGAATCAACAATAAAACGGTTATGTCAACTAAAAATCACCGACTAGGGGAACAAGTTGGACCAAATTCGGTCAATAGTAAATCGTAGATATGAGAATTAAGAAGATAAAATATTGCTATATTGTTATTTATAATTGTAATTAGGGAGATAAAGCCGAGCGTATATGATCACTGACTCGGTTAATCTCTTACAAACTGAAGCATACATATTCACAAAGCATTTTATCACTCTCCTTGAAACTAATCACTACTAGTCCTTTATACCCAATTACAGAAATCACAAGGGAAATTTTTTTTGAAACCATTAACATCTGCGTTTTCAAAGTTTTGCTTAATCCTATTTATAGGGATAGCGCCACATATTACATATGCCAAGTTGATTGTGGGGCAGAAATCTACAGAACTGATGTTGCTGAGAAAAGGGCTACGATTACTGTCAGCAATAACGACACAAAACTCATACTGAACAATTGAGCAGCGCTGGCACGGGATGGAAGCAAAATGGGATCAATCAAGTGAAGTGTAGGTGAATGCCGACGGCGATAACCAAGATGGTAAGAATACAGAAGAATATGATGGCATGAATCAGAATAGCGATCCCACTGGTATTCATGTTCCCAAATTCCACCATTCTATACCTTGATGGAATCTGGAAGAGCAGCCCGGGCGATAGGAGGATGAAGAGGGCGACCGCCACGATCACAGGCCCCCAGTCGGCTTCCATCTCTGTCTCAAACATTGTGAGGTCTTGTTGGCTCCCAAGTGTGTGGACGATGATGGAATGATGCCGCCATGTGACAGCTTCTCGAATAAGTAGCAAGAGAGTTGCTTGGTCAGTAAGGAGAAAGAGACGGTGCCAAACTTGGTGAGAAAGAAGAGATTGGGGTAGCTAGTGACGAAAGGTATAATAATGTGAGGTAGTGGATCTGCTTTAGTCATTTTTTTTTCTCTCGTAAGCTTCTGCATAATTTATCACTCGGCGGCTTCTCTTTTTTCCGTTTGCTTTACAGATTTATTAAAGCAGCTCTAACTTATGGACTCAATTAAACTAATTTTGATAAATAGAAAAAGAAGGATGGCTCTAAAGATTTGAGGAATGGCCCAAGGCACTCGAGTAAGTGCCTAAATTTGTGTGCTCATGCTTGAAAATGGGAAAGCTGTATGATATGAAGCTGGAAAAGTATGAAATGAAATTGACATGAGATTGAATTCCACATATGTTGGATTGTCCCTCTCGTGGACTCTAAGCCGCACAGCATATTTATTGGCGGACAATTTTCCAAATCAGCATCAAGTTAAAGCTAAATCCTAGAGATTTCCATTAACTTTTGTATTCTCCAATGTTTTTCTTGTAAATCATACTCCACCGAATGAAACTTCCATGTTAAGACACGCGTGCATGTCGTGTGGCGGGAAAGAAATGGAAATCATTGTGACAAAAAGGAAAAAAAAGGAATTGGAAGGTAAGAAGCGAACAAATATCAGGGGAAAAAAGAAAGAGATTGAACTTCATTTCTGAATTCTGGCAACTTCATTTTAGATCAGTTGTGCGAAATTCTCATAAAACGTAATACATATCTGAGTAAAGCTTAACTGTTCTTAGAGGAAGCGGCGAAGAGTAGGACAGAGTTGAGAGTGGGGAGTGAGGTGGGTGACAAAAGTAGCCGTCCGAAATGGAAGATTACAAACACAGAATCGTTGAATCCAATGCCCAATCTCTTGTTCATTTTCCATTTGAATGTTTCTACTTTCCCTTCTTTGACATGCCGCCTTGTTTTATCTATCGTCCTTATCTGTAACAATTAAGATTGCTTCCTATTATAAATCCATGATCCTCCTCCTTCATAGATTCACGTCTCGTAAAAATGGCGGATTGGGGCCCTGTGGTGATAGGCCTTGTGCTGTTTGTGCTCTTCACTCCTGGCTTACTCTTTCAGCTTCCAGGCAAAGGCCGAGCCATCGAATTCTGCAACTTCCAGACCAGCGGCATCTCCATCTTCGTCCACACCCTTCTCTTCTTTGGCTTCATGGTTATCTTCATCATTGCCATTGGAGTTCACATCAGTTCTTGATACTTTCTTCACTTATACTTCTCTGTTTCATTTCTTGTCTCTCTATATTCTCATGCTCTGTATTCATTATCTATGATTTTTATGATGGCTTGTTACTAGCAAAAAAACTATATTACTTGGCACATTTTGTCGTGAATCCTGCTTATCAATTACTCGCGATCCTTGAGGACAGAAATATCAAGTTCACAAGTTTTATGGAGTAGGGTTAATTTGTACACGCAACACAACCTTCATGATGATTTCAAAGACTAGGAAAAAGAAGATTTTTAGCCAAAAGTAAGAAAGCAAGACTAGTTAAAAGGGGAAAACTAAAAAGAGACGGGAAACAGATGATTCAAGTTGATGCGAGATCATCATGACTTTTTCATAATCAGAATGTCGATAATATACATGACACGTGCACCATCCTGTCAAACTCAGCGTCTTAGACAATCTTTCCCCTTCCAGCTCTAACAAGACCCTGGTCTCAGCTTTTCAATAAATCGGAACCTGCAAAAGTAGTAATCCAGAGCGAGAATGGAAAACAACAATCGTGCAATTCAATCCATAAACATAAGCAGATGCATAATCAACAAAAGCTTAAAAGCATAAAGAGAAAAACATCCCAAAATGTCGTCCAAAGAGCAAGTGCTAAGTAAGTAGGGGCTCATAAGGGATACCGTTGAGCGTCGGGGCGGAACCAAGAAGGGTCCGACCCAATGACACAGTACAGAACGTGAATACTAAAGCAGAAACACAAGGTAATAACACGAAGCCGATGATAAAAGCCAAGGAGCCGAAGGGCATCAAAGCCAGAGAAATGCCCAACCACAGAGAAGCAAAAGCAGCCGGAGAGACTTGCGACTACAGCAGAATGGTCCAGAGATGTCTCATAATTGAGGAGCATAACGAGGAGGAGGAAGCAGCGACATGGAAATATGGGAGGGGTAAAAGAGGGAACTTGAGAACGTGAACGATGATGGATTTGATCTCGTACAACATCTTCAAATGTTCAAATTCATACTCAACTTGGGTAATCATGATTCGTGGGAACATGTGAGAATGGAAAAGATGAGGTTTTTATGATGAGGATCGGAGCGGGGAGTGGGACTGAGGATCATATCTGTTTCGAAAATCGAGACAAACGGATAAGCAGAGTGATACAGTGGAGAGGGCAAGATTTTTCTTTTCTTCTTATTTTCTAAACCAAGAAATTACAAAGTATTTCGAAACAGAAGGAGTCATGAACACGACAACCCGGTTCAATTGGGCCTGGAAGTTTGGGTGGGCTTGTGTCTTGAGCTTTCTTGACCCAAAGAACTAATTAAACAATATGTTTTATTTGATTGGGTATCTCAATTCTCAAATCACTTTAAAGATTAATTCCTTTTAAAATTTAGAGTATAAAAAATGTTTGTCTCTACGAACAAGTTGACTTTCTGGAATTTGAACTTACATATAGAAATGAGGTTACTCACAATCTCAATCAATAATTTATTGCTACTAATTAAGTAAACTTATTCTTGTATTTCAATTTTCATGGTGCACTGTCAAGTTGTGACTCTCATTAAAGCAAAATATTTTTATAAAAAATGTAATTTGTTCTAATTATTTTAAAATTAAACAATATTATTCTTCTATTTTTAATTTTATTTTACTCTCTCCAATCCTTAATATAAGAGTTAGTTGGAGATTATATTTAATTATAAATATAATATTTTAACTCATTTTATCTCCTAAATTTATAATTTTCTCTCCATAATATCTCTATTGATTGCATACATTAAATCGTTTTTATACAAGGGGTAATCATGACAAAATAAATGATTTTTTTAAAAAATCAAGCTATAATTATTATAAATAACTAACATAATTTTATTACAAATAATTAAAATGATTAACTTTTTTAATTTATATAAACTAATTATCTAGCTCTTATATTAAGAATACACTATATATTTGATCATAACCCAGGGAATGATACCCACACACACCCATCACATACTCATACACTTCTTATACAAATTTGATCCAATATACTCCCCTCTTTTAAAAGAGGTGTGAGATGCCACTTGAACCAAAGGTTTTTTTTTTAAAAAAAAAAAAAAGAATAGCTTTATCCTTTTGCCATCAATCTAAAGAAGTATTTATTTAATATTAAATATAACCCAACTTTTAAAATTTGAGACACCAAATTAAAAATTTTACAAAATTGAAGTGGTTAATAATATATTACAAATTCCACGTGTCTTTGAATTAGATTTAATTAATGTTTTGAGACAAGCTAAAGACTTCATACATGTGATTGCAAGTTAGTATATTTCTTTTCCTAATAACTTGGGAGGGAAGAAAACAGAGCTACACCCATTGCGGGAGACAGCACGTTTTAGTAGGGAACAATTAGAATAATGATGGGGGATTTGCGCTGTGAAATCAAAACAGCACAAGGAGATTGATAATTCTACTGTTGCTATTGTATAGGCTGGAGAGAAAACACAGTTACAACTTCAAAAGAGAAGAAAAGAAAACGCAGTTACAACTTATAACTGTGAAAACTAAAGGAAGTTTTGTGGTAGATACATGAATGCAAGAAAAAAGCAGAAGCTAACTTGATTCCTGAAACTTCATGCGTTCTGAGTTCATTCGCTCAAGCTTAAAACGCTCTTGAACTCTTGATATATACAGAGCTGCTTTAGTGTCCACGCTCTCATCAGCAGCTACTCCATACACATCTTCCAATTGAGTAACAAACGAAACCTTGGGCTTTGACTGTGTGATTACGTAGCCCTGATGATGAGCCACGTACCCCACAGTACCAGAGGAAGAAGACGATAAGCTCGGCTTCGCCTTGTTACTTGTTGACGATGTCTTGTTTCCCCTGTGGAAACCCATTAACTTCCCCTTCAACAGTTCTCTGCTACGCTTACGGGTAAACTCCATCTTCACCTACAAATTCTCTCTTCTAAGTCTCTGTTTTTGTTTGCTATACTCTGCTCTGCCTATAACAGGATGCACTGCTTATATATTGTTCTGTCGCCACCTTTTTTGTGCAGATTTTTATTACAGATAAACTTGATCATAAGTAGAGATGAGTAATTGGGTTGTAGTCCCTTATCTACATATTCCCAGGAATAATCTCTTTAATTCATGTTGCCTAACAGATATATTCGAATCGCTCTTTTTAAGATTTCAATGATCCCGTTTTCCCCTTATCATATATACTTAAGATATGTGTACCAAATAGCAATCACTACTTTCTTAAATCAGCTATGCTTTTATAGAAGCCAAGTTATCTCCTTATGTTTATTGTAGTGAGTTGGTAATATCCTCCTTACTAGCATATCACGAGTCACTTAATGTTAAAATACCCGCAAACTGAAATGCGTTATCAAGCCTGTCGGAGATTTAATTGGCAACACTATTTTTAAAAAAATTTAAATCTTTCACCTTACTTTTGTTTTTAACCCAAAAACATCAGTAATTATAATTAAGAAAAGGGAAAACTGGAGAATCGTCTACCATATTGTTTATGCGGTTCTACTTTTACCTATAGGATATAGCTTGGTATAAAGGGATCGGATTCAGTCTTTTTGGATCCGAATTTGGTGTGCAAGGCAATCATGTATGGGTTATCCAGGCGTTTAGCAAGAGGGCTCTTTAACACTTGTTATTTTACATGTATTGTCATATCATTACCTGTCTAATAAGAAATCTAAGAATTTAGGATTTCTCAATATTTAGGAGAGATGGACTCTTTAGGAACCTTTTTGAAGCCACTAACAAGAGCAGCTATTGGAATCACCAGATGCCAGTACAGCAGAGGCAGAGAACAAATAGAAACCTCTTCATCAAGAAGATGAAAAGTAGAACGAATAGGAACAGGATAAGGAGGGTATCTTCCTAAATCTCAACAGTGCTTTTCCTTGCATGTTATAACAGAGGTCGAATAGTCTGCAGCTTGCAGTAGACGCAACGTTTAAGCATACAGGCTTAACAAGTGGCACAATTCCCCGATTCTCGTACGCCACATTTCATGCATAATATTAACTGAGTTTTGGGTTTGGTCTCACCAGGCCACGTAGTAGAAAGATTATTAGTACATTGGTGTAGCAATTTTGCCCCTGCTTTATTCATGCAAGGGCTGAGAAGTGTAAAATGGTGGTGTCCACTTGAACCGCATTGCTGTAATCAGACAGGTAGTAGCAGAAGACAGGCATCAGAAGTTGATGAGCGTTACAGGCTAAAGATATTCCACCTCATTGTCTAGTAAGGCAAGCGGGGTTCTTTCTTACATTGCATTGCAATAGACCATAAAAATTATGATATATGTATATGCTTTCATGTTGAATTAATTGGTAACTCAGCAGCAGAGTGTGTTTTGCATATTAACAGGGTGGCAGAGAATTATGGTTGAGATATTTCAAAGTTGTGGGCACGAAGGACATGGACATAGGACAGCTTTTACTTGGATCTGAAGTCTCCAACCGGAGAGTGAAGCATTGCTTTTGCTTCCTTGGGAAGGGAATAAGAATAGGAATCATGCCTTCAATTTTTGAGGTGTCTTTATTCCCTGAACAGGTGGCTGCGCAGAATCTCCATTATTGAACACTCTGAGTGGCCCCTCCATGCCCGGTGGTATTCATACTCTTATTTGGGTTGTTGGCCGGAGAAGACATCGATTTTGCTTCAATCTTGAATCCGGAAGAGAAGCTCAGAACTATCAGCTGCACCGTTATGCATGATTGTTGGGATATTCTGTGACCCAATTCTTGGTGGCATCTAGTGTGCTAGAAACTCCACCCAGGGCATGTTGATCCTAGAAACGTCATACTATTACTTCCACTCACACACATATATAGAGTGAGGGGTCTATATTCGTTATGCAAGATACAATGATGCTACCTCCATTTTTTATTTCAGTTATACCAAATAAGACATAAAAATAACTGTGTGTGTAATTTACTATTATGTCATTTAATTAAAATAGAGACACGTAGTTTTGTAATAATAATGATGATGTTTTTGGTAGACAGTAATATGAATGATTTTAGTAAGAAAGGAAATGGCATTGGAGTGTCGGTAAGAGAAAGTGAGATGAGCATGATGGGCTTGATGCAGAGCTCAAAAGCTAGCAGTAGAATTGGGGAATGCATGGGTGTGGAATTGAAGAGTGGGTGTGAATATTGGAGGAGACAAGGAACAAGATTGGCAATGCTTCTGCAAAAGAGGCAGCAGAAACAGAACGTGCAAAAGTGGGGGAGCCAAGGTTGGAAAAGCAACCGCAGCCAAGCTGTGCGGAAACCAATTCTCAATTATGACGCCTATTGCTGTAGAAGCAGCCTTCAATTAATGCCCGAACTCATGGGGACCTTCAGTCTTGCTTTTCACCCACATTTTGGTGTAACCGACGAATCAAACCCCAATCACTATGTTCCTTCTTCATCCACTTCTCTGTTCTGTTCTGTTCACCCCTGTTGTTATATATCTCCCCACCCTCACCTCCCCCAACCCATTCCCCTCTCTATATCCTTCTCTTCACACCCAATCTTAGTTCATCCTTGCATTTCTCATTTCTCATTTCTCATTAATTCTTTATATATTTATTTCCATTTGATGTTGGCACGGCTCAATCAGATCAAAGTTCTTAACACATTTGAGTCCTTTTGTCTGATTGAGCCGTGCCAATATCTGATTTTTATTTCTTCTCATTTAATTCATCATTTGTAAATGCCTATATTGTTTCATGTCTCTTTTATTTCATGTTGGATATGTTTTTCAAAAGAAATTAGCTAAATTGAATTCAAATTCACTAAAGTCAAGATATATTTCTAAGTTTAAAGAGTATATATTGAAATATTTATATATCATTTATCAATAAAATCCTCAATATATTGTAAGTTATAAATTATCTTCTTATCAATTGAACTAATATTTTTAGGTATTTTCTTTCTTTCTTTTTTGTCCACCCGATTTATCAGAACTTTGTTCTGACAACATCCTGATCCGATTCGCATCACACACTTAACTATAATAGGTGAGTCTTCTAATAGAGATTTTTTACATATAACTGATATTGAGCCATTTACAACTCAAATTAACTTCGGATAGGTTTTTTTTTTACATGATCAGGATGTGAGTGAGAAGAGGCTGGGATTGGCACAATATATGGCCATTGTCCTTTGTGGGTTGGGAATCCAATTGCATCGTGTCTCTCGGGAGGATCTAATTTAGTATACTCGGGTGGGCCACTTGCTCCCAATTGGGTTAGTCCTACTGTTGGGCCCAATGGGGGTAGGGGTATTCCACACTGCTTTTACGTGGGCGTCCTTGCTAGATGCGCATCGTATTTTGGAATCTCGCAAGAGACCATGGGACTCACGAATTTGGTGCTCACTGTGGCAGGGGTTGGCGCTGTCTTTCTTCTTCTCCGTACCGACATCAGGCAATCAGCGGCTATTTTCAGGCGCAACGCCAAGCACATCCGCAACTGGCTGGAAGAAGAATCCGCCGCTTCATCCAAGTGAGCCTTTGTTCTTTTTTAAAATAAGTGATTTTTAATGAACTCTTGCGCCTTTTTTTCGTAGACAGATTTATTACTTGTGGGTGCTTAATTTTTGACTGAACCATTTGAATACTAGATTGCTTTACACTAATGGATTTTTGGGTGGTTTCATTGCTTTTGGCATAAATAATGATCGATTCTGGGCTGGGCTCTGGTAGCTTGCTTTTTGTACTCGTCTTGGAGGAAGAGCATGTCGGCATTGGAAGCATCTATCTTCCTTGCCGATATTTGCTTATTTTCTTTATCCCTTTCCAAAATTAGTCAAGGTCTTCCATGTGCTCGCACAAGGCATCTGTATTATTATTCCCCATTTCTGCTTATATGATAGTGAAGCATATATCTTGTTATTTCATAAAATCATGGGAAAATTGCTGGCAAGAGTTGCGTACTTTTGTAGCATGCGGAGTGGATTTTTTTAGCTTTGTTGGGATAAATTGGGTTGGCCTTTGTTCCTATTCTTTCCTTTTCTGCCTCCTCTTCAAGAGAATAGGCGAATGAGAATTTTAAAATCGAGTCATAGCTTTTTGGGGAGATAGACATGAATTTAGGTGGGTTGAGTTCTTTCCGGGCTGCAATATCAATATAATGTGTGAGACAGGGTATAATTCTGTTATTTTCTAGATTACATCATGATTAGATATGCTGATAGGAACAAAATATCTCAAGTAAATAAGCAATGCCAACCATTATGGTGGTTTTTCTTTCTAGAGGTTAAATCAATAGATTGTCATATGATTCTTGCTATATTCTTCAGGGCAATGGATAAGTCCTCTACAAAGGAACTTGAATCGAAGCTTCCTCCTAAAGAAACTCCCAAGGAGGACAAGCACTAATGCTTATGCAAGTGGTAGGGGGTGTTTATTGCAGTCATCTTGTTGTATGTATTTAATTTAATTATCCTTTTTCTTTCAAGTTTGCATGAACTTGCTGGTAAAATGGTTGTACATCTATGTTTATTCATAGAATCTGTAGTTTTTGTATGTATCCGTCAAGAAGAAAGGTATTCCATTTCCACCCAACGAAACTCCACTTCTCAGAAGCATTTGCCCTTGATTGATAAAAAGTGCTGAGAACTTTATTTTGCAGCCTCAGAATGTTTCAACTTTCAGATTGCTATCTTTTTCTTCACTACTCAAAGGCATGCTCATGTCTTCGAAGGTGAATCAATTTGTTCTGGCCCGTATCTGAGTTATATGCTCACTCACCCCTGCATTCCATTTTTCTGGATGAAACCTAATATTTTAAAAGAAGAATAAAGGTTACTTCTATGATGATGCATGGCTTTCCCAATAATCATGGGTGAAATAATTTTTAACCCCCTTGTCTCCAACACCAACACCATGAAGCGAAAGCATAAGTGAACCTCATAGCTATTATTCACATTTTCAAATAAACCCAACAGTAATGTTGTGAAGTAGTCTTGGAGGCGATGGTTCAGTGAATAGCTGCCACTCATGTTATGTTCCTTGTGGGAAAATACAAAGGATCATCTAGATTCCAAAGTAGTTTTCTGCCTCCGACATTTTTTTTAAGTATCAAAACCTTGTTTTATTTTTGATATGAAAGATTTTAGAAGGTGGTTGGGTTCATCTATAATCTAAGAATAGGGAGAAATTTCATTTCTTCCTAAGGAATATTAATATTGAGTAGGGCGAGCTATTTATTACTCTCAAACGTAAATTTAAACATTTAGAAGATAAGATGTCTCTTCAAATACTATGACTATAATTATAATAAAGTATTATTTCTTATAAATTAAATATATTTTAAATAATTATATGTCTTATTTTTTTATTAATTGAATAAGGTAAGTAATAAATATGAGTGGTTTGCTTTAACTAGCCTTCTTAGAGTGCGGCATGCATCAGTTTGGCACTGTGTATTGAGTATCAAACAAGTATCTGTTTCCTGACCCATGGACTCAAAATCTCACTTGATCAACCTTTGCAAAGTTTGGGAAAGATTGAATATCTTTGTTTGTGTCATCAAAATCAATCGGAATCCACACAATATTGTAAGAAAGTTGGGGAAGGAAACAAGCAGAAGGGGACAAGAAAGGAGTAGTTGGAGCTATGGAGGTGTGTCATAACGAAGCAGAATCTCACGCCCTCTCTCTCAAAATGGCCTCATGAGGGAAATATATCATATTTATACAAGTGTGTGACACTGTTCTATGAATCGTTGGGGACCACCTAAAACGTTTCCTTTTACTGTCCCTCTAATTAGAGATATTCTAGGGATCAGGCGCCCACTCCCCTACCCCCTCCCCCCCCTCCAACTGCCTTGGCCCGTTGTAGATCTTAACTCTATTATTTAATTATCTTTCATTTAATGTCCCCATTCTTAGGACTGCCGTTGGATAGCCTTCAATTTCCCAACAACTATGCTCTAGGAAACGCTTAAAGAGTTTTATAATTTGTTCAGTATGCTAATATAATGATTTTATATTTATTTAATTAATTATATTCAATTATACGAAATAAATTGCTTATCAATTTCTCTGAAGATGTTTTTGACCGGATTCAATTTCTTTTTTCGTTCACATGGTTTTATACTTTACAGGGTATTCATGGGTAGGATAACCCTCTCTCCAGTGCCTAATCTAAAAAAAGTATGTGCTGCAAAATGTAATCTGATATATGACCTTACTCAATAAAAGTCTTAACCATTTTGGTTTAGGCGTAGGCAGGTTGAGTATGCCTAAATTGTGATATCATGTTCATATTGTGAAAAATAATATACAATTATAAACTTCTAAAATAATATCATATTCATATGTTTTCAAGAGTTAAATAATATCTATAATATACTAAAAATAAGGCAACAAAAAAATAATAATTAAAGTCTTGAAATTCATTGCATATAAAAAAAACCTTAAAGTCTAAATAATTTATAATTGCAACTTTATATCAATTTGTCAAATATTGACAAAGATGAAGCATCTAAAAAAATAAAATAAACAATTATAATTTTATAATGTAATCATATTATGATTAGTAAAGTTAAAGAAAAAAAAATTAATATAGTTATAAGTATTAAAAGACACAACTTACTTAACTATTTATATTTCTAAAATGATCATTTAGTCACTAGTAACTTTCATATTTTCTCTTCTAAGTATAGCATATAGGGAGAAAAGTAAAAAAATAAAATAAAAGAAAGTGATCATAGGTAGGATAGGGCAGGGCAACCCCCCTCCCTAGTGCTCAGTCCAAAAAAAGTATGGGCTGCATTTTGTGACCTGATACCCTGACCCTGCCCTATATTTATTGGGTTGGGTATGACTTTTTTTTTGTAGGTTCAAGTGGACATATTAAATCGTGGTCTTTATGAATACTCCTATTTTACATGATGAAATCATGTAAAAACTGGATCTTTATAATCTTGTGAATTTTATACTCCATTTCTCACCATGCAAAGAAATTACCTGTCCGCTTTAATTTTGTTAACGTGATTAATTGCGTGACATTTTGCCACTTTTAATTAGGAAAAATTAGCTATAGATCCCAAATAAGAAAATTAAGAATGAATCAAAATAAATCCCTCGACGGAGATTAATGATAATGATAATAATAAATTGATCTATTTATACTAGTTTTTAGCCAATAACAACGTGAGCCGGTCCTTGTATTAGAAAACAAAAGTTGGGGCAGTCAACTCAATGCAGAACAGGGAAAAACAACTTGTTCTATGATTTCACAGCTCACACCTTTTTAATAACAAGTTGAAAATAAAATGAAATATTAGGATTGTGTCATATGCATAATACATTTACCTTTCCAACTCATTATTAACTCGAACTTGTGGAATTTTGTTGGTCGCCAGACAAATTGGCCCTCATAGCCAAAAATTAAATGTATTTTGAAGTAGCTGGGGCAACAATGAAAATAAAAATATACAACCCCAACTAGTAGTTTCAACGGAATTATTATTACTGCGAGCTTACTTACTCCCAGATAAAAGGGGACGAGAGGGATCCCCCACCCCCACCGTGTTCCATCAACTGGGGCTCCGTTTGAAGCATCCCATTCTGATCGAAGTTTGTTTCTTTAGGATCCTCACCCAATCTGGAACATCTTGGGGTTCCATCGTCTTCTTCAAATGGAGCTTGCGATTGAATTGGACACTCTATACTTGATTCTACCATACTGAACTCGGACGAACTCTGTGCCTGAAGTGCTGACAGAAGATAGAGAGCAGATTCCGAAGCCATCTTCTGGTTCTTATCTCCGATTCCAGCTTCTGCTTCAGCTGTTAATGGCGGAACTCGTTCATTATTATACCAATTCACCTGCATGTTCTCTATGTTGCTGCCTAAGGCACGACCTTCCTCACTCTGTTGCTCAATCTCAATCTTCTGCAAAATTGGTGGGAAACGATTATAGCTCCGAGCAGGTTGAGCGCTCCACATACTCGTGTAAGGATCATCACTCCTAGGATTCCCAAATTGCAGGATTCTGGGTCCTATGTTATATATAATGAATGAAGACCAAAATTTGATGGGATGGGGATATTAATTGGAAAAAAAAAAACAAAGAAACAAACCTTTGTAATCTGCAGAGAATGCGAGAGGTGGAGGACGAGGTTTCCTTCTGCGCTTATTATGGCCCTCTAAACGTTTCCTACAGCTCCGCTTGAACCCATCAAACTCGTCCAGCGATTGAAATCTACAGAAAGTAACAGAAAAAGCATGTTGAAGAGACATCGTGGATTTTCGCGAAGCGCGATGAACATGAATCCCGACCGTACGTTACCTGCTGCATTGCTGGCAGAATCTCTGTTCCTGTCCCTTCACCAATACACAAGAGGTCTTGGAGTGAGGTTGACACACCCTGTGCCGCCGGTGATACTCCCGGCAATTCCCCAGGTCAAACTCGCATCCATCCACCGAGCACTTCACCTTCTCCGGCGATTTCTGGTACACGCGCTTCCTGTTTGATGATATTTTTGAGTTCGACATCTCTGGCTCCGCAGCTGACACTGTTTTCTCCACGGGGGCTTCTCCAACGTTCGGCTGATCTCTTAGTGGATCCCACACTGACCGCTCCATTGAAATCACTCTCACTTCTATGCTCTGTTATGTGATATCTCTCTTTTCAAAAATATACAACACAAGCCTGAAAACAAGAAGTTATTCTCTCTTTCGGGATTTCGATAACAAATTTGGAGACTTTAGACTCGGAGGAGCTAAGCAGCATAAAGGGAAAATGAATTAGGAGGGTAATTTGGTCCGCCAAAAGAACGTTATAGTAATAATTTAAAAAAACAGTCCTTTTTCTCAGAAGCTTGAATTCCGACTATAACACACAGAAAAACATGGCAGCAGATATTGGAACCAACTCGAATGTCACTTCAACCAACAACCAACTAGGCCATCATGAGATATGCCAAAGAAAAAAAGAAAGAAAGTCAATTCCAAGCGATTTGTTTTCTCCGGTGATAGATAATCTACAGAGGGGAGAAACTACAATAAAAAAACAAAAAGTTACTGATGCTGAAATATAAAGAAGAGGAGGAAGATCAATAATGGGGTGTGGGAGTAGGTGAAGAAAGGACTTAGTGCAATAAGCGTATGAGTGGCTAAATATAGAGCAATGAGCTGTGAAGATGGAGAAAGAGGGAGGATTGAAGCAACATAAATAGGAAGGCAGTGACTTTACAGAGAGCAGAAGCAGTGAGTGAGATCTCTGCTTGTTTTATCTCTCCTTTGTCTTGTTCTTTCGCTTAATAAAGATGTGAGTGTTACGTTGTGGTTTTATATTATTTTGATGAGTGAATGAATGAGAAAACAGATATAATAAATCTAAGAAATTAAATAACAAGGAGAATAATAAATAAAGTGGGTGTGTGGGGCAAATGGCTTGGAAAGTGACTGGAAGATTTGGACTATAGTCGTGACAATCAGTTGCCGCCAAGGCAGTATGTGATACATAATTGGATGAGAGAGACGGCGACTTTACTCTCTATTCCTCACTGTTTTACCAAAAAGCTTATTAGACTCTCTTTGGGGAGCAAGCTTTATGGTCTGCCTATCACCATTTGATTCATATATATATACGTACATATATATATCTTCTCCGTTCATTGAATGACAAGAATTCATGAGCACTCTAGTTCAATGTTCTTACATAGATATATTATGGATTTATATTTATATATTTTTTTAGTATATGTATCTTTCTATTGAAAATAATTATATACTCTCAACATAAACTATATTGATATATTGATTATGACAACCAAATAAAATAGAGTTTGTTGAGGTCGAGGTAAACTCAAGGGGTTTAAATAATGGCAGCAATGTTTTGGTCCCCCATGGACAAACGGGATATACCACATATATGCCTCATCTTCGTCATCTGATTACAAGACTTGTATATATAGTTATAATAGAATTAAAAAAATAAATATTTTATACGTAATTCTTAAAATATTCGATCGAATCTTTGTCCTTAGATAAAACTGAACAGTGAATTGCTTCCAGAAGAAAAAAGAAGAATATCCATCTATAGCATTATGATAAACTTTAAAGGTGCTTTCATATAAGCTAGGCATGAGGACTTGGTAAGAAGATTAATTATTAAAATTCATGCAGATCCTAAAGTAATTAACTGTAAATCTTTGACAAAGAAGGACGTAACATCAAGAACTTTCTAGATTAAGAGTGACAACGTGGTTTACGGGTCACATATTTTTCGTGAAGCAAACTTTTTTCTGTGAATTGGAGCATGGCTAATCATACTCTCGAGCTGAGATCATTTATTTTTGTTTTTTTTTGTTACAACAATTTTTAAAAAGGGGTTGGGCTCACCCAATATTCAAGGGTAAGACAGAGTCTCCTTTACTCCTAGGCGATATCGACGAGCCGTTTATTACTCTCAGGTCTAAATTTAAGCACTTAGGAGTTAGGATGACTTCCTAAACGTCATGACTAAAATCATAATAAAGTGGTATGAGATCAAACGCGTTCTAAAAAATCGCATATCTTACCCCTTAGCCAATCCACGATATGTATTTTGTTTTGATTTTATGATTTGCAGGGAGTTAGATTTATTTTGAGGCCCTACCTCCCTCCCTCATCACCTTTTAAAGAAACAAATTGATTTGAGCCGCTTATGCGTCTTCTCTAATATCAACTTCCGTGGAAAACTAGAAACGGACTGCAAAGTTTATGTCTTCAAAGTATTCTTCTCAATTTTGAAATACAAGTTATTTCTTTCTGTGTTCTTTTTTATATATTAGTGTCACTTTCATTCACTGACATTGCCTTCAACCTACAAGTCTCAGACAAATCCTAGCGTTCCGTATGTGGCTATAAACGTACAATTTGATTTCGCATCTTAAATTTGCAATCCTCACCAGAAAACCTCTCGCATTCATATCAATTTCTGTTTAAAGAAATAAGCTAAAAAGTAAAGCAGAGAGGTGCTGATGAGCTCACTTGGATTTTGAAGGCGATATAGAATTAATGAATATAATTCGTGGTCAATTGTTGTCAGTAGGATGAAGTCTAGCATATCATGATTACAGAGACAACAAAGGAACATATTTGGTCGGCTTCTGCTGCTTAAAAATAGGACAGTAAGGCTGCACGTATATATGGGCAATATGAAATCTAATTATTAGATTATATTACACCCCCACTACTAGGTACCACCTTAAAAGGCTCACCATCGTATCTGAGATGATATGCTACGTAGTTTGAAAAGAGAGTACGTAATGCAACTGATTATGATTAATATGAAACATGTATATATATAGATTGTGTGTGTGTGCATGATGAATTAACCCCCTGAGACAAATGGGAATTAGAGAGGAAGAGAGTTGGTGAGTTATTGCGAGTGGAAGAAAGAAACCTAGCTAAGAGAGTTCAAAGAATGGATGATATCATAGGATTTGAGTGGGAGATAAGATAGTGGCCTGCTTTGTGGGACTTGAATCATCGTGTGTGTGTGTGTGTGCAATTTCTGATTTCTCACTAAAAAATAGAGCATTTTATTTTGAAGTCCACATATTTTGCTCCCTGGGGGTGCCTGTGCTGAATATATGCTATACGAATGAAGCAGCATTACTTTTAGGCTAGTAGAGCTGGCTAGTCTTTTGGTTTTACTTTTTTTATAGTCAAATTATAACATTGTCAGACTTAATTTAAGATAACTCTTTCAAAGATATTTTCTAGATTCACTTACACGCAAACTCAAACTCAAGCTGGACTTTAAACTCAACCATCAAATCCTCTTCTATTATAGGATCAACGCCTATTGGTTGCTTTTTTAACCACACACAAATTAGACTCGACTAGGTGCAATAAACTTGCAACTCAGGGTCATTTCTGCGTATAAATATTATCAAAATTTGGCTGAAATGAACTAAACACTAAGATTATACTATTCGTTGGAATACAGATTCAGCATGTGGGGTTATTCTGGTTTAGGTATTATAGATTGTTGGAGGGACTTTGGGATTAGATCGTTGGGTTGGGTCGAAGGTAAGCCTCATGATATGGGTCATCATCCACCATACTCCTTGCGGATTAATTCCATTACTGGAACAAAAAAGAACTTAACCAAGATTAATATATAGAAACGACCAAAGTAACGTTCTTATCATATCTTTTTTATATATTTCATTTGGCACATGAATGAAACAAGTAGAAAATTAAAGCTTGCTTCATTATATTATGTGTGAAGTAACTCGATCCCTATCATAGGAAACAGTTCTTACTGTTATTGTTATCAATTTAGTAACAAATCGGATTCCGTTCTTTCACCTTTTCAGGAAAAAAAATGAAGTGGCATGCATATCTGCATGTCATTAATTTAGAAATCAAATATTGTAAGGTAATTAAGATATATAATCACATAATAATATTCATTTTGAAAGCCTGATAGTTTGTTGGAGAATAGGTAGCTCCCAATAGAAGCTCTAATGAGAAAAGGAAGCAAACGCTTGCCTAGCACATATATCTGATACAAAATGGGAAAAAAACTAAAAAGGCAAAACTGCTTGTTTGTATTGCAAGTTTCAACATACATGAAAGGGATTGACATATAATCGACCGACCATCAGAAAAAAGATACTGCTACGTAACATGTATTTAATCAAAGGTAATTAACATGGAATTGAATTACTTGAGAAATAATTAATTAGTTTCACATTATATATAACCTAACATTCCAAACTAAAAAGATTGTACAAAGATTCTCGAGTTTGGGGCAGATATATAAATATTTTATTAATAAGAAAGGAATATGGAAGGAGAAATAACTAATTAATAATAATTAACAGAATCCAGGAGGGGCTGCCCTTTTAAAAGGGAGTGTATATATGCATCTGACTTAAAATGTGCTCGAAGTTGTCCGTTGTCCTCTCAATTGGGTGTGTGTGAACTCCTTCATATGTGGTCACCACTACCCCTTCGTCTTTCGTTAGACGTTGAACTTGCTTCTTCACATTGCACCCTTGATGAGTACATCTGTAGTAGCTCCTGCAAATTATTGCGCAATATATATATAATCAATTCAATATATAAAAACGATTGCTTTTAATTAGTAACAAGTACTTGTATTTCTCCATCTGAATCGTATCACTAGCTAGATTAAACAACTTTGTTGTATGTTAATCAACTGAAAATCTCCCAGCGCTGGTGCTGATATATGTATGTATGTATGTATGTATGTATGTGGCATGGCGACTTGAACTAATTATGACCCAAAATTAATTATGGCTTTGATCTTAAGTGGTATCTGAAGGCAATTCTATTTATTACCTGATTAACAAATGGATCAATATCTTCCATCTTAATTTCTCAATCCAATTACTAGCTAGAAGATAAACTGACGGAGCCAATTCGTAATTATGGACCTTTTTCAGGATTCTAGATATTTCTGCCAATGAATAATAAGATCATAGCTTAATTAATTGCGTGCACGGATCTATCAGCTGTGTGTGTGCGCTTCTCATTTTTATTTGACGCATGCAAGTATATATGTCAGCGAGCAGCACATCAGAGATAAACATATAAGTGAAATTAAAACCCTAGCCATTAGAAACCATATCTCTAATAACATATTCAGTCACATGAATAACCCCAAAGAAAATTGACTCAGAACATCACAGATTAGTGGGGCACATGCAGTTAAATATATATATATATAGCCCGTAAAACAAGAGCAAGAAGTAGATAAGAAAAATGAAAGTAAAAGAAAGGTGAAAAGAAATAAACCTGGGGAATTTGTTGTTTTTAACAGCTTTCTGGCCATATTTTCTCCATCTGTAGCCATCATCAAGAATGTCAACCTGGCTTCGAGTCTGGAAAGCAAATCTAGGCTTTCTAACCTTCTTTTCTCCTTTCTTTTTCCCTGTACCACCACCACCTCCACCATCACCAGCACCACCTATCTGATCATGATCATCCTTCTCATTTCCGCTCTGAGATAACGGCCCATCTCCAACTACTTCTCCTCTAATTTTCTGCAAATCACTGCTTTGATGATCACTGGGCCTCAAACCCAGAAACCCATTCGAGATTTGGCCATCAAAGCTACTAAATCCGTGATGATAAGAGGCTCCCATGGCACTCCCCGGCACTTGATAGCTTGAAGAAGGAGTAGGACCAGGGAACAACATGGTATAATTCTCCATTGGAATCAAGCCAACTTTTTCCCTTAGTTGGGAGGAGGAAATCTAGAGTGTATATATATATATATAGAGAGAGAGAGAGAGAGAGTGAAAAAGGTGAGAAAGATAATTGAATACTGGTGGGGGCAGCTAGCTCTTAGAGGAGTGGCTAGCCAGTGAAAAACGGGGAGGCAAACACCGAATATGAGTTAATATAACTCAGGTGATGGATTAAGGGGATAAATATATATATATATATGATTTACGCAAGGCCAATGCGATATATAGATGGAGACAATAGTGTCGTAAACGGCACGAAAATTGTCCCCTCAGGATATGTTGAGAATTAAAAATGAGTTCCCTTATTTATATAAATAGCGCAGCCGAGTTTATTAGAAAAGGGATCGAGAAAATTTGAGGCGGCTCCATCTCGGCGTCATCATCATTAGCATTTCACGACATCAACGTTATTAATTTGGTTTCTACAGTTCTATACATATTACATATCAAAATAATAAAATTACTTTTTATTTAAAAATTAAATAAATAAGTTAATTATGACTAAATCTAATTATTCAATATAAATTTATATCCTATATTCTTTAATCTATCTAAGGAATATGTGATATGAATTAAAGGAGAACACTTTATCGTGATGGGTGGGTCATGGCTGGTTCGTGAACATTGTGGTTAATGTGTGGTAATCAGGAGGAAGACTAGCAGCAGTTGCCTTTGAAGTTTGAAGTTTGAACTGATCCCTTTCCAGACAGCATCACGCTTCACACGTGTATCACTTACATACGTACCTAAATTACTTTTGGTTTGAATTTCTTGCCCCTCCTATTATTCCTTAACTTCATCATCTTCTTAAGTTATTTATGCTTTTACACTTTCTCTACCTACAGTAATTCAAAGGAGTGGTTGAATATAATTGGCAACCACTCGACTCTATATTAAGCAATTCATGCAAATTTTTCAGTTTGAAATTCTAATCTTTTTTTAGGCCAGCTTTATATATATATATATATATATATATATATATATATATATTATCTTTATGAAATATGATGTTGCTGTAGTACGAAAGAATTAAAAAAGGAACGCAGATTATTAGAGAGCTCAACATATTCCCACACCATAGGGTGATTTGTGTATGTGAAATCATTTTATTCAACGTTTCACCATCGGCATTTCAAGCTATATTTTCCCTTTCCTGCTGTGTGTATATATATATATATATACTCCTCCTACCTTTAACATATTATCTAATTATAGAATTTATTTTTGTTTAAAATATAAGGTATATTTTTTATATTTATCAAATTTTTTAAAATTATTTATATTGATACTCCATTAACAATATAATTAAGTAAAGAATGATGAATTAAAGAAGATGATTAAATTATTTTAAAAAAATTATATTAACTAACTTAATCTATATATTATTTAGGGTATTTAAATGAATTTAGTTTGAAAAAATTATTTTTAAGTCCCATATAAATAATCTAATTATAAAAAAGTTTATTATTTTATAATTTAAAAAAATTAATCGTCTTATTAAATTTTACAGCCATTTTATAATTTTTTTAAAAAAATTATAATTAAATTCTTTTGTATAAGAATTATATTCAATTTTCCCTTACTTTAATTGGGGTGGGTAGGTGCAATGTTTTGATGGTAGTGCATGTGGCAGCGGATCACCTTGGTAGCTTCCGCGAAATTGCTGATGATGGATATGTAGTGGGTACTAAAACCTAATGAGCAATATATACATTTTAATATTACTATTAATTAATACACAGACACACTATATATGATATTGATAGCTTGTTGAAGTATTACGAGTATCGTTGGAACCCAAAAAAAAAGCAGTATCATGAGGGTCGGTTTTTAATTTAAAGTCGTGTCGGCTCTATTCTATGTCTTTATAAACGTGGATACCTTCTCATTTCCCATTTCCTTATGGGTTTATTTGAAAAATCCTCAAATTATAATTTTAAAAAAAATAGTCTAATTTTTTTTAAAAATAAACAGTTATATTTATCAAAAAGGATTTTTGAACTAAAATATAGTTTCAGATAAATTGTTAGGAGTAACTTTTGTAATAAAGAGTTTATAAACTATTCAACTACTATTTTACCCTTATTTTTTCTTATACCTTTTCTTATCTCCTATTTCTTCTATCTTTTCCACAATATCTCATCTCTCCTCTCTAATCTCTTTCCTCTTTCCTCTATCCTCTTTCATCTCTCCTCTCTTTTCTACACTCTCTCATCTCTCTCATATTTTTAATAAAATTATACCCTTTCTGATAATTTTACAATTACAGAAGTTCTTTTAATAATAATTATCTAAACACTCATTTATCTATAATTATATTTTTTATAAACTCTTTTTTAAAACTCATTTTCTAAAAGCTATCCAAATTTTTTTCCCTATAAACTATTTTCTAAAAGTCTATTCAAATACACACTATAACTTTAGCGTCCTTTTTATTAAAAAAATAGTGTTTCATTATTATTTTAATAATAATAACAATAATAATAATAATAATGGAGGACTGTACTATATATATAGAATGGAAATCACGACTAAGGTAAAGTGACTACATTACTTAAATCGTACGTGCGATTCACTTTATTGTTACATCACACATATATGAGGGGTTCTTTAAACAACATCACTTTATTCTTCTTTTCTCCCTTTGGATTGGAGTACGTAGTTCGGTAGATAGAACATCAACAAATTGAACAACTTAATTAACTGTGGACATGAAATAGCATATATGTGTGCGTCAAAAAGAGAGGATCGTAGCTGGTTTTCTTGGAAAGGCATGAGAGGAAAAGCCAAAGGATTTGAGTTTTGAAGGTTAATTAATTAAAAGAGTGACCAGAAAACTGTCATTAAACACCAAAAGCGAAGCATATTCCGGTGGGGCCGTCAAATAAACGCAGACAACGATGCAAACGACCAAAACCTTCAATTATGTTTATTGTCGTCACTTGAACCTCGCTACACTACACTACACATTTCCTCCTCCATTCACATGCTGAATCACAGCAACGAATTTCTCCTTCTAATACGACTTTTTTATAAAATCCTAAAATTATACACTCTCCATAAAAATCATTGCATCCATAATTATAATTATAATTATATATATATATATATATATATATATATATATCCTTCTTCTCCATTGCATCCATAAACGCATGCCTTAAGAATCCTATGTTTGTGTGTCTGGGAAGCTTCATATAGAGAGAGAGAGAGCATACATCGTGATAGAGACAGGGGATGTGTGGAGAAGCATGTGGGTTTGAAGTTTGAAAAAAAGGTGAATTAGGTCTGCGCAGCCTCTTTTCTCCAATGTCATAATTATAATATGAAAGGAATAATATAACTATAAGAAAAAAATTAGACGTTTTGTCCCTATAGTTTGCACTAGTTTTGAAATTGGTGCTTATTACAGGTTAATCTTTTAAACATGCTCCCTATATATGCGCTTTGCCTAGTTCAGAAGAATCCAAAAACGTACGGTCGATACATTTCCTGCAACTTAACGAACCATCCCTGTTATTGGTCATCGTCGGCCGGAACCAGATTAGAAGAGTGCAGCCAAAGAGAGCGACGTCGTTCTGCTGCTGTTCTCCTTTGGCAGACGTGGGAGAAGGGAGCGTTTTAAGAGAGATTAGAGTACAAGAAGTGATTGGGAAAGGGGTGGAAAAGTATAGGGGAAGAAGGTTCAATATTGGAAAAGAGGAAAAGGTGGAGAGAAATATTCAAAGTGTGTTTGAAACGTCAAAAGGGAAGATGCCACACATTGTAAATATTTAGGTCGCAGGTAGCAAATCAACCTCCATGAATCCCAACTTCCCATCAATCCATTATTCTTCTTTCTCACATCATCATCACCCCCCCCCCCCCTTGGGATTTTCAAATGCGCCCAAATTCAGTGTTTGGGTTTACCTTCTCCGCATTCAGTCTGCCACCATTCAAGGTGCACGTGGAATATTCCCTCCCTCCTCACCTCCCCACACACCCTCGCATATATATTGTTTTTCTAGATTCTAACATTGTCCAACTTTATTATGAATAGTTTTCCTAAAAATATTTTCTATATCACACGTACGTACGTAGACTCAGGGCCTTGTACTTATACTTTACTTCTCATCACTGATTCCGTTGGTTTTTTTTATAATTTTCAATTAATTACTTTATGTAAACTAAGAAAGTTAATTAAAATTTTATATTTTTTAAAATAAAGCCTTAAAATTATCCCCAGTAAATAAAAGTTATTAGTTAGAAGAGTTAAAGCTGATTAACTATGAAGGTTATCGTTAGTTATAGAGATACTAGATGAAAAGAAGTTTAATGTATTAGATAAAATATATTATATTATAAAGCATAGAGTTAAACGGAGTATTATTTAATTCAATTCTTTTCACTTTCTCCAATCACCACCACCAACGGTTCTTTGCCCTATTCTGTATTATTATAATTTTTTTCTCACATATAACTAACATATCGTCTCCCTTCTCAATGACCAACAAACTCAAAGAACTTGTCTCTTCCCCCCACCCACTTCTTCTATATTTGGATTTTTCAAGTTCATTGTTTATATATATGAATAGTGCAAGTTCTTCCAACATGCATGCGACCACGTCAACTAGGTCAAATGAAATATAAATTATCGTGTGTGTGTGTGGGTGTATTCATCCCATGCCAGGTGGTTTTACCCACCAAGTCACTATTATATATATATATTTTGATGTGTACAGCAAAGAAACTTCAAAAGTCTTATAAAAAAAAAAAGCAAGAAACTTCAAAAAGGATGGGAAATTCAATTTGACATTTTACGTACTACAAAGTCTCTTCAACCAGAGCTTATTTATTATTTTATATAATTCCCTATTATTGTCATTTTATACGTTTACAATATAACTTGTCAAAACTATACCTCAAGAAGATTTTTTTTTTCCAAAAGAAGAATTTTTTTCCCAACACTTGCACGGGGAGCTTGATTAATTTGGACAAAAAATAATTAAAAATCACCACATTATATTCCCCGCGGTCTAATCAGGTTTAAGTATCCTTTTTGCATCATTCCTAATATCTTCATCACGTGTCACCAAATTAAATGGAGATCGGATACTTAGCGCGCGCGGTTCCACTGTGTCATATTAGGTATATTCCTAATGCTGGATTAAGGCGCCACATTTATTGAAATCAAAATCTGTGTGTTAGGCCAGATCGATCAATATCGACAGAGCTTTCATCATCATTTTTCTTTCCTTGTTACGGCTTTGAATTTAGACTCCTTGTACGGATTTGGAGAATTTTACGTTCAATGCCGGCACACGGAAGGCAGGATTTTCACAGTAATTACCGAAAATGAAGAATTAGCTAGGAGTAGAGAAATTAAAGCAAGAAATGGAAGCGGCTACTAATGAATCAAGGGGCTAAGCTAGTTTAATTAGTTTCCCATATTAATGCATAGATTGGATGTGCTCCTGTTCCACCTAACCCTAACGCAATTAAGGTCCTACGTCTTTGGTGTTTCATCCTCAGGTAGCTTGCCAGCCTCAATTAGTTAACCCTATTTCTTCAGCCCATGACTAATTTGTGCTCATAATTTGGTTAACACAGCAAAACCCTGTCGCTGAAATCAATCAAAGCAGGTTGGAATATCAAGATCTGGAGATCCCTTAATTCTTTTAACTAGTTTTGACAGACGTAGAGATCGGTGTCTCAAATTTAGTGTTCGTTTTCAGGGGATTTTACACATTTACTAATATTTATTATTTCCTCAGAATTAAGTAGAGATAAACAAAATAGAATCTATATAGAGAAATATTTAGAGATGTAAGTAAGAATATAATTTAAGAGAGTTTTTTACGATATTTTATTTATATATTTTTAAAATTAATGAAAAAAAAATCCAGAATTATGACAATAAGAGCACACTAGTGATTCACGAGTACTCACCAATCACCACTGTTCATAGCAGCTGCAAGACCTCCTCCCTCCGTTCTTTAATTAATACATGATTTAGTTAATTTTTTTAATTAAATTTAAAAAATAAAATAAATCAATTAATTATAACTAAATTTAACCTGTTAATATGAATTTATTTAGTTAATTTCTTTAATTAAATTAAAAAATAAAATAAATTAATTAGTTATAACTAAATTTAACCTGTCAATATGAATTTATATTATATACTCATTAATTTATATAAATTAGTCAATTAACTCTAATATTAGTTATAATTCATAAATTTATTTAATTTTTTTAATCTATTTAAAAGAGACAATTGAATCTTATATTAAAAAATAGATATAGTAATACTATATTTAATTAGAAGAAAGCCGTTTTACAAGCACTTATATTTTTCTTTAATTTTTAATTTAATACTTTCTATAGATAGGCTAACAATATTAATAAAATAAAATTATAAAAGTTAATGATATTAATAAAGTAAAAATTTAATGATTTAATAAAAAAAAGATAAGCATAAATACCAAATTAAAAATTGAGAGAAATGATAGATGCCTACAAGATGGTTTTCCCTTTAATTACATTAGAAAAAGGATGGGATTTTGATTGTAAATTGCGTTGGCAGACGTAGCCCGTGATCCCCACCGATGGCTACGAGGAGAGTGGGGTTTAATCAACAGAGGAAATAATGAACACGACTGCTCAACACTGTGAGTGAACAGTATAGTTTTCTACTTCCGGTGGGGGAGGGGCCCCCGTATAAGTACTCCACCAAATACAATTAGGGCGAAAATTACTCCAAACGTAATTTCTAATAGCTTTTAGTCATAAACTTGAATTTAGATAAATTTTAAAACAAACAGTTATTTTTATTCAAACGAGTTTTTGGACTAAACCATGATTTAAAACTAAAGTTTTAGATAAGCTAGTTAGAGCAGCCTATGGACAGTTAAATAGTTTATGAATTAACCAATTACTATATTACCCCTACTTTTTTTTACACATTATATCTTATTTTTTCTTACACCCTCTCTCATCTCTCATACTTTTTCTCTATTTTCTTTCTTACACTCTCTCTCCTCTCTCCTCTCATCTCTTATCTTTCCTCATTTAATACTTATACCATTTTTCATAATTTACCAATAACAAAAGTACTTTTGAAAATAACTATCCAAACATTTATTTATTTAAAATTATTTTTTTTATAAACTCTTCTTCTAAAACCCTTTTCTATAAGCTGCTTATAAACTTTTTTCTTCCCACAAACTCATTTTTAAAATAATATCCAAACCCAAACCTCATGTAACAAACAAAGCTCCTCCTTTAATTTAACTGCTTTTTTTTTCTTCGGCTGCGCCTTCTCTGTCATTCCTTCATCTGATTCCCGTTTCTTCAAATCCCATCCTTCCTTCATCCCGTTTGCTTCACCTCTCCAATACCTTCCTCTTCTTTCTTATGTTATACTTGTTTTTTCTTTTGAAGTTAAGTTCTGTAAATTTGATTCATAGGATTGCATTAAATATTAGAATTTAAGTAAAAATTATTAGTTCATAAAAAATATGAATGATAATCAAGATGAGCAAACATATGGAACGCGTGGTGCGCACAAATGAGAATGCCATTAAATCTTGATTTGCTGCTGCTGATCTCATCGCAAGTAGGGAGCTCATCAAAATCACAATCCATTAAGCTTTTTCAGTGACTCAATGCATTATTCCTGATGTCACATCTTATCTTGATGATAACACCGACCCATAAAGAAATGTCATTTTATGTAAAAGAATCACACAAGGACTAGTCTTCTTTTTTATTCTTCTCTCACCAATCAGACGAAAAAACGTTTGTTTCTCACCCCTGTCCTTCCTTCAAAATAATAATGGTATGAATCTCATGAAACTTCTTTTCAAATAATGTAAGAGGTGAAAAACAAAGGTATATGGCAGCGATATTCCTGTATCAGTAATTCGGTGTGAGCATACGTTTCTTGGCCTTTTGGCTAAGATCAAGTGTAGTATCTGTTCTTATCAGTTTAATATCTGATAACTGGTCTACATGATACTAAAGTAATTCAGCATAAGGCAACCGTTCCTCTTGCTTCCAGGGAGGAATCACATAAAGGAACGCATTCGAGGCCTAGATACAGACTGTGCCCCATCAACGAAAATGGTGGTTCCTGTCATAAGGCTTGAACCATCGCTGATTAGATAGATAATCGTGGAAGCCAAGTCTTCCTTAACATCAAGCCATCTACCAAGAGGCGCTGCTTCCTTTACCAACTTCTCTGTCCTTTCCCTTCCTACATGTAATGGGAATTTATCGAGCACATGCAAGCCCCGTGCGATCGCATTGACTCTGATCTGGTACTTCCCCAACTCCATGGCTGACGCCTGAGGATAAAAAAGTAACAACTCAATGTCAACTTCAAATTATAAAGTTATATTCCTAGAGGATAACATCTCTCAAGACTACCAAACTCTGATGTTCCCATAAATGAGATGCAGCAGAATGCTTTCTTAGTGTAATTGTAGCAAAAACATCACTTTTCTTGAATTGGACAATGCATTCACCAAAATCTGATTCGATTGACTTTCCTCTCGTATTCTAACTGTTCAGGTACGCCCAGCCCCTGAACCTAAAGGCGCATAGTAGCCCCTCTACATCCTGTCTTCTCTAAAACTGACCCAGCACACAAAAATGCAAACATTTTGTTTTCAAATCAGAAATGCGCTCAGTACAAGTAGTTAATGCAGTTATTGAGTAAAACATGATCATGAGAAAGGGAAAAGAGAGCATAAACAGGAATCAATGGTGCCAAATCAGTTGCCATGTAACACAATTTTTCTCTGGATATACAAGAGAAAAAGGTTGACCTTCCGTAAGATAAAAAAATCCTATAAACCATGGAAGTTCATCATTAGATCGCAGAGCAAGTGCTCTTATGTATCAGATGATTGATGGAACAGAAGCACGACCTACATATTGCAATCATAAAGCAAGAAAAAAAAATCTCCATTTTCCAGAATTCTCTTGCATGCTGAATGTTACAATACATCAAAATTGACGAGCTAATTTTCAAATAGAAAATTTCTATCAAATGAACACGTCATTATCATATGATTTGTGAGACAAAAAGCTGCTAATACATATTCTCTTACCCTAACTGCCTGCTGCACTCCTGCCAAGGTTGAGGCATACGCAGTAGCTCCTGGATAAAGCCCTCTTTCAGCACCAAGTAATGTTGTTAAGAATATAATGGAGCCCCCCTTCTTGAAGTCTCTCATCCTTACGCTTACAGCCTTCAACAAAAACAACGCAGCCATAAAATTTATCTTCACTATTTTCTTGAGTTCATGTTCCGTTAATTCTAGATGTTCCTGCATGTTCCCTGTTTCAATTCGTTAGAAGCCTGACTCAGTTTTTATTCCAAGATATGTATCAAGCTCCATATATCCCTACTCAGTACTCAAAAGTTAAGCGTAAGATGGCATTCAAGCATAATGCTCCTTAGATATTCTTGTCCATAGGGAGATACTTACAAGACAATCAGTTACTGAGATATAAGAAATTTCCTTTGCTGCCATTGATTTCTCTGAAATTTTCAACACAGTTTAAGCCTAAAAAATAGTTTGAGAATTTGAGTTGATTCAAATAAATTTGTAAGAGCAACTTAGGCCAGGGATACCACCTTGTAATAACAATTTCGTCAGTAAAACTGCATCACACGTGGGACGATGGATCAACTTTTCCGACTTCACCTAGTCAACACACTGTTTATTACTAATGTTGGGGGGCCAAAGATTAATTGCCCAGGGCCAACTAATAGGCTGAGTGACATACCCTAACAGGCCCAATTTTTCTTTTGAGTAATCAGCTTTTAGCTTATATATTAATGTCGTCATCCTGAACATCGTGGAAACCCATGTGACAAGTGGACTAGACTGATTAAATTACTGAAAAACTACTTTCATTATGGCTAAGATCATATCTAGAACAAGGAAGTAGACTACGTTAGTTTAACAGGTAAAAATTAATATCATTATATGGATCTGCAATATGTTGAAACATGTTAACATGAAACTGTAAAATATAAACATTTTCTTCTAAAAAGCCATTGCATAGTTGAAATGCCGCGTCTATATATGTCCACACAACTACTCAGAGTCAGATAGCAGGCGCTCGCTACTCGCTAGTGGCTGTATAACAGATTGTCCTGTATTCAAAGGTTGTGTTGCCAAAAATGGGAAAACCGAATGCGGATCTACCACAGAAGAACCAATCCCCCAATACAAAGTAAGTGTATGATATTCTAAACAGCCAGAAGTTAAGGAATTGTAACAACTCTTTATTTATTATTATAGTTCTCGACATAGGAGACACAGCTAGTGAGGATTCCAGCGAACACCAACGCCGAATTTTAGACCAGCTTTTTTTATTGGGAATACTAAAATGGAGACACGAGAACTAAGTCAAAGCGCTTTTTTATTATTTTGTCAAAAATAGTTTGACCTGAATAGTGGATAAACGAGGAGTCCCAACTGAATAAATAATCGCTAAAATTGCAAAGTAGTGGTGTTTACCTTCATAGGCAAAACAATTTACAAAAGCATCCAAATGTCCCAGAGTATCGCATGCCTTATGAACAGCGTCACGAAACACGGCCTCGCTCTCTTGCTCGATATCGAGTCCAATCACCTCCACAGGCGCAACACCTTTGATGGAAGCCGTAATTTGATCGGCAATACTCCGGAGACAGGTCTCATCTCCAACCAGAGCCAGCCTGAATCAAGAGTGCATGGCTTTTAGCTGATATGAAATTGTAGACATTTGTATTCGCAGTGGAGTGAAGGCTCACCTGCATCCTCGCTTCGCTAAATGGAAAGCGATGCTCTTTGAAATCTCGTCACCGCTGGAGGTTAGCAATACGCGCTTCCCCTGGCTCTCCATTCCTAAACTATACGTACCTCGAAGGTCATTCAATTTATAGCCCAAATTTTCTTTATTGAGGATATATATATATATATATATATATATATATATATATATATATATATATATATATATTATTAATTAACAAATAAAACGTCCGGAGAATCAACACATTGGTTAAAGATAACGCATTAATATATATAAAGCCACCAACACATTGGTCGGTAGGTATTATTTATTTATAAGGATAAAAAAGAGTTATTCATTTATTGATATATATATTTCTTTAAAAAAAATATAAATCGTACTATTTTAGTTTTTCTTAGTATGATGCCTTTGTTTTCCTTGTTATTATATTTTCGGTTAAACATAAATTGTGTCCCCCTTTCTATAGAACAAAATAATTTAAGTTTTAATAATTTAATCGTGTGTGTGTGTGTGTGTATATATATATATTTCTCTAGAGTGTTAAACTTTTAAATTTGGAAACAAAACATATTTCTTGAGATTCCTGAGATTATAAGAGTGTTGCTATCCAATAAAACTTGCATATGAAAATGACAACATCTCCACTTCTCCCATGGTCATTTTCTCCTCCACTCCCCTATTTTTTTACTGTTTATTAAAATTATGGTTGAACACGCACAAAAATGTACGACACCTCGTACCTTTCACTACAAACATTCTCTCACTCTCTAATACCCTCTCTTCTTTTTCAATCTAAAAATAAAAATTATGTGATACATATAAAATCTGTAATTTTATGGGCTGAAGATGGATAGTTATAAAATTTATGAGATAAAAAATAAAAAGAAGAAAAATCATAAACCTTCAACACAGGAAGAAATAGTCCAATTCTTTAACAGATGGAAAGACTGGTAAAAACTAAGAAGGTGAAGAGAGAAGTAGAAAAAATATAAAATAAAACGAACCAATAAATGTTAATTGTAAAAGATGAGGGCCCTGTAGTATCTGATTAGAAATCTACTTATCAATGATGTGGCGCTGTTAGAGCATGCAAGAATTTCTCTCCCAATGTATCGATCTCTCTTTCAGAAAGGCTCAAAACCAGTAGATTCCCTCTTGGTAATGGCGAACTCAACCCCTTTCTCCCCACCTTCCATATATCTCTCATTCTCCAGGCAAGTGTTTTGCTTTTCTTATTTCCTCCATTTCATTCTCTGTGACACTTGCAAGCCCCGATGGTACTGTATCCTTCATCAATCTATATTTTCTTCCTGGTTGAGTCTCCAATTAAGAATTCGACTCAGATGTCATTTCCGATTACTCATATAGTTTCTCTCGTGTTCCAGTCGGCAAGCCTCTGCTTCTCTGCCTATTAGTTTTCGTTATCCTTTTTCAATCACCCTTTCCTTCGGAATCTATAGGCAACTGTCTCGGCTAAGAATTTCGTGGACACCATGCAGCACTTGTGTTTATTTATTTGATTTTAGGGATATAAATCATTTAATTTATTCTTTTAAATAATTCTGGCATATTTCTTTCTTTAATTCTTTGCTTTTAAGTTTTACCCCACATTTTAATCATATATATTAAAATATTATCAACATTGCTTATACATCATACTATAATAACATACTCTCAACTAGCTCGTAGATGTAGGGATCAGAGGTTGAGTATAAAAAAGAAGAAGAACTATGTTAGTAGAACGATCGCGGGGCTGGGATGGTGGCTTGTTTGGGAGGAGCTGCTATCTTTGAAAAATATGAAAATATTCATTGCTTTAGTCAGCATCCTATGTTTATGTATATCTTCCGTCACACCTTGTATGCTATATTCTCGTGCTGGAATTTCTTAATGAAAGCAGAAGTAGACTGCAGAAATCGTGCGTGTGTCAGAATTAATGAATGTGAGAATGAATTTTAGTAGTCCATATCAAACTTGCAAAAGTAACCAAATCAAGTTTACTTATTACAAAGCTTTAATGAAACTCAAGCCTTTCTTTCCATACAGCAAAGGATATTACACATGATATATTATATCGAACACAAAACATAATATATAGCACTTTCCCACTCAAACTTACATGCATAACACAACCATATTATAAAATACTAGCTTGAAGATTCTCTCTCATTCAGTACAGATGCGTGATCATGTTCTTGTAGCTTCAGTTGCTACAGCTCCAGTACCAAGTCTACATACCAACAATTATAAATGGATCAAAATACATAATTGTCATCTTCTAATCATGCAATCCTACAGATATTATCTTTCTCCATAATGAACTAGTTCATATGGATTCTGGGCAATTCATTGAGGATTTGATTTGAGATATGGTGTATGATAGATATCAAATGACATTTAGAGTTAGCATGCCATGTTGACTCTTATACATAGGGAAAATTGTTTTCCTCTAAATGGATAAGGTGTTTGGTTTTCTTGACAATGCTTTGGGAGGTTAGGGTAAAGATGATGAATAACAGAAATAATTCAGTTGTCTGAGATAACTATTAAGTAAAAGATTTTGTAGCCATACCGATTCCTCTAAGTATAGCATTCCTATGAAATTTTGACATTCTATGTAATCAAGGAGGTAATTTCAGGACTACCTACAATAATGTTGAATAAAGAAGAAAAGGAAAAGAATTATTGATTGATTGTGTGTGTGTGTGTGTGTGTGTTGAAACACTTACATTCGTCATCTGTCTTGATCCAGCACTCCCTCTTTCCACTTGAGCCACCATTAGTCAGCCCATGTTTTGGTGGGATCCAGTTTTTCTTACAGTTTTTGGACCGCTTTTCTGATTTGCACTCAGAAGGAAAATTTCTCCCTTTGCCTGGGTGTATGGGGTCGCCAGTATCATATCCTTGAAAGCGATCATGTAGGACATTCTTGATTTTACCTTTGTGAGACTTCATTTTTGCATTCATGGAACTCTCAGAATGTACTTTTCTGTGGAACATACGTAGAATCTGTGTATCCAAGATTGACAAAAAAATACTTTAGTACAACTGTAAATTTGGTTAGTATACATTGAAGATATTAATATTAATATTGAATTTGTCATTGATTTTAATATTAAAAGGTTTTTTTCCCGCAACTGCTAGCTGCTAGGACTTTTGTGACTTAGAAGAGCCATTGACACCAGACCGCTTCACACAGTGTATATTATTTAAAGTCTAACCGGTTGATGTTCTATAAATTTTTAAGTTTGATGTTCCTTTATGTCCAGCGCAGCACTTGATTCTTAATGAAAACAAGCAACCTATTAATTTATTATTATTGACAATTTATGACTAATAATTCGAGGACAAGACAATTTACATTACCTGGTTTGGATATATTGTGTCTTATTTTCTTATATTCATGTACCTTTCTGTGTGACTAACTAAACTGTCAATAATAAAGAGATGAACATACAGTTCTATTTTCTTTTGCTTATTTGTTGTTAAGATGCAAAGAAAAGTGTCAAAGGGCGATTGTGACAACCATGGAATTTGTGGTAAAAGGCAGTCCAGAAGATTTAGTATTAGTGACCAACCTTTGAGAATTTCTTGTTGGTTGAAGCAGAATTAGCATCACTCTCAGAAGTGTTCCTGCTTTTTGAAGAAGTGTGGACTTTTTTCAACAGTTTGCTCATGATATGCTTGGAAGACTGATGTGTTTTCTTGAGTTGTGTTTCTCCAGTTTCTCCTGTCTCTATAATGCCCTGCTTTGTTATCTTAGTCCTATGAAATAGCTCCGCAAGGGATGCCCTTTCTTTCTTAACTTCTGTTACTGTCTCTGGAAGTTCAATTGATGATCCAAGTAAATATCCTTGGAGTGGACATACAGATGTATTTCCATAATCTTCATCTTCAGCTCCATCAATTTGCTTTCCACTAAGGGTAATAGTGCTGACATGGCTGTTTCTTCCTGATGATTCATAGAACCTTTCTTTTTCACCCTCAAGAAACCTTTCTAGCTCATAATTAATGAGTTTCAGGTCACTCTCTGTCACCTCAGCATTTCTCTCAAATTTGTTTTCTTGAGGCGTGGCAAATGTCGGTGTTGCTGGCTCATTGGTGACTGTCTCTGCGCCAAGAGTTCCTATTGTGAGAAAGCCTTGGAACAGCTCAGGGATGACAGTAGATGCTTCCTCTCGGGACTTCTCTTCATCTCTGTTGTCTTCAAACCCAGAATGAGATGTTTGACTTTCCTGTTGGTTTGGCTTTAAGAATCTGATTTGGTTTGTTGATTTGAAGCCTGGATTTGTACATGGGTGTTGCTCATCAAGTGTTGGCTGCACTATAAGGCAACAAGGGTTTCCTGAAATTAGAGTTGCAAAAGAAATAGGTATTGGTGAGAAACTGGAGATCAGCAATTTAAAACACGTGCAATCTTTTGACTTGTCAAAGCACGTTGGCTTCTTTGTATTGCTTTTCTCGTGCAATTCAGAATTAAAACTACAGTAAAATGGGAAAATGTGGACAGTGAACCTGTTTTTATCTAACACACGACTGGTACTGAATACCGATCAGTTCAAAATGCCTAAGCTTGGACCCCCGGGTTTCAACTTCATCTTGGAGCTGGCAATTTGTAGTTTGATTATTATCACAGATGGTGACACTGCTTAGTAAGGCCAATTTAGTAGGTTATATTGTGAAATTGTACTACTCAATGACTGCAAGTTAGACTGATATCATAATTGTGCTGAAACGAACTGGTGTTAACTTATTCTAAAATCCAATAAATGCATTCCCTAGAGATCCATCTACATGTTCAACCTCCCTTTCCCCTCTTCCCATTCCTATATAAGGAAAGAACAGGAGAACCATATGAGAGACAGAGAAGTGGGAATACCAAATGTGAAATCCTTGAAAGGGTCGCTACTATTATGCCGAATCTTTCGGTGCACCCACTGAAATAACTGCAAGAAGGAAAGGAAGTGATGAAGTTGAAGGATTAAAGAAATGTTCCATTCTAAACAGGCAAGGTTAAGACTTGACTCAGACTTACCTTCATTTTTGGTTGCTTTCCGTGGTGTTTGATGAGTGAGGTTCTCTTAACAGACAGATTGTGCTAATAGATATAATGTGCAAGGGAAATGATCTCCATGATTTGTTTTCTTGGGTGTTTAGCATTGACAAAAGCGAAAAAGCACAAATGCCTCTTCATGGTGACTCTCAATGAGTTGGAAGTAGGTAGTTGCCAGAAGGATCTAAGATAGATGTGCGTATAGAGAAAAACATTTAGATGGATACAACATTGTGGTTAGCTCTTCTTTTCAAAATCTAATCAAGTGGACAAATGTGAAGTGTTTACCACCAAATTGCATTTGTATATATCTTGTTCTTGTACAATCATTCTTGAGGTATACTACATGTATTTGGATCCATAACCTTCGATCTTGAGTATCTGAATAGTAAATTCAATACTTTCAGATGCGGAAAGTCAAACTTTAATATAGATTTAGACATATGAATCACAATATAATGATCCATTATCCTTCAACGAGCATGAAATTTAATTAAATATAGTGTTGCAATTGCTAAAATTGTTTAGATTTCTAGTGGGGTATGCTTTTGACTATATGCATTTTCCAAGAAACACTGCGGCTTGATACAAAATGCCCACTTCTACTAACTATTGTTGTCGTTTGTGTGTGCTTGCAAATCATTTTGTTAAGTGCTAGCCTTAAATTTTGATTTCCCAAAGTTTATCTTAAACGGTTCACAAGTGTTTCATAATCTTCAGACTGGGACTACTATTTGAACACTGTAAATTTGCCCAGGTGTGTTTGTTATTAGTTTTCTTTGCTGAGCCAGCAAGGTTAAGAAATCTCGATTGCTTGAAAGGAATTCACAAAATTTTCGTCATGGTGTATTAATTTAGGCTCGTCTTTGCTGTGCAAAAGTGGTGGCTACAACTTCTAAAGCTTCCCCTACTTCTGTAGTGTACAGCTACGGTGAGCGGCGTGCATACATTATGGTGGACTGAGTCAACCTGCTGTTATGAGATCAACAAGTTTGCACGGGCATATTTGATAAGCTCTTTGTCCTCCATAATAATGGACATATTTGGTTGAGTCATTCACCTCACAATCTTGTCAATACAGCAGAGCGGCCTGGAGATTACTACTGGTGAGTAGTTGGTGCAATGATGAGTTGAATTATTAGGGGTCTGGTACTATCTTCTTACTGTGTATTGTTGATAAATACTCTAGATAATTAATTTATAAATATAAATATTCTAGATAATTAATTTATAAACATAGAAGAAGTTAATTAAGTTAATTATTCATAATAAATGTGTGTTAAGTTTTATTAATATACCTTCATGTATTGGAATTACTTTTCATGAAAGTTTTTTTAATAGGTGCAGTCAATAGGATATTTTGGAAAAAAATATAAATTTAAAAAATAATGTAAATTGAGATATTATATTTAAGATTAAATATAATTGGAGGAGAAGTTTAGAGAGGGAGATCAGCTACATTTGCTTGTCATATGCTAACATTCAGAGGAGGAAACTCTAATACACAGTCTGCAAGATTATTTTCTTTTAAAGGCTGAAACTTGAGTGCTTGACCAGCTTCTTTCTTATTCTTGCATGATGAATAATCTGAAAACATTGATCCCATTTGCCCATAGCTGAAGATATTGCCGGGAATCGCGACATGAAGAATACATTGTTACCACGGGGATGTGTCCCTACTACTACCTAGTCTAGCCCCAACATCATCTCAAAGGGTATGAAGAGCAGACATGTAAAATGATTCCCGAGTTGTTTATTAATTTGTAGCGAATCCATGGCCACCAAGCGTGAACATGTGTGGGAGGCATCTATAATTGGAGGGAACGAGGTGAACATAAGAAAACAAAGGTAAGTTGCCTGGTTTGAAGGATTGGAGAGAGAGTGGAAGGGAGCAGGTAGAAGGAAACTGAGTCAGACTGAGACATATTGCATACTATAAGAGGTAATCGAAACAAACGCCAAGTCAGGGTAGGATGGGCCATGGAAGAGATCTGAGGATTTTTAGGGTGACCCATGACTATGATAGATGGTGACCATGTGAATTCCACGTGGAGACCAACAAATCTGATTCGGTCTCTGCGTTATCATTGGCTTCGACATCCCCATCAATCCTTTCTTTACTTCTTTTTAGGAGCAAATCATTCTGGGATTTATTGTTGCCCTTGATTCCCCCCATTATTTTTCCTCTGGTTTAAGTCACCCATTATTTTTCCTCTGGTTTAAGTCATATCAGTTTTCTGCTATTGCTGAGATTAGAGGCATGATTAAGGATTAATGTAGATGGATAGAGGAAGATAGGCTCTTGTTTAACAGGGGCATTTTTGGTCTCCCATTGGATTAATGTGGATGAGCTCATGACCTAGCGAATGACAGTGTTGGTTGGATAAAGGATATATTCACATATAGCATCAGAACACAGTGGAGATACTTCGAAGTGACAGATGGATACGAACTGTTTTAGCGCACTAATGAAACCTATTCACGTTCCCATTTGCATTCATCCATGCACTCCAAATTAAAAAGAATACAAGCACCCTTGTTTATTAGAAATCTTTGGTTTGCCCATTTTTTTCCCCCTTATAAAGCAGATGTATCTTTGAAGGCATCATGTTTCATGATGTGTTGAGTATTAAATATTAATACCTCTTCTAATCAAAATTTAAATATTAATTTATCACATTATATCTATTTAAAAAAAATTAAAATTTTCTAACTATCTTTTAGATAAAAAAGAATGGCTTTTAGTTAGAGTCAAGTGTTTGATATAGCTTTTGAGATTAAGTAATTTTTAAAATGAAGCAATTTTCTGTTGTTTTTGAAGTATATTATGATGAGTTTAGTGGAGTCGAGCGCACATTCTCCCATTACCATATACTATTTATGTTAGTGCTTCTTTTTCCAACTCCGCATATATCTATATCATTTTTAGTCGTATATATCTCAATATCTTTTTAATGTATTATTTAAATAATTTTTTTTTATAAAAGTTAGTTAGAATAAAAGTTTAACTAATCATAAATCATATAATTTTAACTTCAATTTTAGTTTATTAAGATCAATTAGAATAAAAATTATTTTTATTAACTCTATTCCAAATAAACTCTTTAGGAGTGAATGCTATACCCAAACCCGTTAGTTTAGGTTTAGGTTTGCTCATTGTCATTTGCACTGTTCGCCATGCACGTACTCAAACGGCCCTTTTCTGGTTCTTGTTTTCACTGGGGCTTTAAAGAGCACTTGTTCGTTCTCGCAACTTATATGTACTGTTTTAAGCCTATAATAATTGACATAGTAAAAAATAATATCATATTTTAAAAATATAAGTTAAATTTTTATTATTTTTTAATAAAAATCTCATAAATTTATTATAAGTACTCTCTAAACTTTAAATTTATATTATAACTTTAGTAAAAATCGGTATCAAATCTACATAAATTTTTTTATATAAAAAAATATTTTTTAAAAAAAAATTACTCTCAATTTTAATTATAAGTGTGAGTTAATTTTTTTAGATAGATTTATATTATATAATTATCAATTTACTCAAATTAATTAACTAATTTTTATATTAACTATAACTAATTAGTTTATTTAGATTATTTAATATATAAAAAATCAATTAGTTCTATAATTAATTAGGACTAGGGTAGTAATAATTAATCATATTTTTCTTATAATTTCTAATAATCTTTTAAATTTTAGAGTTGATTCTATTAAAAAATATTTATAATATTGAATTTCTTTAATTATTTTAATTGAAAATAATTACACTTTTTAATTTTATTTTTAAACTATTTTCAATCAGTTTTTCCGGTATTTATATTAGTGTTTTTTTTTAATTGAATAACCGATATATATTATCTTTTTTTTTCATCAATAACTGATCTATATTATCAACTAGAACATTTTTGCTAATTATTTTTTTAATTAGACGGGAGTAAAGGACCTTGGGATTAAAAATAATATCATTTTGAAATTTCGAGGGACATAATGTCATTATGTGATGTCCCTAGGACCAAAGTGTCATTTTATCAATAGTAAATTCAGGCAGTGGTTGCCTGGGTGGAGGAACATCTCTTTCAGCGTCATGGGAGCTGAGGGCTCATCCGTGGATATTCCGGAGCCTTTGCTCTCGGACTATCAGAAGGACCTGTCCCCGGAATCCGAGAGCGAATGGAAGGACCAAATCACAATCAGAGGTTTGGTGGTCAGTGCAGTGCTGGGGAGCTTGTTCTGCATCATCACCCACAATCTGAATTTGACAGTCGGGATTGTTCCTTCGTTGAACATCGCAGCTGGGTTGCTGGGCTTTTTCTTCGTAAAGACCTGGAATGGTTTCCTGTCCAATTTGGGACTCTCCACCAAACCCTTCACCAGACAAGAGAATACCGTTATTCAGACATGTGTTGTTGCTTGTTATGGCCTCGCTTACAGCGGTATCCCTCTTAAATTTCTTTTGGTCTATGTCTTTGATTGTGCTGTTGGGTCAAAAGCATATTTCATTATGATTTTAGACTGCCCTCTTGATTGAATTAAGGATCCGATTCTACTATTTTGTATATGACTGCTCTGGTTTAGCTCAACTTAGAGTGTTCAAAAATCTTGTAAAAGTCACAATCTTTGAGGTTAAACATGTATTTCTCTCTATTTTATGTGATGTTCCGAGTAACATTAGTAGGGTTTTGGATGCTTCAAGTGCCATTAATATTTTCTAACAAATATCTCTATACACGGAGTAAGTAGGAGTTTGCTTCCCTCTGTTTCCGAAGGCTGTTAAGAATTCGATATTCTTAGTAACCACTCCTCTTCAAGTACGCTCACTCATGATACCATACGTTTTCTCCGGAAACCAGGAAATTAAGGCCTTGTTGAAGTTAAATTGAAAACACTATAGAAAAAAGGAATGCAACAGTCCGTCTTGTTTCTAGTCCCTATATTTACCTCTATTCTGATCCTGTTTGATCGTTTAGGTCATTTATTATTCACTGTTGCTTCTGTAAACTTCTAAGTTCCAGCTGGTTGTCAAAGTCCATCAAACGCTATTTTTAGAATGAAACTTGAAATTCGTAGCGCAATTTTTTTCTGGAACAATATAACTATATATCATTGTGTTATGAGATTTTGTAATTTTTATTTTGACTCCTTTATAAGAAACTCATGTTTAAAGCACAACAACACAGATAATGATGGGTGTTAAAACCCTATTGTTTTGTTATTTGTATGAGGTGAAAATATTGTAGCACATTATGCTGTATTCTGTTTCTAACTTTCTATACCACATGTCTCTACAAATAAATCAGTTTACTTTACAATCTATTATTCCTAAGGGTATCTTCTTCTACACTTAATTGCGTTTTCCATTACATATCAAATTTGCTAATTGTGACAGTTGACAGGCGGGTTTGGTTCATCCATGATTGCAATGGATGGGAGAACATATCAACTCATTGGCCCTGACTATCCTGGTAATAGAGCTGAAGATGTTAAAAACCCAAGCTTGGGTGGGATGATGAGTTTCTTGTTTATTGTTAGTTTCATTGGGCTCTTTAGTCTTGTCCCACTTCGTAAGGTAATCAATGTGGTTCGTTAATATTTTATTGAGTGTCCAAAAAATTGTCTGGTTTTGTTCTTTCTTAGTTACTGCAAACTATTTGCTTATATCATTTGATATTAACTTTTACTTAAGATGTCATTTACAACAATGATTGGCAGCTGGCACCTGTATCTTGATTTCCACTTATCCTGACTGGTATTCATTCAATTTCAGGTTATGGTCATGGATTATAAGCTTACTTATCCCAGTGGAACTGCCACAGCAATGTTAATTAACAGCTTCCACACAGCATCTGGAGCTGAATTTGCAGGGTATGTAATAGAACTTAACACCAGACCAGTCAAAATCACACCTTATCTTAATTTCTAGAAGTATCCTACTAGTTGACAGCTATGTTTTGGTGTTGCTCACATGAACGGTTGAACCTTGTGGTCTAATCATTGCATAATAAAAGCAGCCTAAACTTTTGTGGCACTTTTAAGCGTCCGTGAATTGGTTATGTTGCAGTTTTACTTATATTTTTGCCTAATGAATATTATCTTATTAGGAACCAAGTCCAGCGATTGGGGAAGTATTTGACCATAAGTTTCTGCTGGAGCTGCTTCAAGTGGTTCTTCAGCGGTATTGGAGATTCATGTGGATTCAACAACTTTCCTAGCTTTGGTTTGACACTTTTTAAGAACACGTAAGCGTCTTGTAATTTTGGCTTCACTGGACTTGTCTGTCTTGATTCCTTGGTCATTCCCCTCTTCTGCGTGTGATATACACTGTTCAGTCTGCTGCTGGAAGTGTTTTAACACCCAAATAGCCTAGAGTTACATTGGATGTGTTCTGTGGCAAAATGCTGCTATGAAGAAAACAGAGTGAAAATCTGGACATGGAAGAGCAAATAAAAGTATTTCCTGAAAGCTGAATCACACTTACGTTTACACCTGTATATCAATTGTAACTATTGCTTATGAAATTAAACCCTTTACATTAATTGCACTACAAGCAACATCTTTCCAAATCCATAACAATCCCAAGCTGGAGCATGTATACATTTGGCTCTCAGCTTTTAATACAAAACATAGGAACAATAGCTTGCAACTCAAGAATCTTATCAACCAATTATAACTCCAAGAAGTAGTCTCTCTCTCTTTCCCCGAATTTTTGGGTACAATCAGATGATCCCTTAGTTTGGGAGAATTATACAGAAGGACAAAATTCACAAGTTAATTTTTAAGAAGACCCTCAAATTTACCACTCATATAACGCAAATTCATTAGTCGAACTATGAGTATTTACCATTCACATAATACAAATGTACAACTAAAGATATTTAACACTATTTACCATTCAAACAACACATATCTACAAGTGGAAGAATGAGTATTTACCATTAGTGGTCCTCAGGAATAAAAGATTTGTGAATTTGATCCTAAGGCATAATTCTCCCCCCTGCTTAGATGAGCACCACACATCTGACATTATTGAAATACCAAGTTAAGACGGAAGCTGGAGACTGAAGTTACATAAAAGACATATATTAACTGAATCATACACAATGACTGTATCTATTTTTATGTTGATCCTTTAATTTTATGACGACAACTTTCCTTATTCCCCTAAGAGCAACATTAAGTTTTACTCTGAGATTGATACAAATGTCTTATGTTTCTTTGTCTACGTAGGGTCTTAATTTCCTCTCTAGAGGCAGCTTAAGATGAGTATTTGTACTTCACTTGTACCTTGTCAAACTTATGGATTAGTGATGACTTGAAAATTATGCTATTTTCTTCTAATTGGAAATTACTGTTGCTTTTGGGTAATGGATGTGGAAGGTTTTAAATATACAGTAACTTATCCAGATACTTACATGGTTTCCATTTTATGCAGGTTCTACTTTAACTTCAGTCCAACTTATGTTGGATGTGGTCTCATCTGTGCTCACATAGTTAATTGTTCAACTCTTCTTGGAGCCATCATATCTTGGGGCTTTCTATGGCCCTTTATCTCGAGCCATGCTGGTGACTGGTATCCAGCTGATCTTGATAGCAATGACTTTAAGGGTCTTTACGGGTATAAGGTATATTATATTTTCAGTTCACAGTTAAATTTATTCTAAGTATAATTGTCTATCTTTAAAGGAATACGTTGTTTTGGAATATTGAAAGCAGTGAGTGTGGCTGTAGTCAGGAAAAAAAGTGAAGTCTTGATCAATTGTGACTAAGGAGCTAAGTTTTAGCAGCCTATTCTTGGCTTCCGTATAATCCTGGATTGATCAATTGTTTTTTATCACCATTGCATGATGAGGAAAATTTGTCACTACCAATATGTGGAGTTCCCAATTTATTTTCAATTTGTTGTTGCGGAGCTCAACAAAACAAAGTAAATACATTTTTCAGAACAATTGTCATTAATTGCATTCTTTGTCATTTTTAGAAGACAGATTGATTTTGTATTCGAATCTCTTTGACAATGGCATACAAGCTCTGAAACAAGCTATAAGCCACCTTGTACTTGGGCCAGTGTTGTGCCAAGCTGGAGTTGTTCAAACTTTTGAAGTGTTGGTAACATCCAAGCCCAATACTTGGCCCATTTATTTAAATTTTAACTTTATTATTTGTCTCTATATATTCCTTAGTCTTAGTTGTGGTTAATTGTTTGGTTATCAAAAAATATATTCTGGCACATCTCCTTATTTTTCGGGTAGAGTAACTGAATTGTAGCTACCAATGCCCTATATTTGTATGTATATTTCATTCGCATAAGCAAAGGATTTAGCTTCTAGAAAAACACGCAAAGCTTTGTTTGTACTGTCCAGTTTAGTTTCTTCATGTACTAATTCTGGGTAAAACGCACTAATTAGACTTGATGTTTTCTTTTCTTCCTCTGTTGATTAGTTCGACTGCAGTAAAACAGTTTTTCTTCCTTATGGCACTGCACTCTTTGCAGGTGTTCATATCTATTTCCCTTATTCTAGGAGATGGCGCATACAATTTGATCAAGATTATAATGATAACTGTAAGGGAGATGTGTGGAACACACTTCATACAGAAAAGCTTTCCTGTTGTAACAGAGGTTCATGGTGAGTAAATTAAATACTGTCTGTTTTTTTCTTTTCCCCATTGAAATCCAGTCCTTTTATTTTATCTTCAAGTCATAATCATAATTAAATTTTGTCATGCATGTGTTTAATGTATTTTTTCAAACGCCAAGTAACTAATCTCTAGTAATGACCCGAATCTTCATTCACATGGAAGCTTGGCAGTATGGACTATTGATTTTGAGTTGTATTTTGGTAAACCACTTAGCTGAATTGTACTGACACTTGCAAGAAAGTGGCTGATTATATGCTCATAATTTTCCTATTTGCAATATGTAGCATTGAGGGGTATGTGTTGATGTGGACCTATGGTAATACTAATATTTTATGACCTCTGTAAATTACTGTTCTCTGTGATTGTTGAAAAAATCATGTCAGTTGTGTAGATTCGTCTTTATCTGATGACTAGTATAATCCTCATCATAAATCGATGGAAAATGGCAGAGGACCAGATCTCTCATTTTCATGTCTTGCTTGACCTGACTGGATTTTTTAGTGCTAGCAAGCGATCTGTAGAACTTAATTTTGCCTCTTATGCATGTTATCAGATTATGAGAGTTCTCAACTGCAATTGGAACAGGTGATGAGGGATGAGATATTTTTAAAGGACAAGATACCCTTCTGGTTTGCAGCCTCAGGGTATGTTGGCCTTGCTGCAATATCCATAGCAACGATACCAATTATCTTTCCTTCTCTTAAATGGTACCTGGTTTTGTTCTCCTACATTCTTGCCCCTGCTCTTGCCTTTTGCAACTCTTACGGTGCTGGGCTCACAGACATGAGTCTACCTTCCACTTATGCTAAGATTGGTCTTTTCATCATGGCCTCATCTGCTGGCCCAAATGGTGGGGTGATTGCAGGGTTGGCATCCTCTGCTGTGTTGATGTCCATTGTAGCAACCGCAGCTGATCTCATGCAAGATTTTAAGACAGGTTACCTCACCCTATCATCAGCCAAGTCTACGTTTGTGAGCCAGTTAATCGGAACAGCCATGGGTTGTGTCATTGTTCCCCTCACATTCTGGTTGTTCTGGACTGCTTTTGATATTGGATCCCCTGACGGTCCCTATAAAGCACCCTTTGCTGTTATATACAGGGAATTGGCCATATTAAGTATTGAAGGATTCTCTGTGCTTCCAAAGCATTGCCTGGCCTTATGTTGTGGTTTCTTTGTGGCAGCTCTACTTATTAATCTTCTGAGAGATGTGACTCCCAAGAAGTTATCGCAGTATATTCCTATACCAACAGCTATGGCAGTTCCCTTTTTCATCGGTGCTTACTTTGCTATAGATATGTTTGTTGGAACTGTGATATTATATATATGGGAGCAGTTGGATAGGAAGGATGCAGATGACTATGCCAGAGCAGTTGCTTCAGGTTTAATATGTGGTGATGGGATGTGGACAATTCCATCAGCAATCATCTCTATATTGAGAATCAGCCCCCCAATCTTCATGTCCTTCATCCCTTCTATAAGCAGTTGAATGTGAAACTTCATATCATATCTGCAGTTGCCTACATTAAGTTGGAAACTGGAATGATTTAGTAAGCCAATGTAAATATATATCTGTTCATGCAAATATCACGTCAAAATCTATATATAATCTCCCTGCATGTCCTTGATTTGGTTGGTGCTCTGACAGGAGAATCTCCAAATGGGATAAACTGGGATTTTATTTCTGAATGACTAGCTTCTGAAGTTGCTAGCCTATTTATAGAGTTGGAAATAAATTTGAAATAATTAAATAAAATTTGAATAATTCTTAAAACCTCAGACAGACTCCAACGAGAAAATAATAAATTCAATGTTGGAAACCACTTCAACAGACATTATGAGATGCTCCATAATAGTACTTGGGAAAATACTGGGCATTCCTCGTTTCCACCCTCGACCAAAGACACTTACACAACTACATTGTGGAATGAGTCCAACAGAAGCTCACTACTTGGAATCGGAAAGCCAGAACGCTATCACTAGCAGGACGGATCACTCTTGCTAATTCGGCTTTCTCCACTATCCCCTACTATGCAACGCAAACTACCAAGTTACCCACTTCTTGCTGTAAAAAATTTGACAAAATTGTGAGGGACTTTATGAATTATGTCAATCCCCCATTAATGGTGTATGTGGCCTTAGAAATCTTGAGAGTCAGGATCTTGCTTTCCTTTTCGAATCTTGCCTTTCAGCTATTGACTCAACCTGACGTCCTTTGGGTTCAAGTTCTTCGAGCTAAGTAAAACTGGCCTAAAGATTTGAGCTATACGTTCCGCACCAAAACAAGTTCTGATATATGGAGGAGCATAGCCAAAGCTTGGCAATTCACCAACTTGGGGTGTCTTCTGGGACATTGGAAATGGGAAAGGCATTCGGTTTTGGTCTGATAACTGGGTTGGAGAACTTGGCCCTTTAAACAAATCTGTGTGGTTGAAATTGAGCAAAGAGATCTCGATCGTCCTCTCAGTGACTTCTTTGACGCTACTTGGCAATGGAAATGTTATCTCTTTCAGCACCTCCTCCCTGTTAATATCTTAAACCAGATTGCTCTCGTCATTCGCTCAGTGTCGGTCAACTCCGCCTACAGAATCACTGAAGAAGGGAATTGGGGTGAGGAAGATAATATTTGGAAACTCATTTGGAAATGGGCCGCTACACAAGGAATGAGATCCTTTCTTTGATTCTCTCTCAAAGGCAAATTGCTAACTAACTCAGAACGTGGTCGCCGCCGCATGACTACTGATGTCTCTTTTGTCTTATGTACTCGTCAAATGGAAGACATAGACCATATCCTTAATTAGACGACCGGTGAATTCTTTACTACTTTCTTTTGTTGATTACATTTGTAGGACCATGAAGCTTTTTTTATTCTGCTTTCATGGTCCCTTGTAAAGTTTTTGTTTTTCCTTTTGCTACAATCCGCTTGTGTATTGTTTCTTGATTAGCGCAATTTCCATTCCATGGAAAAAAAAAACAAGAAAGAGGGAAGGGGGAGCATTAACTTCTGTCGTGTGTGTCATTGAAAACCACACATTCTTTTACCTGTTATCATGTGACTTTTAGTGGATTGAGCAAAAGTCGCATTAATTTCTAGGACATGCAAAATTGGTTCTGAGATTTCTGGTATCCCTGGTTTTCTCGTACTCACGCATCTTCTGGCAGTAGATTTTGCAGTCGGACGATTTTCCCTTGCAGTCAGTCATTATTCCAAGGTCAATTATTTTGCCTCTTAAGTGCAGTGAAATTATTTTCCTGCTGTAACTGTTCAACAACGTGCCATCCCTATAACATTAGCTTATTGCTGAAAGTGGAAAAGTGTGTGAATGAGATCCATTTTCTATGCAGGGTGAAACAGTTCATCCTCAAGGCAAAGGGAGTTTTGTTCACATGTGATAAAAAGCAAGAGCAACAGAAGTAAGCGAATTAATAACTGACTAACTGTTAATATATCATTACCTGCCCACTAACTAAATTCAATGGACTTGTTTTATTCATTTGAATTACTATAAAGTAACGTTTACAAATTCAGAAAGTAAACACCAGTAGCTACATATACTTGAATAGTAAAGAACGTGTTAGTAATTAAATGCTGTCTTCCCACTAATGGGAAAATAAAACAGATTAATCTTGCGTAGGAATCAAGAAGACGTCAAAATGGAGCTAAAGATCATTGGATTGAAGTACAAAAAAAAGAGGAGGAGAGACAATAAATGAAGTTAGGGGTCCCTCATACCATAATAACATTATTTGCTGAGCTGTACGAATATCAGTACTACGACAAATCAGCCACTCATGCAAGTTTTCTTGCTAGGTTTGCTTTGAGCACTGAACTGGCACGTTATGATGCCTTTTCCTTTTTCCTTTTCCCCAAGAATGCAGTAATAATTTCTTGCATGATCAAAAACCTTCCCTCTTCAAAAAATTACGCAGTTTGTTTTTCCCATTTGGGTGAAAGGGACTTGAAGTTTTTTCCCAGAGAAAAAGGAGGTGGGAGAGCTAGGTGGCGGAGGCCATATCTATATGCATATAATAATGAAGCACAACAGTGACATTTTGTTGGGTATTTGAGGAGATGGGAGAATCTAGTTCTTGAGGTTTCTTATCTTATTTAAATGGCATTATAATAGAAAGTTGGATTCTGTGTGTGAATGGAAAACCCAATAGCCTCGAGCCAATCTAAAGTCGTAGTTGGGGAAAATTTGGTAATCAGGCACTTGGCTCAGATTGTGACATCTTGCATTGTAAATTCACAAACACCCTTTGGAATCTTTTTTTTTTTTCCTTCAACAAGATCGTGAAACTTGGGCTGAATCTCAACCAACCAATTTAGTGGCATATCTCCAACCACGAATGGCCATTATTCATTATTTCATCTGTATTCCCCTTTGTTCATGTTATTGGATTTTTTTTCCTAAGTATAACCAAACATTAAATATTAGTATTTCTTTTAATAATTATTTAAATTTTAATTTATCATATTACCAGTAACTAGCTCTTTTTGTTACATTAAATCTGTTAGTTGTTATTGGATTTTTTAATCACAGACAGAAAGTTTTTGTGAGATGAGATGATGCCATTAATCAAGCCAAAAGCCGTTAATCTCAATCAAATCCAATTTTTAAGCCTCCAAGTAAATATTTTGGATATAAGTTTAAATAAAAAAAAAAATATGATCCCCGACTTGTATGTTTATTAATTATAATTTGTGTGAATATTATTTTATATGAAAGAAAAAGTAACCACTACCAGAATAGAACTTTAGTTTATCTCTTCTTCCTAATATCTGTCAGTCTGTTTTGGAACACCAATTCTATATTTTGGTGTCAACAACGTCAATAGTTACCTACAAAGGACAACGCCGTTCACCAATTTCTCACAAGTTGATGGAAGTTTATATATATTAAGTGGGGTTTAAAAAAGTGAACAATTTATATCGTACGAAAGAGTAATAAATTTTTTATTACATGGTTAAAAATAATTAAAAAACTAAAATAAAAAAGGAGCAGAAACGACATAATTGAAGGTTCATTACGTCCACTGTTTTGCATCTGAAAGCAAAGGGCACCAGAGATATGAAGTGTGACGATTAAGATAGAGTTATTTAGATAAAGATTCAAGCCTATCCCTTCGTGGGAATGAACCTTCCTTCATTAATTAAGAAATAAGGTATCAAGGGAAATAAATAATTAAGGGCATAATATATTTCAACACTTAGCTTTTCAAAGAGTGGCCCTTTCTTGTCTGCCTGGTGGGAAGCACTTGGAGACTCACCATGCAATCACCAATACCCACTTACTCTTGATAATTTACCATCACTCACTCACTCACTCACACTTACTTTTTATTGCATTTAATGCAAAACTTGCAATATCTTAAGCTTTATTTTGTTTGATTCAACCTGTTAAGTGCACCTTCATGTCTCCATGATAAATTCTCTTGATAATTAATTAGCTTAGACATGTTGCTAAAAAATTTATTAAAAGGGTCTCTGTTTTATTTGTGATACTTTTTATATATAAATTTGTTAAAATATTGATATATTTTGTATATGAAAATATATTAGATTTTTTTGACTAATAAAATTTTTATAATATGAATATATTAATTATCATAGTTTAAATATGTGAAAGGCAATAATGCATTTATATATAATTGATTGTTTTAAATCAGGACAATTGATGAGGAATCTGATTAATTTTGTTATTATGGGATTTTTGTAAAAATAAAAGAAGTAGACAATGACAATGATCATATCAATGGATTAAATAGAGTGTTGCCCTTGACTTAGATTGATAAGAAGGGGTAGGGGTGGGGCAATCATATCAATCTATAAAGAACTTTTTGAAATTGGAGGCAAGGGAAATTTGAACCAATCGTCCAACTACCCCATTCTCATGAATAATCATGAATCATTGATTGGACACCAAGCTTGCACGTTACTTCTCAGCATTGGACAAACATTACTGCTATTGAAATTAGAAATTTCTAGCTCTATATATCCTACGGAAATTCATATATAATCTACAAAATAAACTCGTTTACTTGTGGAGAAATTAATTACCTGCCGTACGTCATGGTTAAAAGATCACCTTGTTTCTTCCACGAACATGGTGAAGCGAACTTAACCTTAATTAACATGTGTATGTTTGTATGCGTTCGAGGAAGTCGGAAAAAATAATGGGGCAGATAAGAGGGATATTATATGTATAATATGCTCACACACACAAAACAAGAAGACGACAAATATTGGCATCGATCTTCGCTTCAAGAGTTCATTATTGGAGTAATCAAAGGGTGATCCACAAACGAGGTTTGAAAAACAACTGCCCTTTAATGTTATAATACTCCAAATCCAATCCCATTGTCCCACCAAACGATTATTAAGGAAATGAATTAGTAAGTAGCTTACTTCTTTTTGTTGAAAGTATTAATATTGTGAAAAACAAAAAATTAGGCCAATCTGAGAGATTGAACAATTTAATTTTACCAAGTTCAAAAGTTCATCCCTTTGAATATTTTCACCATGTCGTCGTGGTCGTCATCATCATCATTATTATTTCAAAATTTATCAACATTTCTTCAAGTTGAGATAAAGTCAAAATAAGGAGAAAACACTGAGCCTATCATCTCCATGGCAAACAAAGACTTCATATATCTTTTTCTTTCACATGTTCTTGTTGCCGAAAAGGCTTTTTCTTTCCACTATAGATATATCATGTTGTGTGATGTATTTATTTATTCTTGTTTTTTTCCTTCTTGCCCTCTTCCCACTCTCACAAACAAGTGGTAGCAATTTTTTTTTATTGAAAATAAGGTTAGTGGAATAGTTACATTCCTCAATATTAAAAGTATACATGCATGTACAACATAAATAGGGTATAGTAATAATGGTTAATTAATTCTTTATAATATAATAAATTAAAATTTAAATATCTATTCAGAGATGTACTAAGTATTTCAAATAGGATGTGTATGTATTTGGCAAAAACAAATCTTTTAACCTCCCTCTAGATGTTCTGTTGAACTCCATCCAACTCTGTATATTTTATATAATATTTATATTTTAATAAAATTTAAGCAGTTAAAGCTGAATAATTATTTATTGTTATTTAAAAAAGAGGGTGGATATAGTTTTCCAAGGTAAGCGTAGGTCTAAGGAGACGATGAAAATAAGAACAAGATTGACGCATTACTCCAATTCAACAGTGATCTTTAGAAGTGGTGTTCTGTTCTGTTTTGTGAACTCTGCTCTGCTCTGATCTTCTCTTTTGTTCAGGGGATACAGGGAACCACCATTTCCTCGTTCATAATCATAGTTCAGACCACTATACCACTTACTATTTCCTCTCAATGTTTCTTAAACTCAATGCTGATCCACCATCATTCATCCCCATTACTTCAAGATCTCTCTTTTGTCATTCTGTTTTATAATTATACCCTCTCATCTCTCTCATATGATCTTCTTTGAATGATGAGAAGTATTGCCGCCGCCCTATCACCATCCACCACGTGGCCTCATACCTTGGTGTTGCAATTGCGGGATGCATGTGATTTAGAAATTGAGGACGGAATATGGTGGGAAAGCATAGGGATTAATTACCATGTCCGTACAGTGATGCAGGGAAGAGAGAGGGGTGTGTGGAGGAAAGAGAAAAGGGGCCGTTAAAGTTGCTTTCACATCGCACTGGTCAAAACCCCCTGACTGCTCCTCCGTAACAAAGGTCGCACCATCCATGAATTCACCAGAGATAAACCCTGCCCCTTCCATAAATTTAATTATAGAGAGAAGTTAAAAAATTATACGTGTACTTTAGAGAAGAAAGGTTCTAATTTAAGTAGTTGAAATAAAAAGAGGGAATGATGTTATTTTGAACTTGGTCCCAAAAGAAATACTACTTGGCAATGACCTGGGGCACATTGGGATTTTAATATTTAATGGTTTGTCTGTCGTCCCTCGATCTTTGCCAAAAACAGTGAAAAACTCATGAAAGCTTAGGACTTTTGAGGTCGCCTTCTTCTATCAAAGAGGACCCAGCTATTATTATTATTATTATTTTCTCCCTTACCCTGCTTTGTTCGTTCATGGATCCCAAGGGCTCAAAGAAGCCAGATGAGGCATCCAACAAGAAGTTCTTGAATCTCCCACAGCCACAATCCAACATGGGGGAGAATAATAAAGGAGCAGCGGAAGTGAGGGATTTCCAGATTTCGATCGCAGAAAAAGAAGACAACAGCAAGAACAAACAGTTAGCCCCCAAGAGAGCTTCCAACAAAGATAGACACACTAAGGTGGAAGGCAGAGGAAGAAGAATAAGGATGCCCGCTCTATGTGCGGCTAGAATCTTTCAGTTGACCAGAGAATTGGGTCACAAATCTGATGGAGAAACCATACAGTGGCTCCTCCAGCAGGCGGAGCCGTCCATAATCGCGGCCACCGGAACCGGGACAATACCGGCATCTGCTTTAGCTGCAGCAGGGGGCTCTGTTTCGCAAGAGGGGACCTCTCTATCTGCAGGATTACACCAAAAAATGGATGAATTAGGGGGGTCCAATATAGGGTCAGGAAGTAGGACCAGCTGGGCAATGGTTGGTGGGAATTTGGGGAGACCCCATGTGGCCACAGGTCTATGGCCTCCTTCTGTCAGTGGATTTGGGTTTCAGTCATCATCATCTTCTGGTCCATCTGCACCCAGTTTAGGGACTGAGAGTTCAAATTACCTCCAAAAAATTGGCTTCCCTGGCTTTGACTTGCCTGCAGCTGCAGCAGCAGCCACTAACATGGGTCCTATGAGTTTTGCCTCAATTTTGGGAGGACCAAATAACCAGCAGATTCCTGGTTTGGAGCTGGGGCTGTCTCAAGATGGTCATATAGGGATTTTGAACCCACAAGCCTTGTCCCAGATTTACCAGCAGATGGGTCAAGCTAGAGTACACCTACAACAGCAGCATCAGCATCCTCCTTCTAAGGATGATTCTCAAGGTTCTGCGGGGCAATAGATTTTTCTGAATGAGTTTTTTTTCTTTTATTTTTTTTGGGGGGGGGGGGGTTTGGTGAGGAGAATGTAGCATTGTCCAAGAGGCTGAGGATTCAACGATGGCTTCTGTGTTGTTGTATATTTGGAAGACATCAGGGCATAGATGCCTCAGGTTCAGAGCTTTCAATAGGACCTGGATTTGGTTGTCACCCTTCTTGTTTCTGCACTGCAGCGCTCAACTCTCAGGGGAACAGGTGCTTCACTTCGACTTCAAAGTTTCCACTATTTACTCTCTTTTGGTGTATCCTCGTGCGTTATAATATTGTTGCTTATGATGCTAACTTGCAGATGGAATTGCGCTGCCAGATAGCTCGGGTTTGGGCCTAAAACTCATGTTTAATTCAGAGGTGTTATCTTTTTATTTATTTTTATCACTCTGTGAAGGAATCAATTATTTTGTTCTTCTCTAGTTTAAGGAGTGCTGATCTTTTTGTGAGATTGATGCTATAGATTCATAATTATATTTTCCAAAATTTGTGATGCATTTTTTGCTCTAGTTTCTTAATCATCTGAAAGATTCTAATCAGTGCATGGAACAACAGTTGGAAGTTACATCTGGCTGACTTGCAACAGCTTAGATGCTTTACTTCCATATTCATCACATGAAATCTTTCCCTCTTGTTAAAGTATTAAACTGTTTTTATTCCCTTTACAATGCTACTGTTATAGTGCTATTGTAAGAAGATAAAATATTGAAAAGGGGATCAGTGTCTAGTATCTACGGCTCTGCTTCTTTGGAAAGGTTATTTGTTTTCAAGCGTTTCTCATTCTTGACCCTCTGGAAAAGTCTTATGATGTACTTATTGACATGACTAAATTAATAATATTGTTAAATCCTCCTGTTAGCAGAGGTGGAGGTAAACTGAGAAGTCCACTACATACACCAAAATACTTTGCTTTATTCTTTCTTGCTTTGTAGCTGGGAGAAAGACCCAAAGAAGTGAAACCAGTGAACTTTATAAAAGTGCTCACTTTGACTCCTGTGAACTGTTTTGAGCTTGAGCATCAGCAAATTCTCCCAGTTTAGCCCAATGCTCCTGAAGCTAAAATCCTTATAATAGAGAAAAAGGTAATTTTTTGTGTCTTGTCTTTGCTAAAGTAACACTTCCTAATTGTATTCAGCAGTTAGTTCACATGTTGAACTGATTCATGTAAGTGATTATCCTGAGGAACATTAAACAAACACAGAAATAGACTTTCTTGCAGCTCCATCTATGAAGCCCTTATTATGAGTTCCTCTGAGATTAAACCGGTGCTCTCAGTTCTAATAAGTCTTCTTCTGACTGCTTTGGTTCTATATCCAAATGTATGGATAAACGCACTTTTACTGCAGCACCTTATATCAGAAGAGAGATAGAACTCAAGTACTGGATGCATCTGCATAATTAATTACATGATAACGAGAATTATCTTTAGCAATATATACGCAGCTTCATGTCATATCTAGATTCGTGACAGCACATGAAAGTGATTAAATTCCATTTATTCAACCAAGTCTATCATTTGATTTCTTCTTGTGCTTTCACATAAAAAATTGGATGAACGGCGAAGCATTTTTCTTCGTTGATTTTGTCAAGCAACCAATCACTGCCATGATTTCTTCTGCACCCACCAACTCTGGCTATCATTACGGGTAGCCTCTTTAAGTGAATAAAAATTTCATGCACATATATATAATCACCCGATTTCGATTGACCCACCTAATGGAAAAGCACCAAAGAGAAAGAAGAAAATAAAAAGTGAAATCAGGTTGTAATCGTGATCCAGAACCACTGACTTTTTGTACAAGAATTTCACTAACGAGTTTGAAAGTGTCATTTGACGTGCCGGGATATGCGTTCCTCTGAAGTCTGAACAACTTTCAGAACTAAAGTGGCACCACCAAAGCCAAACGCACATGGTTACATTCAGGGAGCTATTTGAAAATTGCAATATTTATGTTTGCCAAATCTCAACTTGAAGCTTTGATGTGTAGTTGTTTATTTATCTATATGAGCGTGCTGTCCTTTTCAGTTGATTTTCTTCTCTACTAACGAATCAAATTTGAAGTCCCATATTTAATATTGAGGTGGTCTCTTTACCCTCGATGACCACAACCTGCACTGCATGTGCCTCTTCTTCTATTTTCCACATTTAACCCATCTTTTGTCCATTTGTATTCAATTTCACTGAATAACATATATGCGTTTCTCTGTGAATCAGCAAAGTTTCATCAGGTGTCTGTGTTTGACAGTGGCCCAGAATCTTACAAGGTATCACAAATGGTAGTTGATTTCATTTATTTTGATACCGTATCTTTATCCTTTATTTCAATCAAAACAAAGGCTTTATTAGGAGAGGTAAAACTGCCTACTTTGGTGATATCAATATTTTGAGATAATTAATTTTTAATCTATCAGTTAGAGGATATTGTTATATTTAAAAAAAAAAACTAAAATATTCCATTTTAGAGTGGGGAAAAAACTTTACAAGATTCTCTAATCCAATTACCTGTCGTTGTGGGGTAAAAACATGGGAGATAGCTTTAAGAATAAGGAAATAAAGCACTAACTAGTGACCATATTCTTTTTTTACCCCATGCATGTGTGTAATTCTCAAATGATTACTTTATACCTCAAATGAATGATTATATATAAACACATTTTTTCACAAATTAATAATGCACGACATGATAAACGCATAAAAGTATATATGTCAGGAAAAACGAAGATTGTTGGTTCAACTCATGATGATCATTTGACACGCTTAAAAAGCAAAAACTAGGTAACAATATATGAGAAAGGAAAAAGAAAAAGAAATGTTAGCATTGTTACCTTTGAACAGAGTAGACATTTAAATAATAGTAATTGGCTAATTGCTGCTCATGGTCGAGGAAGAAGGGATCGAAAACCAAGCTCTTCATCTCTCCGTCTGACACAAAAATGCAGAGAGAATACAATATATGCATACTACTCTGAAACTGTCCAACAATTTCACATGAAGCGTGTCTTACACTTTAAAGACTAAGATTTATTTATTCCTTCTATCATCCATCAAATATTTTCAACTCACGGAATATTTTATGGGGATTAGAACCATGGATGGAAATGATTGAATGTTTAATCCTTACCTCACCAAGTGTTTATTTTTGCACTTGAACCCAAATGGGCCCTCAATATTAAAACAGTAGGAGATGATCTAGCCCCTTTCTCTGGGCCTGCTAAGCTTTAAATTCCCCAGGCACAAGGACAGGGACAAGGTCGGGCAGAATCAAAGATAAAAGATAGACCTATCAATTGGCGAAGGGATGAGACAAACGACTATTTAGAGCATGTTCTGTAATATCCCAGACCCCTCCCACATGGATATTGTCCATATTTATAACCGTAACCAAGAGCAGGGTTTTGTTTCCCTGAGTACAATCGTAGTCACATAGAAAACGCGTCTATGAGGGGAAGGTATATATACCCTTATAATGCGTGCTTTATTTCCCTTCCCAACCGATATGGGACTTCAAATATCCACTCCCATAGGAGCCCAGCGACTCGCTGGCACACCGACCGGAAGCCTAGCTTTGATATCAATTGTAACAGCCCAGACCCCTCCCTCGTAAATATTGTCCATGTTTATAGCCGTAGTCAAGATTAAGGTTTTGTTTCCCTGGGTGTAGTCAAGGCACCTATAAAATACGTCTACGAGGGGAAGGTATCCATACTTTTATAAGGTATAATGTTGTGAAGTCCCACATCGGTTAAAAAGGGAAACGAAGTACACCTTATAAAGGTGCGAATACTTTCTCCTTGCAGCCGCGTTTTCTGAGTGGCTACTGCTGCACCCAAGGAAATAAAACCCTACTCTTAGCTTTGGGTGCAAACAATGACAATATCTATAAGGGAGGGCTCTAGGATATTACAATTGATATCAGAGTCAGGTATCCAGTCGATGTGCCAATAAGGTCGTTGGCCCTTATGGGGATGTATATGTGAAGTCCCACATCGATTGGAAAGGGGAATTAAGCATACTTTATAATGGTGCAAATACTTTCCCTCATAGACGTATTTTCTGGGTGGTTACCGCTGCACCCAGGGAAACAAAACTATACTCTTAGTTATGATTGTAAATATGGACAATATCTATAAGAGAGGGGTGCTGAGTTGTTACAATTGAGGGCTTCCAGTTAGTGTGCTAGTGAGCTCGCTGGGCCCTATGCGGGTAGATATATGAAGTCTCACATCGGTTAGGAAAGGGAACGAAATACGTTTTATAAGGGTACAGATACCTTCCCCTTGTAGACGCATTTTCTCGGTGGCTATGGCTGCACCCAGGGAAACAAAAATCTGCTATTGGCTATAACTGCAAACAGTGATAATATTTATGAAGGAGGGGTCTGGGATGTTATATGTTCGATCTCTGAGGAGTACCACTTTGTTGTGGTTTCATTCGCGGTATTTAGGTAGGCATCATAGTTCTTAGGTGCCTAGGTTTATGTCTGAGGGTAATAGACAGTTCGCCCTACCTGATATTGGTATCGCTTAGAAGGAAGAGAGATTTCGCCATATCTTTATATCGTGGGTAAACCTAATCCTTTTTTAAAAATTTTTATAAAAAAAAAAGATAGAAGACACTGCACCGTAATGGCTATAAAATTATTACTCTATGTTACAAAAATAGAGAAAAAGGGAGAGTAAGAGTTCTCAAAAGAGGAGAAAGAAAACTAGTTGCGGCTGGCCCAGTTATAAAATTGTATTTCATCGTCAAGCAAATTTTTGTCTTCCTTATAACTATGGTATATAAGTTAAACAGTGAAAATAGTGAGATATACGATTATATTTGATTTTTGAGAAGTATTATTTTATTGTATTTTTAATCACAGTATTGAGGAGGTATTTTAACTCCTAGGTATGATTGAGAATAATTTTTAGCTCGTCTTATCTAATATTAATATTATCTAAGAGGATAGAAGACTTCTTTAGATCGTAAGTGAACCCAATATTTTTTTAAAAAATTCTGTAACAAAAAAAAAAATTCTTATCTTCCTTATGCTCTACACCGAATAAATCTGGCTTTGTTTGTTTTCAACTAATACGCTTGTTCAATTAACTCTAAGAATAAAATCAATTTTTATTTTATTGTACTCATATTTAAATGAAATTTTTTTAGTTTCCATTGTATTCTGTCTTATAATTAATAACTTTAAATAAAAATAATATTAAAAAAGTTAATTAATATTTCATTGAGTGACTCCAAATAAAGACTATCAATTATCTTCTAAAAAAATAGTTTCTAATAAGGTTATCAATTATTTGACTTTGTTCCATTTTAACTAGCTCTTATAGACAATAAATATATTTATATGATTGTTTAATAACTATTAAAACTATAATTTTAAAAATATTTTTTATTTAAATTTTATTTTATTTTTTTAATAAATAATTATATTTATTTTAAAAAAAATTTAGATCATAGTTTAAAATTAATATTTTAAATGAATTATTAAAATTATTAAAAGAATTTATAGACCATCTAATTATTATTTTATTTTTATTTTTTCTTATATCATTTCTTCTCTCTCATATCTCATATTTTTAATAAAATTATATTATTTCTAAAAAAATTATAATTTTTTTTAATAATAACTATCTAAACACTCAAATATTTAAAATTAATTTTTTATAAATTACTCTCTAATTTTTTTTAAAAAAAATTATTTAAATTTTTTTAATAAATTATTTTTTAAACTTTTATCGAAACTAACAAACATGCCTATATTTAAGTTTCTGGCAACGCGGAATGCAAAATAAATTAAGCGAAGCGAGCAGGGAGAGGGTGAGGACTAAGGAGTAACCGTAACGAACAATCGTTCCAGTTTTTCACTGACCAAGGAAATCGGAGAGCTCTTGTCTCTCTCTCAACCACTACATATCGTGCTTCACCGTCTCCGATGGGTTATTTAGTTGTCTTCTTTGCTGCTACCTCTCGTCTCTGAGTTCAATTTGGGATTTTTCTCTTCAAATTTGTCTGGCATAGTTGTAAAGCCGCTGCTCTTGCTTCAGTGGCCGGTGTTTATTTCAATTTCCCTTATCATTCTCTCATTGTTGCAGTTCTTCTAAATGATTTTCTTAGCGCTTCCCTGGATCCACTCGTTTGAACAGAGAGCTTCCCTCTCTGTATTAACGCTAGCCGCTGCTCTGCTTCCATTGTTTGGATCGTAGAATAGAGGAGAGATTCCGTTTCTCTCTCTCTCTCTCAACTTTATTGTCCAGTGCTCTATTGTCCCCGGTGCACATCACTATCATCTCCATCGTTGCTGCAAGTGTTGTTGACTTTCTTTCTGCCATCTCGGTAACTCTCAAACACTTCTGCTGGTTTTTAAACTGCTTACAGCTTTCGGACTCTGACGTCCCCCGCCTTAGGCGTTGGATTTGGATCTGTCTTTATGCTTCCAATCTGATTGTATTGAGATGTGATATTCTCACGATTTGAAGACTTAGAATTGGGGATAACCTGTTTTCTTGGTCCTTAGACTTGTGCTGCTGGTTTTATATATTGGTTGGCTGATTTTTTATTACAGTGGCCTCTAGTATCCCATGTCACACTCATTCAAGGTGTCCCTGCTATGGACTTACCAATGCAGCTTTTAACAAGGGGCACTTTGCGTTTGCTAATGTGATAGATGATAGTAAATTGTATATCTCAAAATTGCAATATTTGATTAGAATTTACTGGAATTTGCAAGGACTAGTGTTGGTACTCCAACAGATCAGTTCTTCCTCTTTAATTTATTTCCAGTATGAAGAAGATTTAAATTATATGCTTCAACATGGTTAATGGTTGTTGCAAGGATATTTCATTACTCTAAGGCTATGTTTGGTACGCAGCATTGGGGTGTGGGATTAGGATTGGGATAGGGAGAGGGAATGAGTCAATTTATGGTATTTGGCATGAAGTATTGGGAATGCCTTGGGACTAGACAATACTACATAGGTGGGATTACACTAACCCACCTCTCCCTCTAGAATTGCGATTAAAGATTTTAATCGTGGGATTGAAAATTTACTTTTAATTCTGTGATTGAAAATTTACTTACCAAAATATTCTCTTAAGATTTGCTTAATGCCACACTTGACCTTTTTCATCACCCTTCATCTCCATCAGTGACCTTTTTCACTGCCCTTCATTCTGTCAGCCACCATCGCCATCCGTCAACGTCCTCCTGTCATCTCCTCTTGCGATTTTGTCAACGACCTTCTCCAGCTACGTCTTACCCAATCATTTCCATCTTTCATTGCTATTTTGTTTTCTCCATCCTCCCTCACAATTTCGTTAGCGACCTTCTCCTCTGGCAATGTTGTGATTCCATTATCCCCGTCCTCTGTCGGGATGAGATATGTATCGTCAAACTAGATCTGGATGGCAACACTTTCTTCCTTCACGATCACAAATCTCTTCAAATCTAGCTTGGAAGATTTGCTTCCAACCTGCTCTATAGTTTCAAATCAAAATGATTGGGAACCAGATCTGTTTTATCCAATTTGCGTTCGGAGAGTTTTTCACTGACTTGAGTTCGTTCTAGTTCTATTTGGTTTATTTATTTCATTTGTGTTTGAATCTAGAGATTTCCTTCTTTAGTTTTGAATGCTTATTTAGATTAAAGTTGGATTTCATTTAATATTTCATTTATGTGTTTGAATATGATATGACATCTTCCATTTGAGTTCAATGAAAGTAACAGGGAGTGAAGAAGATAGGGCAATTGTCTTTTGCCTCATTTTTGTCAGATATAGGCCTCACTTTTATTTTCAAAGCCTATGTCATGCCAGACGTAATTGTTTTTTTGTTACATGAGAGGCATAAGCCAAAAGGTAAAGGAAATTAGACTATTAGGGAATTTAATCATATCCACTCTGAATCCACTAAGTGCCTCAAATATGAAGGACACATGTTAAATATAGCAGATCTAGAAAGAGCATCCTTTGCTAGCGTATCCGTAACTCCATTAGCCTGTCTCGAAATAAACTGTAACTGTAAATTCTATTGTTTGCACGTTAACTCTTCAATTTGCATAACTAATAGACTGCTTCTTTACCTACTATTAGTTTCTGCTAACATATCAATGGCAAACTTTATATCAGATTCAAGAATAATATTTTTAAATCCTTTATCCCACGCAATTTAGAGCTCTTTGAGGATGGCCCATTCCTCTGAATCACTAGCAGTACAGACTCCAATAAAAAAATCCCATGTAACCATTTACCATTATGGTCCCTAATCATCCCCCCACGCTGAACTTTATTATTGGTTAAAGTCATGGTACAATCTACATTAATCTTAACCCAATCTATAGGTGGTGATTGCCATCCTGGATTGTCAACCAAGGACAAATAATTCAAATTAGTTCCATCAATAACTTGCACATATCTTTTTCAAACTTATAAGATGACTAGCTCTGGTTGCTCAGGTGTTGTAGTATCTAGATTAAAGACAATCATATTCCTCCAAAGCCAAAGTTTCCTAATAACTACTCCCTACATTAGCTTCCACTTGGTCCCCATATTATCCAATGGTCTCTTAAGGTTTAAAGCAAACCAATCAGCAAGATGAATAGCAAAGAAAGTATATTGTTGATGAGGTAGTAACAATTTAAGCCAAATGTGTCTTGCATAACTACAATCTCTCAATATATGTAAAGTATTCTCCTTTGCCAAACATAATTTTAAAGTCTCGATATCACTCCCAATCACAATCTCATTAATATTCCCAATCCCTCAAAGTTTAATGCTACATACCAAATCTTTGGAACATCTTTTCCTTGCTTGCTCTTTTACCAGAAGTGTTTGGTATGGATGCCTTGATATTAGGATTCCCAATTTTAGATTCCATGAATTTAAGCGATGGTTAAAGGATATTCTACTCACTTGGAGTAATGACGGACTTACTCATTCGGTATCCCATGTAATTTGTCTCTTGAACGCTATTTGGAGAAAGCTCAATCTTGTTTTGCATCATGGACAAAGGATAAGCCAGAAGGCAACAATTAGGGAAGTAAAGCAGGTTGTTCATTTCACAAACCTGGCATTTTCTATCACATCAACACTGGTCCAGCCTAGCAACTTGGTAAAAACAGTTGATTCACTTTCCATGAGATATGATGATGGATGGAACATTGTTTAGCACAAGTATAAGAAACTTGGGAATCATTATTGACATGGAATAATTTGTCATAAGGGCTTTCCTCTTAAAGAATTTTTATGGAAAAATCAAGTTGTTCCCGAGAACAAGTTTTCTCTCAAACTGTCTTTCTTGCTGCCCTTTTTTGGATTCGAATTGAGCCCCAACAGGTTAATTGTCTTATTGATACTGCTTTAAGCCCTCCACTTATCATCCATTATGTGAACAAATGCTTCATTCAATTTCCTACGCCCTTAGCATAACTTAGCAAGAAATTTCAACTTTAATTCCTACTTTTTCCTCTGTTAGCATTAATATTATATCTTTACTATATTTTCTTAGGCTTTCTAATTTAAATATTAGACCTTTTACTGTTTGTAACGTGTAAACTCGATTTGATATTCTAATATCATTTTATCTTGCATAGAAAAAAAAAAACAGGCGTAACCGTAACAAGCTTATAATAAATATAAAATACGCTGTCTCACTTCATTAATGCTCATAAATCATCTAAGGTAAATTTATTAATGAGATTAGTAAGCAGTTAAATCAAAACGCATATCACGCATATCTTAAGATCGTTTCGGAAAACAAATTGGCCAAAATTTCGGCAACACCGAGTCTTTTAGCTTAACTGCTCAAGTAAACAAATGGAGTGCTTTTTTCAGTCTTTAAAATACGGCTTTAAGATGCAGAATATAGTTGGTAATTGCTATTTTCCATTCTATGCTTGTATCCTCCAAAAAATTGTTGAACTGTAGCTTCCGCGTATATACACTCATGACTGTACACGGGAAAACATCTTAACAAGGCAATATCACCAAAATTATGGCTACTATGCTCTACCGGACTATACATTAATATTTCAAGCCCCTCGTTTCCCACGTGTGTGTGTGTAGAGAGGTGAGAATTTAACAAGTAATGTAGAAGCTATCAGCCTTCAGGGCGTTGAATCTCACCCATCATGATGCGGTTGCTGGATACCACGAAACCGAGGAGTGAAGGATCAAGCTGTTTCTTCCCTTTCTTCCCCTTCTTTTTACCACTCCGCCCTGCCTGCGATCCTCCATCAGAAGACTCAGCCCCAATGCCACCGGCCGTATCTAGGTCAAGAAGAACGGGCCTTTTAAGCATGTCTATAAAAGACGTCTCTGTCACAGAACCTTCACTACACGAGGAAGTCCTCCTAAATCGCACTTCCTTTTTCCCAGAAGCCTGAGCATCACTCAGATTACTCATTGATGGGTTTCCTGAAGGATCACGTCTCCCTAAAACAGAGCAAGAATTTTACTTTGAAAGATCGAAAAGATGAAAAATAAAACAGCAGCGAACAGAGAACAGAACACATTCTTACTTTGAAAGACTGGAAAGATAGATTAGCCATGAAGAGAAAATATACCATCGCTGGCTAGAAGATTCACTGAGCTGTTCCGATTGACATTAATTCCAGATGGTTGGTCTGACTGAACATCAGGAGAAGATAAAACTCGAGAAACAGGTGGGCGCTTGTGGAAAGCATTATCAAACCCTTTAGTTGAAAGTGCCCTGTCAATACGAGACAATCAAACTTCTGGAGCAAGAAGAAAATAAATAATATTGCTGCATAAAAATTAAGCGACTGCTTATGCCAATTTATCCTTGTCTAGATAGATTATTCAAAGCTCCTCTAAATTATGGGCAGATAACTTTCCTGATCATTTGACTATGAATTTCCCCTAAACATTTAAATTAAAGCAAATAACTAGTCTGTAATTTCAATAATGAAGTGTAACATGACAAAGGGTTTATCTAACTGGCTTGAAATTTAAGGGAGTTATTAGCATATAACTCAATTTAAGGTTATCTGTATAAAAAATAAAATTTAAGAGATATACGGTTAACGACGTGTGATGTTTGATCAGTGAAATGCTGAACTATTAAATGGTAAGGGAAAGCATTTGTGCAACAGTAAAGTTGTCATCATGTGACTTGGTCACAACTGAGTCATGAGAACAGTCTCTTGCAAAAATGCAAGGTAAGGCTGCACACACCAGACCCAAAGTAGGACCCTCCCCGTACCTTGTGTATAGCGGAAGCTTCTTGCACCAAGCAGTCATTTAATGAACATTCAATGGCAGGGAGTTATCCACACAAACTTGAAAGTCTAGAAGAATTCCATGTCAAACTTTAAATGATAGGGAGATTATTTGCACATGACTCAAAATTAAGCAAAGTACCCTTTTAGTACCATCACAATTGAGTGGAAGGGATGAGAAAAGGAGAGTTGCTACAAATGTTGTGATGAGGTTTGTCTAACGGTTAGGTTGTCGTCACACCACTTCCACTTGCTGTTTTGTACAAGTTAGCTATTATCCCTTATATTTGAACTATAAAGTTATCTCCCTCGCCCATACCCACTTTTTCCCCCTTTCTTCCCTTTTTGTTGGGATCTCATAAATTTATACCACCTTCAACTTATAAAATAAAAACAGTTAATTACATTCAACATGGCTACATTCTGAAGTCTAATGACTATCAGCAAACATTACTCATTGTGGCATACGGCAACGTAACCAGGGAAAAAAATTCAGAGTGAGAAGGACAAGAATCCTAGATCATCCAAAATTGCAACCCAGAGGAAAACCTATCAAACCATCAATCCAAATGTAATAGCACCATGAATCAGTATCATACGCCCTTTGCAACCAAATTGAGATGAGGAATAGAACCATTAAGAGGCTTGGACTAAGATAATCTAATACAATTCTTACCATCAACCAGCAAACAGATCAAAACATTTTCTAGAATGACCCAAATAATTAAAAAACCATATTAGATTGAATTAAATTAAAATGTAGAACATGTAGAAAGAGTATTACCTGTCACTAGAATTTTCATCCCCATGCGAATTATTTAAAACTAACTCACGACCCCCATCACTACCTGCAGTTTCATGTTCAAAATTATATCCAAGAGCTATATCTACTAAAGGAAGCAGTATGGGGGATATTACCTGCACTACTTAGTGAGCTATGTCTACTATGGGCAATAACAGGAAGTTCCATGGGATGCATGGTGCCTTCTGCTTGTTCTGAGAAGTCTGAGACACATGAAAATGACTTGCTCATTGTGCTTAAAAATTCATGCCTCTGCCCCTTATTTGCATCCGACTCAAGCAGATCATTTTCCATAGCTGACTTATTGATTAGGAGAGGATTTCTGTACCCAGGATTTAAAGTATCTCTGTTGGCAGAGAAGAGTGATTGCTCTTCCACTAATGATCCAGATCTAGACCAGAAAGGCATTCTTTCATTGGTCCTTAAATTACTGTACTGCTCAGCCATATTCGTGCTTTTAAAATGATCTTGCATTACAGCACTTGGATTGGCACTTTGAGACCCATCTATAAATGAATCATTCAGATGGATCTGCTTATCTTGTGGAATATCAAAGGGCTGAATTAATGAATTAGCCTCAGAAACTTGCCATGACTGATCCTGATTTCTTGATGAAAGAGGATGCCATTTATCAACATGTAATTGTTGTGTTGATCGAAGACCCAGTTTTTGATGAATTAGGTCTGCTAAACTATGGGCTGAAATATGTTCATGGGTTCCGAAAGATGCAGGCATGTCTAGACCTGCTGATGGAACAGTAACTCCCAACTCTCTTCTCTGTCTCACACCTTCAAGGTGTTGCAATTCCAGTCGCTGGTCAATCCAGCTATTTTCCAAATCCCCATTATTCATAGAGAAACCCTTGAACGCACCTGTGTTACGAGCAAAAATTTCATCAGATGCTTGTAAATGATGAGAGGCTAAAGAACCGTGGTGAGTGGAAAGGTGCATGTAGCGATTTCCTTCTTGCAATTCCCTTCCTTGTACAGTATTACCTACACTATCAAAATTCATTGCCAGAGTACCAGCAGAAGCAGGCATAGACCTCTCAAACATAGAACTGGGGTCATAGAACCCTCTCTGGTTCTGCTCAGCAAGGTTCCTGCCCAGATAGCTCAATTGCTCCTCTTGTGGCAAAAGCCTCTGCTGCTGTTTTGGGAAGTCTGAAGCATTATATCCGGCTGTGTGAGTTACTTGATGAGTGGCAGGATTTCTTAATAATTGTCCTGTTTCATTCATTGCCAAAGACCTACCAAAATGCCCTTCCCCTTCCAAACCCAACTGCTGTCCAAAGGCCAGAGCAAACTGCTGTGCCCACAACTGTTCTTGCTGGAAATGAAGCTGCTGATCCGAAGGCAGGATATTCCCATGCCTTGATTGCAACAAAATGTCTAAAAAATCAGCTTGCCTTCCTTGGACAGCATGCGCCATATTTGCTTGGATAAGCTGCTCCATTGATGGATCAAGATGCCTTGAATAAGAATTCTGTTGTAAGTCATGCAACATGTGTCTCCTCAACTGCACCTGATCAAACAAGTTATCTCTAGCAAAATCAAGTTTTGATTCCCCCATATTTGAATCTGGTATGGGGGTATGTCTCAACTGTTCAAGATACAACTGCTTAGCTTGAGATTCTTGCTGTTGCTGCAGTTTCATTTGTTGAAGAACTTGTTGATGGTGAACCTCTTGCTGTTGTTGAAACTCAAGCTGGCGTCTGACTCCCATAAGGTGTTCCAAATCTGACCCTGAATTATGGATCATCTGCTGAATGCCAGAGTTATTGTTCTGGGAATGAGAGAAACTTGAAAATCTCTCTAAATTTGACCCAGTAAGATGTTCAGGGAAATGATTAGATAGACTAGCTTGCTGCTGAAGCCGTTCCTTCTGCAGATTTTGCAACAAAAGATTATCTGCCACATCAAAGTTATTATATTTTTGCCCCATGCGGGACAAGTAGAGCTCATCAGATGAACCGACAAATCGATCATGATCAAAATGCCGGTTTAGCCCATGATCATCAGACCATGTCTCCCTGCTAGAAGGCTGACCAACCATACCACCAAAAGAACTTTGATCAGCAAAAGGGGTATCTCTATCTACTAATGAATCTAGAAAATGACCTTGATCGCCAATTTTTGAAGACATATTGTAGGACTGTGCACGTCTTAAGTGAGAGCTATCTCTGAGCTCAGACATCAATAGACCAAAGGGGTGCAGCTTATCAGCCTCATGCATATCACTCCCCGAAACTTCATTTGCAACAGGTTGCCCCGAAAGATTGGTATAAGTTGAGGGGATTTCAGCAGGCCTCATCGAAGTGTTATCATTGCTGCTTCTAGCCATTTTTGACAAATCAATGTCTACACAGAAACAAAAATATGGATAGAGATTAGAAATGAACAAGTACAAATAACATGGAAAATAAATTGATTGAAGATATAACAGAGGAAAATTATGACAAAAAAAATGAGTAAGTAGTCCCTCACCTTCATCTTGCATGACAAAACTGTTGAAGCGCTGATCACCAGAGAAATTGGCTCCAGAGGTATAACTTTGATTAGGTATTTGGGAATGAAAGCCCACACTTGACGTAGTCTCGGGTTGGGATGAAGCCCAAGTCTGGTCATCTATAATGATAGACCCATCATAGTCAAGAGAATGAACATTAGCTTTCAGGTTCCTTCCAGTAGCATCAGATACTTCTGATTGAATAATGAGGTCGCTACCAGAAACTGAACCAGACTTTGCTCTAAGGTGATGCATGACATGACCAAGTTCTTGAAAGGGAGAACCTTCAGGGGCATCTGACCGGCGAACTGGTAAGTCTGTGCCAAAAAAGCCTTGTTCAAACCATGAAATAATGTCAATCCCAAGAAAGGGGCCTTGAACTACCCCTTGTGGGTCAAGATAGCACAAACTCAAGTCCTCAGGTGCAATAACACTTTCAAGAGGATGCATCTTCAAGTCTTGTTGAATAATACTTGGAGTTTGGTGCAGAGACGAAAATTCAGGAAGATTGCGAGAATCATTAGGTAGATCACTACTGATTTCTGATGCAGCAGATGATTTGACAGCATCCCCATTAGCAAGTGTCTGAAGGGAAGAAACCAGTCCCTGTTGGCTATCATAAATTTCTGCCTCAGCAACCTTATTGCTGTGAACACTTCCCACCTTACAGCTGCTGCCATAGTTCTCATCTCTCTCATGTACAACATGGTTAAGCATATCTTTCTTCTTTCCTTCTTTAAACGTTACAACTTCTGAAAAGGCAAATTAATTTGTAAACTGTTACATGTGATGAAATGAGAAGATTTTGCTTTCGCTTGATTAGAATAAAGCCATGGAGAGAAAAATAGTAATATCTCTCACCATCAACTGTTTTTTTCAATAAATCATCAGCATTTGATGCTGCTGCAATCAAAATTGCATCAGAATCACTCCAGACATTAATTCTTGAATCAACTATTCCTCCCATCCCAATCGACAAAGTTTGTTTTCCTTTAGCTAAATCAGCACCTGAAGGGAATAGGGAGGAATTCCATCAAAAGAATGGAAGTTAAAAATTTTACATAACTAACTGAAACAATTATATAATTTATCACCTGAAATATCATTATTTGATCCTCCATACTTTTCTCCAAAGGAGTAACTTAAGACTTCACTGTTAGCAATTTTTCCACCCCATATATCTCTAAGTACAGCCTGCAAGCAATATAAAAAACTTGAGAATGTGAATGATAAACATGCCAATGACCCCTCAGGCGGTCTTCCCATCAATGCACAGCAAGTTAAAAAGATTGCATGAAAGATAAAAAGACAAAATCTTATTATATGCAAAACTAGATGAGGGGCTCGTACATTTTGCATGGAGTTTAAAGAATTAGCTATACTATTTATAGCTCATGAATCGTATGGCTTGCTATAGATTTTATATTGAATATTGATATTGATTGATTCATCACAGGAACAAAAATCAAATATAACACATCCACATACCTGTTCCTCAGCATTAGGAGCAACAAATGCCAATGGTTCATCAAATCCAGGATGCATTATTGGTGAACAATCCTCAATCCCACTAGGCCTGATTTTAAAAGTTGAATCAAGCTTTAGCCTACGATATATGTCAAGAAGCTTACCCCTAGGATAGCAATATGAATTGGCAGAAAGACTAGATTTCCCCAGTACAGCTTTACTATCCAAAGGTGCAGACACCGAGTTAGAGCCCAACAATGGTTTTCCAATCTGTAGGTTTCCATTGAAATTGGCCCTTCCTCGTCCAGGAGAAAATCGCACATTGGAACCTTCTATACGTGCTTTCTCCAACCCGAATCCAGGTGTGGCACGATACGTGGCCACACCAATTGCTTGAGCTTCCATCCGATGGCGTGGCCTCCATTTATCGTGAGAATCTGTGTCACGTTCAGAACCTAAGCGGTTGCTAACACCAGAAGCCTGTTTTTCAACCTGGGTATCTTCCTTTTCAGTATCACTCCTTTTCTCACTTCGAGAATCCTTTTCTTTTTCTTCAGGACCCCATCTTGATGACCACTTATTCTCTCTCCAAGAATCATGACCTAAGCCACGACCATCATGCCAGCGATCAGAGGAAGGCAGGGCTTTGTTATCCAAAGTTGAGGTAATCTCCGGACGACGATCCTCTTTTCTTCGATCCCTTCTCCCTAGTAAGCTTGTTTCTCTCTCCTCTTCACGCCAGCGACGATTGATGTCAACATCTGGGGCAGTTCTCCTCCAATCTTTCTTATCTTGAGACCCATCCACACGCCAACTATCTTTAAGTATGGGGTCAATAGAGTTAGCCTGATGAAAATAACCAAGCAGAAAATATCCTATTAATTCCCCTTAATTAAGGAAACTAATGAGTTAAAAGCCTTGCTAGATATATAATATAGAGCAGAAATATTATTGCAAGTGCAATAATAATTCTTCACTCCAATCAAAAAAAGATAGAATCGAAACATTCTGTACTCAAACTACCACATATAGTCTCAAGGTTCAAAATAAGTAATGTACCACATTCCCCCTTCCCCTCACTACAGCACTAAGCCTACATGCGGAGAAGAAAGGAACTATCAAGATAAAATCATAGCATCTTTAAATTAAGAAGACCACCACACAAGTTAGCATGCATTAGACCACTAATCAGTTGTCCCGTCTCAGGGATAAAATAATAGTAAAGGACAGGCTGAACTGACAGAGATTTAGTAAGAATGAAAAGGCTTGGTAATCCACACCAAATGAAAACAGTGAGTGTTCCCTACCCCCAGTGAGCTGTTAGTCGATGTCTTTGTTTCGATTAGTTTAGAATAAAGCCACTGCGGAGATAAGGGTATGCTGCTGTCTGATGGCACTTGATCTGAAAGTAAAAGCAATCTTTATCAGACAACAGTCACTATAAGGGCAAAATTTAGAGAAAAATATTAAACTTATGTTTCACTTGTACCATGATTTAACAAGTACCTTTTGAATCATCTGGTATCCCTACAGTCCTTTTCTCCCCACCATCTCCTCCTGATGCTTCATCTACCACAACCCAAAACACCAAAGAGTTAGCCATGTATTCAGTTCGATTTGTATATGAAAACACTGATGGGATACATAATCAGAATAAAAGAAACCTACAAATCAAAATATCAAGAGATTTATCACCATTTGCAATCATATATCCGGGGCGACCATAAAATGAAAGATAAAATAAATTAAAGCGTGTAAATAACCATATGCAAGCCATACCCAATGAAGAAATAACATCAAGACCACAATTGTAACAGACAACTAATGAAAGAGGAGAACAATACCATTCTTCACGATTTACAGTAATAAAAGAACAAAATTCACATGACTCCTTGATAAGAAGGGGGGAGGAACGAAACATCACTTACGGGCAAATCAACCCATTCAAGCATCGGTGCTTACAATCCTGGTCGAAAGATTACGCTATTAAACAAATAAAGTGAGACAGCAAGGCTCCCTCAGAAGAATCAAACCGGGATAAGGTAGACCCCGAAAAATAACTTCAATCCTCAATCGTAAGTGAAGTCAACCCCAAAAATACGAGAGAAATAACCATACAAAATTTAAAATGCCCCCAAGGAAGACATAAGAATGTCGGGCATACGATTCAGTCGCGGAAAGCACCACGGATTGAAATCCCACGGATCCAGACAAAGTAGGAAACAATGTTATGTAATAAAACGATACCAGAAAGATACCAGTAAATAGGAATTCAAGAGGAAAGCCCTAACAAGAAAATTACCTTTGAGAAAGGAATGCCCCTCGGCAGCCCTGGAGGAGAAGAGATCATCAGGAAGATTAACCTTTCCGTCAGCCATCGCGGTTGGGTTGCAGATGGTCCAATTCAGAGACGCGTAGATCAAATAAGGGGTGAAGGCAGCGGGTGAATGCAAAGCAGAAAAATGAAATATCGCTTCGATTGGTGGAAAATGAACAGCGTCAAGTAAGCGAGGAATCAGAAAGAGAGAGGTAGGGTTGGTGAATTGCAGAGTAGACGAAGGAGAGAAGAAGGAAGAAGAGAGAAGCAGAGGGCAAAGAGAAGAAAAGCAGGAGGAGGGTAAGGGTTCGGGGTCAGGGCAGTATCAACAGAAGTAGTGTGATTCAGATTAATTATTAATTTCAGCCATTACAAGTAACCCAGATGCTTAATAAATACGTCTCATTAGTTGTGCATTTTATTTTTATATTTATATTTATGATATTAAATTGATTTTTAAGGCATTGATAAAACTTCTCATTTTTATGCTCCGTGTAAGACGAGTCAAACAATGGTATACAATTTTTATGCCAACAGAAAAATCAAATCATATTGACGTAACTGCCTTTTCATGCTAGAGGATTTATCATATATTTTTCCCTACTCATTGTTTTCTTATTTACTTGATATTTTAAAATCTAAAATTTATTTTTCTAAACGATCTTCTCTTCGTATTAGTCCCATTTTTACCAAAGCTTGTTTTTAAATGGAAAGGAACTGAGTTTCCCCACATGTTTTATGTTGATCGAAAATCAATATATAGTGAATTTAAGTTCACACGCACTTTCACTTTCATATGCTGCGAGGGTAAAAACTCAACGACGTGTTTAACTTGTTGACCAGAAAATCAACACAATTGATTTGTATGATACTATGATTCTATGTAGCTGGCCAGAAAGGAAACTGTTATACATTACCGTTCTCACTCATCACAATATCTGCAACTACATTGACCCAAAAGCTTGTCTTGATTAGCAAAAGAGATGGTACAGAACTTCTTCCTTTTAAAAGAAAAGGGATCGTTCTTAATATGAAGGCATTAAGCCCTAAATGAAGCAATTGCATTAGCAGAAATAAATGGGAAACTAAGGGGGTTTCTTTCTTGCCGTATCAGAATCGTTTGACAAAAAGCTGATAAGCCGGTCACATGACGATATAACTAGTAATGGGAGTGCATACAATCCTTGGTTCATTATGACTGCTGCTAATGGAAGAAGGGCTAGAATCAGGAAAGAATAAGTGAAGGTCACATGATGCAAATCTCATTGCAAAATTTGGTGCCCGATAATTTCTGCCGCACCTTTCCCTGCACTATTGGCAGCAGTTTTACTTCATTTGCTGTGAGCAGAGAAATTTGTGTTCATCACACAAATTCGCACATTTATATACATGCGGTCCTTCCACACTGTAAAAATGAACACAGGCATTTAACTACTTAAGTACATATTAGATTACTCATGGCTCCCAACATGTAATAACCAAGACTCGAAGAGGACGGGCTGGTCGTAATCAAGCATCAAGCAAAAGAAAGTTTGCTAGAGAATATTCCTTTCTCAGCACAAGTTAAAAGGTCACTTTAATTGACCCACTACAAAGAATACTGTGGTACCTGCGGCAACTATATTGGCTGCAACAATAAACATCCAAAATCGCCATTCCAAAAGGCTGATGCCCATTAGCCCGATTGATGGATTCCAAGTTATTAAATTTGATCAAGTTGAAACTCAAGCAAATTCCAGAAACTGAAGCGTCTTACAAAGTATTCACATTTAGGACGTCTCAATCTTAAAATCGTTTCTCTAATTTATTTTTCCGATTGCAGGAGGAAAACCATTTGTTAATCTATGAATATGAATGAAGATGCTTGCAATAAGAGGTGGCAATTGATTCCACCGCTTGCCAATAAACGTAAGTGAACTAGACTTCCACCGCACAATTCCTACTTGAAAATTTTCTTCAAACACCGCACATTTTTTTCCCTCTTGGAGAATATCAAACACCAGACGCAAAAAAATTTCGAGGCCGGAGACCCTGAGGAATAGCCTACAGGATTGTTTGGCCAAAAAAAAAAACTACTACAGAATTAAGAACGTAATGACTAATGGGTATTTATCATGTTAATGGGTTTGCTATCCTCACTCAATATTGTAAACAGCGTTTAACTTCTATAATTGGGCTGACAACAAACCGACCGAGACTTCAAAAGTCAAGCTGCATCAGTGTTATCTGCTAAATGGGCAAAAAAAAGGCATGATTACACGGTGGAAAATAAAAAATCGTAAAAAAAATTGCTCTAAAAATACATCAGCAACAAGCGAACAATGTAAGAAATAAAAATCTAAATGGCATATGGCATTCAGGTTAGTTCTGAACCAAAAACGTAAACTCATAAATAACTATTACAGTATGGACGCTTCAAGATCAAACTCAAGTAGTCACACTAAATTTTAGTCCGCAAGCTTCCGTAACAGAGGAAACCTCACGTTTAACTAATATGAATTCGGCAGCAAGATATTGAAATTAAATCCTAAAGCTCAAAAACACAATTTAAGACATTCTCTGTGCCGCTTCCTTGGCAAGGAGCCTTTCCTTCGCCTTGGTTCTGGCTTGGGATTTAGAACCCATAATCCCACCACCCCACTTCTTCCTGTACTCGTCATATTTATCATTAAAGTTGGCCTGCACAAGGAATACGCAAAATAATAAAGGCACGTTAACTCTCCAACAAGCAAAATGACAGAGCAAAGCAACAAAAAAGACCCATAAACTACCTTGATCGCCTCTAGAATCTTAGAGAATTCTAATTTGTCTTCATTCTTGACTGTTGTCAAGCACAACACTGATGCAGTTTTCTTATGGACGATCTGTCAAAGGGAGAAAAAAATTCAATTAGAACCAGTCATAAAATCTAATCAATAAATTGGGGATATGCATAGAGAAAACTACATCTGAAAAAGGGGAAAATTTACCGTTCCCAGGCGAGCCTTGCCCTTGACAATGCAGTAGGGAATTTCCATCTTCCTGCACAATGCTGGCAGCCAAACAACCAGTTCAATTGGGTCTACATCATGTGCAATCACAACCAGTTGTGCCTTATTCTGCCAGATAAGAAAAAAGGTTAGTCAAATGCCAGGGATGAAAAGGACATTGTCATGCATCAACAGAAGGGAGCAGACCTGCTCAATAAGGTAAGTGACGTGATTGAGACCATATTTTACAACAATAGGTTTCTTAGCTTCAGTAGATTTTCCATCTGCTTCTGCCTGAGCCCTCTTCAAGAGTCGCTCTTTCTTTTCAGCCTTATCCTCAGGCCTGTACTTAAGGAGCATCTTGAATAGGCTAGTTGCTGAAAATGGCATCGTTAGAAGGTAATCAGTAAAGCCTTTTTTGCACAAGATCTGGTTGCTATATTAATATGAATAAATCTCTCAAAACTCAATACCAAAATAATATCTAACACAGTAGACAAATTAATGACAATCTAAGATAAATAATATTTTCATAGATATTCAAGAAGCAATTACTCAACATCATCAAATGAAAGTCTTCATTACCAAAAATTAATTAGGAAGCTGCGAATAACTTCCTGTTAGACACATTCAGGCAACATATTCTGTAACAATGTGCAACAAGATGCTAACAATTATGAATTACTCGTATAATATAATGCACAAGCTGTCAAGGTCTACCTTCTAGATGATTATTGGAACTTGACTTCCGAAGATAAACAATTTAAAGCTTGGACCAAAGCCCAGTATCAAATTTGCTGGCACACATAAAATACTCTATTACTAAAAAAATTTCTTAGAAAGTTAGAAGCAATTATTAAGTAAAATATCTAAATGAGAAATGTGCAGGAACCGCTTTGTTTAATAGAACTATCAAAATCATACCCTATACTACAATAGCCACCTAAACAAGAAACTGAAAAAAGTTTCAAACGATATAACAGAAGAAAAACCAGCGTCAGGAATTAAAAAAAAAAAAACACGAATCCCGTGGTTCAGTCAGTTTCCATACCGAGATTCTTGTCTAGTGTTTTGGTGAACTGGTTCAATGCTGGGGGAACCTTCAACCTTTGCTTGAGGATCCTCTTCTTCCTCTGGATTTGAACGGTCTTGGGCCATTTCACGAATCGAGTTAGGTCTCTCTTAGGAGGCAATGCACCTCCGATCCCGAATTGCTTCGGACGCTTCTCGAAAAGTGGATTGACGACCTTGTCCTAGAATCGAACGAAGAAAATGGAAGCCAAATAATTTCACAATTTCAATAAAATAACCGCCAATAAAACCATTAATTTAACTGAAGGCATGAAAATTGGGACACAGACCTGCTTCTTCTTAGCAGCCGCGACAGGAGCTTTCACACCTCTCTTGGGAGCCTGTTAAATGGATAAAAAAAAACACAGAATTTATCAGCACGTTAATAACATCAGAGCTCTATAAGGATCCACTTTAAATTTAAATCACACCGTTCCTAACGTCTTAACATGTAGGTAAGCTAACAACTTCTCCTAAGAAGAAATATTCTAATTTCCTAAGAAGAAATACTCTAATCCCGTGAACTCAGAGATTGTTTGCATGACAAATCACTAGATATTAAAACCACAATTTCGTGGAAACATTAATAGGAATTCATCCTTAGAAGATGCAAGAATATAAGAATCAGTTGAACAAACGCAGAGAAGGGAGCATTACTCACCATTGCTGCTGACGGCGATGAAAAAGAAAAAGACCAAAAACCCTAGTTACTTACTTTAGGTTTATATAGTCTATCCTTAGATGGGCCGAGCTGTCAAGTCCATAATCAAAATCCGAATATATCTATAAACTATATTTTTAAAATTTTATAACATTTAATTTAATTAAAAATAAATATAATTTAAATTGATTTGATTTTTTATTTTTAATTTATTTATCTCTAAATCATAATTAATAATAAATAATTTTAATTAATAATTTTTAAAACAATTTGAGCTATATTTAATAATATTATTAATTAATTATTATTTAGGTCATAATCTTTTAAAAATCAAAATCAAGAGTTTAAAATATTTTTAAAATCTAATTTTAAATTCTTATACTATTTAAATTTTTAACAAAGATTAAATTTTAGATTTAGATGATACTTCAAATATTTAATCATAATAAAAAATTACAATAATTATAAGTAATTAATTATAATATATTTTTTTCATAATTTTTAATTTGATAAAAATAATAAATTATAGTTGATAAGAAAATTATAATTATCGAATTATTTTAGATGATCAGAACAGAAGAAAATACGGTGGTGAACGGTGAAGTCCCACATACGCTAAACTTCCCATCGATATTATTTTCCTATTCTGATCCCTTCGTTTTTTTTTTCCTTGCCTCCTTATATCATAATTCTTTCTTCTTCTTCTATTTTTCACAAAAAAAAATTAGAATATAATTCAACTTACCGAACAAAATCTCTTTTTATTTTAAATAATATTAATATTAAATAAGATAAACTGTTAATTATTTTTAAAAATAAATTTAAATATCTGATATATTTTTAAATATTATAATTAAAATTAAAATAAAATAATATTAATTAGAGATTAAATAATTACGGTGGCACACGGACACTTATATTCAGAACTATTACGGTGACTTGGGCAGCGAATAAGTTGGGTTAGGCGAGACTCACATTGGGCTTGTGACAATCCCATTAGCAATCTTATAGGCTTGAAAGAGGAAAGGGCCCATAAATTATGGGCTTGGATTGGTGCTAACTATTAATTATTTTTTTATATCATAATTATAAAAATTAATTTTTTTAAATAAATTTAAAAAATTTAAAAAAAATAATTATTATTAAATCTAATATATCAATATTAATTTATATTATATACACCTCAATATATTAAAATTAGTTAATTAATTTTTATTTAATTATAATTAATTATTTAACTTAATTTTATTAATTTATTTAAAAAAAATAATTAATTTTTATAATTATGACCTAATGTAATAGTGATGAATTTATCATATTATAACTCCTACTTTAAACTAAATTGTTGTTCTCATTTTTCTAGTTTAACCTCACATGTCAACTAATGTAGGTTAAATATAGTTTAACAGGTTAGTCTTTATTAAAAGAAATATTTATATTTAATATTTAATAGTAATTTAAAAAGAATTGTTTTTAATAAAAAAATATTTATTCTTGGACCAAAAAAAGGACTACATATCAGGCGTAGAAAGTGACTATCAATTGAGAGAACATCGTTACAAGAAATGCCCCCTATATACAAGGAGAGCTTTTATGTTCTCTCTTCGACCATGTCTACATCGGTTCATTCAATACCTGCCGTTCCCACGTCTCCTAAACACATATATTTAGGCCGTTGCATTATCTTTTTGGAGGAAACTATATTCAACATTTTCTTTATTATTTACTATTAATAGGTATATTATGCCCTATTTTTTATTTAATAGTATTAAACACTGATATATTTAAATGAGAACAATATCAACAAAACCACAACTGCAATTGAATTAAATATCTTCCAGCAAACACAGTGGGCAAATTTGTTATACGGAAGTGCTTGTGGTTTTGGGCGTTTTACGTGACACATAAGCTATAAATAATAATTTTGAAAAAAAATATATATTTAATTAAAGGACATGTAGATTGTATGAAAAATGATATTTGAATTACCACAGGTTTTAGGAATTTTAAAAACTTCTGAAGTCTTTGGCTGGAAATAAAATTTCTAACTCGGCTTTTTTAGTACCCAATTTTTCTTTTTAGTACTTAACCTTTAATATTTTTTAGTATTAATATTTTACTTCTATATTTTTTTCAACATTTAATTTTATTTTTTTAGTACAAGTAGGGTCAAAAATTTTTAATATAGATAGGATGTAAAAGGAAATTATAAGTAAAATTAATTAACAAATTTAAACCCTATTCCTCAATTTATTTGTTTAAATCAAACTTATTAAAATCTTCCATGCCTCTCTTCCTCCCAACTAAATGAGGATAAAATTAATGGAACTTAAATGTTAAATAAATATTGTCTTTTAATAATTTTACAAAGAAATGATATTGTTTAGAATATGTAAAATATAATGCTCAAAAAATCAAGAATATGTAAACTATAAACATACAAGTAACTTGGAGAACTCTATTTTAAATTCATGGCGTACGAACCAATCATATTTCACTTTCTCCCTCTCACTAAGTTGATTATCAACCACCCATCTCATTAGCTGGAAAAGGTAAGATATCCAATACTTCAAATTTATTCTATTTTTATAGAATATTATTTTATCATAATTTCAATTATAGTATTTAAATAGATATTATAATTTTTAGATATTTTAATTTATGTCTAAATATAATTGACAGTTCACCCTATCTAATATTAATTTTATTTAGAAAAAAGAAAAATTTTATCCTACTATTAGATTAGGTGTTTTTTTTTTAATTTTTATAAAAGAAAGTTGATTATTAACATCTAATGGGTCTCTGGACCAAGGGATCAAACCCCAACTCTTCAAACAGAAGCAAATAGATCTCTCTCCTCTAAAACCTCTTCTGATCTTTTTCATCCACGACCTGCAGCATTACCCATAAACAAGCCATCTCTTCACCTTAACATTTCATTCGTTCCCTCACACTTCTATATTTTTCACCATTTAATTAATACCTTATACATGCTCGTAAGAAACATAACTGGAAAAAACTCTTGGAAGTTGTGACTTATACTAATTGTGTGAGGGACATCGGTTATGATAAATGAGACCCTTGTGCATATTGAAACTACTTCTTTTCCTTCCCACTCTGTTATATAAACTAAAAGTATATTTAGATTAATTTTTAAAGAATATATTATAAAAAGAATAAATTTTAGAGAATAAATTTTAGAAATAATAGATTTTAAAAATAGAGATATTTGGATGATTAGCAGTATAATTACTTTTAATATTAATAAATTACTAAAATAAGTATGATTTGATTAAAAATAATAGAGATGAGAGAGAGTATATAAAAAAGAAAAGAGATGAGAGGGTAGATATGGTGAAGAAGAGAGATAAAATAGCAGATATAAGAGAGGAGAGAGGGTAGAGAAAATAGATGAGAAATGAGAGAATGTGTAACAAAAAATAGGGGTAAGATAGTAATTAGATAGTCCATATGCTATTTTACTGTTCCAAAAACTAATTTCAATAACTTATTCAAGACTATAATTTTAAACCATAATTTTAATTAAAATTACTTCTTCACAAATATAACTATTTATTTAAAAAAAATAAAAAAAAAAATTGTCCAAAAAAACTTTTTAAACAACACTAAATCCTTGTTATGATCGGATTAGGATCTTCTCATAATTACCATCTCTTCTCATCCCTCGGAAGCATTCTTTTTCTTTGTCTTTCTCTTGCTTTCTTCTCTGTTTAATTCTTTCTCTTGCCCAAACTATTAAAAAAATTAAAAACACTTTTAAAAAAAAATATTTAAAAAAACACTTTTAAAAAAAGTATTTTTAAAAAACACATTTTTTTAAAAAAAAGTGTCTTCTAAAAAAACACTTTAAAAAAGTATTTTATAAGAAATTTTTTAAAAAAATACACTTTTTAAAAAAATCTAAAAACACTTTTTTACAGCGTTTTTAAAAAACACTATTTTTATTTTTACAGTATCTTTTAAAAAATATGTTTTCTTAATAATTTGGCCAGCAAAAAGAAACATAAAAAAGAAAGCAAAGCAAAAACAAGAAGAGGAGTGCTTGAGAGACGAGGAGGGAGAGTGATTCTGAGTATCTGCTTCCGTTATGATCTTCCCAGTTTCTCGCTACACAGGTAACATGGTGAGCTGTAATGGGAACAGTTTCCAACTTGAATGAGGATTGGGGAGCCCACTCAAGTTCATCCTGCAGAGGAAACAGAGAAGGGCACATATTTCCTGTCTAATCTTGACAAGAACATTGCAGTGACTGTCCGAACTGTTTATTTCTTCAAAATGGCAGAAAAGGAAATAACAAGGCAGGGGAAGTTTGAAATAATTCCTTGAGCAAGGTTCTTGTACAGTATTACGCTATTGCTGGGAGGCTGAACGTTAGTTCAGAGGATAAACTCATGGTGGACTGCACAGGAGAGGGTGCCCTGTTTTTGGAAGCTGAAGCTAACTGTTCAATGGAAGAGATTATTGGGATGGCAGAGTCAGACCCTAGTATCCTAGGAAAGCTTGTTTATGACATTCCTGGTGCGAAACACATACTTCAGATCCCTCTTTTCTTTTGATTGCCCCGGTACCTCCTACATTTTATTTCATTTGGTTTGTCTTTAGACTATGCATGGTCTACTGTAGAGAGTCATGCAATGGAAGGAAGATTAACTCATTTAGTTGTTTTTTTCTTTTTTAATGCAAATCCTCTGTGCTGTATTAGTGAAAACCAAAATAGTAATTGGGAATTTGTAGTTTTGATGGCTTGAGTTTCAACTGTATATTACAGGTGACTGAGTTTAAATGTGGAGGATTTTCTGTTGGGCTGTGCTTGAATCACTGTATGTTTGATGGGATCGGTGCTATGGAGTTTGTGAACTCTTGGGGGGAAGTAGCCAGGGGCCTACCACTCTATGTCCCACCATGCCTAGACAGAAGCATACTCAAGGCACGTGACCCACCTCAGATACGGTAATTGAAGACAAGTCCAGCACCAATGGCTTGTATAAAGAAGGCATGATCCACAGCTCCTTCTGTTTTGATCCTGAGAAGCTAAATCAATTGAAGATGAAGGCTATGCAAGATGGGGTTCTTGAATCTTGCTCTGCTTTTGAAGCCCTCTCAGCATTCGTTTGGATTGCTAGAACCAAAGCATTAATAATGCTGCCAGTGCAGAAGACAAAGCTCCTTTTTGCAGTTGATGGAAGGCATAAATTCAACCCTTCTCTACCAAAAGGGTGCTTTGGAAATGGGATTGTGTTAACAAACTGTGTGTGTGAAGCAGGTGAACTATCAGAGAAGCCCTTCTCATTCGCCGTGAGGCTGATTCAAGATGCAATCCAGATGGTCACAGACAGCTACATGAGATCAGCAATAGATTATTTTGAAGTGACAATAGCAAAGCCATCTCTGGCTTGTACCCTTTTGATCACTACTTGGTCTAGGCTTTCCTTCCATACCACTGATTTTGGAAGGGGAGAGCCTGTTCTATCCGGCCCAGTTTCATTGCCAGAAAAAGAAGTGATCTTGTTCATGTCTCATGGAAAAGAGAAGAAGAACATCAATGTGCTTCTATGTTTACCAGCTCCCGCCATGAAGGTTTTCCAAGGATTGTTGCAGATATAAGGCCTTGTCATGTCTTAATGAAAACAGAGTAGTTAATATGTTTACCAGCTCCTGCCATAAATACTCTATTTAAAAGTGTGACAAGAAGCTACTGTGGATTGCATCACAGTAATTTCATAGGAAATTGTTATTCGTACACATATTATGATTCTAATGAGTCCAGAGGTTGTATAACTGATGTTATGATAGTCAACTGTGGATTCACTGTAGGAAAACTTTAAAGGGCAGCCTTCTCAGTGGATCTGATATAAAAGGACGCGGAGACAATAACAAGTGATCAAAACCTGCCAGTTTCCTCTCTGTGCCTTCTGAATTGCGTTCTGTAAAACTTGTTCAGCAGTGGCAAGTCCCATCAATCTGAATTTAGGATGGGCAAAGAAACAAACTTGAAATGTCACAAAACCATAGTGTCGTTTATCTTACTCATATTACAATTGAAGTTATGGATGTTCCAAATATTATGTGGCCTCTTTCAATAGAGTGGCATAAAATATTTGGTCCTCGTCATCAATTGTCAACTTGCAGTTGGGTAGTAATCTAATTGGTTGGAACATAGAATCACGAGGAAAGTAAGACTGCAATAGAACGATTTCTTTCCCTTATCTGTAACCGCAACCTCCACCAAAAAACATAAGCCAGAGTTTATTACAAGCTACTTGTTCTTTACAGTTTCATGAGTGAGAGAGAAAGAGAGATGTTATATACATCTGATGCATTTAAACATGGACCTAAATCAACTTCTCTTTAACTTGCACACAAAATCCAGAGACAAACAAGTAACGAAGGAAAACAATCAAGACAGAAGAGAAGTGTATGCCCTTATGATGGGCTAAAAAGAGAGAGCAGCATATCTGAGGTTTAGGTTTAATTTCTTGGAAAGTGTATACGAGTAACCTAGTACGCTAGTACTCTGGCTACTCGTGTAAGCTGATCCACGGTTTCAATTACCGCACAAGGTGATGTCCCTTTTGGTTGGTCTGAAATTCAAAGCATTTAGACTATATATGCAGAGATTGGCTCGTCTTGCTTTGATTGCTATCTCATCAGAAGTGGTTCTGTATCCAGGAACATTGCATGCAGAAGATGAGCTACCAATTAGACTTGCCTGGCAAGAAGACACTAGTTCAGAATCTTCTGCACATCTCACTCCATCCACCGATGGTATTTCCAGCTTGTACATCCCATACTTATTTGTTGTTCTATTCACTGAAACTGATATCTGTTCTTCAGTTTTCGCCGATAGAGCCTTAAAAACACAATCTAGTCTGACTTCAGCACCTGCAGATAAAAGAAGAAGAAAAATAGAGTTAACATGCATGTATTTCTCTTCCCGCAAGTTAGAAAACTTCTAAGCCTAGAGTTATATATTACCAGGCAAGAAGTAGCTGTGTCTGGAGAAGCTGTTGTTGGAGCAGATATCACAATAAACAAAGCCCATAACAGTGATTTCGGGATTGGGATGCATCATCTTCCAGGGCAATTTGGGTTTTGGTCTTGCAGGCTCAACTTCCGAAAATTGAGTAAACAAAGATATAATAAGAAGAAAGAGAACTATAGGATTCATGACTTCGGAGGTTTGGAAAATATAACGAGAGGGGAAGCTTCCGAATGAACTATTTATGAGGAGCTGCAAAAAGCTAGCTCTGATTTCAGAGAATTAGCACAGTAAAAGATTAGTTTGGCGTATGGATGATGATGATGGGCAAATTTTAGTGGAGAAGCAACCTCCAGCAAAAAGTTGCACTTAGTGTATCTTTTTCCACTAGAAACAAAGACATGTGAATGTTGTTTGGCAAGACATGGAGCCAAATGAGTAGGAGAGAGAAGATATAGAATAAGAGAGGCAAACAAACAAACAGCTTCGTTTGAGAGATTGAGTGATGTGGGGAAGCCGTTTATATAGAAATCCCAGTTGAAGTATCCCAAAAAAGAAGCCTACTTACTACAAGAGATGAAGTGTAACAGAAACGAGTGTAGATGCTGAGATCCTTTCCACTGTTGATGTGATTTTAATAGCAAAATACTGATTGCATTATTTGAGATTAGATAGTTTCATTAAGTCGCAAAATAATTTCTTGTGCTACTCAAAATATTCATTGTGTTCATTTCTCATCCGTGATTCTGCCGCTGCATTGAAGAAAATGTTAATGAGACTGGTGAGAGCATTCAAGTCATTCACATGCGATTCAGTGCAGAGCCATTGCCATTGAGAACAGTCTCTGAAAAAAGCATTAATTGGAAAATTTACTCAAACCTATCAATCGGATCATAAAGAAGGCTCTTTTGAAGCCTCTCAAGTTGTGTCGTCGGATCACCGTCTTTGTTATCACCATCAACTCCTTTGTATTGTGCGAACCAATTGCAACAAACGACACAACAAATGAATACCCGTTTGACTATGGGAACAAGCAAGGGCCATGGAGTACAATAATCATGATGAGTTCACCACTATTCAATAATAATGTTTTGATTATTGCCTTGCGTGAGTCCAAAAGTTATTAGGATTACAACGTAGATTCTTTTTATTACATTTAGAAACAAGAATGCGGGCTATAAAGTGATGGTGATGATGATGCTGTGGGACAATCCAGAAAAGCCCAAAAGGGGCATTATCGAATATAGAATAGGGACCAAATATGGATAATGTGGGAAAGTTTCATCCTTTTGTCATTTTACAGGGCCGTCATTGAAGATGAATACGCCCCACTATAAATTGTCTTGCCATCTTCTGCAAATAAGTGGAGCAGCCATCTGTTTAACAGCTTGAAGTAGGAGAAAACTATAAATGACCTCAATTTTCTAAATTTCTATTTAAAGTGTAGCAATTTACAATCAAGTATCTTACTGATGAGTTTTTCAAGTCAATGAAGTTAGGCTGAAAGTTTAAAACTTTGTAGATGAAAATTAAATTATACTGAGAATTAATATAATTTTTAAGGGGAAAAAAGCTAGTGGTGTGGGTAAGCGAGATTAAATAAATGAGTGGAATATGGTTTCATATGACAGGAAAAGTAAAAAAGATAAGTATTTGATTAATGGACAAAGCAATAATACATGGGAGACAGGGCATATATTGACAGGTATTCCTCTGTAACAGAACTATAACGAAACTAACAACTAATTCTCCCATTTATTCACTTGCACAAAATAGAACCCATAGGGCTTTTGCCGTTGTTATTCTTTTTGCAATGGATCCCACTCCAGCGGTAACAACCAAAAGTAGTAAGCTCATGAGTAATTATACTGTCCAGTCCTAATTATAAAAATTAAATAATTTTTTATAGAGATTAAGAAAACAATCGGTTAATTTAATTACCATCATGCCCTTGTCTTCCTCCCATGTCTGTCGAGATGCAAGTTCCATAGAGAGAGAGAGAGAGAGATGGGAAGAAGAAGACAGCCACGTTTTAAGCATAAAAGATAAAGAAGTACGTGACCCAGGGATCCAATGAAGTGGGCATATCTTATCATATATTTGCAGGCACCATTTGAATTATATAAATTAACTTCATTGGCACTTGATCCGAGGATAGATATTATGAAGACACTTGAAACGCGGATTTTAGCAGAAAAATATTAAACTAAGTTTTAAAATCAACTACCAGTAAAAAAAAGGGATTATTTTTCTGTTTTTACCCAAAAAAGCGTGCATTTGCATCATATATATTACAATTAAACGCTTCTTTTGATCTTTTTTTTATATATAATTAACTGTTTTATACATAAATTAAGAAAGTGAGTTAAAATTATTTTTTTATATATATATAATCTTAAAATTACCCTCAATATAAGTCTGGTAAGTGCAAAAATTAATTATGAAACACGGAGTACAAAAATTGCCAACACCCTTACAACATGGGTAACAAGGAATCATAATATGATCTGTGGCTCTCTTACTTTAAGCAGCCAACTTTCATGGTTTTATAGCTGTAAACTTGCTGTGTTGCTGTAATTATTTAGTTTAGGAGTTGCCAAAAAAACAATAAATGCGACAAGAACGGGGCCACTGGGAACATGAATTGCTATTATACATTTATTGACACATAAGAGGCAATTCAAGGATGAAAAGGTGTACGTACGTCGCATAACACGACACAAATCCTCAAGATCATTTCCCTTCAATTCCATTTATTAATGAATTTAGCGGATACCATATTACTAATGATGATATCACGATTGCATGATCCCTTCTGATTTCTTGGCGACCTCCAAGACAGATAACACCCAGCTGAATCCAAAAACAATGAACAACCTCTCGTTTCATTTATATTGCACCATTCAAATAAACACAATATATAATTATCGCATATGATGCTTTTGAATAATAATAACGAAAGGGCAAAGTGATATTAATTAATTAATTAGGTCGCACCTGTCAGAGCGAGATAGAGATGATTGAGAAGGTGATGAAACAGGAGCAGCAGCAAATGTTACAGTTTCACAATCAAACAGTGTAACGGCGTCGTCTTTCACACACAGCCGAATCTCCGCCAGAGCTGTCCCGCGATTGGTGAGGCTTAGTAAGGGAACTGCCCCAGTGGCTTCCTGAACGGCGTTAAGAATGTCCAAGTTCCGATATTTACCCCCGTCTGCTCTCACCCCTACATTATCAACAACGTCCATCCAACTCAACTCATTGTATCAATCATCATTCTTATATATAAATATATATATGTTATGTTACCTCTCTTTTCCAGAGCCTGGATGATTTTGTCCGAGTACTTTTTGGCGAGATCAAGACTTCTTTGGAAGTACTGTAATGCGGTGAACTTGTTGGAAGAACAGGTTCCGTGCTTGTTCCACTCATATCTCCAGAAGTTCTTGCTCATTTCAAAGTCTTGTGCGTTCTTTAGATCAGGCCAGTATTTGAGCAGATCGTACTCGTCCCTCAACCGTTCAAACTACACCATTCAAACAACAAGAACAAGAAATTAATAAAAGGAAATAATAAACAAAAGCAGGTAGGCATCAATATATATATATATATATATAGTGAGTGAATAATAGTGATGATAGAAGTATACTACGGTATCGTCAGTGAGCTGTTCGTTTGTTGTGCAGTGCTGTGGATATTTGGTGGGCATTAAACTGTGGCCAAAGCCCATGGATGGTGAAATATTGGTTGGGGAAGGAGGGATCGCAGGTTTTGGATTGGCAAAATTGGTTAGGCCATGTCAATGCAAGCAAGAAATAATTGAAGCCTAGTTGAGCTGCTGCTCTCAAAGTCCCTGCGTCTGTGTCGCCCCAACACGACACAAATGCTAAACATATCACTACCACGAACACCAACTGTTTCATCGTCACTTTCACGTTCTTGCTCTTAATTGCTTCTGTGTTAATTTCTCAATGACTCGGCTCAAAAAGTTGATGGCCTTTTATAATACCTGCCATGAAATAACCCTTCAATTTCGTTGTTCTGTGTTGAGGCCCACGCGTATGGCTAGAGAATTAAAATATCACTTTGTGGTCCCTCTGATCTAATCCAGTCGGTGGATGATGAAGATTATTAAGTTCAGTTGCAAGTCTTGCATTTATATAGTAATTAATATGTATAGGGAGACAAATTGGACTGCTTACTTAGATTTATTTATTAATTAAGATGACAAGTTGGATATATTATTTCATTAGGGTAAGATCTGAATTATATATTCACCATGTGATGTTTTGTTTTTCTGCTTAAAAACAAAATCTGATCGAACACCCATGCGTCAAGTAAAGAGCATTTAATATACTTTTTAGGACAAATTCTTTAAATATAAAAATTTATATCAGATACACACACACACACACACACATCCACATCCACGTTTACTTGATGGATAATTGTCGATTGGAGTACAAGGCCGTCGGGTCAAAATGTGTTGGCCTTGAACGTTACAAAAATTGCTGAAAGAATATTGTTTTCTGGTCTTTTTTAATTATAAGATATTTTAATTTGATAGTTTTAATCAGCATTAAATATTCTTTTCATATATGTTCATATTCTATTAGGGTAATGAGAAAGGGTGGGTATTAATTTTAGTGTAATTAATAAATATAATATTAAACATTATTTAAATTTTATAATAAATTTAATATGTTTAACTATTTTTATTGATATTTGTAGATTAATTATAAATATCTTATAAAATGAAACGAAAGGAGGCTTTTAATAGGCATAACTTGCTGTCTTGCTGTAATTATTTCATTTAGCAGTTTCGAAGAGAAATAAATGCAACAAGAAGGAAGGAGGACACTGGGAACAATAATATAACATAACTAGTTTCTAAATACTTAAATTTATATTTGAGAGTAGTAAACAGTTCATCTTATCCGATATTAATATCGCCTAAAAAGAAAAGAGATTTTTCCCTATCTTTAAATTGTGGGAGTACTTAATCTTTTTTTAAAAAAATTTATACAAAAAAAAATAATATAAGATTACTACTACGTCCGCCAACGTCCGGGAGAGTGGAAATGGATTGATATTATACATTTATTGATACATAAGGCAATTGCAAGGATGAAAGCATATTTAATTTACTATAACACACAAACAACACAAACCCTCATTATCATTTATTTTCCTCCATTAATGCGACAAGAACGAAGGAGGCCCTCACATGGAACAATAACAAATATGAAAGTAACTACGAACGCAAATGTACGTGCGAACGTTTGGAAATGAAATGGTATTACATGGATTCCTTGATATAGAAGTTATATGGAAAGGGCGTTGTATTATAACATAACACAAAATCTCTGCACAGATAATAATAAATATATCTATATTTTATAAAGATATAAATTTAATTATATTATTATCATAAAACTTTTTTTAGTAGATAATCCTATATATTTTTTATAAATATTATATAAATCCTAAGATTATGTCCTAATTTTAATAAAAAGTCAGTGTCAAATTTACATAAAATTTTTCCTACCAATAAAAAATAACAAACTCTCGTTACCATCATCATTTTCGTTTATTTATTACTTAACTCAGCAGATACTATTAAAGGAAGATGATAGCATCCGACTACACAGGAGCGCTCTGCTGCTTCGTCGACGGTCTCCTAGGCAGATGACAGCAGCCCGCTGAATCCAAGAAGCAACAAGCTCATCATTTGACTTATATATAAAATACCCTCCCTCCCTTAACTTTTATTTCTCCCTAAATCAATTGATGACATTTTTATTGGATTTCTATCCTACGGATAGACGGGGCTTGAACCCTCATTGATACTTTTTCATTAATTTTTTTAATATAAAAAAATTTAATTGAATTTATTATTGACACCAGTCTCCTACTGCCAAAATACAATCTCAAAATTCAAAAAATACTTATAAAAAAATTATAAAATCCTCTACCAAAAAAACCCTCACAAACAATAATCAAAATCATATTCTTATAAAAGATAAATCCATTTCTTACCATATATATAAAATCTCATTTATATCAACTCTCATTGGCAGGTTTTCATTAAAGTAAACCAATACAGTCTTCCACCAAGTTGGTTCATTCTCCACCCATATCAAAAGGCAGCGACTTTTGTGAAAGAAACACCCAGATTAAACAATCGACAATGTATAGAACACAATTACATCAAATAGGAGGATAGATGTGCACCAGCCAAATATTGTCACCCTGCTTTTTCAATTTTTTTTGGGTTAAGAAATGTCAACCTCGTTTGCCGAAGAAGAAGGATGATAATGTCCATCGTTGTAAAGCAATAATGTCAGTAGATCAAGGCCCGCTAAAACTAGCTTTTGCCCACATTTAAAAAAAAAATACCATTAAAAACACACTCAAAAGGGGGGGAGCAACTGCCATATATTATATAAACTAAAAATAAGATTGCCTCTTCCAAGACACATCAAACACCAATTTTATAGAACAAAAGGAAAATCAAGACAAACAAGCACTGTTACACAGGAATGCCCTCCGACGAACATCTACCAAAGAGGGTTGGGACTATTCTACATATTATTGTCTTTCCAGCTAATCATTTCCATGACCTTTTGCCTGAGAGATCCCAGCAATCGCAATTCTAACGCATATCTCAGCACATTAACTCCGGACGACCATGTATTCTCACTAATCAGTAATCACATTATCGAACATGAACATATGTGTTTTTTAGGAGCCTCATCAACCTTTTTCTCTGTTCAAACAGACAAAAGAAAATTTTGGCATGGCATCAGAAATCATAATATCTTTCTAGTTCGCAATTGATCATCACCCCTGACAAAAGACATCGTATAATTTACAATTCTATCATCATATAATCCAACTCCTCTCCATTTTTGCAGAGATTTAACTTTTAACAAATGCATCAACACCATCATTTATAGGGCGGTCATTTACTCATTAGTGCATGTATCAGCACTCCTTGGCATAGGTTAACAGCAAAGCTATAAAACAAGTATAGATGCATTGATTTCTGAAATAAACTTGTCAATCAATATAATAAACTCAACAGATTTACACAAATTACTGAAATTTACCTGTTTTTGCTTTTGCCAAAGATGGCTGGACGACAACATGCATGGTGATAACTCCTCTTGGTAGATCACCAAAAGGAACTTTACATTGGCCAACTGTCTTGTTATTTTCCAAAATTTTCCCAGCATTTATCAATTTTATATCATTCGCTGCCTTGGGTACAATTTTCTTATCTGCGGACAGAATGGTAGAAACGGTTTCAGAGATAGTAAGAAAAACAAAAAAGGAATTTAAAAGCATAATCACCATAAACACAATGTCTAGAAGGGAACTTGGTCAAGTGAAGAATAATACAAATAGCATATCAAATCATCCACCTGAGCAATTACCATACAGTGTAGAACATTTACGTACGTTGAACATTAATGATAAAGATGCTGAATCAATAAAGCTTGGATTTCCTTGTCGGAAAAGCAACACTAAAAGGACAATGAGTTTTAAAGAACTTCTAGAATTTAAACGGGATGATCCATGGGATGCCATACTGTAAAAAGGACAATTATTAATTCATGTTTCTAAAAGAATGAATCTCACATCCATGTGAGTTTCTGTGTTGCATGCATGCAAGCATGCAGAGAAGTAAAATATTTGCCCAGTTCAAGGTTACTTCCAGCGTCATAACAATGAGACTGCAAATATAATGATACCAGAATTTGGAATAACAGGGAATGTAATTATCCCAAAAAAAATTCAAAAATTCAGCTGGAGTAAAAGCATCAGCCAATTTCATCTGATGCAGCAACAATACATATCAGAAATCTAAGATTGCCTACCTGATTCCAGATACTTATCTCGCTTTTCTATTAGAATTATACTTGTCTCATACACCAACATAACCAGAAAGTCAGCTTAGGTGACAATATATAGGCTATTGTCAGTCAGTAGGGAGAAAATTCATAATCGGTTATTGCCTTCTCTATAAAATCAATTAAATGAAAGTAATGACACAAAATAACACATCCATGTCATGGATGTCATGACCAAATTTGGAGAACATCAATCCACCCAAAGGCAAAGCAGTGGCCCCTCCCATCCAGCAATCTGTTCATAAACAAGATATGCATTCCAAGATCTCACCCCATGGCAGAACCTTACACGTTGATTCCAGTAAGCCCAACATTTCTCCTTGTTTTGTCTTGCCAATGCCTACTGTGCTATATGGGAAGTACAGAACTGAGAGGGCAAGGAAGAACTGCTCGATAAAATATTAACAGTCTAGATCATTATAGTTAAGGTGTACGGACTGAATGATGGATGTTTGGATGCTAATGCCAACTCTCCAGGCAAATACTCTGTCTTTTCCTATTATCAATAGATTAACATGTATGAATTCACATGTCACAAGTGTTGTATTTATCCATATATGTATGCTAATCCTGAATGTGTTTTAAACATTGCGCCTCTTGGATTAAATAAGATTGGTTGGGGCATCAGGAGACTATCAGCACTATATTCTTTTCTGTACAATACAAAATGATGCATTCGACATAAAATTAAGACATATATGATTATATCAAGTCCATTTACCACAGATTTGAAAATTAGGAACGTAATGACAGCATCTTCATGAAGTTAGACGCATACAGAAGCTTTCTGAAGAGACCTTGGTAAGAGAACGGCCTTCAAAAAACTGGTCATGGTAAAGCCAATGGTGAAAAGGGCGGAGAGGAGGAGAACAGAATCTAACAAGGTAATCTATGCATCTTATATAGCTTTGGTTTAACATGCAACTGGTTAGAACTAAAACCCCATTACCTGCCCTCATCCACTAAAAAGATTTCCAGAAGAGAACATGGTATTTCAATATCCAGGTTCAGAGATGGGATTATGTAACACATTAAGTATCAGCCAACAATTTTACTTATCTGATCCCCACAAGTTCACATGTCCATTTTGACTGATGAAGCATACGAGAAACTATTAAATCGAGGTTTGCGAAGCAAGACACAGAAAGCCATTTGAAATTAATAACAGATATTAATGGTAGAACGAAAAATGAAAAATTGAAAAGAGAGTTCCAAACAAGGAATTAAATAACTTAATTGGAACAATTCGAAATTTATTAGTATTCAAAATTTACAAATAGAATGTCTAATGCCGACATGCTGTGACCTGATTTAGTACATCAGACACAGAAAGCTGTAAAAAGTGTGTGGGTGTGGGTGTGTCTGTATTCGTCCACCCAGTTTCCGATTTTCTAATAAAGAATACATAGGTTCCTCGAAATGTATTCAAGCAACTAGCTGAACATAGCTACCCAGAGGTTTTCAAAATTAATTCCTGGCATATTGATCGCAGAGAATGTCAAGAAAAGGTCGGAACACAAATTCATTCGTTGAATCAGAAACTAGGGTCGATAAATAAATACGACAGAACCTCAGGATAAAATACTAAAAACGTTGGACCACACTTCATTCAAGCCAGAGAAAGAAGTTTTTTGCCTCAGCCAGCATGCCAAAGCTATCATTAAGGACCACGGTAGATAAAATTCGGAGTCAAAATTACAGAGCTCCAGGGAGGGGGTGAAGAAATAAAATAGGAACTAAAATAATGTCGAACTCCTGACCTTTTGGCCATTCTGCAACAATTCTCTCCTTAAGCATGGATACAGTAGAAGCCGGCGAATAGCGGAAGGGCCCGATATCCGATCCATCATAGAGACGGAACTTCAGCTCCACAAGGTCTTCCTCCGGCATCTGAAATCTTCCACCGATTCAATTCCCGAACAATAAGATACCAGAAAAGCTCCAGCAAGAATCCCAGCTTTCAATTTGGTACAACAATCTGTACAGAGCTGCAATCATTTCAAACAAGACAAGTCAGTACCAACGTGTAAAAGCAGGAACAGAGGAAATTTTACATTCAAATCAGAACTATAGGGAACTCAACAATCGACGAACAACTAAGTGGCTCAGCTCGGTTTAGTTCAGTGTTCATTTTCCGAAGCCAATTGAGCGCAAGGCACTTAATTTTGAGCTACCAAACAAACTGATTCACGAAATATAACACTTCGCTTATCGTAATTATGACTTTATTCTAAAAAGGGGGGGACAGCTCCAAGTTCCAAACCATTCGAAATTGACGCAGTGCCAACTATATTGAACTAACCATACGCTAAAAACATGAAAAGGAAAAGGAAAAAGACGATACCTTAAATAAGACAGAGGAAAGAAGGGAAGTAGCAGGGGTTTTAATTAGGGGGGAGTTTATGAGTCATGAGAGAGACCTCATAGATTCGAAGAAGACGAGAATTTCGGGCATAAGAGGGAGAGAAGAAAACCCTAGCCTCGAAGTCCCCGCTTTCCTTTCGTTGTGTATTTTCCTTCTTTTGCTCGTTGGGGTTGAAATAGATGCTGTTATTATCATAATTATATGGGAATTCTGTCAAAGACGTGAATCTCCTTTGTAAGAAGAGTCATTTTCCTTTCTGTATATTAAATTAATGGCATTAATTTTTATTTATTTATCTCAATTTATGAGTATCCATGTCAATAACCACCAGTATCCATAATAATTAATAACCTTGACATCAATTTAATATATCTTATTTATTTATGGAATTTGATACCATTCATTAATTTTCTTCATCGTGAAGACCCTATGTAATATAGCGTGTGTCTCCAACGTTAATTTCTCAAATCCAATTGTTAGATTTGGGAAAACACCAAAATAGACATAGGAACGTGTTTATGGGGGGGGGGGGGGTAAAAACATGGTATTAATAGTTTAAAAAAGAAAAAAAGTGGTGAGAATGTTGTCGCAATCAGTAAAAAAAGGTGGCGGACAATAACTCTTGGGAGCTTCCGCCGCATTGAATAGTAGTACTTTCCTAAATTCCCACCAATAACACGGTGCAATTTAAATATTATTCACACATAAATAATATATAATACTTAATATATTAATTTTATTTTTTATATATATTTAATATAATTTATTTTTTAAATATTAAAATTATACTAAATTAAAAAAATTATAGATAAAATTATATTAAATAAATAGATTATAAATAAGATTATGACAATATATTTATATAAAAAATATGATTAAGATATTATGAGTTATATAATTTTTAAATTATCGGCATAATTATGATAATTTTATTATATTTAGGTTTGGATGAATATTTATAAGGAATTAGTAAAAATTGTTGATAAAAATTATATAATATATTTTTATATAAAAAAGAAAAAGATAAAGAATTTTATCTCGAATTTAAATCTTTCTTGTTATTAATTTTTTAAAAACAAATTAAGCATTTGAAGGTATGGACTCTCTCACCTGGATCCAGTGACGCTACGCTTTCGTTATCTAGTGGGGCCTCCACACATTTGGTTCTCTATTATAAAATCACACAAGGCTAGGTTTGTTGAGGTGGTAAAAGGAGTTGGTCTGTTAAAAATAGATCAGTCCGTTTTATAAGTGGGTTTTTATAGGGTGGGCCAGTCCACAGTCTGTCACTTTTTTTTTAATTTTTAATATTTTAAAAAAAATATTTTTAAACTTTTAGAATACTAATAAAAAATTTCTAATGTTATATTAGTATAATTAAAATATAATTAATATTATACTCTTAAAAAATTTATTTTTTATAAAAAAATATCAAATTTTATAACTATAAATCTAAATAAATATTAACATAATATTAATCAATTATAATATGTCAACACATGTTAACAAATAGGTAATTATCTTTACTAGTATTCAATAATAAAGGTATTCAAAGTAATATTTTAGTAAAATAAATAATAATATTAATAATTTATAAAAAAAAATAGACTGGCGGGTTGGGACGGCCCGCCCCAAAATGGGCTGGCAAAACCGCCCCATTTTAATAGAAAATAGACCTAGCCTGTGGGCTAAGCCCATTTTATTAGCTCTAATTTACACCGTTTATATATATGCATGTGTGTGTGCACACACACGTGTGTGTATTTACAAGATAATCTGCAATGATAAAATACATAGTTATCATTCGGTTAAAATATAAAAATGATACTAAATCAAATAGTGAATTATTTATAACTTATATATTAAATTTATTTTATACAGTACATAAGGTCTATTATGTGTGTGCGTGTGTTGTATTATATATATTTTTATTTTTATTTAAGAACGTCATTCAACAACCCAAATTAGCAATATTTCTGTTTTATTTAAAAAAAAAAGAGTACATCTTGAGTTTGTAATTGAGCTGGTAAAGGCTAATTTATTTATATAATAAAAATAGGAGGGCCGTACGATATGAGTAATAAATATTGGAATATGAAATCCTCGTAATGTGATAAAAACAAAACAAAACAAAACGGGCCTAACCCCATGGGCCATAGACAATTTGCTTGGCCCGTGTAGGAAAATTCCTATGGTAATCATCTTATCTAACATGATATGGACAATTATTGTAAACTTATGCCATGAAAAATTAAAAATATCATATGATCAGTTAAAAGAATTATTAATTAATTATTATTATATAATTTTAAAAATTTTAAATATTAAAATAGGTTTATTGATTGTATCTTATAAATAAATAAATTAAGGTATAAGTCATATCAACTCATTCTTATTTTTAACTTGATTGTATATTATAATATTTTAACAATATAGTTTATAGGTTTAGGTCGATTTGATTTAGTTTTTTTTAATTTATTTATCTATAAACCACAATCAATAGTCTCAATAAATAATTTAATTTTAATTTGAGAAAATATTTTGAAACCCACTTTAACATGATTATCGAGTAATTAACATCATCAACCAATCAAGCCCAAGGTACGTAGTCAGTAATCATAATTAATAATCCTATTTTGGTATTCAGACAATTTTAAACCCTATTTTAATATGATTATCGATAAATTACTATTACGTAATACAAAATCTTGCCAATATAAAAGTGAGTGTTTAAAATCATTCAAATATCAAATTTTAAATTTATATAATATTTTCAAATTTTAACAATAATAGAAAATTATAATAATTATAAATAATTAGTCAATTATAATTTATTTTATTCGCTCCCCATTGAAGGGACAATCTCCAGTTAAATACAAATTACTCGTATTTTATAAATTAGTGTGCTTATTTATTTCAACAATACATAAAAAAAAGTATTTGTTTAAGAAAGAAAATAGAAGATAGGGGATTTTAAATTAAGGGTTAGTTTGGCTCAATAGAGAGAAAGTAAGAGAAGGGACTTTAATAGAGAAAAAAGGAAAAAAGAAAATATGAGAGATTTTATTATTATTTTATTTAGATTAACATTAAAGGAGGGGAGAAAAAATATTTTCATGTTACCTTATTTGGTTCAAGAAGGATAAGAAGGAAAAATATTTTTATATAGATAAATTTACCCTTATATTATTTTATATAATATTTTAATAAAATATAATATATGGGTAATATTATGATATTAAAAAAATTATAAATATATTAATATTATAAAATAAAAATATTATATCTCTTCTCTAAATTTCTTAAATTTTATAGGATAACGACTAATTTTGTATGGGGTTTAGGGGGAGGGAAAGAGAAGGGGGGATTTTGCTCCCCCTTATTTTGATATTTAAAACTTGTTGAAAGGGAGGGAAAATTTAAAAAAAAAAATCACTCCCCTTTCAAGTTTTATCTCTCCTCTAAAATTTAAAAAAATTAGAGTAAAGAGGTAATATTTTTATTTTATAATATTAATATGCTCATAATTTTTTTAATATCTAAATATTATTCATATATTATATTTTATAAAAATATCCTATAAAATAATATAAGGATAAATTTGTCTATATAAAATATTTTTGCTCCCCTTCTTTCTTAAATTAAATAAGGTAACATAAAAATCTCTCACCTCCTCTTTTTTAATATTAATTTAAATAATATAATAATAAAATCTCTTTTTTTTTCTTATTTCCTTTTTTTCTCTATTAAAATCCCTCTTATCTATTAAACTAGACATACCCTAAAGTTTAGGAGGAGAGCCTCCTAAAAATTCTTATTACCTAAATAAATAAAAGGAATTAAATCCCTCGCTCTCTCTCCCTTTCCTTCATGATCCTCTTTATAATCCTTCGTACCAAATTAACCCTAAATGAATGATTTTTTGTGTTAATGCATAATGGAGGTGGCTGTTGTTACACGTGACAGATAATGGATTCCGTTCCACTTTCAAAGCCTCCACCCACGCCTACTCCATTATTCTGCTTCCAGTCAAACTAATCATTCCTATTAATTAGCATCACTCAATTGATGTTACAAACTATGATTGGTTGGATTTAGTTTTTTTTTTATAAATAAATTTTAAAAAAATAAATTTATTCATAATTTAAAAAAAGAGTAAAATTTTCTTTTATTTTAAATAATTCTAATATTAAATAAAATAAATTATCTATTATTCTTAAAAGAAAATTTATATAACTGTCTAATTATTTATCTGGAGTAAGCACAGAACCATCAAGAGTCACAACGTAATAGGCCATTGCACGTTGTTTCACAAAAAAAAGAAAAAAGAAAAAAGAGAGTCTTCGTTTTATCCATCCTTGGACCACTCCGCACAATTCCAGATTTGCCTCCCACCTCCGACTTTTAAATATGTAAAAATATAAGTTATTAAATTAAATATATAATTTATTATAATCTTAATATTTAAAATTTATTTTTTTAAGATATAATAATTTAATATTTAAATATGATCATAAATAATATATAAACTTAATTTTATATAATTAATTAAATAATTAATAAAATATAATATTAATTAATAATTAATTTTAAATTAGTACATTTTAATATTCTTCTCAAACTAAAACTATAATTTAAATATTTATATTTTTCAATACTTTCCCTCAAACTAAGAGATATATTAGATATGAGTACTATTATTATAAAATAATTAAAATTTTAAATTAGTAATAACTATTAAACTGATTAGATTTTGAATATAAATCATAAAATAAAATTATAAACTTGATAAAAAAAATTACATGTTAAAGGCTGACAATACCATTTGTAACCACATTTGCAAAAGAAAAATTTCAAACTACAATTAGAAAAATGATATTTAAATAGACAAAAATATACTCTTATGGTGAATCACAATTAATTAAAAAATTAATATTAATATAAGTATAAGATATATTTTATATATTTTTTAATAATTTTTTAAATTATATTATATATCAATAATATTAAATAAGAGAGAGGAGAGAATTAAAGAAGATAAATAAGATATTTATTAAAAATATATTATATTATATTAATTTATTTATTTAATCTATGCATAATTAAATGTGATTATTTGCAGTCGACAAAAGAAAAGGAAGCCGTTCGTTTTGCAAAAACAACGAAACGAAAACTAGAGTTAGTATAATGTCTCCGTAATCAAGTTTCGCTCTTTCCCATTAATCTTCATAGCCGTATGCAAGTTCTCCGACACAAAGCCACAAGTGATATATTTTCACCTCACTATAGAACCAAAATCGATCCACTTTTAAGAAGAAAAGGGCAAATATCAGATAGTTGAACGTGCAGGAGTGCAACAGTAGCACCAATATTCTTAAGTAACTTTCATTCTCTCAAAAGGGACACAGAAAGCGACAGCTTCGTCCAGAAATGACGCCGTTTCTGCTCCATCTCCCACCCCACCATATTTCTCTTTCATTTTCTTGTCTTCCCCTTCCCCAACATACACGTAACCAGTCAAATGTGAAGCATGGAAGAGAAACCAAACATTACTTCTTATATTAATTTCCAACTTTGGGATAATCTTTACAGAAGCAAGAGCTCAAACCAAACCATTACAAACGATATTTAAAATAAAACATTAAAGGAAGGAAACTCAAAGCCACAGGGCGCCTGCTTGTTTAAGGAGAGGGACGAGGGTGCCGTTGATATGAGACGCCATCACTCTGTCCATGGTCCCGACCAACTTGCCGCCGACGAACACCACTGGCACAACGGAGGGCGTTCCCAGGATCCTGACCAACGCCCTTTCCAGGTCCTTGCCGGCGGGATCCTGGTCAAGCTCGTGAATCGTGGGGTTCACTCCCATGCCACACAACAACCTCTTCATGGCGTGGCACATACAGCAAGTACTTACGCTGAATATCACCACCGCATTCTCCGACGCCATCCTCTCTATCCTCTCCACCGGGTCCATGCCACCTCTCATCATGTACCCTCCCCAAGAAGCCGTCTGATACTGCATATTCTTACTCTAATGGAGTTTGCAAGGTGACTGTGATGAAGCAAGCGAGCGAAAATAGAAACTAGTAGAAAGAAGCTGTTGAAGTTGCAGTCTGAGCGATGCCGGGAGATACGGCTCATATTTATAGAGGCCTCGATCACGTCGAGCTTTGTGAATATGGTTGCCCCTCAAAACAAAATAAAATAATATTAAAAAAGTGCTTAATATATGAGCGTGAGGGGATCATGCTGTTGTTACTGCTTACTTTTGCCTTACAAATATAAAGTTGGTCTCTGTAGCAGTCGTCACCTTATGCAAGAGAGACACAGGCACGCAGAGAAAGAAAGGGAGAGAAGGAGGGAGTTTAATTCTGTTTTATTTTTAATCATGTGTAAACTAAAATTCGTATGATGTCAATTCTTGTCGGTAATTGACTACTATTCAATGTTTCTATTTTAAATTTTAACTCAACTCGATGTTTGCACTTGAATGCCAAAACATGTTTACGCTCCGGCAACCTGGTAAAGAAATTATTATTGAAGAGAAGAAGTAAGAGACAGAAAAGAGTTGTCAAAGTGTTGGAATGGAAGAGATGATAGTTAAGTGAAGGGTTAAAAGAGGACAGGAAATGGAAGGGAGTGATTAAGAAAAGGAGAGAAAAGAAACAACGACAAAAGAACAGAGGGTTTTGCATGAGAGGGGGAGAGAGAGAGCATATAGACGGCTGCCTTCGTCCTTGTTGTCGGCCCTATGTGATCAATAAAGGCGTCACCTCTCTTTCTCTCTATGCTGCATTTCTGTTTCTTGGAGTTCGTCTTCACATCATATCGTCTACGTTTTCCTGTTACACTTTCCCAAGCTTCCCCTCCAAACTTGTCCTTTCTTATTCTAAACAAAGCCATTACTCATCCATCCATCCATTCTTTCTTTCTTTTACAAACAACTCATCAGCCTGTTCCCCGTAAAGTTAAACTTCAGTAGAAAGCCTTCGACACATATCCATAATCCATGCACACAGTGATTATTAGTATATCTGTGAAGTGCAAATGATGTGGACAAATTCACTTTACAGAAAGTTGGGGGATTATCCATATCGCATAGGATAAATGGAAGTCTCAAGCATTTTTATTATTTCTCCCTTCAAACCCTAAGGAAGTAAGGATTACCCACAAAAACATATAATCTTTTTTATTCACACATGCTTTGTACGGGAATATATTATCTCTACAAAATTTTGGAAGCTGGTATCATTCACTTACTGTAGAATTAAGAAATGGGAATGAGTGAATAGGTAGGTGGGGGAATGAGGGCACACGGCCTTAGAGGTAGCACGCATGTCAAAGTTAAAAGACACTAGAGACACAGGCAAGATCGCATCCAGTCATATATATATATATATCATATATGTATGTGCGACGGTGACTTCTTTCATCACTTTAGGATAACACCCTGAGTCTGAGTGTAGTTTGGAGGGTTCCAAAATGCATGTAACTTTATCTTTTCCTTTTAATAAACCAATGCAAAGGGCTTACAACATGGTAACAATTCACTAATTCATCATGCGCGCGCGCACACAAATTTTATTATATTATATACAGTCCTTATAGATATATAGGAGGGGTATGTTCATCTGCACACGATGTGTGACATATCCCCTTTAACAGAAAAAGGAAGGTTTCTCTTTCAGGGTTGGTCCTTGAACATAACAATGGAAGGCAGAATACACGGAAGGCCGTGTTTAATTAGGGTGCCCTCTAGATAGACTTGTAGGAGAAGAAACATATCATGATGATACATATCTTCCGATTGTGCTTGTCGGATTCCTTCTTTTCTCATTGCACATTCAGTCGAATACTTTACTTTGTGAGATTTTGGTATCTATTAATCTATATATATACACGTATCTGTGTGTTTTGACACCTAATTACATTAATACATATCGTACATGGAAATGTACCGGAAAATCATAATTTTGATATGTTAATATTTTTACAAGGGAACATGCAAAATAGCACATTTAAAACTGGTAGAACATTTGAATTAAATATTTCTATGAAATATTTTAAAAATTGTTCACATTAATTTTTAAGACTTTACATTATCCATTTTTCCCGCAGCTCTCATCTGCATGCTATACCTTTTTATATTACTTCCCATATTAATTATAAGATTCAATTAATTTTTTAGATAGATTTAAAAAATTAAATAAATTAATTAATTATGATCAAATATAACCGTTGAAAATAAATTTATATTATATACTCTTAAATCTACTCAAATTAATCAAGTAATTATTATATTAGTTACAATTAATTGATTTATTTTATTTCATAGATCTATCTAAAAAAATTATTTATATTTTATAATTAGGATATGAGGTTGTATTATTATGGAAACACCTTATTTGATTCCCTAACCAAAATATAGTCTAATAACAAATTTAATACGTGACTATAAAATATAACGAAATACTCGTGCGTTTTATAGTAAATTTCATCTACTTATTTGATAATAGGGGGTGTTTGATATGAGAGATTTGGAAGAGAAGGATTTTATCCATTTCCCCTTGTCTGGTACTACAAAATTTTTATCATAACTTCCCCTCAAAAATTAGGGAGATTAGAAGAAAAAATTAATTTTTTATTTTATTTTGACTATTATATGTAGGAAATTTTTTTAATATCCCTAAATACTTTATATAAATATTAAAATTATCTATATAAAAATATTTTTTTCTCATCTCCTAAATTAAATGATATAATATTAAAACATCTCCCCCTCATTTTTATCAATCCAAAACTAGATAATATTAAAATCTCTTAATTTCTTTTATCTCCCCTAAACACATCCTTAAAGTTGAGTGGGAAGACATTCATTCTTTGAGTTGGTATGGAAGGTGGAAGCAACCCGGAAGGGGTAGTTTAGGTTTTAGAGGAAAAGCTGAGGCCTGAGGGTTCACCAAAGCCTGGTTCGGTATCTGTGTAGGCACGTACAAGCTCTCTCTTCTTCTGGTGCCTGTAAAAGCATGAAACGATAGAAGTGCCATAACATATATGTACCTCTCTCTCACTATTCCTTTCACCTTCTCTTTTCACTTTCTCCAACCCCCCAAATCCTTCTGTTTGTAGTACTCTTGTAATACTACCATTCACCATTCTCGCTCCAAAAAGGTATAATACTGTAAGGTTCTCATAATGAACGTATTATTATATATCTGCTCTAAATAATCACCCCAGAGGAAGAAGAATTAGAGAAGAGTTTAATATGTATATCTTTTTCTCTGAACTCTGAAGGTGTTTCCATTTCTGGCGAAACTAAGAAAAAGTTAGAAAAGGATGTGGAGGGAGAGAGTTAGGGCATTGGCTGTATGTACGTAATACTTTACATATACGATAATACCCTCTTTTTTTTCTCCCCTCCGCTCCCTTTTTTTTTCGTACCACTTGCTTTGCAGTATTTATACGCAGATTTGTTGGACAGATAAACTTTCTCACAGAGTGACGTGACATCATGTAAAATGGGCAGTTTAGGGAAAGAATTACCCAAGTTACTCGTTTATATATTCAATCTGAAGTCAATTTAATTATCACTTCGAATTCTGATGATCAATACACAAAGGCAAGCATTAATCCTTTACTCAAATATTCAAACTTAACTTCATATATCTACTATATACAATGCAAATTAAAAGCTTTCTGTTCAATTTTAAGAGAATTAAGAACGATATAGAAACATATCTACGGTGTATGAATCGAAAGTAATACATAAACAAGGCATCTTAATTAACTTAATTGTATATGTCTTCCATCTTTATCACGTTCCTTTATTGTTTAATAAGTTGCTTCCTAGTTTTGACAGTCATTATTATGACTGTTACGGTAGAAATTAAGAATTAAAAAAAGGTAATAAGCTCACGTGAAGGAATTAACGAAGTTAAAAAATGAGAGATTTTGGTGTTGGAAGAATGGGTGAGAATAAAAAAGTTTGTGGAAGTGGAAAGCAAATGTGTCTGGTAAAATCTCACATCTAAACCTTAAAATAATGAAATACACATGCCAACTTGCATGCATGTCCCCCTTGTCTTCTCCATAATCTCCAATCTTTCATTAGCCCCTAATTATTATATATTAATAAAATTCTCAATATTATTAATTTAATCTTATTTATAATCTCATATTGATAGTGTTTGTCCTATCTCTCTCCCTAGCTATGAATTTACAATTATCTATTGGGGTTGTCAAAAGCAATATTCCTGGCTGTGAGGAAGATTTACCTCAGCATTTATATATACTGCTGGTTAATTAAACTATCAATGAAATTAATGATATATACTTCATGATGCAGCAGGGATATTAACCACTCTGAAAACACCACGTTAGATAAGTAACTGTACAGTACTAAGAGAGGTTAAATATATGCAATGATTATTGATATTGCAGAATGAGTAACTTCGACGTATGTTTTCTGCAGCCCACTCTGAAATCAACACAATTAACAAACCCCAAAAAGAACAAAAACAAAATCATTTGAATTAGTTTTGGCTGTTTCATTCCCAAACACAGAATATCTGAAGGAAGTAATACAATACGAACAAATATTCGACTACATTCATTACTTGTATGGAGTAGACTCAAATGCATACAAATAGGCACGATATTGTGCCGTGTAGGTTATTAGCAGTCCATAAGGAATTAAGAGGATAGAGACATGAAACATTAATTATGTGATATGTCTGTTGGTCTCCTCATTCACTTTATTCTAATCATTTTTATTAATTTTGTTTCATTGGTTGGGCAGCAGACAGCCAGACAGGCGAGCACACCTTCACAGCACGCCCTGATTAAACCCCTTAGGGTCTTAACCCTATTTGCTTCTCTCTCACACCGTATAGAGGATAGACACAAACAAACACAAAGAAAGAGACAGAAACATGAACAGAGCGAGAGAGAGAGAGTAAAACAACACACCCATACGTAAAGGAAGAATGGTGTCATGAGGGATGATTCATGGGAAGCAAGGTCTGACGTAAACCCATCTTTTCATGAAAGAAAAGATAAGAAAATCACAAAAGAATCGAAGCCAAACCAAACCCTACTTTATCAACATCAAAACTCTGGTTCAGCCGTTAAAGCAAACGCACATGCAGACATGACGGCTTTTCTCAGCTTTTGTTCCTTAACTCTGCTAACCCCAGCTGACGTTACCCAACGTTGACCGCTTTTTCCTCTTCCCTATTTTTAACTATTTCAACTCTCTCTCTTTCTCTCTTCATCTCCCATCACCATTACATTTCTCTGATTCTTTCTGTCCTCTTGCCATTGTCCTTATCACTTTCAACAGCAACACCACCAACCCAACACCACATCTGATCAAACCCTCCTTTTCCATTAAAATAAAAGACTCAGAGAGAGAGGGGGGGGGGGCGCTTCAATATCCAAGACAGTGTCCCTACGCCACCTCTTGATGATATTATTCTTTTTATTTTTAGGAATGTAAAACGCTTAGCTTTTCCAGAATTTTATAAATGCAATTATGAACCTGAAAGCAAGTCGATCTTTAATGGAAGGAAGAGTAGTGCATGTATCGGTATTGGGATCTGACGGTGCATTTATCTCGCTTCTGGGTATGTCTGTCCGTCCCTTTTGGCATTTTATTTTAGAGAAAGAAATATTCATTCAAGGACCTTTCTTCTAAAAAGAGATAAACACTGTGTGGAACTGATGCATATTCTCAACTATATCACTTTAAACTGGTCCGAAATACTCCTTTGTTTTTCTTTTGGTTTTGTAAGAAATTAAAAGAATCAAATCCATGGTTAATTAATTGTTAAAACTTCTTCATTCTTATCCAGCAGCCAGAACGGAGGCATGCAGGCTCGTGAAATGACAAAATAGATGAAGCTAGCACATATCCGCAAAAGGGAAGTTCTATAAACTTTTGTTAGATGAAGGGTTTATCAAGGATTCTGTAGCTGACCAGTACTTGTGAGGAAGAAAGTGGGGAGTAAGTAACTCTTGACTTGACCTGACTTTAGATAGAAAGGTCGTTTGGTCACGACTTGCATCTCCACCGAACCCTTTTTTTTTGCTTCCTAATTAAACAGCCTTCCATATGCAAAATGTGCACATGCATGGTTAAAGCCAAGTTCTAATTCTCTAGCTAGTTCATATATATATGGAAACCCAAGAATGAGTCTGATCTCAGTAGAAAGATAAAGAGGAAACCAGTGCCCTGTGATAAGATTCAAACCAGGACTCGAGGGCGCAATGAGATTAAGCTATATATGTCACATCCTGGAATCGAATGTCCTTTGCTATAAAGGTACTGTTGCATAGGTCCGAATAATTTCTGTTACTTCCAATCTGGTCTCAAAATTAGGCCTAGTTACCGATCTACGCTTGTAATCACAGGCACAACCTTTTAACATAGCAACAAAACAACTAAATTAACATAAAACATAAATTGAACATGACCATGCGTCAGATATTTTATTCCAAACAGCTTAACTGCAAAGGTACTGCTTTATTATATAATTGTTTTGATTCTCTAAATCCCAGAAACTTTAATTTCCATGCTTCACTAATCAATGTAAGACAAGAAGAATATGTCTTGGAACTGGAAGTATAACTTATCATACAACTAATGTGCTGATAATTACTTGGGCTCTATTACTAAGTTCTGCTCTAGCACACATGTAAATCCATAAATTACTAATACACAACACTGATCTGTACATACAACTGCTATCCACAGGGGCCGGTGAGGATCATTTGGAAACACACAAGCTAGCTTGACAGATGAGTAGCTTCCGGTCCCTGATTATTGCCAGCATCTGCATTCTGGCAACCCTCCACCAGCAAACCTCTAAACCCTAAAGCAATAATATCAGGAAGCTTCTACAATCACTTAACGGTCCTCAGTTTTAACATCTAAAATGAATTTTTTTTTTCCAACTCCCTAAAGTGAACAGGAATGAACAAAAAACCAGGTTAGAAAACATTTAACATGTACAGATCTGATCATAGCATGTATCAGATTCCATAACAGCAAGGATCGGTAATTTATTGCCGAGAGATTGGAGCCATTGGCATTGATGAGGGCTGGTTATAGTAATTTCCATCTGAACCTTGGAAACCCTGGTAATTAGTCATTGGAGAAGGGGTAAATGGAGAAACACCGTTCAGGGAAGCCCCCACAGTTGGAAAAGCTGCCGTTGATGGTTGCTGCGCCATGCTATAGCTATATGTTACATTGCCAGCAGCTTGCATGAACTGTGGCATAGGATATTGTGGCATTGGTGGAGGTGGTGGCAATGGTGGTGGCGATGATGAAGGAGGAGGTGGTGGTTCACTAGAAGTAGAATGCTGATTCATCATAGACACGTTGTGTTGAATAGAATCGGGATGTGGAAGGGGAGGAACTGGTTGTTGTGGAGGATTCTGAGATGGTATATAAGATGGCTGCTCATTCTCCAGCTTGGCCCTCTTCTCTGAATGATAATCGCCAGAAGACTCGCTAATGGAATTGACAATGACCCCTTCTGATGCGAGGGAGGATAGCACATACGACAGCATCTGGGCAGATGATGTTGAAGCAGTTAGCTTTGCTGCCACTGCAGCAGCAGCAGACTTACGCGGATCTTCCTCAACATGTCCAGGTTTATGAGGGAAAGATACTTGCTGTGTGTACATTAGTGGAGCTGATTGCTCCCTGTCTTTTGCAATAAAGCTTGGAGGAGCTGTGGAGGTTTGAATTTCTTTTGAACGCTCAGCTGCTGATAGAATATTATTGTTGTTTAGTAACTGTCTGCAAGTATTGCCTACCTGTTCTGACTGAACACGTGCAGCCTGAAATGTTAAAAATAAAATACTCAAACAAGTCCATAAAAAAATGCCCTTTAAAGTCACAATGTTCTCGCATATAAACAAGACATAGTGGAAAGTAGGTCCTCTCGTTTAATCCCCAGTTGACATTTCACTAAAAAGAGCAAGAGAACTTAAAAATAAATCACTGAATTTGGATAAATCTCATACCTGAATCTGGCTTCGGAGTTGATCCAGCTTAAGTTCCTGGAGGCAAAACCAAGTAAGAATTACATACGAATAAAGGCTTGTACCTTCATATGGATAAGGAATCTTAAAACAACCTGATCCTGTAGAGCTTCTCTCAGGTGAGACACAAGGTTTGCCCTCGATGATTCTATTGCTGTTAATTGCTCTATGCAGTACCTCAGTGCAGCATTATGTCCCTGGAGCTCATCCACCACTGCAGATCCATGGAATTGTCCTACTCAAATTATTGAACAGAATAACACATCCAATAAGATGCAAAATAAAAGAATTCCAACCCAACCAAAACATAATGTTACAAGATATTTTTTTGGAGCATCCCAAGATTTTTTTTTGGACTCAACATGGCACCACATTCACAAAGTGCACGAGACAAATTGGTACTTTAATATAAACTCAAAATCGGATATCTATTAGAGCTAATGCAGTCAAATTAATGGCAACAAAATCAGTAAGTTCCAAGAGTATGTTTCAGTTGTTTCTTTCATCTTATTATCTCTTGAAATGTGAAAATTCAATAGAAAGTCATGGTAATGGGTGAAAGAGGTAAATCTATATAACTATTCATGTTCAACTTTTTCCTTTAGCCTTAATTATTTAATAATCCCTAATTCCCATTTTGTGTGTTGCAGAGTTGAGCACCTGAGTAGAGATACCAAAAAAACAAAAACTTTTGGCACAACTACAGAATATATTGATTAAAAAAATTAGGAAAAGGTTATGATTGCCCAAATACAAATAATTCCATGCATAAATCACATTTCCTACCAACTACAAACAGAAAAAGTTATACAATTGATATGCCTGAATTATTATCATGGCCAACTTCCTCATCCACTTTCTCTAGACAGCTAATGGTATTCCTGCATTTGCACAGTACAACATCTTCATCTGTCTGCCCTCCATAAACAACATGGTAACCTGAAACTATTTTCTCCAATGCATTCCCAGCAGATGGCCTCTGTTACAGGAATGGGAAAGGGCTTAGAGTTGGAAACAACATGTAGAAAAACTTCAAGGCGGCTGTTTCACAAAGTCATGTTCATATAACTATTACCAATTTCAAGTTCATAGGCTTCCCATTGTGAGTACTACTTTCCACATGTCTCCCAGCAAATTCTTCCTTAAGAATTTGACCACGAGAACCAAAAACTTTTCTCTCTTCCCATATACCTATCTGCATCAAAGAAAAAATTGCAATTCACCAACCAACAAATTCCATGTCAATGTTTCACATAATTTATTGACTATTCAAATTTACAAACATGAAACAAGAACAAAGAGATGTCACTACTTCTAATCTAAATTTCAACTTTTGAAACATGCCATGGGTGCCATAATTCTTGCATTTTAATAGCACGCACCCAAGCGGGTTGGGAAAACCCTATCCCAAAAGTAAGTTATTCAGGCGAGAGAACCACTCTAAGAATCCCGTTGAGCAGCCCATATTACTTACTTTCCATTTTTTATAAAAAGAAAACAGATAAAAACTAATAATCACAACACACTAATCATCAACATATATCACAGAAGAAGTAATATGCAAATATTAAAAACGTAAAAGAAAACAAGAAAAAAACTCTAAGTTGAGTTAAATGTTGCAAGGGCTCAAAAGAAGACTTGAATAGGAGCTGAATCATAAAAGATCTTAAATTTAGCTTTCTCTGCCCTATGCTCATGTTTTTCAAGCTTCATTGATACTCTATTTTTATGTTAATGCCAATGTTATAAAAGGAACTTGCCTTAGCACCTTAGGTGCTATGGTGAGGCTCTAAACCGATGTAGCAACTCTTATATGAAGAAAGGCGCTGGGTTCATGTGCCTTCTGTGCAAGGCGAGCACCTTTGGTGTATGATCAAACCCTAACAACTTAATTTCTTACTGCTGTATTGACACATCAAATACTATACTATTAATTGTCAATCTCTTTCTATCACTTTAAATAATATAGAGAATGGTATCAACAGCTTAGGTAGACGTGAAGCATATCTGAGTAGAGTTAGTGATCAACAGAATTGCCGAGACAGATAGTGCCAACAATAAGAACTATTTATCTCTCCCAACACAAAAGAGTGGAGAAAATTTGTTAACTCAAAATCACTTTTGGGAGAATGCCAACTAAGGACCTCACAAAAGATTAATACCAAATAAGGACCTGATCACAACTTAAAGTTCCAAAATTCAGTACTTATTTTCCTATATTTCAGCACTGAAAATCTTCAAAGAATCCAGTTTTAGTACTAATCTTCTTATGAGGTCCTTAGCTGTTATTTGCCAGTGGCTTTTGCTTCCTAACGCTTTGGGAGAAGCATGCTTATGCGAACAACACAGAATGTGGAAATAGCATAAAGAACTTTCAGTAATTAGGAAAGGCTGAGAGGGAAAAAAAAACATCTATTGATTATTAACTTACCAATCGAAGTGCAGCATTCTTTCCAAACTCATCTCCATTTTCAACCACATCTCGAAGAGCATTCGGAAGAACCTTCCAGAATTCACCAGCAAATTCTGAACCCTTTCGCCTGCTGTTCTGCAAAATATCATTTGCGAGATACAGAAATGCCAATCTCTGCTCACGAGGAGAACAATGAAATTGCCTGTCCCATGTTTCAACTACTTGTTTGGCTTTATTCATGTGAAAGATGCACCAATGTGACAAAGCTGAGTCTGATTAAGGATAGCAGCTCATATGTAATAAAATATACTAGCAACGAAGGTGAAAAGAACCCATATAAATGTGTGTCTATTTGATATGTGTGTGTGAAATAAAATTTTATTAGGATTAGAAACTTAAATTAGTCTTATTTTAAATAACTTAAGTTATAGGCTTAGGTATCTTTTGCAAGGTTTAAGATTTGATATCATCTTTATTTTAAATTACAAGGAGTTATCTCTTGAGCTCTATATAAAGCCTTAGCAATCATAAGGCTTAATTTGAATTGAGATGAGGGTGTCAGCATTACTCAATATACCTACAGATATACATATATACATCTATTGTGGACCAACACTTTGCTATTCAATGATATGGTTAAAGGGAAAGAATTGTAATAAAGCCACCATTCACTATTGAATATGGAAGTTGATAAAAAATAGTTCTCATAACAGTCATATTGTGTACATATATAAATCATCACAAATTCACAGTCAAACAAGGAAAGCGAAGGAGGGTACTTTGAGAATGGATTTCATAACTGACACAATTTGAATATGCTAATGTTCCAACTGAAGTAAACCACAAAAGTCACATTGCGACAACAGCACACACTCAATTGTTGGAAACAGACAAAATAACCACTTAAATGATTTAAACTGAAACTAATAGGTAAAAGGAATCATAATCCACGCAAAATTCTCAAAGGATACTCTCAATGCTCGCCTGTGAGTTATTCAGCTTTGTCAACTTTTCCACTAAAATCTGTGGATTGAATGTGCTACCCATCTTTCTGATTAGAGCTGGCACAGCTAAGCAAGCAGAAAAAATGAATTTTATTAAAATCTTAAGATGGGAGGGCAGCAAAATAAAATATGTACATATTTTTTTGACTAATACACAATTAATAATGCCATCTATTCCAAAAGCATATAAACAAAGGAAAAAAGGAGACTAGAATTGGATTTATATACAAACTATTTATGCCCTGATCAAATGGTATCTGGACTTGAGAGTTCTATGCAATAATACCTAGAATTTTCTGAGAGCCAAGCACACAGAAAATACCTATACCCAACGCAAGCGCTTATGCACATGCACATAGATAAGTGCTCATCAATACTAATGGCATTAACTCTTAAACCACAACCTAAGAACGCCCTAGTAGACCTTGGAGGGAATATTAAGTAATAGACCTAAGGGGAGTCACAGTAGATTCTCATATGCATAAGGTATATAATGAGGATCAGCCCCAATCTAAACCAAATATCTAAACTTCCTTAGAAATAATCGATTTCTCAATCAGCGTATTGAAGACTGCATCATATAGCAATCTATGATAATGCATCCTGTAGGTTGGTCACCTCAAAGGATATGAATGTAAACTCCACTACAATTACTGACTAAATTAGATATGAGCAGATAATGCCTTCACAATCAACATAGCCCCCCACTAAACTTGTCTACAATTATGCAAAACGCCGTTCAACAAATTTACCTCACCAATAAAAACTACACTAGGGTGCAACGGGAAGAATCACCGAAAAGCACAACTAGGCACAATCAAAGCAGAAGAGATATAAAAATGATGATATTCTGGGAGAATTTATTTATTTTTTAAAAAAAAAGATAAAAAAACGAAACTTCAGAATAAGAAACCCTAAACTAGAGGTAACAAATGCAGATAAGCAAAGAAACAGGATAAGGGAACATCAAAGGGGAGAAAAGCAACTGCAGAATAATATTTGGGGGGCAAAAAAAGAATAATTGAATTAGAATGAACAAAATCAAAGAAAAAGAGAGGTACATACATAGCTGTAACCAGGAATGCAGGTGAAGGTATACGAAAAATCAACGGCCTGTGATGTGGCGGGGCTCAGTATTTAGGGTCATGGAGGTTGTGGAAAAGGGGTAGAAACTCCGTTCAATTTTGAAAAATATTGTGAATTTGCTCTCCGAACATTTGAATTCAGAAGTATGCCTCTTTGAGTTAACCGGTGAGGAAGGTCGTCAAGTTCCTAGCTCAACAACAACGGGGCTTCTCTGCCCCCGCCTCTGGATTACAGTACACGGATAGTCTTTTTGCCTTGGTTTCCCAGTTTGCCCCCCGAGTTTCACGCCCCCGTCCCAATTCTGTATTTCTATTATCTTTAAAATATTAAACTAAAATGATATGAGTTGCGTCCTAAGTCCGCCTTGTAAATAATTCATTATGTTAAAAATATTCATACATAAATAATTGTGATAATCAGGCAACAGTAAATATTGCTATTAATCTTATTAGACTATTAAATGTAAAATTAAAGTAATTATCTAATTAAAGAATTAAATTTTATATACCTTTTAAAACATAAAGAACTTCCCTCTTATTTCAAGAAAATTTCATTCCCACCTACACCAAATATTAATAAAAAAACTTTAACACAGCTTCAAAAAAATATATGACAAGGAATTACATGTTAATATGAAGTATCACTTTATTTCTAACTATTACTAAAATTTAAAATTCTCCTGTCAAAATATTTTCTAGGCAGATTTTTTCCATATAGAAAATATTTGTTATATATTAACAACATATTTACATGTATTATCATTCTATCATAATATATATATATATATATATATATATATATGTATGTATATGACATAAAGAAGCATATGTTATAAACTGACCCAACTATTTATTAAGATTTTTAGTCTATAAAGTAGATTTAAATTTAAATTTAAAAATTGAAAGAAAGTAATAAAAGCAAAATATGGATAGGAAGGAGTAAGGGTATAAAAATGAAATAATATTAGGTTTAGTGGAGTAATTAAATTAAAAGAAAAGATTACAAATAACTCAATTACTAAGTAATTAGTACTTTTCTAATGATATATTGATGAGGGTGATTGTTAGCTAGTTTATATTATCTATAGGTAGACGTTGATTAATTAATTAAATATATAAAAAGTGGCATATTTTCTCACAAACAGCAGTTCAAATTTCATGCAAAGTTTATAAACTCCCAATCAATGAAAGTTGATATTTTCTTGTCCTAAAACTTGGAAGTTGATATTTTCTGACTTCCACTACCAGATCTGCTCGTCTATTACATAACTGGACATTTGGACGAGAGATTCTCTCTGAACATCATTTCTATCCTAATCAATGAAAACAAGTTTAAACTTTGAATTATATATATGATCAGGGTGTGCGATGGTCATATTAGCCTAATTAACGTCACAATTATCAAAGAAAAAATTCTGTACCAAATTGACATCAAACATATGTAATAACAAACAATTAATGAAGATTAAACTCAACGGAAAGATTTTAGGAGGGACAAAAAAAGAAAATAGAAGAATGGAGTGGATACATAGGGGTGGGTTCCCTCTAGCTCGAGACAACCGAGTACTGCACACGAACTCGATCGAATGCCCGTGCATGGCCTTTTTACGCCATTCATGCAGATCGAACCCTCCTTCGCTTTCAATTTTTAATTTTTTTTTTGTTTGATTAAGATGCTCCTGGTCTGGTCATGGTCTTCGTCTAGCTGGATTATTTCCATCAAAAAGCTCATCGATTAAGGTTTCTATATCATCGGCCTGATATTTTATGTACTTCTCTGTTTGTCTTCCTGGGTCCAAATACTGAGAATACCTCCCCAAGAATGCTCTGTATGCCGGAATCACCACCGCCGTTATCGACACCCTCAGCTCCGACTGAAGCTGTTCGTCGTTCACAATCCACGTGCTCTGCGTCTTGTGTATCTCATCGAATATTGCGTTGAAGCTCTTGAACCTATCTTTCAGCACTGGCTTATAAACCTTACCGTGCACACTCAACCCCTCCGGGGTCAGGCAATTTAGAATCCTACTCCATGTTTCTCTCTGATAATTCTTATGGTACGTCCTCAGATCCGACGACCTCTTCCTACACCACGTCTCTCCCATCAATCTGTACATCTCTTTTGACCTTTTGATCTTTTGGAGTATGTACCTACCATTGTTCATCATGAAGATGCAGCTCAAGGCCACGTCCCTGTACGGCTTCGCCTTCCCTTCCAGATTTGTGTCCAGATGAGACATCAACCTAATCACCTGCGCAGCAAACGGCGATTCATTCTCCGTGCTGGTGTTATTGGAGTTAACGTTCTGTTGTGAATTCCCTTCCCCTTCGTAGCTTGGCCTACTTGTCGAGTCGGCGCGTTCAATCTTTGAGTGCTCCTTGAACACTTGCTCTAAAGTGTCCTTGTACTCGCATGCGAATGGAAGGTAGTTCATGAAGTAGCGAGTCAGTGGATGAACCGCGCCGCCGGGGACCAAAGTTTTCTCTGCGTCTGTCTGGATCGCAATTTCTAGATCACCGAATGTGCTAATCACATTCTCGCCAAGTCTGGATTTCGTTAACGTTGTCTCGGTCTTGAGCTCGTTCGCAACCTCTTCCGGTAACAGTCCCTCGAAAATGGGGATTACATCACGCAAGGTCTCGTACATATCGAGGGTTTTGAATAGCTTCTCGGCCGCTCGCTTCGTCATGGCCATCCCTTCCGCAAAATTGAGAAGCTGTATGACAATGCACCGAGAGATATCGCTGAATAGGCTAACTGCTAGCGACGGATTTTCTTCAAACACCGACTCTGCCAGCTTCCGTTCGCCAGACAGGTAGACTGTGGTGAAATCCTTGAAGGTTTTGATCCAAGCGGGAATATCTCTCTCCAATATTTTCCATTGCATTTTCAGAATCTCGTCGATGCTCATTTTCTCGAATCCTATTTTGTGCAAGTTCTCTTCAAATGCGCATCTCCTGGAAATCAAATAAATCTGGCCGCATTCGTATTGGTAACCACCTGACATCATCTCTTTAACTATCTGTTTCAATTTTGCAATGGTCTCATCGGGATAACTCGGAAACTCGAGCTCCAACTCAACGGATTCTGGATCAGACGATTGGTTCCGATCTTGTTCTACTTGCTTCCCTTTCGGGTCATGGCCACCGGGGTCAGATTCACCCGGATTTCGAGATTCTTCCATATGAAATCGGAACTCTTCCTCGAAATACGACATGGCTAGATGCTGAAGCATACCGATGTGATTGACCAAAGAATCCTTTCGTTTACTGATCTCTTCCGAGGAGGATTGAGACTGGCTCAGAAGTTTCATTAATTTAGAAATCCGATACAAAGCTCCTAGCAACGACGAATCTTCCTCTCCAACCTCACCCCATTTGCCTTTAACTTCCCCCGAGTCGTACACGGCGATTTTCTCTTCAGCGAGCTCCAAGAACTTGTAAATGAAATCAGGGATCTCTAAAGAAGCTTCTTCGACATCTGCATTCTTGGTGAGTGTCTCAAGATATTGATCAACATCTTCTGAGACCTTCTCGAGGCTGGGAGGGGGAGATTCTGCAACCTCAATTGGAGCATCCGCAACCTCAACTGGAGCATCTTCCTCCTCCTTCTCAACGGGCTCGCTCTCTGTATCCGCAGCAGGCGGCTTTGCCTCATCATCCGTTTTGGCTTCTTCAACCTCTTTGGCATTGGTATCTCCGGAATCTGGTAAAGGCGCACGTGGTGTCTCGCCTTCATTATTCTTCTTCTCGTCTATGCCAGCGAAACTGCCTGATTCAGCAAGGTTCTTCTCCATTATGGTTGTGAAGGTAGGAGAATCGCTCCCAAATGAGATCTTCTGAAACAGAGAGGAATAAACCTTTTTTCTTTTCTGTTTTCTTTCTTTTTTTTCCCTTTTCGGTTTTCTTGGTATGATTGTATTTTCAGGGGATGGGATTGGGATGGAAATGGTCGTTGTTGGTTTTTTCCATGTTAGGGGAGGGCAAGGGAAACGAACGTTCGAGCTTCCCCGAGAGATAGATACAAAGAAGATGCAAATTCTGTTAAGGCGGGGGTTGACCGTGGACTTTCCCCCCCTCAAGTTCACGTCGTTTTCTGCTTCCCATCAAACTTATATTTATGCCCTTTTATATCGGGGGCGGGGCGGTGTGCAATGCGCGCCACTCACGAAGTTTCGGTCCGGGTAAAAACAATACGGTTCGGTCGGACTGGATCCAGACCCAATGAATCTCCCTGCCGATTGCCTAAGAAAACAAAGATAGCGCGTCGATAGTAGATACTCACAAGGCTCACACGAACCAAGAAAAAAAGATAACAAAAAAGATGCACCTCACGGCTCACGCGGCCTCGGAGTTGTCTCGTAGTTGAGATCTAGCTTAGTTGATCGAGAAGCTGAGCTCCGAGCGTTCAATTGTAGAAGAAAATGAAGTTAGGAAGAATGAGAGACAGAGAGAGAGTGAGATATGGTGGAGTTAGAAGGGGGCAAATGTTACTGCAACCATTTCTTTTTTTGTGCTCATTGGTTGCTGGTTTTGGCCTGTTGATGCTTGCGCTTAGACCGTTGGATCCTCCGATTGTCGTTGATTTCCCCATACAGGTTGGCCTCGGAGATTCAAAATCCTCAAGTTTTGATGGCGGCATTGTGGAGGACTCTGAGCGCTTGGGAAACAGGGTAGAGAAATCGTGCGCGACGGTGGAAGAGATGGGGCACGAATTCAGAAGCGTCGATTGGAAGGAAACTCTGAGAGTGAGAAGAATTATTGAAAATCATTTTATTGTGAATGGTACTTTGACTACTTTTGGTTCTTTTGTGGCTTCTGTTTCTGACTTGTTTGTAAATCTTGGTGGCTTTTACTAGGCCCTTAGATATCCCGGACCATAAGTAGGATGCATGTCCTGCTTCCATCTTTTGGTAGCTCAGTTCTTTTATGGAGCACAATTCTGTTAGGAGCAGTGGCATTTGGAGAGCGAGTAGCAAGAACATTTTAACAAACTGCGCAAAGTTTTGTTAATTTCGAATATCTGTGGTTGTTGTGTTAGCATGCTTCGATAGAAATATTGGGAACTTAATCAGTTACTGACATTAACATATTTCCTTTGCAAGATTCTTTGTCAAGAAGGTTCTTGTAGTTGCGGGTCTATGCATCATAACTAGGAGTCTAGTTGTGATCTGTGGGAGTTCTTCCCAGTCATATACAGAAATCACTGTTTCTGTTTTGAGTCTTTTGACCTACTTACGCTTTCAGTCCATCTAATTTACTCGAGTGAGCAATTCACTCCCTTTAGTTACAATTGGAGCAATGTTATTCCTCAATGTTATTTCAATTTTATCCCTCATTTCGGGTCATATCCATGTACCTTCCGGTGGCATTGGAGGCATAGACATCTGAAAAGTAGCAATATGCTTTATTTCCTGGAGTAGTTGTCAAATCAGAAGATGACGTGGATATGTTTTTATTTCAGGGGCGTCAAGAATCAGGGAACTACCTCCAGAGCAATTCTGTAGTCATGGTTTTGTTCTGGGTAAGACCTCAGAGGCAGGTTTTGGGAATGAAATGTACAAGGTCTTAACTGCCGCGTCACTGAGTGTGATGTTGAACCGGTCCCTTATCATTGGCCAAACCAGGCATATTGGTTCTTCCTCAAGCCTTTCTTTTTCAATTCTAGAACCCAACGTTGCTTTCTTGCTGACAACCTGTTTTCTGATGAACATCTCCTTTTAGAGTTTTGAGTTACTATTGCTCTTATGTCTATTTAAGCTTTTAAGAATATCTTGTCCCAGAAATATTGTGCAATTAAAAATACAAACTTAGTTTTATACAATTTCGACATTTAAATACTCACACGTTTTGATTTCTTGTGAGAACTGATTGATAGTTCCATTTTGAGTGTTCAATTGCTATGGTTCTTCTGTCTCTATTAACTTTTTTAAGTGTTTCTCGTACCTAAAATATTATGCAATTACAATCAACAACTTAGGTTAATGAAGTTTTGACATATTGCGATTTTTTCGGCTACTAAAATGTGAAAACCTAGTGCTGTCTGTCATTGATGGAACTGTGAAACAACTTTAACCGTGCAAAATAACATGTTATAATCAAGTAAAATATGGCTAATTATAGCTTGATTTCCCATTAATTTATATTAGCTATCTTCTATGTTTCAGAGGCAAATATCCTTTTGGGGATTACATTTCTTATCCCAACTTTACCTTTACGATGAAAGAAATCAAGCATTTGTGGAGACAAAATAGATGTGAAAGCAAATATGGGAGGCATCTTATTATGAGAACAGATGATTTTGAAAATCCAGCTGAAACAAATGTTCTTTGTAGCAATTGGAAGAAATGGAAGCAGCCCATTATATGGTATAGTGAGAATTCTATATCTGCTTGTCCGTTTTGCAAGCCCTTGTAAAATGACTAACAAAGTTATGTCGTAGGTTTCAAGGAACTACAGATGCTGTGGCAGGACAATTTTTCTTGAAAAATATTCACCATGAGATGAGAACTGCTGCTTCTGATTTATTTGGTGATCCACTAGTTCGAGGATCACGTCCTAATGTATTTGGGGAACTAATGAGAGTTCTCATATCCCCTTCCAAAGATGTTGAAGCAGCTGTCAATTGGGTTATTGGTGGCAGGGAAGATCCTGACATTTCATTACATATGCGAATGCTTATGAATAGGTAATTCAAGGTACACATTAATTAATTTTATTGAATGGGAGCTATTATGATGAATAGTGGCGAGAAGAGAGAGAGAGAGGTAGCTGGACAGTGCATGGATATTAATCAAAACATATAGCTACCTCCTTATTTAGGCTTCTAATCCCTAGCCTCTAACGACTATTTTATTATAGCTACCTCCTAACTACCTTACCCATATAGCTACCTAACCTTATGTTAATTACAATTTATGCATCATATTATATTTGCTTGGTTGATGAATGAGGCTGGGGAAGCCTGTCATCTCATATATTTCCATTTTTTATGATAATTTTTCTCCAAGAAGTACCCAATTTCAGCGAAGGACAGTGTAAGGTAGGATAAGGATTTTGAATGTGTGATTTTTCACCTGTACCCCTTGAATGCTGTTTTAACTGATTGATAGTGGTTCTTGCGTACTATGATCCAGGTCTGTGAGAGCTGTACGAGCAGCATTACGGTGCATTAAAAAAGCCATTCAAAATCAAAATCTAATGTCAAGGCCAAAGGTGGTTTTGGTTTCTGATACGCCTTCTGTTGTTAAAAGCATGACTCGCAACATAAGTGAATTTGCAGAGGTAATCTCTCGATTCTTATTGTGTGCTTAGTATGCAGATGCCAGTATGGATGAAATATTCTTTCTCCTGCCACTAGTCAGTGATACAGAACAGAAAATGTTATTTTCCGTTTGCTAATTTCATATGTTGAATAATGATTGGTTCGATTATTTACTTTTTCACTGTCTAGTGTCTATCGTTCACCCATAGGGTGAAGTACATTTTCTTCTAAAAAAAAGAAAAAAAATACACTGTCCTCATTTAAGTTCGAGTTTAGTTTTGGCCTCAATGTTTATCACTCAATTTTGTTTGAATAGAGTGCACTTTGGCCTTTTTCAAACAACAGTGATCAAATAAAACATTTAGGACGATATTATAACTCATCCAAAACTTAGGGGTCAAAAAATGCACCCTGGCCTTTTCCAAACACAAAAACGTGAGGAATTTAGGTGGCTTTTGACGCTCATTCATCCTTGCTACCCAGGTTCTTCATTTCAACTATGAACATTTCAGAGGGAATATACGTAAAGAATTGCTGAAATCAGATTTTAGAGTGAAGGATTGGGGTTCAGCACCTCGATGGGTTGCTTTTGTGGACTTCTTCCTTGCATCTCGGGCAAAATATGCTGTTGTTTCTGGAGCTCACCGGCGTGTTGGGACTACCTATGCTCAATTAGTTGCTGCACTGGCTGCAACGCGAAATATGGGTACTTCTCCTATAGACGTGCATGCATGCACATGTATTATATATTTGTCACGTTCTGCTGAAGGATGAAGCATCTGATAATTGTGTTCTTTCAGGGTATAATACGACTGCTTCAAATTTTGCATTTTTTAGCAGTTTCCAGAGTAATTTGTTGAGGGCGGGTCTGAAGAATCAGATCGGATGGGGTCACGTTTGGAACAGATTTGCTGGTCCGTTGAGTTGTCGTAGCCAGGCCAATCAATGCGCCTTCACTCCACTTCTTCCTCCATCTTGGTGGGATGGCCTTTGGCAGTCTCCTATTCCTCGGGATATTAATCGTCTGGCTTCTTATGGCGTTAAAGTATCTGGTCTTGGTACTGTTAATGACGTCTCTCTTCAAAATCACTGTAATTCGAGGAAAAATGTTGTCAGAACCGTTAAATTCAAGTTGTAGTGTTTGGGAGTGACATTTAATTGTAATCATATATGCTTTAGGATTAACATACTAATAGCATAATAGAATTAGTTGATCATCCTTTCCTTTCAGCGTACAAGCGAGTCCCAGTCTCCCCAATTTAGCTTGCTGATCAAAGCCTCTTTGCTTTTGTTTGTTTAAAATAACTACCGCCTATCAAAGTTCCGCGTGATTTTTGGCAAGTACCGTAGGTATGTCGTTAACTCTGAAATGACTTGTTTTTTTTTTTTTTTTTGGTACAAACTCTGAAATGACTTGTTGAGATGGCTTCTGTTTCTTTTGGTCTATCTCTAGCAATTAAGTGGAGTTTATTAAACTAAGTCATAGTGGAGAAATAGAAATGGTCCCGTTTTGGCATTTCTTAAATTTGTAATTTTCTCTCTAAACTATTCTCATTCATTGTATATGTTAAAGAAACTGTTATTCTATGCAAACGATGGAAGAGAGTACTTAAAAATTCTTCACAAATAACAAAATTAACTCTATAGACAAATAGTATGTTCACAGTCTTGTCGCTATGCTGAAGCATGCGTGCAAGTAGCTATACAGATGGTCGTTTAACCGAACCCAAATAAAAAAAAAATACAAAAAAGAAAGGTAGATTGACAAAATAAATTGAACTTTGACGGCAAAAAGCACGAGATCTCCACCATTTGGACATTTTCTTCGTTATCTGACTAAACTAGAGAAGGAAGAATAGGAAAAAGCAGAATAATGCCAAAAAGTGGATTAGGTTGGGGTTTAGGTTAGCAATATCAATTAGCCGCCTATAAAGCAACCGTCCAGAACACCAATCACGCTCCCGTATTTTTAATAATATACTTAGAATTTATTTTCCTATTTTCAGATGTTCTTTAATGGCATTTAATCGGACACCAATTATAGAAAGATAATATTAAGTTTTATTTAATTGGTACATTATGCCAAAATCATCCCCGTCATCCCCTCAACATCTAATAGGGGTTCAATTTCTCTGGTAAGCTCAAAAGCTCCAGTAGCTTCTATCATTTCTCCATTATCCAAATCTTCGCCTCCTCTCTCAATCGTGTTTTTCTTCCCCAAATTTGAAATTTTCGCTGCAGTCAAATGGCTAACTCATATTAAATAGAGGGTGTACCCTCATATTAAAGCTAATTATATAATAGTGGGATCAAATTTGTGATTTTTTTTCATCTCTATTAGAGTTTTTATATCATTAAATTACAGAACAATTAACAAACATATATTCTATCATATAAAATTTATAAAAAAATTATATTATAATAAGTAAGTGAAAAAGATTTAATTAAGTCTTATGTTTTTATTAAATGAATGCTTGCTACCTAGTATTAACTAAATTCGACTAATATTACTACGAGGGATGCGAAGCCACTGGCCGTGAAACCGGTCAATCATGGTGATTTCCAATAAGAACGGGCCATGTCATTTTCTATAGATACATACAGTGACAGTAGCAGTAACAGTTAAGAGACTCCCTTGCTCTCCAAAAGCATGTGTTGAATCCACCAGCCCCATGCCTGGCTGCGAAAAAGGAACCCTGAACACTCGCTGCAACTTGGCCCTACCTCTCATGCCTTGTCGCCGATTCTCCACAATCCCTTCTAGCTCGCCGGTAATCTCACCTATAAGGCTCTCCGCTTTCATCCTCCGCCATGGATTCTGAACCTTAGACAGCCTTCAAGCTCCCGCCTTTCGTTTCTGGGGTCACTGCTGGTTTTATGTGCTGTTTGATGATTCTGAACTGACTGCGATTGGACTATCTTCTTCCAAAACGATATGTACGTGGTGCCTCCACCCCAGCAGTCCGATCCCGGGTCGGGATCCGGTGATTTGCGGGTTTACCAAACATGGAAAGGGAGTAATGTGAGTTCTAGTTCTGGATTTTTCTTCTTTCTTCTTTTCTGTTATTGGGCGTTTGTTTCGCACTTTCTTTCTTGTATATCGGATTTGTTATAGCGCATGTCATGATACTGTTCGAGCTTTTGTAGTCCATTGCATTCTGCTCTCAGGCCTCAGCAAATCTTTCGCTCTTTTCCTTCTTAAGTCTAACATATTAAATCAATCTCATTCTGATTCTAGCAAATTCCTCTTTAAGTCTAATACTATTCTTAGGTCGATCCTCCTTAATTGATTGTTCTTATGTTTTTCTCTCTTTATTACGGAATCAATTGTATTACCCTTAGGGAGAGGTTCCAGGGTCTATCGTGATTACAAACTCTGCAGAATGAGAACAAAAGAGCTAAACAAAAAAGAAATCTCTTTCGCCAAGGAGCTACCGGGAATGCCTAATTTATGACAATGCAAGTTTTTGAGGGTACTCTTCCCGTTAAGTTATGAAGCAATGTTAGTAAATTACCATTATAGCAACCAAGAAACTTAACTGGATACATTTAGCTTGTCAGCGTTTCGGATTTCAGCTGTTTCATTGAGTACCATTTAGCTACCGGAGCATTAAAGTTCTGTCTTGCCTTTTTACTATAGCCGAAGAACTTTGAAATCTCTATCAGATTTGATTTGATTTTTGGCTAAACGATGTTAATAAAACTCACAGAAATTAGCCCCTTTTGTTGCCACTCATTTTGTAAGTATCTGACGAAGCACACATTTTAGTAATTTAGCTAAAATGAAGCATCTTGTATATCAGTTTTCTGGGTTCTGTATCTGCTGGTTGCTTACATCAGTTAAATTCACTCAGCTATAGTGACTTTGAATACGTCATGTGCATGTGTTATTGTAAATAGCGATTTCACACTATATCTGAAAAATGAACGCTTTTATTTAACATATAACAAGCTATGAGAATTGAGAAATCATAAAGTCATCTAAATACTATTGCATCTGGTTCTTGATTTTGCACAAGTAATAAAATGAATTCAGAATTTGTAGGCTCTTAAAACTAGCCCAAAATTTGGAAAAGCTGAATAAATGAAAGAGATTGTGGCAGGCTTTGTGGACTTATGGGCTGCAGAATTACTTGTAAACTAGAAAACAGCTGCTTTACACCCCCCCTCTTGACATCTTGAATCTGACTTACTCTTGTCACAGAATCTATATAATATTGACATTGATATCATTAAATAAACTTGTTTGCTTTGTTAGGCAAAACTTTGCTACTCTATAATTCTTATTATTTATGTACTACACAATGTTCATGGATAGTAGAAAAATAATAATTTGCTTTGCTGCACTGTTATCTGAAACATGTTTCTGTAATTGGATGTTTTGTGGCTGTGGTGGTTCTTATCTAGAACATTTTCTTGCAGAAATTTTTTCTTCAGGGGAGGTTCATATTTGGACCGGATGTAAGATCACTGGTGCTGACGATTTTCCTTATTGTTGCTCCTGTGGCGGTTTTCTGTGTCTTTGTTGCCAGAAAACTGATGGATGATTTTTCTGATCACTGGGGAATAACCATAGAGGTTGTTGCTGTTATATTCACAGTTTATGTGAGTCTCTCTACATCAATTATTTCCCTCTGAATCAATGTACCAGGTGGTAATAATATTATTTGTTTATACCATGAGAAGCGTTGCTCTATAATGTTGTGCTTTTTGCATAAAACAATGTAACCTTCAGGAGAGTTCTTTCAATCATACATCTTGTTGATTTCATTCAGTCTTTGGACTACCCTATCCAAATATGAGTGGAATTTCATGTTTGTTGAGCTTGTAGATGTCAAGGGTTTGGAACCTCGAAAAAGGGGAAAACAAAAGGCCATGACATTCCCTAGTGGTCCTATATCTACAAATATCTTCAAGTTCTTTTGGTTTTGGGCGTACTAGTTGCCACAATGAAGTAGTTTTGTTCATAGGCATTGGCTTCATATTTGCTGTCTTATCTCTTACTGTTTGGCGATTTTGTCCTCAAAGCTTTAGGAGGCCCTAATTCTCCAATTTATTGGCTTTTATTGGTCCCAAGCTCTTCTTTGCACATATAAATATATTATTTTGAGCCCTATGCTGACTTAATCTTTTCAGGTGTTAGGTCTTCTATTGTTAACTTCTGGCAGAGACCCTGGAATAATTCCTCGCAATGCACATCCTCCAGAGCCAGAAGGTCTCGATGGCAATTTGGATGTTGGAGCCGGTCAAACTTCTCAATTACGGTTGCCTCGCTTTAAGGAGGTTCAGGTCAACGGCAATATTGTCAAAGTCAAGTATTGTGATACTTGCATGCTCTACAGAACTCCTAGATGCTCACACTGTTCAATCTGTAATAACTGTGTTGAACGATTTGATCACCACTGCCCCTGGGTTGGGCAGTGTATTGGGCTGGTTAGTTGGATCTTTTGTTTTATTTAGTTGTTTTCTGTCAATTGTCAACCCAGTTTGCAAAGTGGCGAATGTTACTAAAAAGGATTGATATTTTGGCTGATTAGCTTCTATTATTTGTCATGCTTATGTTGTGTGGTATGTGGTAGAGAAGACTTTAATTTAGGGAGAATGATGGTTAGGTCTGAAAATATTGATTTAATGATAGTTAAGTTTCCGACAAAATTTTCTGAAAACTGAGTTGCAAATATCAATTCAGACAGTTGTGAATGTCACGGGGTTGGGTTGGACTACTTGGATTTGTGAGTTACCAAACCCAACATGCACTCATATGCAGTGGTGCTTGATTTCTAGGTTTCCGAATGAATTCCATTTCCCCTTGAATAGAGGGGATTTGTTGGTAGCTTTCTTTTTTCACTCACGTATAAGGATTGCTTTTGCTGAGTTTATGTTTTCTCCTTGATGAATTATTCATTCCTGTTTTTTTTTGGTATATGATGCGAAGCCCAAAACAACTATTCATTTCAATTATAAAGCAACATTTACTGGTTTAATGACTTTTCAGTTAGTTGCTGCATGTCGTTCTTGAATATCTGTGTTACACTATCTGAACACTTCCTCAATTGTTATGCAGCGTAATTATCGCTTCTTCTTCATGTTCGTCTTCTCAAACACACTACTCTGTATATATGTTTTTGCATTTTGTTGGGTCTACATTAGAAGAATTATGAAGTCAGAGGAGACAACAATTTGGAAGGCAATGATCAAAACACCAGCCTCCATAGTGTTAATAATTTACACTTTTATAGCAATGTGGTTTGTTGGGGGTCTTACTGCCTTCCATTTATATCTGATAAGCACGAATCAGGTAACAACTGCACTTTGGAATTTTGTCTTGGTGCGAAAAAAGTTGTCTTCCAAAACGATCTCACAATTGTCTATCTATTGCTCCTGCAGACTACATATGAGAATTTCAGATACAGATATGATCGACTGGCCAATCCTTATAACAAAGGAGTGTTGAATAATTTTGGAGAGATATTCTGCAGCAACACTCCCCCATCAAAGAACAATTTCAGGGCAACGATGGCAAGGGAACCAGCATTACCTGCTAGATCGGTGGGTGGGGGTTTTATGAGCCCAAGTATGGGAAGAGCCGTGGAGGATGTAGAGATGGGAAGAAAAGCCGTTTGGGGGGACATGGGCCCTGGTTTAGATCATTCTGAGGGTCAATTGATCAATGAACGCTCAACTATAAAGGAAGGTGAATTGGGAGAGTTGTCACCTGAAGTAAGGACCACAGTGGATGAGGGTGACCGTGTCGGAATACATCCTCGGCGATCTAGCTGGGGAAGAAAAAGTGGAAACTGGGAAATGTCCCCTGAAGTTCTTGCATTAGCAGGCCGGGTGGGAGAACCTAATCGTGTGGGCGGAGGTAGTAGCAGTAGTTTGACAACCCAGAACCAGCATATATAGCCATTCTGCTAAGAATAGCCTAACTAATGAGCATAATGGGATTTGATTTGCCAGTGATGATCATGAAGTCATGTCATATATGGTAATTCTAATGTAAAATCATTGTATGTGTAATATGGGGGTTGTAGGCACTTACAGGCTGCTTGTAAGTGTTGCTTTAGCCGCTGTTCTATTAGGATTAGAATTGTTAGTTCTGAGAGTGATTTTGTTATTTTGCCTGGTGTTATCTTACATTTACCGATTTATTAGCAATTTGTACCTGTGAAAATAGCTAGTGCTCTCTTTCTGGTTGCCAGCCATCTGGTCATAATGCGATCAAGGGAAAACATTTATTTTGCGCAGCTTTTAAGAATTTATTATTAATCTATTCAACCAAACAATAAGATTTGAAGTAACTTTCAACAAAACACAAAGGAAACTAACTGCAACTAAGCTTATCATCCAGCAGCATTCTCCTACAACTCGAAGAAACAGCTTCCTTTGAAGCCCTTAATCGAGACACCATGAGGGTGGGACCTAGTGAGCATTCGTGAGCTTGCTTCAGCTTTATAACCCAAGAGTTTCCTTCGGTTTGAGTTCCACATCACCTATAACTGACGCAATGTTCAAGTTTATATATGACCCTCACCTTATCAATAAGCATGCATCGGCCAGGAATGAACGAAGTTTTTTGTGTTTCCTTTCGGCACTTGTTCCGGTGTTTTAATTTTCTCCTTCTGCAGTTGATTTGCTACTGATGTTGTGATTTCTTGGCAACTGACCGCTCCTCTGACTGAGAAGGGAGAAGGGAGAAGGGAGAAGGGAGAGTTCTATCTAGTTAAGATCTAACTGGGATTTCGTTGAGCTGTAACTCTGTCAGCTATATATTTGGTTGAAGTTGAACCAGTTATGTGCCCCTTCTTTGACATGACACGGACTCAAGCCATTTCAATAAATATTAAATCGAGCGTCAAATCAATAAAAAAGTATGCCTACGGATAGAGGTATTCATATTTCATAACCCTAAAATATCAATTAAAAGGTTCCTTTTCTCTGTTCATCTTCCATCTTCCTTCCTTCTGTCACGAACAACGCCTTCATTCCAACACATTCAAATGTTTCACTGCTTTCCTTCTAGCTCCGGTATTGCTGGACCTATAGAGCCGTGGGCAGCTCGATACAGGTTTCGAGAAGAGCCCTCATAAGTCCCACATCGCTTACGATTATCAGTATGTCGTTGTTTATATAGAGTTGCTGCAGCCTTAAGAGCGTCCCTTCGGGGACATCCGATAAAATTGGAACGATACAGAGAAGATTAGCATGGCCCCTGCGCAAGAATGACACGCACAAATCGAGAAATGGTCCAAATTTTTTTCCCCATTTCCCCTCCATTCGTTCTGTGCTTACTCTGCTTTTCTCTGGGTGCTTCTGGGGTGAATAGTTATTCGTGTTCATGCTTCTCTTCTGTGTGCTGTTGGTGAATGGCTATGATTTCGATTTTATTCCTATTGTTTGTTCCCAAACTCAATCATGAGCTAAGCCCTTTGTTTTGTCTCCGTTAGGTCATCTTCATCCTTCCGCTTACTCTGTTTTTCTCTGTGTTTCCCCGGGGGGAGGGGGGAACGGTTATATTTACATTTTCCTGCTTGTCTTCGTTTTGGCGAATGCGTATTATTTTTCTACAATCCAATCTAAGCTAAGCTCTTTGTCTCTCTGCTAGGTCTGAAGAATAGGGCTACTGAACGAGGGCTCACTGTCTGATTTACGGCCCTATGAACAATATGATTTTTTTTTTATTAACTATTGAAATTTGATAGCCATTATAGGATCCAATTTCCCTGCTAGCAGATGTAATCTTTTCTATATAATAATGTCAGCAAGTTGACCAATAAAATATCGTTTCATCCCTTATTCGAGCTGGAGCCTCGTCATAAATTAGTCTAGATCTCATTTATGCCTTTCATCTTCAAAACTTCACAAACCAGGCAAGTCTGTCATCCTTATCAATCCATCGATGTACTATTATTTTGAAGGATTCTGTTTATCTAATAATTTAATAATACTTATATGACATATGTTTGTAAGTTTTAAGTACATATGCCCATTGGACAGACAAGTCTGATTGTTTGCGTTTCTTCCAATAATGAATTATTTTGAGTTGTAAATTTCAACATTGTCAACCTGTCAATGAAAAAGCCAAAAATAGCAATTTAGCAAAGGACTAGCAGGGGACTAATATGAATCATGCCCAAATGGGAGATGCACGCACGTCAGAAATTAGTACTATCTTCAATCAAGATAGTACTAATGGAAAATCCATTTGCTTGTTGGTACGTTAATATCAGTCTCATCTTTTTGACCCCCCAAAAACAAAATCTCATCTCATCCACATCCCTTTTGACAGCTCATCGCACACTCACCATTTCTACCTCCATGCCCTTCCAATTCCATGAGCCGACAACGAATCTTCTCCGAAGACATCGGACCAAGCAAGCAAACCCTAGTTTCAAAATCAGTTATTTCTAAACGTGATAATAATCAGTTAATTTAATTGACGTGGACGTTGCGTAGTTAGAAGATGATAATGATGATTGGTGGGAGGTGGAAGAATATCCCAAAGAATATGACTCAGAAAAAGTGTATGGTGTATTGGCCAAGGAAACAGAAATGAGTTTATATAACAAATACCCCCAAAATCCATAGTCATGGCGGAAGCAATCTTCAAAATACCTGCTATATCCTCTCTTTGTTCACTCCCCTTCTCTCTCCGGCGTTCTGTGAGAATGGCTGTCAAGGCTATTCATGTCTTCGACGTCCCGTGCCTTGACAACGCCCCTCTTGTCCTCTACTCCACGGCCCGCTGCTCCTATGGTTCGTTCTTCCTTTCTTGTTTTGATTTACACTGCAATGTTCTTTTTCGTTGGTTTTGCTGAATCTGTCGTGTTTGCATTGGGGGACTGGGGATTCCAGGCGTGGCTACGACGGAGACTGGATATCAGATGCCCAAGTTTCCGGTGATCGGGCACAGAGGGAATGGCATGAACGCCTTGCAGTCGTCGGATCGGAGAATGCGAGCTATCAAGGAGAACTCCATCGTGTCTTTCAACGCTGCGGCCAAGTTCCCTGTCGATTTCGTCGAGTTTGACGTTCAGGTGGGTATCATTCATCGTCCCATCTGATCGCTTTTCTGCCACCGGCGATTTGTGTGAACTGTGATTGCTCATTCTTGTTTATTTTAGTTTTCATTGAATTGTTTCCCAGCTGTTGTGTGATGATAAATCTTGTTCATCTGAACGTTTTGACTTTTCTCAGGATAATTCTTGATCGCAAAAATGTTGGTCAGCTTGAAAATATTTGTACTAAAGAATCATAATCTTAGTTATTTTAAAGATAAAAATGATCCGAAGTTTCGTGCGATAAAATTTATAATTCTTTATTCAGTATTTCCTTTCATTCTTCTTCGGAAATATTGAAGACTTTCACTATAAAAAAATTAGAAAAAACGTTCAAAATAATTTCAAATTTTAAAATATTTTATGCGATATATTTTTAATTTGCGATCACCAACATGTAATTTTACTTATTTTAGTGATTTGCTTCTTCATTCTTAAATTTCCTGTCTGCAACAAAGTATATGTAAATGAAAGGTGATTAAACATATTCCAAGAAGTTTTGTTTTCTTCTGCTGGTAAAAAAAGTTCTCTTTTCGTCTAGGTTAATTAAGCATAGTTCTGGGTTTTACGGTGGCCTTTAGGTAGACCACTTCTCGCTGTTTGGTCTCTCTTGCTTGTACTCTGAATTTTCTGCTCCTTCATATTGCTTCAATTAATCTGCAAGGGTACTGATTTTCTAGTTGCTGGTTTTCTTCCAGTTTGCTATGGGGGGTTTTCTTTTTAAAAATTGATTTGGCTTTAGAGAGTATGAAGGTGAATGAGGCAAACGCAGAAAAAGTTAAAGCAAAACTGGAAATGTGTTTTTTTGTACAGGTGACGAAAGATGACTGTCCAGTTATTTTCCACGACAACTTCATCCTTTCTCAAGAGAATGTAAGCTATCAGGCTTCGAAGCTTCTCCTTATTAGTCCTTCTTATAGTTTCCAATAATGAACATTCTAATGAATCTGAGGTATGATTTTCAGGGTATTGTGTTTGAGAAGAGAGTCACAGATCTTTCTCTGTCGGATTTCCTTTGCTATGGTCCTCAGAGAGATTTGGAGAAGGAGGGAAAACCATTGCTTAGGAAAACATATGATGGAAAAATAGTAAGCTGGAACGTTGAACAAGATGACCCACTCTGTACCCTCCAAGAAGCATTTCAGAAGGTTGAACCTTCTCTGGGTTTCAACATCGAGCTGAAATTTGATGACTACATGGTCTATGACCAAGATTATCTCGTCCATAATCTCCTATCTATATTGAAGGTATGAAATTAATTAATATCCTTCTATAGCATTCAATTCACTTCAGAGCTTTTCTTTTCTTTTCTTTTCTTTGTTTGCCTAATCAAGCATTGGAATTTTGTGGAACAGATCGTTTTCGAGTATGCCAAGGACAGACCCATCATCTTCTCAACATTCCAGCCAGATGCTGCTCAACTCGTTGGAAAATTGCAGAGCACCTATCCTGTAAGCTCTTTGGCTTTTGTTGATTGTTGAACTCAGGAATTCTGTTTCTGAACTCTTCCTTCCTGTTCATGTCATATGCCAGGTATATTTCTTGACTGAAGGAGGAACTGAACTTTACTACGATATAAGAAGAAACTCCCTGGACGAGGCTATAAAACTCTGTTTGGAGAATGGATTGCAAGGAATAGTGTCCGAGGTTGAAGCAATATTTAGGAACCCTACAGCAATAACAAAGATCAAAGACTCTAAACTTACCCTCCTTACCTATGGAAAACTAAAGTATGTATCCACGTTCAGCATTTCTTGTTCCTTGTTGCTTGAAAGTACCTAACGAAATGAATTGTGATATTGTGCAGCAATGTCTCAGAAGCAGTCTACATGCAATACCTGATGGGGATTGATGGGGTAATAGTTGATTTTGTGGAAGAAATAACAGGTGCAATTTCAAGTACAATAAAGCAATCAAAGGATGATGATGATGGAGATGAAGAGAGTTTGGCCGAAGGGAAGGTTAACATAAAGCCTCAATTCTCGCAGAACGAAATGTCTTTTCTTTTGAATCTTATTCCAAAGTTGTAATTTGGCCTTTCTCTTACTGTATATAGTTTAGCTGCTTCTGATCCCTGAGTTTTTCTTTTTCTTTAAAGCCTAAAATGGCGGTGAAGGCCATGCAATGACAACAAAAACTGTGTACATATGATTTTCATTCTTATCTCTCTGAGAATCAAGGTTTAAGAGAATGTAATTCGTATCTTGTGTCAGCAACATGTTTTGATGGTCATTTAAATGAGTGGTATGTTTTGGCAGATCATAATAAACAGAGCCAACGAAATAATTACTTATATTGGAAGAAACATCAACTAATACTACTAATAATACTAAAACAACTTTAATCTTATGTCGTATTGAGGTTACTTTAAAAATTTAAACTAAAGATTACATATAGTGCAACTTTGGGTAATTATCTCTGAGGAGCCAAAATGTGAAATTAAATTTCTAAGTAACTAAATACAATGCAACCTAAATTAGAAAATAAAATTTATTTTGATTGACTAACAACTAAATGCAATGAATTAAAAATGGATTTAAATAAAATATTTTTAGTATTTTTAGTTTAAAGAAAGGAATAATAAGTGAAAAGAATAAATTTAAAGGTGATTGATAATAATAAAAGTAATCCTCCAATTCAATAACACAGGCAATCATATCTTCAACAAATATAGAAGTTATGAAAAATGAATTAATAATTATAATTAAGCTTTTAATCTAACAACCGAGCCACCTCGAATTGTCACAAAATATTTTTTAAATCCTAATTTATTAACTGCCACCAGAATAATAAAATAGGACTAAAGATATTAAAAATTAATACTTAATTATAACTCAATAATTTATAAAAATATAATTTAAACCAGCAAGAGACACAACATCCAATAATTTAAGCTATCTTAAAAAATTATGAAATATTCACAATAATCTCGATACAATGTCTGACCCAGATCAAAATAATGAAATTAAAGTTAATTAAAGAACAATGTCAAATGTCAAGCAAAAAATTCAGTAACAATAATACTCAATCAATACAAATAAATTATTCTAAATATTCTCAATAATTATAAAATTAATCATAAGATTTAAGAGTCATAATATAATTATTGAATAAAAAATTAAAATAATTTATACTCTCTTTTAAAATTTTAAATTCATGCCCTTATTATAGAATAGGAAGATTTGGAACTCTCTAACCATATATAGCTGAGCGTCTGCTCTTTTTCCAATTGAATTTTGCATCTTTACTGCTAACTAACGTCCTCTGTAGCAGTGTCTAGATGTGTGTGTTTCGCAAATTGTCCATGTGTCCTTTCAAAACTATTGCCGCCACCCCCTTTTCAATTCCTTCTTGCTCACTTGTTCAGCGTCCTTTCCATGTGCTATGTGTGTTTTTAATTTCCTTTTTCCTCTTTCAATTCTTATTCTCGCGGCATGGTCTCTCTATGTGTGTGCGTCTTTTCCTTTTTCAAAAAACTAAAATTTAATGAGTTAGATCGCAAGATTTAATATATTGAGTTTTATTTTATAGTTTCTAATTTTATGGTATTTTATTATCATTTATGAATTTCAATTTCTCTTAAATTCTTGAAATATAAAGTCATAATAATATAATACATTTTATTTTAAAAATAATTGTTTAAAAAAATTATAAAAATGATAATTACGCCACTTTTAAGCATTAATTCAATATAAGGTATATTGATTCAATTAGTGCACAAACATATAATTAAAGACCAGATTAATGATAAAAATCCACTAAAATGATATGAATAAATTTATAAAAATATGGGTTTGTCAAACACATACACACTCGAGGTTTACTCAGAAATTGAAGTAAAAAAGAACGGGGTAATAATGATGTACAATGCAAGGAGCCTTCAACTCTGAAGAGAGCCGAGACCCTTCAAAATTACAAGCAACACTGTCAATAAAAGTTAATATAGTTAATAAAATATTGACTTATAATCTATAAAATTATGAGTTTTAATTTCACTATTGATATGAGAATTTTATTGGGTGATCTGTAAATATTTTTTAAGCCTACAAGTATACTTTAATCTTAATAAATTTCTATAACCTACTCATGTAAACTTTTTGTTACAAAACAAATCATGTACATCACTTCCTGAAGACAACCTAACCAAAGTAGTGCACATAAACAGATTAATCTCATCTCCTTTTTCTGGGTAAGTGATCTCCTACAACCCAAAAAGTTCCATTGAAGATAAAGATGGCCAAAGCAACCATCATATCACACTCTCTGATATATATATATATATATATATATCATAGCTCCCATGAGATCCAATCCATCATGATTGTGTCTCTTTCAGCAATCAATCGATTAGTGGACGAGAATAACGACTGGTAATATAACTTTGGTGATTATTATTTCGCGGTCTCATTTACTTGAGTTTGGACCCCATTTCTACATTTTCAGGTACAGAAATCTGCCACCTATTTATGAATATCATTGCCAATTGATCTTATATGCTTATTTAAAGCAAGCCCTACGTTTGAAGTCCTACCCGGCATCACCGAGTGAAGTGTTCTCATTAGATATCACATCTTCATGTTGGTCCACTCTTAAGTGCAATCTTTTTTAATTTTCACAATGTTTACTCAGCTTGAAAATGATACATCTGAAACTTGCAAAATAAATTCCAACTTGTTTTTGTTATATAAAGCAAATCCCAGCTTCTGAACCCTCCTGACTAGCATCATCTAAAGTTCATCACCAACATAAGCTTGAACAAGTAACCGGACGTAAAGGCACTGTGTTGTTTCTTCCCCTCACCTTCAGGATCAGATATATTCAGATTCAAGTCCTCTCCAACGAATCAATCGTGTTGCTTAGATTGGGAATATAATCTAGCTCTGTGGACAGAACATCCTCAGCCGATCACCACCAAATCCTAAGCATATATAACTAAGTTAGGAATCCCCATGATATCTATTCGCCATTTGATCTGATCTGATCTGATTTGATCTTCCATATATATATTATTATTGTTATTGATTGACGTATATGGAATAAGTGGGCCGATTTCTTGTACTGGCGTTTGAAGTTTTTGATTAATGATATCAGAGGCACAAAAAAGAGATGTTTGGTGTGCGTGTGAGTAAGGTGGAAAGTAAAGGAAGGTATGAGGTTCCTTGAACAACTCAATGATGGCACTAGTTACACAAATGATAATATAATATATGTTGCATTCATTATTATATTATATTAATGTTATCATGCAGAGAGGCAAAGTTATAGAAGATCACAACCTAATTACGTGACCTTTCACAACGAATCTTTATTAATAGGATATATTTCAACTAGACAGCACAAGTAACAATTACTATCTTTAATTAAAATAATAATTAATCCTAAGCATATGTACCTTATACGTATGATGCATGTATTATTATTAGCAGTACAAGGCAAACATGTTGGAGAGAATTAAACACATGGATGGGTTCCATCACTCGTATAGACGCGTGGTTGCTCTTCAAAGGCAAAAGTCAGTGAAATAAAAACATTAAATTATGGTTTTGTCGTCGTGGTCGATTTAATAATTTATTATTAGCCCATCATTTCTGCGGAGGCCCTCCTCTGCAAAACCTGATATGTGGCACCTCATGATTTGCTCCTTCATTTAACGGTAAACATTTAAATAATGTAACTTGTACTACCCTTTTAAGAAAGTTTAAAAGACTCGTGTTGTTTCGTTTTAGTCGTAGGAGGAAGTGATTTTTTTTCTTTGTTTGTTACATTTATTTATGTTCCTTCTGACTTGAGCAAACCTTAAGGAACAAGATAATATCAAAATAATCATAGGAACTGTAACTAACTAATTAATTAACAATTGCTGGCGATTATAAGGCACTGAATTATAAAAAACCAAAAACTGAATTGAAAAGAAACTGGAGAGATATTAGAGCAGGGTATTTCCAAGGAATAAAGCAAACAAGTTTAGAACAATTACGTTCAAGGAAGTAAAAAACAGAGCACATAAACTTTATATATATATATATATATATATATGAAGAAAACAGAACAAACTGAATAGTCAAAACGCACCAAATCTCTTAAGAAAGATACTGGAACAGAAATACAAGCATATTGAAAACAAACAGAGCAAGGCAATGTTGTATTATGATCATATGTTAATTTGGTCACATGCGACCTGTTCAACAGGGGAACTCCGTAATTCTCTGACGTGTGTTGTCGGCTCCCCAGGTCAAAACCAGAGCTCCTTGAAACCTTCTTAAGTTTCTGTGTGAACCCTCGGTATTCTGCTATTCAAAGTAATTCCACATTACCGTACATCTATTCATTTACGTTTTCCAGATGGTGATGGAGTAATTGGTCCATTATTCTATCGGTTTCAGAAATGTTTTTGCAGTCTTTTTCTCAAGTTCTAGGCTCATGAAACTTGGGACTTCTTCTAACTATAAATAGTATTAAACTTTAAGGAATTTATATATTAAGCTTATTTTTTCTATTAAAATAACTCGTGCTAATTTGATAAACTTATATTGTTATTTTTCTGGCTTGTTCTTTCATTTAATTTTTCCTCTTCTCTTTACATGTGCTTGTATTTCTTTTAAGCATTAGAAATCTCAGGTTCACAGCCTTATTTTCTTATCAGAGTTTTTTTTTTTTTAAAAAAGGTATATATTAAGCATGTATTTCTATTAAAATTATATATCTTTAGTTTTTTCTTTTCTTTTTGGAATTAGTCAGTGAGACTTTGATAGATAATGTAGTAATAAACAGGACTTCCAAATGGAGCGCGTAGTCAATGTTCAGGGGTTGACCTTTCCCACGTTTTTCAGATACAACTTTTTCGAGGTTTTACGACTGCGGAATATTCGTCACATTAATCTGATTCGTTTGACTTCTGTTGGCGAGAACCATTGGACAAAGTCGTTTTGTCATCGTGATGGTAAACAATCCAACTAAATCCTAAACCACACGTGTTGTTTAGAAGATACTTTTTCCTCCTTGTATGTGTGATAGTCAAAAGGAGAAGGAAAGAACATGGAAACTAGGATCAGTGCGTAACACGGGGGATTCGACCGTGTTGTTACTTTGAGCTTTTAATGATAAGTCACATGTGTGTCCTCAATCCGGTGTGTTTGAAAATATAAAAGATTATATATATATATATATATATATATGACAGGATGAGATAAATGTCGTTACATCATAATTCATTCACACCTAACATTTTAAAAAAATGTAAAAGAGGAGGATGACATGACCCCACATTAGTGTTAATATTTAACGACACACTATAATTGTAATTGGCTACACATCTCTGCTCTGCACCTATTTATCTGGCCCACCAAAATATTGTTATTTCAGAATAAGTTCTTCAATTCCGATTTTAGGAACAAATAGGGTTCATGAAGGGATAAGTATAAGAAGTCTTATCTCTATAATTAGATAGGGTTTCTTTTAGAATTTGAACGCGTGGCTTTCTAATTACATGATGGCAATTTTACGTTGCTTTAAATTTACTCTCGAGTTAAATTTTGAATATTCATAATCTTCTAAGGATACAGTTAATGGAATTTTAAAGAGAGATAACTAATTTTAGAAATAAGAACGGTTTATTATTTATAGGAGGTACTTTATGATAACAGGTGTCGAAATTATTATAAGATAGGTTTGGATAAACATACAAATTAAAAGGCCAACAAAAAAAATGGTATATACTTGTAATTTGTGTTAAATCTTATCCAGATATGTTGACTCATTGGGAACAGACGAGCCAATGAATGTGCTACATTTATTGAGAGTCTTCCCGGTTAAGTTTTCAATTATCCAGATAAAATAGAGTAAGAATTTTCCAATATGAATAGAGACAATATTGATTGCTGTTAAATTAAACACCCCCAAATGATCAATGAGAAAGAGGAAGCAAATAAGAAATTCAAAGAGTAGAGAGTGGGGCCCTATAATTAAGTAGAACAAGATTAGCAAACGTGGTACACATGAGGATCACTGTATATAGAGAAAATTAAAAAGGAAAGAAGGGGCACGTGCATCTTGACCAAAAGCAGCCAAGGTACAATCTTGTTCCACAACACACTCACAGTCAAAATTGTCCCGTACACGCTTCTTTTGAAAACCCTCTCCCAAGCCAAGACCGTAGAGAAGCAAATTATACTACTTAAATACAAAGTCAAGAATGCTTTGGAGTCATAATAACTAATGAGAGTTAAATGCTTTGGATTTCTTTTAATTGTTTTGGATTTGTTTCTCACTTCCACACTCAACCCCACCCCTTTGTATAAATTACCCTGCCCTTGTCATCCTTCGTGTCTCACAGGCCACATCGCAAGCGTTCCCTAATTTCCGCTCTTTCTGCCCTCCTTTTCCTGAGTGCGTTTCTCCTCAAAATGGGTCTCTTCCCCTGAATCAATCTCACTCACAATCCGAATCCCAGGTTGATATTGAGACTCAGATATAGCCCTCTCTTCTCTCTCTCGAGTGTGGCTGCGAGATTCTTCTTTGAGATGGAGATGCATCCGAGCTTTGTCGTTACTGGAGGCGTTAAGATGCCTATTGGCTACAGGTTCTGTCCCACCGATGAAGAGCTTATCGTTCACTATCTCCGGAAGATGGCTTTTGGCCTGCCATTGCCGGCGAATGTGATTCCTTTTCTCCATGTGTTTCAGACCGATCCTTGGAAGCTTCCAGGTTCGTGATATATACCCGTCGTTTACTCGTCTTTTTCTGTGTTGTGCTTCGCTCTGTTCTCTCAATGTCTCTTAAAGATTCGAAATTTCCGTGTCTATTGAAACGAATTCGTGTTGTTCGATTATGGGGTGTTAATTAAATCCTGTTAAAACGATTTATTGATGTCGGATTTGTGTTTGGTGGACTGTAGGTGTTGGCGAAGCTGATTCCCTTGAAAAGGGGTATTTCTTCGGCGAGAAGAAGGATATTTTCTATGAAGGCATAATCGTGATAGCTGAAGGCACTGGCTTCTGGAAACCCACTGGGAAAGAGAAACTGATTGTTTCTTCTCTGACTAACCAAGTGATCGGTACTAGGAAAAACTTGGTTTTCTGCGGCGGCGACTATTCCGACAAGACCCGGACGCAATGGGTCATGCATGAACTGCGCCTCACCGTCCCCGGAATGACTGTTTTCCCACCAAAGGTATAAAGATAGAACAGTGATTATTCAGAGCAATGCCCTGAAAGTTTCACACTATCTTTTCTTTATTCATCAGTATTTGATATTGTTTTGGAAACCAAATGCAGACGATGCCATGGACAAAGTTGGCTGTGTACCGGGTTTTTCAGAAGAAGAAGACGCCCAAGAGAAAAAGGTCTGTGAAGAAGCAATCCAACGCCAAAAAACTTCAGAAGCTCGAGGGTGTCAAACCCACTTTCGTTGATTTCGCCGCTGATGGCTATGACTCCGACGATGCCCCGCCGCCGCCGTCTCCGAGTAACGGCGAAGGCGGTGACATCACCGCTTCTAACTAGCTTAGATTAGTCCAAGCGGTGATATCAGTTATACCTTTCCTGAAATTCTGTGAGAAACCGTGGAGAAGAAGCGTCTAGTTCCCAGAAAACCTGTTGCTCTTCCTCTTCCTTTTTACCTTTTTCGACTGTTACATAGCTAGAGTTAATGAGATACCAATGGCATAGGTGGGCTCAAGAAACTGGTTCGGACAAGCAACTGAGTTTGTTTTAGCATTCCTAATCCTGATTAGTCTGGCCTGATAAAAAAAGTTATCATGTGGGGGAATCAATGTAGCGGGGGAGAGAACAAAAGGAATGAATAAATAAAAGGTCAATCTGATAGTTATATATATAGAATGCCTGATATTGCTAATCAGAATGGGGACCTCTGTTATTATCAAAAGCCGAAAAGATGATCCAAAAATATAAAATAATGATCCAAAGAAACGCAGAGGAGGCATCCAAAGAAAGTAGAAAAGAGGTTATTATTATGATTATGAAGGATCCAATCATGATCTTTATGAGAGAGAGAGAGAGAGCATAAACGTACACGACCAAAACATTGAAGCTTCTGTACATGGGGTTGTAAAAGAATCTATCTTTCAGTTAAAGAACTCAATACTCCAATTCATGAATGGTTTCGATGCACGTTGAAAGTTTAAAGAGAGGGGAGGGGGATGGAAATCCATTTCTGGTGTATGTATAAATGATGACAAAAGAGATGCCTCAAAGTGCAGACAAAAACAGTATATATCGTTTGTATTTCTATCAGACTTGACCATCAAATATTCTTACATGTAATGGTGAATCTAAATATTCGAAATGATTAAGGCGTTTGAATTTTAAATTGATCTGTGGTTGTTGGTTGGGTGAGTGATGGGAACAAGGCACAAATTTAACAGAAGAAAAAAAAAAGTAAGCGTCGATTGAATTAGGGAAGCAAGCAAGCAATGGGGCACTAAATCAAATTTTTCTATATTGCTTCTTCCTCGCTGTTGACAAAAAAGATTCCTTCTGGCAATAATGCCGACATTGGAGAAAAATCATTTTAGCTGGTGCAAGGTATAGATTAGGATAATAACCAAATAAGAAACCATTAACAAACACATATATATAGTATAACATGTATAATAAATATATACGATGAGAAATAGGAATATTTAGAGTAGACAAAATCCAGACACGTACTCATGCGCCAGCATCTTGTAATTAGATCCCTTTGCCTTATTAGTGGTGCTGGAGGATGAGATTATGTGTGTGTGTGTGTGTGTGTGTGTGTGTGTTTTCTTTTATGGTCGATAACGAATCAAATGTTTGTGTCTATAAAAATAATTAGAACATTCCCTCTGTTTCAATTTAGTTAATGTACTTTAATAGATTTCTTGTACTCTATTAGGTAGGCAGTATATAAATAATAAAAACATGTTCTTGGTCAAGCTAATTAAGAAAAATACAATCAAATAATTCAGATACAACTCTACGTGTGGTTGAAGAGGTTTGCGTTTTCAAGCGGGCAAATATATAGTATATAATTCAAACGACTAGACTTTGGCAATGAAAGTGAAATAACTAAACGATTGTTAATTTGACTTGTTTAACGAACTACAAAATGAAATGAATTTAATTATATGAGTATATATCCTAGCAGTCCGTATAAATTTATATAATCAACAATCACTTATTTCAAGGGAACGATTATATATTAAGAAAAACGGGTGACTCATACGTATTAACTATAGTTCTTTGTAATGAATAAGCTATTAGAATTTTGTATAGAATAAAATTGATACTCTATCATTTTTAGGATTAGATCACCTGGTGTCCTAAATTTATCCCACTATAACTGAAGGGCCGAGTTAGGCATAGCCAGCCATAAAGGGCGATGAAACTATCCTACCCTGTATTTAAGGATATTAATCACTCTAACCAGAAACATAAACACACATAAATAAAGGAGCACAGTAAAATTCCAGCGCCTCTGGTTTTAGACGACTCGCGTCTTTCATCGATTGCCTTCTGCAATGGCTGCATGATATTAGAGAATTCATACACGTCCATCTTGGCTTCATTTGTTATTCATGTTCTTGTTTCTATGTCCTCGTACCCATAAGGAAAAATTCGTAAATATTTCTTGAACAATTACGTGGATTGCTTTGGGCGTGCGTACGTAGGAAATGAAATACTACGTTGAGCGCAGTTAGGCAATAAGCGGGGAACAGAGATTTGTGGACGCAGTAGACTGTGGTATACAGAAGAGTTTTGTGATATTATGGCGCACATCATCACACCAGCAAGGCAGCATGTAGTAGTGGACATTGAGTAGAGTCGTATATTATTGCAGACTTTACGGGCCATGATTGTTATGAATTAGGACACAACACAACCTAATTCATAGACCACATACGGTACGACGTAGGAGCTAGGACACTGTGTGATGATGGTGTTTGTGATTTCCACTACTCCCCCCCCCTACTCTCTCTTATTCTTCACACACCTATGAATGTAATAATAATGAGGTGATGATCATAATATATTCCAGTTATTCCAACAGTAATACTTGTTGGCATTATAATTACTCCCCTCTTAAAAACCATAAATATATATATGTAGCTTTTGTAGTTGGAGAAGGAAGAAGTACAGAAACTAAACCTTTGTTATTTAGAGACTGTGCCCTAGAGTCGTAAACAGGTTAATCACAGTTGACAGCAGCTGGAAACATAACACATCTGTCACATTCCTGAAGAGTAGTAGAAAGTAGCTCCATTTAATGAAAGCAATATGTCTCGTGAAGTTGCATTTTTCTACTCCCAGTCCAATCACTTGAACACTCGTGGTCAGTACAAATCCATATTCCATCCGTATTTGTATTCTCACTGTCCTCTTCTTATGATTCAGATACATATTTTTCTGTATATTAGGGTAGTAACTAGGAAATAGATCAATGGAATAAGAATTATTATTGCTCATGTGGTAGATCTCGAGGGTTTTTAATTTCTATAGCTATGTTGCTATAAAGGTATTAAGAGCTGAGAAGGGAGGGGGATCACTGTAAGTCTATATTTGTATAGAATAGCTGCTGCGTTGACTGTTCTCCAAGATTTTGTACCAGAGCCCGCAGGATATGGAATGAAGATTTTGGATAAAGCTTCATCGCCAGATTTTATCACTGGTACATATTCATAGTACGTATGCTAGTTTGTGAGGCAAGAAGGAGTAGGTGAAGAGAAGCGTAAGAAAAATATGCGAGCTCGTTGAGAGATCATCAGCTATGATATGATCCCTGCATTGTACAGAAGGCTATAATATACTTGTGAAACGTACAGTTTTAATAAAATTCACCAAATTTTACTATTGATATATCGATCACTTTTTCCCATATATATCGCTGCCACCTTATTCCTCTGCGCAGCTAGCACCACCATAGCCGATATAGCCGAAGGTTTTAACAGACTTGGACGGTCATCGTTATTTTGGTAATTAATTCGTATTTATACGGACGTACGTACAATTTGAACTAGATTATAATTTGTAATATATACAGGGAAATCGTTGATATTAATCTGGAATCGTTAAATGGAATGAGATGAGTTGTTTGATGTAGAGTCCATGCATTAAATGAAAGATCTTAATTGCTCATATTATATATATGTGTGTGTTTGTGTGATAATGGCCTTATTAGTGGTATGAATGAATAATGTATTATATATTTATAGTGACTTTCTTTCGTTCTTTCTTTATTTTTTTATTTTTTTTTTCTGCTATTCCAACTTTGAGCCACAGTCAAAGACTGATCAGTGGTTAGCGAGCTGGGCTCTAGGAATGGCATGGTAAATATTATGGATTGAACTCCTGAAATAGATAAATTTTATTGAATTATTTTGAAGGAAAAGTAATTAATAAGCTATAAGAAACTATGAAAAAAATTTAATGAGCACCAAAATAGTATTTTCCAAAAAAAAAAAAACTTGTTTAGTATGATGAAACTCCGTAAGGCTCGTTGCGTCCCTCATTTGTGTGTGTTTACAAGAATGCACGCAACTCAGCCTCTCTCTTCCCTAACACTATACTTTCCTCTCCCCACCTCCGTCGTCGTCGTCATTGTTCTCATAGGATTCCGTCATGGGTTGTGGCGGTTCGGTCTTGCGTGCTGAAGACCGTCACAACAACCACTTCCATTACAAACTCGCCCGACCGATCCCCGAGGAGTCCGCTCAAGCCCCTCCTTCGCCCCTCAACGTTCCCTCTTTCAACCATGCAAAGCCTTCCTCTGCCGCCAACGTTGTTGATCAGAGCGATGAGAAGGATGATGCCATCACCGGCGCTTCCTCCCCTAGTTTCAGGGAATACTGCGTCATCTCCAGATCTTCAAGTGATATAGAACACTCCCACGATGACCCCGACACGGTGGAAACCACCGACAACATGGGTGAACAAACATATCATATATAATCCCAGGTCTTTCATTGGGCTGGAAAAATCAAGGCTGTCTTTTAATGGTGTTGTGTTGCTTCTCTCTCTATGCAGATAATGACGATCCAATGGTGGGAAAGAGTACGACATCAAGGAAGGAAATTACCAATCCCAAAAAGGTATGTTTTGAATTATTTCAGGAAAGGTCGAGGTATTTCATGAATTAATTCTGACATTCATTTGTTGTATTGTGTTGTGTTAAATGCACTGCTTATTTGGCAGGAGCAGGGTGAGAAGAAAGAAAGAAAAGGGAGCAAACTCAGGGATGTTATAAACAAGGGAAGAGCAGGTGGGAAGAAAATAGGGTTAGTTCGCCATAGATCTGAAAATATAGAGCCGGAAGACTCACGTGAGAAAGGAACGAAAAAATGATTAAAGGCCAAATCCTTAATTAATTTTCAGGATGGCATTTTAAAATCCTGAATATCTTAATATAATTCTCATATGACATTTGACATGCCAGTTTAGGGGTCAGAAGACAAGTTTGTATAAATACATAAAGTGACTACATGCGCGATTTAATATTCTGATGAGGACAATAGATTGCTCATTTGAATTCTGCGTCCTCCCCTTTATAGCTGCATTTCTGGTATGCTATTGTTTATGAAAAGTGAGAGGAAGCCCAATGTTTAATAAATCTGGATTAGATAAAAAGTATATTACTGATATACTATATCATAAACCATATGCCTGATATCGAGTCAAAGATATGATAGCAGAACATACATACATATATATATATATATATCCCCAAATTCCAAAAGAAAGAAAGACCTTTGTATCCTGACATTTTATCGAGAAGAAAAACTACAAGTGCTGTTTTCTTCTGATTTACTGATGTATGGGCCTATGCATGACTAATGATTTTTTTTTGTCAAGATTTTTTTTTAACAATTTTGGTACAAGATTACTTTTTCTTTTACAATTTTGGTACAAGATTTTAGATAGAGAGAAGAAGGATATATGATCCTGAGACGACAAGCCCAACATAAAATGTTTCGAATTTCGTTTACATTTTAACCCAAAGACAAGAAATATTTTTTTTTATTGCTTATTCAATTCATCAGAGATTTATTCAGACTATATTTAGATTTGACTCACATTTCGCATTAGGCTATGGTGGATAAGTCTTCCATAGAGATTTTTTACATACGTCAATATTTAAACTCAAGACTTTACTTAAATAATACTGAGCTGCTTATCACTTAGATTAAAGACAATAAATATAAGATAACAGAGGGAAGCGATTATTGGGTGGTTGGCAAAAGTGGGTCTTGGGCTTTTGTTTGTCTTAATCACTTTTGAAAATGGCCAGCACTACTATAAGAGTTAATATATATAGTAAAAAATAAATTTATATGTTATGAGAATATGAGTTTAATTTTTGTTGTTATTATAATAGCTTCTTTAGTAAGTGATATTATAAATTTTCTATAAGTACTCTTTAAACTCTATAACTATGCTCTAACTTTAAGAGAACTCGTATCGAATCTACCTAAATTTTTTTTGTATAAAAAAAATGGGACAAAACTACAAGTCTTATTTTACTCTTTTTTAATCAGTACTCGCTGCTATTGATCCTTCAACATCAAGCAACAAGTATTTTTGACTGGAGAAAAGATTTTCAAGACTCATATTTTGAAAACCTCTTCCTTCATTATTCTTGTTTAATTTTACCATTAGTTAATCTCCCCAGCTACTTAAATATAGAATAAAGAAATCTTACAATTCTACATATGTTACATGATTAACATGAAAAGGTTAAATCAGAACAAATAAAACCAGGAAATCAAACTAAACCATTATTGTATGGTGTTAATGACAATGTGATCTTTTTTTCTTCTTTTTGGATTTGAACAATAGACATAGACATAAAGCCTGATAAAGAGCTAGAGATTGAATCTCAGACCAGATACTATCAATGGTACATCTTATACCATTATATCTTACAGTCTTTAGCCATGATCTTGTAATCTAATGACGACATGAAATCTCTTATATAAGTAGAATATTCATAGGTTCAATTCCGCTCATAAATTCATGTCTAATTACAAAAATTAAACTATAATCCCAATTGACGAGTTGCATTTTGGGGTCCCATCACCTTATATAAAGCAAAAGCTTGTTGTGTACGATCGATGTGGCGTGGTTTCTTCAAAATGGCGAGTCTTTTTGTTGGATTTGTGTGGAAGAAAGCTGCAAGAATGCTTTCCATAAATACTTTGGTCATCAGAAATGTTGGGTCAGCAACAGCAACCAAGTTGCGTCTATCCCTTCTAATCTCCCACATGACTGTCCCCCTTCCCTACTTTTCAGTTACGACAACTCCACTTTCCTAATTTTGTTCACATTCTCCAAAATACCCTCCTTTAGCCCAGTAAATGGAATATATGTATATGTAGAAGAGAGATAAAATGAGAAAAAAGAGAGGCTCAAATTGACAGTGAGCGTCACTCATTTATTATTATTTGCTGGAGAAAGGAAAAGTTGCATATATTCAAAGATGGGATTTTGGGCCAAAGGATAAAAAAACAAGATAGGATAAATGGAGGAGAGAAGTGTAAAAGGGCAAGGACTAAGGAGTAAAAAAGAAGGTAAAAAGTTAGGTTTGACCGTAGAAGATGCAAGCGTGACGGGGTGTGATGTGGACGTGGGAGACGTGGGCCCCAATGCAGCTGCCACGTCAGGAGACCCCTTTCGTACGAACCAACTTCCACAGTCAACGTACTGCCTGCTCATCTTGACGCCACCAACTTCCCATTCCTTGCCATTCCTATCGTAATCGTCTTGTCCCGTACGTACCTCACTTTTGCTCTTGTCAACATTACTTTCACATATTCATGTTACCATGTGTTTCTTAATTCCCACACCAATTTCGAATCCAATTATTGCGCTTATGTTTTATAAATTTTGTAATGTAAACCAAGGTTTTAAAAAACGGATCAATTTAAAAATATAACGTTCTATTTTTTCAAATTAAAAAAAATATTAAAAAAGCTCAAAATTATAACATAATATTTATTGAAGAAGTTTCGGGCCATTTGTCTTCAGGGTACTGAGTCAATTGACAAGGCAGAGCCTTCCTCCTCCACCGGGGAAAGAATACCCGGCCTCCATCTGCACCCACGTGTCACACTATGAGTCGTTGAATGAAGAGGGGTGCGAAGTCACGAAATTGCCCATGGGGCACACGAGCCGGCTCTCGAGCGTGTGGCCTGAGAACATAAGGGGCATGACGTCTGGGGTTCACTTTCCTTCCCCGGATGCATAATTTGGCTATTCTTCCCGTTTCCGCAAGTTCCATCTCTCACTCTCGTCTTTTTCTTCACTCGTCTGTTCGGTGTCGTTTTGACCCAATTGAGCAAAGCTTCTTCAATGTCATTGAGACTATAGAATTGAATTCTGGACTTTGTTTGGGGATTTGGAGTTGAGATTCTCTCCGAATTGCCGAGGAACGAAGAGACCACGCTTCTCTTCTTTCCCGCTTTGCTCTGTCTTGGTCCCATTGCCTTAGGGTTTCCCGGAAATGAAATCCTCGCTCAGTAAATTGAAGAGAATTGCACTTCACAAGAGCGCTGAGAAGGAGAGGACCGACGCTCAGCCCTCGTTGAAGTTCGATGAGCTTGCTCAGGCTGCTAAGGTACTCGTGCGACTTGTTTCCTCTCGTCTTTGGGTTTTTCCCTGTGCTGTCTTACGCGATGGTGCTTTGCCACTCAATCACTTGTTGGCAAATGTGACCTGAGAAATGGAATTAGATAATGCTCTTGTCGGAAATGGCCTTATCGTCTTTGCATATGAGGGCTTCCATTTTTTGCTTAAAGGTTACAATTATAATTCTCCTGAAATGATTCAGGAGAAAGTTGATCTCTCAAGTTAAGTTTTGGAACTTGAGTGGACCATCTTTGAATTGCAATTATTGGCGAGGATTTGCTAGTGTGGCCGGTGAATTGCAGCTGAAAGGAAGACACCCATAGTGTGTCACGTTATTTGCTAAATGCTACTTTTATTATCATCTTGGTAGGATAAATACATGTTTCGCTGCAAACAGTAAAATGGATTGTGTTTATGATGATAGGTCACCTTTACTAACTAATCACCATTAAAGGTCGTCCTTGGTAGGGCAACTAATAGATATATTGATATACCTACTTCATACTATATACGCTTAAATATGAGGAAGAAATTTTTTTTCCAAGGATAATCTATGGCTAATGTGTTTCAGATGTAACAATTCTTTCGCTTTGATTGCCCCTTTATATACTTGTGCCTATTGTCCAATTAACATTCTATTAATTACTTTGTGCATATGGAAATTTAATTGCTTTTCTTGCTTGTCTCCAATGACATCCACAAGAGTTTCATTTCATTCCTTTTCTCCTCTGTGACTCTATGATTCCAAGGACATTATAGGTTTTCCTTTTCACTTGGCAGGATATGCAAGAGATAAGAAATTGCTATGATAGTTTGCTGTCAGCTGCCGCTGCCACTGCAAACAGTGCTTATGGTAGGTAAACATTTATTCATCTTTGAAATTCTGTTGATTGGTCATCCTGTTTTTCTTTGCTTATCTATAATGTCTTCAAGGGTTTAGGAAACTGACGTACATTTAATCAATCGGAAAAACGCTCTAGCTTATGGAGTTGCCTTTCCAATCATTTGGAGAGTATAATGTTAATGTTAATGTTAATGTTAATTGTTGAGGGATCCAATTTTGTAACTTTTACATGGTATACATGTTCTTCAGAGTTCTCCGAGTCCCTGCAGGAAATGGGTACTTTTCTGTTGGAGAAAACTGCACTAAATGATGATGAAGAAAGCGGTGAGTGGTCATTTCTGCCCTGTTCAAGCAACTGAACCGTCATGATAATTGTTTCAATTTATTCGTAGTATGTGTTCTAGTTGGTTACTATCTGTGCAATGTATCCAGGTAAACTTTTGGGGAAGCTTGGTAGAGTACAGCTTGAACTTAAAGAACTTCTTGATAGCTATGTAAGTCTTTGATTGAATGAAAGCTTTTGAATTATTTCCTCTTATTTTACTATAATGCTTTTACATATAATCAATGCTAACTCTATGCTTCTTGTTCCTCAGCGTTCTCACATATTTTTGACAATAACAAACCCAGCTGAGATTCTACTCTCAGAACTACGAACTGTTGAGGTTTGTTTATTTACTTCTTTTATATAATTTATTTAACTCCTAAATAGTTAGTTTATGGATGCAACATTTACATTTAGTTCGTCTTTCGCTGTTTTCCCCCTTGAAGCTATTTCATTACTCTAGTACTTGAATTATCAGTGGCCGCTATTAAAAATAGTTAATACTAGGTAAAAGTAATTATTATCAGGACAGAACAGAATGTATCAGGACCGATTGTCCTTTATTAACACGCATAGTAATTACTAAAGAACCGGAGTAAAGTTAGGTTTTGGGATTCTCTGGTTGGTTTGGTTGGAAAGGAATGCCTGCATGTTGATACTCGCCCCTACATATTTTATGGGGGGTGTTGTTTATATGGCTTCCTTTTGGTAACGTGCACATTGGTACCTTAAGGACAGGTCTATTGGTACAAGCTGATAGATTGATCAGCTATACTGCATTTATGAGTTGCCGAGGCTTTTCACCCCTTTTGTTTTATTTTAACTTTCAAGGTTTTATTGTTAATTCTCATTTGAGGATATCTTACACGCCTACATTATTTTTCTTTTATCTCTGATAAAATTTCCCTAATGAAAAAGAAATTAAAACCATATTTATGATAACATTTTGTTGGTTTATAATTATGGCTTATAAAATGTAATATTGCTACTTCTCAATTATCCGTTATTCCTGATGCAGGATATGAAGCGGCAATGTGATGAAAAAAGGTCTGCATTTCTCTGTGTTGTTTTGCTTCATTTAAGTGAATGCTTCCTGATTCTGGTTCATTGTCTTCAGAGAAGTTTATGAATACATGATTGCCCAACAGAAAGAAAAGGGGAAGTCAAAAGGTGCAAAAAGTGAAAGTATCACTCCACAGCGTTTGCAAGCAGCTCAGGAAGAATATGAAGAGGAAGCAACTCTGTATGCTTTTCGTTTAAAATCTCTGAAGCAGGGGCAGTCCCGAAGTCTCCTAACTCAAGCAGCCCGCCACTACGCTGCTCAGGTTTTTTTAAACCTATCAAGTTTCACATCACTGCCTTCTTTTGGAGCTTCAGCCCTATCTTTAATTTTCTACCTATATTGATCATCTTTTTTCCCCTTATTCTGCTTTAAATATAGTTGAGCTTCTTTCGCAAGGGACTCCAATCACTTGAGGCTGCTGTGCCCCATGTTAGGATGGTTACCAAACAACAACATATTGATTACCAACTCAGCGGACTTGAGGGTGATGGTGAGAATGACTGTGAGGCAACTGAAGTGGGTGAATATAAGCAGGGACCTGATGTTGCAACATTACGGAACTCTACAGAGGTGGGGTTTTAATGCAATTCAAACTTGTCTGAAGTTCCTTATGCTATGTCTTACTAATTGCTTGTATATTTTTATATTTGGCGGAAACAATTATTTTAATTTTCTGTTGCATCTACCTATACTCTATTTTTGAAGCGCATCCAAGTGATATCATGTTAATGTAGAACTTGAATAATTAGTTCTTATTATTAATGATATGATAGTTGGTAGTTTTTTTATCAGGTGGATGAATCAGGTTCATTTGTTCAAGCTACAACAACAGAAACTTCAGAGGTGCTATCTCTTGCTCCTTTTATTTTATCAAATTCAAAATTGTAATTTAAATCTTAAATTACTTATATTAAACTACTTACAATAATATGATTCTCAATCTGTTCTTGAACATAACATTCATAAATCAAATTTAGGGCATGCTTGTTTGAGCTTAGGGGGTGGGGGCAGGTGATATTCAAATTATTTAAAAAATATGGGTGTTCAGCTCAACTCATAAAATCTTTAAACAATAAAGGACACATAAAAACACTTTTTAATAAAGTGATTTTTTTAAAAAGCTAATCCAAGTAGCTTATCAAAATAAACTGAAAACAGATATATTTTAGTGATTTCATGTGTAATGAAATATCATCTATGAAAACAGCCATGCTTAGCTTAATAGAAATCACTTCTAAAAAAATTAAACAGATGGGCCCTTAATTATGAAATGCTGTATTTGAATTATTCCTTATCTCCCTAATAAGCGCCTAAGGTAGCATAAGAAACCTTAGGGATGTTGGCCTAGCATGGTAATATTGCCTATTTCAAGACTCATTGTAGCCTTGTTGGTCTAGTAGATCATTAAGTAAAAAAGATTTTGGGGTCATTTTTTAAAACTTGTATTAATTTTCAATTTTTTCTTCTGGTAGGCCAATTTAGACAAAGGAGATATTAAAGTCTCTACTAGAGAGCATAGATTCAGCAGTTATTCAGCTCCAATATTTGCGGAAAAGAAGTTTGACCCTGCTGACAAAGTAAGACAACTGGGAACACCATCTACAGCAAAGTCTAATGCTTATGTACTTCCTACACCTGTTGACATAAAAGAGACAAATATCACAAAATTAAGTCACTCAGGCCCCCGCACAAGTTCAAGTGGGCGTTCACATAATTTGAGGCATTCTTCTCCATTAGATGAAAAAAGCGAGAAAGATTGTGGTGATGGTAAATCTTCTGAACGAACTACCCGTGGGGCTCCATCTGTCCTCAAAGAAAGCAACAGTGATGCCACTTCCACCCAGCTACCGCGTCCTTCGTCAGAGGGACTGACACCTCTACAAGTTGACGTTTTTAATGCTTTTGATACTAAGAAAGTCAAGAGACAAGGTTTGTCAGGTCCATTGACTAGTAAACCAGTGTCAGTAAAACCTCTTTCATTTGGCAATTCCATTGGTCTTACTGAAACACCGACACTGGTTTCTGGTGTACCTTCACGTTTTTCAATGCCTCAGCCTTTATCCCCCAAAGCATCATCTAGTGCTTTACCTTCCTTTGTTGCTTCATCGAGGATGAGTGAGCTTCATGAGCTTCCTAGGCCTCCTAATGATCAATTCACCAAACCTGCAAAATCTACGCAAGTAGCTCACTCTGCTCCATTGGTGTCCAGAAATCAAGATGGTTCTGCGAATAATAAAACTCCCTCCCCAGCATCCACCGCGGCATCCCCGCTTCCAACCCCACCTTTAATTGTTTCTCGGAGTTTTTCCATACCCCCTAGCAGTCAGAGAGGAATGTCATTACACGTTGCTAAGATTTTAGATACTTCGCAAGTTTCCGAGAAGGCTGAAGTTGTGTCTCCTCCATTAACTCCTACAGCCATCTCAGACAACGAGAGAGTACCAAGCATATCTGACCTGGCATCTCGCTCCAACGAAATCCAAGGTATGTTATTGTAATGTCTGCCATTTGTGGTTTTGTTATCTAGGCATGCAGTTGATTATTCTGTATCATGGTTTACCTTGTCAAATGATTATGTTCTGAGTTTGAGGATATTCAGTGGATGCAGGTGGGAGCTAAAACCTCTTGCTTTTGTAGAGGCAGTATAATTCTGGGAAACGAATGTTAGTAGGAGGGTTTTGATTTCATGCGAGTGGGAGATTACTTTCTTGTACTTTCGCGTTGGCTGTGTAGAGTTTTACGGTCTTGCTCGGCAGAACGTTGTTTAGGGTCCTGTCACATAATTTTCAGGCAAGTTTTTGTACATACGATGTTTATGTATAGTTCCTCGTCACACATTGTACTGACTCCATTAGAACCGGTGATTATGAAAATTAAATTTTAACTCCATATAATCGTTCCATCACGTGTCACATTGATCTTTTTGTAAGAATTTTAATTTAATATTTTTATTCACTTACTGCAGTCATTAGTAGAATACAGCTGAGCTATCTAGGTTCACTGCCATAGGATGCTGGACATCACAGATTTGGGAAGCTCGTGCCATTTTCTTTTTATGAAATCCATAGCATCATGCTAAACTTAAATTACCATAATTCGTTTAAGTGTGCCCTTTATTGCCTTTTTTTGGTAAGCATTGTGAAAAAGAAAGTTCGCATACCAGAGATTAACCTACTCACTAATTTTTTAAATAAATTTATTTTAATATATGTGAATACATAGAATGAACGTAAAATTTCACCTTTGGTCATGTTAGGTGCTTGCCTGCTCCAATTTTCATCCTAATTTTTTTTTTTTGGATTCGGCATCAATATTCTATTAAAATTAAAGTATAATTTTAGGTTTTACAAAATATTTTTAAAGAATTTATAAGATCATTTATTAAAAGAGTTCTTATAATAATAAAAATTAAATTTATATCTTTACAAGATATAAGTCCTCATCTTACCATATATATAAACTCTATTTTGTCATTCTAATTTAACCAAAAACATATTCGAACCAAATTGGGTAACTAAAATTTGGATCAGATCATATGAATCAAAATACAGAGAGAAGTTGGCCCAAGAAAATTTACAGACCGATGAATGTGGCCCAATGAAGGGATTAGTTGATAAAGTGGCTTTCAATATGCTCTTCGTTAATTACCATATTTGTCTAAAAAATTATTTAGCTGATTTTATTTTTATCTTAAGAATAGAGATAATAATACATGCCAAAGATTAAAATTTAATAAAATATGCTTACCATCATGTTAAAAATAAACAAAAAAAACTATAGTGACATTTCTTAGTAAATTAAAAATTTTATTAATAAAAATAAATAATAGGAACATTTCATTATTTTATAATATATGTTAAATGTAAACAAATAAAATAATATTTCTGATACAAAAAAGTATTGAATATGATTTAACCAGTATTTTTCCTGTTTATTTTTCATTTTTTTATAAATAAAAAATATAGGATAACATCAATTTTTGAGAATGCACGAAGTTCAAGAATTCACATGGAGGTGCATTCAACAATCCAATAATTTGTATTCCAATCTTTCTCAGCATAAGAAAGGAGCGGCATTTTCTATTTTCTATTTTCTTCTTTTTTTTTATCTTTTTCGTAAAATGTACCACGTAGCAATTGCCCATTATTGCCCTAGACGACCAGAAGGAGTGGAAAAGTGGAAGAAAACTAGGAGCGTGTTTCTGAAGGTATTGTTTGGTGGGGATTTTTTAGAGAGGACGATGAGGGAAAGAAGGAGATATGAGTGTTTGATATAGAAAATTGAGGGGATGGGAGGATTTTTTTTTTATTATTATTTGTTCCTTCACAGGACCCGAGATTTTTAGAAGGGTGGGAATTTTGTTCTATTTTTTTATAATTAAAATTGTTAGATATTCTAGTGCTACCTTCCTGTATATTTTTCGTTGATCATCTTCATGCATAGCCTCTCCTCCAGTTGCCATTGTCATCACCTGGTCCTTCGGTCATCCTTCTTGGGTTGGGGGAAGATGAGGTCTACCTTCTTTTCGGCCTTGTCAACGAGCTTGTCTAAGAGTTTCGAGAGGTCCACATTTTCAGTGACAATCACCTGGCCATCATAAAAAGAGAGGGGAGGGGGGGGGGGAATGGTAGAGAAATTAAAGAAAATAAACAGGCCCCCAAGCGTGAAAATCTGAGAAGAAATGGAATTATCTGGAGACAAAAAAAAGGAAGGGAATATTGGAAAGAAGAAATTGCACGATATAGAAACCAAAAAGCCCAAAACAGGGAACAGCGAGCGAAATGAAAGAGCGAAAATGGTGTAAGCCTTTAAAGCAATTGAGAAAACGAATGATCTTCGAAGCACAACGGTCGTTGACTTTCAAGATGATGGTGGTCGGACTAGTTTCCCTTTTGTTGGCTTCATTGTTATTCTCCTTTGCAGCCCTAACCTTTCTGTTATAATGTAAAAACTTTAATAAATTATAAAGATAAAATAACAAGTAAAAATTTTAAACAAAATAATAAAAATATATTTATTAATTTATAATAACCTCTCATCTCTCTCTCTCTTCTCATAAACTACATAAAAAATAATATATTTATACGAAAACTTTTTTTATGATAACACCATAACAAATAAAATAAAACAAAGAAAGTAGATGGGATAGATGGAAAACATTGCACCTTTTTGAGTTATTGATGTGTTGTCGATCTCTCACCCCTCTCCCCTACCCCAGTTTGCTCTCCCCCCTCCCCCTCCCTATCTTATGGAAAAGTTATTTAACCAAATTTTAAATAATATTTTTTATTTAATAAATCAATTAATTATAATAAATATAATATAATCTAGATAAAATATATCCTTATATAATATCAAATTATATATACATAACTAAAATAATAAATTTTATCCAAATAAATAAAATTAATTATATAAATCATATGATGATATTATGTATTTTATCAACCATTAAATTTTTGGATAAATTAACAATAGAGAGATCATATTCAATAATTTTATTTAATATTTAGTTTTTTTTTATTTCTAGAGGATTCCATATATAATATTTAATCAACCGTTCTCACTTGCATATATAATGATCTTCTTAATTTATACATATTTAAACCACATCAAACAATATATCCTTTTTAATCAAGAAATTATATATTATTTTATAAATTAGATAAATTAATTTAAATAATAATAATAAATATAGAAGATAAAATAAATTAAATATTATATTTAAATTCACGACCAAAATCAGTCTCCGGACTAGTTGCCGCGTTTAGAACCCCATGAGTACTTATTCTTCTTCTCTGCCGACGAGTAGTTATTCTTCTTCCTCTAATTTTCGTTACTAGCTCGTGCCCTTAGAGCAGGAGAGCTATTAGGGCACATCAAGTGATCACGTGTCAAGAAGGGGCATTGGCGTCAATTCATCATCAGGGGCAAACCTACCTATCCGATCACCTTCTTTGCTTTACTCATATATTCAGCCTCAAGCTAGTCTTCCCTCGCACATATAAACCTTGTGCACTCCAACATTACTCATGGCGATGGAGTCCTCAGAGCCTCCCTTGTACGATTTCATGAGTCCTCCCTCTCCTCCTCCTCACCGTCTCTTCCGCTGCCATTACTGTCATCGCAAGTTCTTCTCCTCCCAGGCTCTCGGCGGCCACCAGAACGCCCACAAACAGGAACGAGCCTCCGTCCGCAGAACCACCACCACTCATCATCATTCTCTGCCGCTCTTGATTCCCAGACCCCATCAACCTCCCAATCATCATTTCTTGGTCGACGACCAGCGTTGTTGGATGGACCACAGGCTCATCAATGTGCAGGCCTCCATTCACGCCTGCCATGTCGTCCCTCCCAATAATCCGATTCCCTTCGCCTCTCATGGCGGTTCCCTCCCTGAATTTCTCTGCCGCCGTAACCGTACGGGATCTGACGCTGCGGTTGAGCTCGACCACCACGTAAAGCTTGACCTCACTCTCCATCTCTGAAACTCTCAACTACATTTCCTCTGTGTTATTGCTGCCTTTTCTTAATTTGCTGTTTCCATTATATTGTACGTATAGTACTAACTAACTAGAGTAATAGTAGTAGTAGTAGCCCTCTTTTATGGCTTTCTGGCATAGATATGTGCTATATACTCCTACTGTGTATGCAAGGGTTTTCTGTTAATTTCAGACCAGAAAGCTTGTTACGTTCAAGTTTCTGGTCCCCTAGCTATGTACCTACCTACTCGTGATGTTTTGCCCTGTACTGTACTCTTTTCATCACTCAATTATGTATATTAATTAGTTCTATTCTCCATGTATTATTTATTACAAGAGTTTCCGCTTCTTCAACTATAATTAGAATGCTAGCGTTTTGGTTCCGTACTTGTTGTGTTAGTGCTCTATTCCGAATAAAAACCGTTGAGAATTATCTTTAGTTCATCGTTCAAATATGCTACTACCACATTTTTAATATAAGATCTATTTAAATAATTTAAATAAATTAATTAAATTATTTATTTATAATAATTGTGTATTAGTAATTAATTATTTATAATAATTATATATTAATTTCCCTAAAATATGTTTTTAATCATGTATATTTAAGCTACTCTTAATAGAAATTCCTTTAATTTATATAATCATATAGAAATATTTTAAGAAAAAAAATATAATTTTAAAAAATAAAATAAATTGTGATTTTATATTTAAAATTAAATAATTTTCTCATCTAATTTTTATATTTAAAACTAGAGAGAGTAATTAAGAACTTACTCTTTTTTTATTCTGAGTAGATAAAATTAAAGGTTAAATATTGGTCGTTGACTATAGGATGTGGGCATCTTGGTGGGTTAGGCCATAATCGCCCTATTAATATGCACATATCTGTTCAAGGAATTCAAGGGTAATTTTCCTCGGTGATTAAAAAGCATTCTCCAGCATCTATATATAATCGCCATAGAAGGATATATTAAGCATATCGTGATGAATAGACGCATATATATTATTATCAAATAAATTTGAAAAAAGAGAAAAGGGGGAGAAAAAGCTAGGCGTGGTCATGTGATTTATAACGATGAAGTGATGTGAATAAGCTTGTTTAAGGGAAGGGATAAGTCATTAGCTTTGATGAACCATCAAAGATGTTGGACGTCCATCCATCAGGGAAGGTGATTGATTTGAAGGCGATGTTTTTCATTTATATGTATTTGGTGGGGCAGACTCAGTCAGGCAAAGATTCAATTAAGAGAAGGCATCATGAATGAAGTGTCCTTGTTTCTGCCCGCTGTCACGTACGTTTGCATAGATTTCATTTCATTTCCCCCACTTACTACTCTTTCTTTTCCTTTTCTTTTTCCTCCTTTTCTCTTTTGATGATTATAATCTATCACTGGAGTCTCTTGAAATATATTGGCTCAAAGAGGAAGCAGAGATGAAATGAAATGAATCCCAGGGGGCTCAACTAAAATTGCAGGGACAAAGACAAACCCTTATTGTTTTGAAACTACTCGGTGGATCACTCCTTTAATTTTAAGGCACTCAGCTTTTATATATGCAACATCGATAGTATCTTATATGGCACTCACCTGAATTTGCATTCATTCATTCTGGTTTTTCTTGTACTTTTTAGACGACATGAACATTGTTTTGGTAAATTAGCATTCCATGGCTGGGTGATATCAAGCCGCTTGTAGCATGTGGTTAACATGACAGGGATCTATCTTTTATTCTCAAAATATACTGTTGGTGGACGATACTCTTCAGCCATGGAGGAAAAAAATGTCTTCTCTAGCTAAAGTCTCTTATGTTGGAACTTGTATTATTAATCCTACCGGTCTCAAGTTAAAAGTTCATCTGAAATGCCGAAAAAGTGTTTAATAAAGCTATCCTACTTTAGTCTTGACATTTTTCAAATATGATAAGGGAGTGTACTTTTATTCCTTATTATAAGATTTTTAGAAAGTATTTTTAGTTCTTATTTTTAAATTTTTTGATATTTTTAATCTAATCTTTCACTATATCCCTATATATACCCACCTTTAATAAGGTAGTAAGAAGAGTAACAATTAATATTTTATTTAATCTTTAATATAAAAGATAGTTAGTTTTTTTAACTAGAATAAAGAAGCTAAATAAATATATTAATTATAATTAAATTTAATCTCTCTAGATAAATCTATATCATATATTTTTTAATTTATTTAAATTAATCAACTAACTCTTATATATATTATAATTAATTTATATAATTTTTTAATTTATTTAAAAAATTAACTATTTTTTATATTAAAAATAAAAGACATATTAGTTGGAGTTTATTGTAATAAGAGACTTCTTATAAAATCCAACGTAGTATGACCGAGGAAATAGTATTTTAGTATTTAGTTCTTGTCTTGCGTGTAAAATCGAAACGAGTATGTTAATGAATTGAATGAATCGGTGTCTGTCGACATTAACCAAAAATAATTTTATTGTCATTCAGCCAATGATGTAGCAGTAACTAGTACTTCAATTTCAACGACGAGACGTCAGATCGTTATGCATTATACCCTCCTTAAACTCCTCACTTTCTTGTTCTCTGTGATTCTTTTACTCCCACGTTTTAATAAAAAAAAGAAGATTATCTGCCTATTAAAAATCAGTTTAAATATTTTTTGAATTCTATAAATTAGTCAATGGAACTCATAGAGGATGGGATGGAGCAGTGATAAGTAGTGAAGCATAAATTTCAATTATGGAATTTGATGTTATGTTATGATGTCAACGTCAATTAAAAAATTAAATTAATATGCCTCTTAGTATAATAGTAAAATAATAGGAGCCTTGTGGCGGTGGCTGAATTTGAGATTCTGAGTCCAAAGCATGACACGTGAACTCACAGATTCTGAGAATCTCCAGTTACCCTTACCCTGACAAACAAGCGTCCTGCAGCCTTCCTTTCATATTTATTGTTATTTATCTTATCTTATGGTAGCATGTAGCATCTCTAGATTAAGAATTTTCTAATTATTATAAAATGTTATTATATACTGATAAGTCAAAAGAAAACGGGATAACAAATCGATGGGGTACCTTTGGCAATACACACACACACACACTGTACCACATACCCAGAAAACAGACTTACTCCTTCCATTTGCCTCTTCTTTTTTTATATGCATTGATAGCTTTTTATTGAAAAAAATTATGTTTAAGATATGATTAAATATTAAATATAGATATATTTTATAATAGATATTCGAATATTAATTTTTCTCAGAAATTAGTCATTTATTAGGCTCAATCTAGTTATAAATTATTGCTTGCTTTTCAAACATATACATTAATGTGTGTTGTAAAATAATTCCGTTATGAAGAATTTGAGAAAGAAACAAAGCAGGGGTTTATGATATTATAATGCGTGTATGTGTGTGTGAGGATGCATCTGTGTTTAGAAGTATAATAAATTCTTCCCTCTGGACTCTAGTCATAGTCATAGTACTTGCATTTGCCACCATTCCCCATGACTGTGTTTAACTCATAGGCAGGTAACTTATATATGGCCCCACTCATCTGTGCTGAATACTGAATAGATAGACCAATCAAATTTCAAAAGTTGGAACATCAGAAGTAAATCCATGCGTGGCTTGGTATAGAAGACGAGGTAATAAATATCTGTAGGGATCGCTTTCTCTTTTCTCCTTTAGAAAAGCAATGCATCTCTCTACCTCAGATTTCACTTCCATGTAAAATTCTTGAGACTTGTCTCTCTCTCTCAGTTCCCGCTCCCTCCCTTTCAAACACAACACATCAGCTTCCAACGTTAACACTCTGTAAAAGCTCAAACAAGCTAGAATTATAAATTATTGTGTAAAAATAATTGGACTTTAAGTTGGCAATTACCTTTAGTTTCAATTGGCTTTCCAAAATAATGGTAGAACCGGCCAGGATATTTGGGTAGAATTCCTGGAAGATGAACTTGTTGGTTTGCCACTTCACCCTTAGCATCACCTCTAGAAAAAAATATAGATACATCAACTCTTTTGATGAGGGGTTTCAATTATTGTATCAAAATTGCCAAGGTGTACGTAACCACTGTTTCATTTCAGGACCTTTGAACAAATCTTTTGAAATAGAAAAACTAATGGAACTATGTGATACCTCAACATCGCAGCCTCCTTTGTCAAGCTTTCTATTTCGGCCCTAAAGTAAGGAACCTTGATCAAGTCATCATAATCAATAACAACCTGAAAACAACGTCATAGCCAATAAATTCAAGATAGCAATATATCAAGAGCTCATGCAACAAACATATCATCCGTCTTCAAACCCCATTGTGAATATGACTTTTACACCCCATTGAAAGCTTATTCATGAGACTCGTCAAGTAGTCAAGGACTCGTGTGCTTGTACAAAAAACAAGTCTATCGATCATTTTTCTGAAACTAATTACCTGACCAAAGTCATCTTCTCCAACACTGCCAAAAGGTACAATCTTGGCTCCAAATCTGGCTGCCATCCTAACAAACTCTGCTTGTTCTGGCCAGAATAATTTGTATTCCTCACCCTGGAAATTATTCAAGAGCTGGAGATTACAAAAATTTCCCATATCAAATGCCTTTGCAATTCATGCATTCAAAGAATTTCCCACTCAGTCAAGTTTCATTAGTTCCTCTTGAAAATTTGAACCGCAAGCCGTTTCAAGATTATTATAGCAATAAAAGTCACATCCAAGACTCTCACACAAAACGATTTGCCCAATGGAAATTACCTTACGATGTAGAGCCTCACGTAACCCTCCTGGATAAACCAGGACATGAGCCTTTGAAGAGAAAAGCTTATAGATATTACTTGCAGCCACAGGAACAGCACCCAAAAGCCTGTACGTGTCATATAAAGATGGTTCAGGCAATTTTCCGTTTTTTGATCTCTCGAAAATCATTGGATGAGCCATCCCTCGCACTAAGATATTTTTCTCTGAAGCAATCTTGGTAGCCAGAGGAACTAAATCGCATCCCAGAAGCATGTGATAGCCAACTAGCAGGACGGGCCCTTCCGAGGGGAATCCATCAAGGCCTTTGACAATCTTCCCATTCTCCAAAGTTGAGAACATTACGGTACTTGTTAGGGTATTTAACAATCTGTAAACAATGCCCATACCATTACCATTGGTTTTCTTTCAACTTCTTTCGTAAGATGCCCAAAGAGTTTACAAATGTTACATGCAAGATTGTGTTCCCAAGAACATAGCATTTACCTAATTGTTTCCAACACGTTTTTAAATTCGTCAGGCGATGGAGGTATAAAATCTAAAACATAGTCATGATACTTGCCACGGCGATAGAAAGAAGTGTTCTTGATGATCGTTAATAAGTCAATACTGCCTTCCTGTTACCAATGAACAAAGGCAGGCGTATTAGGATCCTTTCCAAGAGTCACGACATATTCCATATCTTTCCAATCTTACGTAACTTACTAGGAAAAGGAAGTGACCGCTGTCTTCAAACTTACGAAGCTCACATTTTGGCAGTAAACGATTGTTATGGTACAGGAATTTATCAAACTTTAAAATCATGCTATCAAAAGATAAATATATATTTATGGAAGAAAATTTCAAATAGTAATGGGTAGCAGAGTGGTCAGGGACGGAGGATGAAAATCAGAGGTCCTGTGTTCGAACCTTGGTGACTGCAGAAGTGGAAGTTTTTATTTTTCTCTGGCATGCGAAATTACAATTCTACCCCTCCCTTCTTTTTCTTTGCAGAGCTCGTACAACGTTCTCCATTTCCTCTGCAACTCTCAGCGATATCAGAGGGAGGGAGACGGCGGTGGGGAAAATTTGCACGCCATCGTTGTCGTGCTTCAGTCAATTTTGGTGCCTGTGTTGTCGCGTTGGATAAGTCGGCATCAATCGCAGAGTCATGGTCTGATAAATGGGTCAGAGGGGTCGTGAGCAGGGGAGACGGAAGTTTGCAACATCAAGCTCTCTTGATGCTGCGATCTGTCGCCGTCACCGTCGCCTTTCCTAGCTAGTCGGAACTGGTGGCTGGTGAGTGCTTCTCCTTCTTTTCACCTTTGTATATGGTCAATCCTGTGCTTCTCACCTGCTGTTCAATTCGGGCATCTCTCCGCCAGTAAAGTTTCGCCATTACTGTAGTGCCAGCCTCCGACTTCCTTTGTTGCTTCAAGGGTCCGTTGTAAGTGTGTGTAAGGTAGGCCCTCAGTTTCGGCCCTCATCCTTAACTTCTCTAATCTCTGCAATGCGAGTTGGGTCTGTTTGAAAATGGAAGATTGAGGTGATAATGATTGATCTTGTAAGATTTAAGCTTTTTAATAAGGATTAGGAGTCGAAAGTTTTGATTATCGTGGTGAATGACTTAAGTGCATGATTTTATTTGTTCCCCTTACCCTTCTGTGTGTAAACGCCAAGGACTTAGGGGCTTGATTGACTTTGAGTTGGTTGATGTTGTTAAGGATTATCGATTGAGGTATGCTATTTGTGGGGTAAATTGCATTTTCTCTTCTATTCTTTTCTCTTCCTCTGTTCTGTATGCTTGCTGTGGAAAACAGAGACTTGTGGTTTTGGCTTGTAAATGAATGTTTGGTTCTGTGAACTTGATCTAACCCTGTCAACTGTAAAAGAACATGTATATATCATGACGCAATGGTTGTCGCCTACTGGCTTTAAGTTGATGCCTGGCTTTGGGTGTGTGTGTTGCCGTAAGGAAAGAGCTCGGGATAGTTTAGATATATATATGCTTATATTCGGGTGTGCTGAGGAAAGGTGGTGATGATGGGAGTATTTGTGTATATGTATGTGTGTGAAATTGTTGCTGGACAGGAGATGCCGTGGGTGGATTTAGAAAAAAAAAAAAAAGAATTTTGGGTTGATAAGAAGAGTATATGACTTGCTAGGATGGTTAGGGTGCGCACCTGTATATATTTATGAGATTGTGTTAAAATTCTATCAATAATACATTTGAGGTTGTGAGTTAGCTGAAGGATGATACATAGGAAGATATGTGTATGCACTGTGGTCACTGCTGCTGTGTGTGAGGGTGTTCTGTATGTGCAGTGTAAGTGTTTTGGAATATTGTTGCTAGATTGGTCTTAGTTAGCCGTGTGCACATAGGTATGGGTTTGCCTTTTTCTGTCTTGAAAAAAATCTGAAATTTGCTAGTGTGGGAAGGAGATGAGGCATTATTGTTGTTTGCACATAAGTATGAATATTGGTAATTAAATGAAAGAAGAATAAAGGTGATTGGGGATTGTTATGCATATGCATATATGTATACACACACACATATGAAAAGAAAGATGAAATAGAAAGCTTATGGAGTTCGAGTGTCAGAATTAAGTAGTTCTGAGAGAAATTTGGAAGTTACAAAGTTTTGTAAGGGATGTGTTCAATGTTTAGAAATGATGAAGTGTTTGCCTTTATAATTGGTTGTAGCTTAAAAGTGATTTATTTATGTTGAAACTTTAAATAGGATGTTAATATACTATTTCAAAATACCAGGGGATTTAGAAAGGAAAGTAATCGAAGTGGTTGGACTGAAAGAGTAACTGTTTAGGAGCGTGACAGGTGAGTGAATAACGTTCCCTACAAGTTTATATTTTCAAATGCATTGTTATTTCAAATGATGAATTTCAAATATGGATTTTGAAAAGCAAGTTTTACGAAATTGTGGTTTAAATCGTTAGAAATGATTTTCTTTCGATTAATTTACAAAAGGTTATGATTATGCATGAAAATGGATAAAGAAGCTTTAGAAAAAGATTTGACATTGAACTGATGTTATTCATGAAATATTTCTCTGTGAATTGCATATGTTTTTACAGTAACTTGACTTTGTAAGTTCATGCTGGGGGAACAGAAATTCCAAGTGACTTTATCAATGATTATGATATTTTGAAACGATTGAGATCTTTACATGTGAAAAGGACCCCACGCATGATGAAAACGTTTTAGGACGGAATACAGAACGCTGGTTGCTAACAGCAGTACTGTTAGTCCTTGGTGCACCTTGGTATTCGAGCTCGACAGTTTGTGGCATAGCCACCAGAATTATCTCGTGGGATTTATTCTCGCGACAGTTTGTGGCATAGCCACCAGAATTATCTCGTGGGATTTATTCTCGCGACAGTTTGTGGCATAGCCACCAGAATTATTTCGTGGGGTTCGTTCTCGCGACAGTTAGTGGCTTCGAGCCACCAGAATGGTTAGTTACCCTCGTGGACTGTGTGTCCACGTCTGTTTTCGTTCTGTTGAAGTCCTACAGAAAGATTATGGTTTTGAAAAGATTGTTTTGAATGAGTTATTTGAAACAGTTAGTTCATACGGTTATTTCTCCTGAAATACAAATATTTACAGAAAGACTTGCATCAGATTACGAAATGTTATGAAGTACATTTTCAACATGATTATGCATTGTTTATTTCCGCATTCTTTTAAATCATGTTTTTGGGACGTTATTCACGAGTAGATTATTTGGCTTCAGATAGTGCAGGTGACCCTAATCCTCCCGCTGAGCAGTAAAGAGCCTCGTCGCAGATCCGAAGCGTTGTTTTTGAACAAGATTGATTTTAATCTTTATTAAGTACTTGTGTTATTTTGAATAAAAAGGTAAATGCTCCACATAGACATTAGAAAAGGTTGTGTTATTTTGAAAAATGTTATGGAAACTTTAAACGTTGTATTTGAGGTTTTAGGCTTTCGGAATATGAAATGGTTCATATTCTGTGCCGGTCACGGTCCAAATTTTGGGTCGTGTCAACGATGTAGCCTCTCACCTTCTTGTTGACTAGGTAATAACTGATCCTTTCCACTGAAAATACAAATACTAAAACTCAGCCCACCAACGTCCTAATTACAAAGTTTAAAAAGACAATTACAATATGCATTTATAAATCATATGTCTAAGCTGCAGCATTGAAACGTAACTGGAATGGGCCTCAGAAAATTGTTAAAATATGATTCTTGTAGATGATAGATTCCCCTTATAGCTACAAACTACAAGTTCATGAAAACTAGTTGATTCTGTTGTTTCCTTTAAGAGATTTTGTCATGTTTATAGGGAGAATGGACCTGCTAAGTATCAAAATCTGAGCTTTGATGGAATGAAGAAGCGAATTAGCATAAGCAGAAGCAGAACTCAGCATCTGTAATTTCCACAGAAGTGTTTCTCTTGGCAATATATCCACAAGAACCTGAAATCTCAACGAAAATGAAGAACACGTACGGAAGATTGAAGTAAAGGCAGCAACTCCGAACATCTTAAACAATCCAGCACAGTTGCTTATGGAAGTTACTTTTGCAAGAGGGAACTGAATATACTTTCAAATTTTAAATTAAGACTTCTTCTGGCATGTGCTTTAAGCAATGCCATTAAACTATCATCAAATCTATTGCATAGCCATATACATAACATAAATAAATAGACGTCTCACCCGCAAGGATGCCAGTATTTTGAGAATAAAAGCAAGAGTTATATCTTACAGGGAGGTAAGAAGACAATGAAATAAGATCCTCCGAAAGCTCTCGAGCTTTATTTTGCAGGGATAGTCCTTTCACCATATTTTCCAACACTTTCCACAAAGGATCACCTGCAGTAAGTACAAAATTTTGAAGGCTAAAATTGGAAGAGACGCCATTTTTATTTGGTAAAAGGAAAAGACACCATATTGATCCTTGTCCTATGGTAGAAGCTTTTGCCCTAAAGATCATTATAACTGTGCTTGGTGATTTTGAGGAACTTGGTCATAAGACTTATGGCATTTATAGGAAATAATTTAAAAATATGTAAGAGCTTTTAGAATGTAAAACCCGGCCAACGAGCTTGTAACATAGATCTTGAGCATATAACCAAAAATGAAACAGCAACTTACAGAACTGGGAAAAAAAACCTGCCATTAAACTAAGAAAATAAGGCACACCAGGAGAGAGTTGGCCAGGCATAGCTTCCAACCATGGCGTTAGTTGTTTCAACTGTGATCTGCTGTATGAAGTAGCTGCACCAATGTATGATGATGAGAAACAATCGAGTGCTTTGTGCCGAGATATCCTAATCCAACTAATCATAAACAGTGAAACCAAATGTCATCTACAATGATTAAAAGTAACAAGTTACCTGGGTTTGCTAAAATTAGGACGAGATCAATATCGGGGTTCCGGGCTGCAACAGCCAGTGCAAGGCATGCTCCTAAAGAATCTCCAACAAGATATATGGGTCTATTTGGACGGCTTTGATTCTCTGACCTAATAGTTCTCTCCACCATCTTCACGAGTTCTGCGACGAGTAACTATTTAGAGCAACATATTATGTTGAAAGACAACATGCTATTATTACCAGAGCATGTTAGAAGAGAAACATGTGATCCCATCTTCAACGAATTAAATTAAACATGCTCTTCCTCATTTTGGGTCGATACTATTAAAGTGTTTATACAGAACTAAAAGATGTAACGGGGAAGAGAAAAAGAGGAGACCTGTAAATGGTGTTCGATCCATGACTGGAATATGCAAGCACCACATATCAAAAATCCTTCATTCAAGCGAAAAAGAGTTCTTATGTTTCAGCTAATCAAATCAGAGTAACATCAAGCTAGCAGAAGCCTGTAGGCTTTAAATTTCATCTTGTGAATCAAAAGGTGCATTCCGAAAATAACTAACAGTTAAAGACATAGTGAGCTAAGCCATTACAATAAGTGAATATATACGTACTTTCCCAGCTTCTGATGATATAAAATGAGTCCAAGTCCCACGCCATCAATCCCTGTAAAATTAATTAAGAATATATATAATTTAGTTCTAAGAAGACTTTTCTGGAGGGTCATATTTCATGCATGAGTCAATCTGTTGCCTGACGCCAAAAGCCAAAGTGCCTTCCACTTCAACCGGTGATATAATATTAAATTCTTATCTAATGGCAAACAAAAAGTGTTATCTCATCAAACCCTATTAATTGTTTAATACTCCAACACACTATTATTTGTATGTTTTTTAAGATAATGGATAAAATTATTCTAGGATTCTCTTATATATTACGGGGGTTTAATAATTTATGCAAGTCATTTTTTTAATAAAAAACTATTAAGAGTGAAAAATTAATATAAATGTAAAACGAAACCATTATAATCTATTCATCTCATCTCATACCAAAAGGAAACCGCTCTGAATAAGAATGATTAATGAATATCACTTACGAAAAGTGTATATTGACAATTCAAAAGTCGTTTTCCAGAAACAGTTTTAAGCGTTTAATCACAGACTTTTAAATTCAAATTCACGTAAATATAGAAAATGTCTTTAAGAAAATTATTTTTAATTGTATACAATAATATTTAAATTTGATATAGTCAAATAGCCATATAAAAAGAAAATTATTTTCCTTTTAATTACGGAAAAAAAAGTTGACTTCCTCTCAATTACTAGTATTTTTTTAATTTAAATATAAATAATCTTTTATTTGAAATTGACAAAAAATAAATAAATCTAACTCCTATTAAAGGTATGGATGTGTAAATAAATAAATTTTGGAGAATAGATTTTGGGAAGAATAGATTTTGGAAAAAATATATTTTAAAAATGGAGATATTTAGATGATCAGTAGTAGAATCACTTTTTATATTGATAAATTACTAAAAATGATATGATTTGATTAAAAGTAAGATAGAGGAGAGAGGGTAGAGAAAAAAGAGAAGAGATGAGAGACTGTTTAGAAGAGAAAGGAGATATAGTAGAGAAGATAGATAAGAGAGAAGAAATTATGTAAAAAAATAAGGGTAAAATAGTAATTAGATAGTCCATAAACTCTTTTACTATTCCAAAAGATAGTTTCAGTATCTTATTCAAAATTATAATTTTAAATAAAATTATTTCTAAATAAATATGACTGTTTATTTTAAAAAAATTAAACTAAAATTTTATCCAAATTTTTGTTTTAAAACTATGGTGCCAAACACTCGTTGGAAGCTTAGAAAGTAAAGGTGTTTTTCCCCTTTTCCCAACAATTGTCGTAGCATCGGTAATTCTTCATTGGGCTCAGCATCTCGGGCCGTATCTTCAGTATTCATCGGCCCATTCATGACACAAATCTCCCTAGACTCGGAACTTATATTTCCCTCCTCACCAGAAAAACAAAAAAATATTTCCCTCCTCACGAGGATCTAGAACCATCATCAATGAATGGGGAAGCTGCAGATCCATTTGTAACTCCTTTGAAAATATCTTTCCTGTATTTCAAATACTTCGTACAATAATCACGTAATATCGCATCCACCAGCTTGTTCTTCCTCTTTATATTGTTTTTAAATGTGAGCATGTGAGTTCGACTTTTTATAAATACCAAGGGTGCATGAGTTGCTTGCTACTGGGTAAAGATGACCATATATATATAAGAACTAACCGGGCAAGAAGAGGAGGAGAGGAGAATTGTTGGGCCGCGAACCGCCGTACAAGGGCAAAAACCAGCGAGGAGGTCCCCCATCAGATTTTATCAACTCCTTGGATTCTTCAAAATAATCCTTCCACCCACTCTTACGACTCTCCCCTTCCTCTTGCTCTTCCTCTCTACATGCAATCTCTTCCTTCTCCAACCCCCGTTTCTCGATAGACCTCGGCGTCGGAACCTCGTTCATGGACAACGCGAATCGCTTAGTGACGCTTCCAACTCGATTAGATTTACTTTTGGGAGGCGATGACGAAGGATGACGGCGGAACACCTGGGAAGAGCCAGCGGGGAAAAGGCAAGCTTCGGTGGAAGGGAGCCACTGTGAGATGGCAGACGACGGCATGGTGAGAAATTGAGATGTCAATCAGGGACAAATAGATTCAGAGACTTTATTACAAATTCAATACAATGATTCAAAAATCGAAATCTGAAAGTAGAAAGCGAGACGCATCAAGTATGAAATAATATTTAGACATGCGCGCGGGATCCTTCGGCATTTTTCTGTATCCTTATATAGGGGATGAAAGTGATTTGCGTGGCGTCGCACGTGTCGCCTGAAACTATTTACAAAACTTATATACTTAATTAATTTTAATTCTAAATATAAAATTTATTTTTAAATTTATTAATTATTTTTTAAATTATTTTTATGAATATTTTTTTAACAATAATTAAATAAGAGAATAAAAAAATTTAAATAAGATGATTATAATACTTTAAAAAAATATTTTAATAAATAATTTTTTTAATTTAATTAAATTATTTAAATAGATTTTATATTTAAAATAGGAAGAATAATTCTTTTTTTTTTTCAATTTATTCTCTTAAAAATATTTCATTAACATCGAGGATGCAAGGCTTTTTCGGCTTTATTACAAAATTGACCAACTGTTATTACAACTGATTTTGATTTTAGTTTATATTGTTTTAAATTATGGATTTTAGAGTTTTGGTCTTTTAAACAGTAAAATAGTTTAGATTTATTTAAAAAAATATAGGAATCAACATTATAAAGAATAAAGAAAAATTTAAGAGATTAATATATATAGTTTAAAATATAGAGATCAAAATAAAAATAAAGAAAAAATATAAAACAAGAACATTACATTAACCCTTTTATTTCTCGTGGTGGTTTGGTAAAATGAAAATGCGATGTTATAACAGCCAAAATAATAATTGATACGAAGCTTTCCTTCCAAGTGGCGTAGGTGTAGGAGAAGTCGGCTTTAATGATCAAAGAAATCCTTTAGATGACATAATCTCAGTATTAATAGTAATAATAATAGCCTCTGGGTTGTTTGAGTTGAATTTCCAGTCCAAAAGTTGTACGCGTCATCTCACAAATGAGGAGCAGCATGCACCACATTTTTTTTGTTTTTGTCATTTTGTTGAAATTAAAGCACGTCTTAAAAGAAATTGTGTTTAGAACCAAGAGCGGTGCCAATCAGTTGCTAATAAATAAAGCAGAAAGTGTTTTCCCTCCTTTTCCAAATCAACAGGAAGTACGGCCTCAAGCGAACAGAAGTTTCCCTTTAATTTGTAGTTTCCATGCAAAAAGTCGAAGGATCATCAAAGTATATGAGAGGAGTTTAATCATTTAAGGGTTTTCCAAATAAACCCCTTAAGACGAAACCAACCAGAAATCATACGGCCACATTATGAGTCATTATTTCAGTGATTACACGTTTTTGGTATAAGATGTTCTTACTTAATAATACCCCCTCACTCCTTAATATATCATTATATCATATATCAATTTATACAAATTAGTTTTTAAAAAAGAAGATAAATATAAATATTTTAAAATAATTTATTTAATTTTTTAAAATTACTCAACTCATTCTTATATTAAAGAAATAAATTAGTAAAATAAATAATTGAATTAATCCATTAGTGGAGTGTCCGGTATATATTCTGGCATATAACTCGACATCATGCATTGGTGGTTATCCGTTATATCCATTCCTAGCTAGTTGGGTTTCTTCAGATTAAGAATTTGAAACGTATGAGCGAAGCAAGTGACGCTGTTGATATTAAATGACGTTATTTATTATATGATCGGAGGTAGTACTTCTTATGTTAGTTTTTATCAGTTCACATGGTATTGCATTCGTAAGTTAGAGAGATAGAGGGGGGTGGAAATACCAAAGAAGTGTATGAATAATTCGACAACAAAGTGGCCACCAAATTTGATAGAGAAAACAAAGTATATTATTTTATTAGGTGACTGACGCTATGCGCGTTTGTGTAAGGCCTGCGTCCGTATTTAGCAAGCCATTTCACCTCAAATGTTGCAAAAATGACATTTACCAGCTATCATATCAAGTGCATCAACATAGTTGCAATAACACTATAATAAATTCTTCCCTCTGGACTCTAGTCAGTACTTGCATTTGCCTTCATTCGCCATGAATAAGAAGCCAAGAGAAGAGACCCATCTGACTTTTACAGCAGATGAAGTTGTGTATATATAGCTTAAAGTTATTGACTGTGGTTAACTCATAGGCAGGTAACTTATATATGGCTCACTCATCTGTGCTGAAAACTGAATACAGAGACCAATCAAATCTCAAAAGTTGGAACATCAGAAGTAGATCCATGCGTGGCTTGGTATAGAAGACGAGGTAATAAGTATCTGTAGGGATCACTTTCTCTTTTCTCCTTTAGATAAGCAATGCATCTTTCTACCTCAGATTTCACGTCCATGTACAATTCTTGAGACTTGTCTCTATCTCTCAGTTCCCGCTCCCTCCCTTTCAAACACAACACATCAGCTTCCAACGTTAACACTCTGTAAAAGCTCAAACAAGAATTATAAATTGTTAAAAATAATTGAACTTTAAGTCGGCATTTGCCTTTAGTTTCAATTGGTTTTCCAAAATAATAGTAGAAGCGGCCAGGATATTTGGGTAGAATTCCTGGAAGATGAACTTGTTGATTTGCCACTTCACCCTTGGCATCACCCCTGGAAAAGGCACCATTTATATAAGGAATTGAAGAAGGAAAAAAGTTAGAGAAATCAACCCTTTAAAGAGTTGCAATTGTATCAAATGCTTTTTGATGCTCCCGTTTAACACCCCAGTCCTAGGCCACGTTCTTGGAAAAGAAGTCAAGTTTTTGCGCTAATGTAGATTTTCTTATTTGACTTATTCAAAACACAACGGCCTAGAAAGAGAACTACATGATCTGTTGAAACTCTGCACAAAATGGAAGATTCTTTGGTTTAGAAAAACTAATGGCAACTATGTGATACCTCAACATCGCAGCCTCCTTTGTTAAGCTTTCTATTTCGGTCCTCAAGTAAGGAACCTTGATCAAGTCATCATAATCAATAACAACCTGAAAATAACGTCATCCCTGTTATGCTATAGCCAATAAATCCAAGATAGCAATAGATCACGAGCTATTACTTTACACCCCATTAAAGCTTATTCATGAGACACGACAAGTAGTCAGGGACTCGTGTGCTTGTTGCAAATTGTATTTTACAGAAAGGCAAGTATATGGATCAGTTTTCTGAAACTTACCTGACCCAAGTCATCTTCTCCAACACTGCCAAAAGGTACAATCTTGGCTCCAAATCTGGCTGCCATCCTAACAAACTCCGCTTGTTCTGGCCAGAATAATCTGTATTCCTCACCCTGGAAATTATTCGAGAGCTGTAGATTACACATTATACTGACATATATCACATGCCTTTGCAATTAATTCATTCAAAGAATTTCCCACTCAGACAAGTCTTGAAATTTTGAACCACGAGCCGTTTCAAGCTAGATTATTATAGCAATGCAGGTCACATCCGAGACTCTTATTTAAAAGGATTTACCCATTGGAAATTACCTTCCGATGTAAAGCCTCACGCATCCCTCCTGGATAAAGCAGGACATGAGCCTTGGAAGAGAAAAGCTTAAAGAAATTACTTGCAGCCACAGGAACAGCACCCATAAGCCTGTACGAGTCATATGAAGATAAATCAGGCAATTTTCCGTTTTTTGACCTCTCGAACATCATTGGATGTGCTATCCCTCGAACTAAGATATTTTTCTCTGAAGCAATCTTGGTAACCAGAGGAACTAAATCCCATCCTAGAAGCATGTGATACCCAACTAGCAGGACGGGCCCTTCCAAAGGGAATCCATCAAGTCCTTTTACAATCGTTCCATCCTCCAAAGTGGAGAGCAATACGGCACTTGTGAGGGTGTTGAACAATCTGGAAACAATATGAATGAAAGTCGGCACACTGGCAGTATTTGAACTATTTTCCTCATATGCAATTCAATCAATCTAAAAATAACTTGATGGAGATTATCAGTTTGGTAAAATGCAATGCCAGTTATCCAAGTTTTTTAACTTTCTGTACATATATGGTTTATCTATCACCTTATTCCAAAGAACCCATACCATTACCATTGGTTTTCTTTCAATTTCTTTCCTAAGATGCCCAAAGTGTTTACAAATTTTACATCCAAGAACATGTTTCCAAGAACATAGTATTTACCTATTTGTTTCCAATACGTTTTTAAATTCGTCAGGCGATGGTGGTATAAAATCTAAAGCATAGTCATGATACTTGCCACGGCGGTAGAAAGAAGTGCTCTTGATGATCGTTATTAAGTCAATACTGCCTTCCTGTTACAAATGAACAGAGGCAACCGTATTAGGATCCCTTCAAAGAGAGTTCCAACTGATTCCATATCTTTCCAATCAAAAGGTATATAAAACAAAGCTTACATGGAGAGAACCATACCAGGAAAAGGAAGTGACCGCTGTCATCAAACTTACGGAGCTCACATTTTGGCAGTAAACGGTATAGCCTCTCACCTTCTTGTTGACTAGGTAGTAACTGATCCTTTCCACTGAAAATCCGAATATTAAAACTCAGCCCAACATCCTATACAGAGTATTACAAAATTTAAAAAGAAAACTACAATATGCATTTGTGACAAAGATGGGATTAATTTATAAGTAAAAATTAGACATTGTAATAACGAGTATAACACAAAGACGGGGTATAACACAAGAAAAGAGGTACGGCCAATTTCATCATAGTCTGCTCTGATTACAAATTCCAGCATCTCAATGTTTATTTCAGAGTTCAGAGAATTAATTCCTTCTACCATTTAAAATCATATGTCTAAGCTGCAGCATTGAAAAGTAACTGGAATGGGCCTAAGAAAATTGTTAAAATATGATTCTTGTAGTTGATGGATTCCCCTCATTGCAAAAAACTAGCAGTTCATAGAAACTAGTTGATTATTTATTTCCTTTAAGCACTTTTGTCAAATTTAAGGACAAAAAAAGGCAGCTATTAACAAAGTATAGAAGGACATGATTCCACATTCTGAGGACAATGTAGGGAGAATGGACCTGCTAAGTATCAAAATTTGAGCTTTGATGGAATGAAGACGCGAATTAGCATAAGCAGAAGCAGACCTAAGCATCTGTAATTTCCACAGAAGCGTTTCTCCTGGCAATATATCCGCAAGAACCTGAAAACTCAATCAACAACCAATTTTCAATACTGAATGAAGAACACAGATCTGCACGGACAAATTGAAGTAAAGGAAGCAACTCCGAACATCTTAAAGAATCCAGCACAATGGAAGTTACTTTTGCAAGAAGGAAATGAATATACTATCAAATTTTGAGTTTAGACCTTTTCTGGCATGTGCTTTAAGCAATGCCATTAAACTATCATAAAATCCATCGCATAGCCATATACATAACATAAATAAATAGACGTCTCCCACTGTTGTATCCGCAGATGCCATTATTTTGAGAATAGAAAAGAGTTATATCTTACAGGGAGGGAAGAAGACAATATACTAAGATCCTCCGACAGCTCTCTAGCTGTATTTTGCAGGGAAAGTCCTTTCACCATATTTTCCAACACCATCCTCAAAGGATCACCTAAAGTAAGTAGAAAATTTTGAAGCCACCAATTGGAAGAGACGCCATTTTTATTAAGCAAAAGGCACCATATTGGTTCTTGACCTATGTTAGAAGCTTTTACCCTAAAGATTTTTCCTGTGCTTGATTGATATTGAGGAAATCGGTCGTAAGATTCTTATGACATTGATGAGAAAGAATTTAAAAGTATATAAGAGATTTTAGAATAGAAAACTGGCCAACACACATGTAATATAGATCTTGAGCATATAATCAAAAATGAAATAGCAACTTATAGGACTGGGAAAACAAACCTGCCATTAAACTGAGAAAATAAGGTACAGCAGGAGAGAGTTGGCCAGGCATAGCTTCCAATAATGGGGTTAGTTGTTGCAACTGTGATCTGCTGTATGAAGTAGCTGCAACAATGTGTGATGAGCAACAGTTGCGTAGTTTGTGCGAAGTTAACTCAGATTCATATTACAGCTCAACCAACTTCATTGTTGTACAGAAATCAACCAATAGAACCCCTACTAAGTTTGACGCCATTACCAATGAATAACTAGACTAGCCGTTCATGAATCAATAATCCAAGGCCACACTTATTCAGAGGTCGCTTTTATCGGTACGGCTATTGTCAAAATGTACCAATTGATGCACAACAACAGCATACTAATAACAAATTATGCTTCATGACTTCTCAAGAGCTTATAAGTTCAGCCCTCACATTCAGTCATGCTCATGGTTGTAGTGCCGAGATATCCTAATCTAACTAACCATAAACAGTGAAACCAATGTCATCTACAATGCTTTAAAGTAAGAAGTTACCTGGGTTAGCTAAAATTAGTACGAGATCAATATCAGGGTTGCGGGCTGCAACAGCCAATGCAAGGCATGCTCCTAAAGAATCTCCAACAAGATATATGGGTCTGTTTGGACAGCTTTGATTCTCAGACCTAATAGTTCTCTCCACCATCTTCACGAGTTCTGCGACGAGTAACTATTTAGAGCAACATATTATGTTGAAAGACAACATGCTATTATTACCAGAGCATGTTAGAAGAGAAACATATGATCCCATTTTCAACGAATTAAACATGCTTTTCCACATTGTGTCGATTCTATCAAGGTGGTTATATTTAACTGGAGCTTCACAGCATTGTAAACCAATGGCTAATATACAAAACTAAATGACGTAACGAGGAAGAGAAAAAGAGGAGACCTGTAAATGGTGTTCGATCCATTACTGGAATATGCAAGCACCACATATCAAAAATCCTTCATTCAAGCAAAAAAAGAGAAGTTCTTATATTTCAGCTAATCAAATCAGAGTAACATCAAGCTAGCAGGTAAAATAACTAACAGGTAAAGACATAGTGAGCTAAGCTATTACAATAAGTGAACACGTACTTTCCCAGCTTCTGATGATGTAAAATAAGTCCAAGTCCCACGCCATCAATCCCTGTAAAATTAAAAATATAATTTATTTCTACTAAGATTTTTTTCGAGGGTCATATCTCATGAGTCACTCTTTTGCTTGACGCCATAAACATGAAGAATAGAAACCATCCATCTTTAACCTGTGAAAATTTGAGGAGAAAAACTTTCCTTTTAATTTCGTTTTAAAAATACTTTTAATAATTTCAATATAAATAAACTTTTAATTTGAAATTTAAAAAAATAATAATTTACATTTTCAAAATAAAAAACTAAAAGCTTGAGCTCAATATTATATAAAAATATAAGTAACAAAAAATACATTGGTTAAAATTTTGAAATTATTAAAAATATTTTTTAAAATGAACTTAAAACCTTTATATATTTATATCTTTAAAAAATAAACTCTCTTTTTCTTTTACCATTTTCAGTAACAAGAACAACAACAATCCGAATGGGACGTGATAGTTGGCCAAATAACAATGTCTTTTTAGAAATTTAATTTTTTAAAAAGCAAAGGACAAAAAAGTTCAGAGTAAATTTACTCAAATAAAATCCATTATGATGAAATAAATCCAAATCCCATATCTCAAGAGCGAACATCCTTGACAGGAGAAAAATTGATATGACCATGGCCCAAAAGATTATAAAATAAAATACTCCTAAAATCTAGTAATAAAAGATTTATGAAATAAAAGTAAATTATATATGACTCAATACTTTAATTTTATTTTTTATATATATTTAATATTTTATTTTTATTTTTAATATAATTTTATCTATAATTTTTTAATTTAATATATTTAAAAAATAAATTTATATATAAAATTATACTAAATTAAAAAAATTATAAATAAAATTATATATAATATATATCCTATAAAAGTATAAAAAGCACGCACCACGTGGGCACCTAGCCACCTACAATGGGTTTTCCCTTCTTTTCTTAAACCAGTATCGGTAAATAATTACATAATTAAATATATAAATAAAAGAACTAACCAGGCAAGAAGAGGAGGAGGGGAGAGTGGTCGAGCCGCGAGCCGCCGTACAACGGCGAAAACCAGCGAGGCGGTCCCCCATCGGATTTTATTAACTCCTTTGACTCTTCAAAATAAGCCTTCCAGCCACTCTTACGTTTCTCCCCTTCCCCTTCCTCTTTCCATTCAATCTCTTCCTCCTCCAACCCTAGTTTCTCGATAGACCTCGTTGCCGGAACCTGGTCCACCGACACCGCCAATCGCTTAGTGACGCAAACCCGATTAGATTTACTTTTGGGCGGCGAAGACGACGGATGACGGCGGAACAACTGGGAAGAGCGGCCGGGGAAAAGACGAGCTTCGGTGGAAGGGAGCAACTGTGAGATGGCAGATGGCATGATATGAAATTGAGGATGCCAATCAGGAACAAATAGATTCAGAGACTTTATTACAATTCAATTCAATGATGAAATCAAAATCTGAAAGTAAAAAGGCGAGAGGCATCAGGTATCAAATAATATTCAGACATGCGCGCTGGATTTGTCTGTATCCTTATGCAGTGGATGGATGTGGAGTGCCCGACGCTTGCGTTGCCTGAAACTATTACGAAACTCAGGAGAAACACGCATATCGAGGGTTGGTAAATAAAAATGAGAAATAGCAGCCAAATAATGATATCAAGCTTTACTAGTCGGAGAAGTCGGGTTTAATGATCAAATAACTCCGACATATTTATTCAGAGAATTAATTGCAATATAATCCACTCATTCTAAATATATAATTCTTTTAATTAAATTTAAAAAATAATCAAATCAATTATTATAATATATTTTTTAAAATTATATTAATAATCTTTTTTAATACAAAAATAATTTAAAAAATAATAAATTAAAAAAATGTATAATATTATTATTTATTATTGTATTAATTTTATTCTCATGGAGTATAATACTAAATTAAAAAATTAGAGAGCTATTAAATTTTAAGGTATAGTTAATTAATAAAATTTAATTTTTTTAATTTATGTAAAATATTTTAAAAATAATTTATAAATAGAATTAATGAATTACGTGACAAATAAGAGTGTGATAAGAAATGGATGATGTAACATGTCTTGGTGGGATGGAAACCTGTGGTCCACTTATACATGGACCAATAAAGCAAATTTCAAAGGTTGGAACATCATGCGGGAAGCCATGCATGGCTGGGTATAGAAGTCGTCGAGGTATTAAATATGTAAAAGCAAGTAAGGAATCTTGATCAAGTCGTCACTATCAATAACAACCTGAGAGCAACGTTATAGCCAATAAGTTCAAGAAAAATCTTACAGAGAGCATACATGAAGATGGGAAAATATGATCTCCTTCTATATCTATCTTCAAGTCCCATCATGACCTACATAAATACACTTTAAAGGGCATGATGATATGCTGTTACCCTCATTAAAAGCGTGTTCATGAGCTGCACAAGTAGTTAAGGACTGGTGCCCTAGTAATTAGGGGCTATTACAAGGGCAACTTTTTTTTAAACAAATATACCTGACCAAAGTCATCTTCTCCAACAGTGCCAAAAGCGACATGATGAGAAAATGAGGATGCCAAGCACAAAACGAATTCAAAGACTAATATCAATGGTTGAGAGATCGAAATCTGAAAGAACTAACATGCTGCTTTATAATTGTTAGTTATTTATTCCAAGTTTAATACGTGATCATAAATCAATAAATCCTAACTTATTTGTGGTTAGATATGAAGTAGGGAAATTTAATACAAAACGAAAATATGTTTATTTAGTTATAACAATATGTTTATTGATTGATTTAAAACTAAAACGTGCTTTAGAATATGTTTAAATGCCTGTTTAGCAACAATTTTTAAGAATTAATTTTAGTTAAAATTTCAGTTTAAAAAAATTTAAAATAAACAGTTATTTTTATTTAGAATTGATTTTGGTTAAAATCTCAGTTTAAAAAAATTTAAAACAAACAGTTATTTTTGTCTATAATTAATTTTGGTCAAAACTATAGTTTAAAACTATGATTTTGAATAATTTATTGAAAATAACTTTTAGAATAATAAAAGAGCTTATAGATTATCTAATTACTATTTTATCCCTATTTTTTTCTTATACTCTATCCCATCTCTCTCTTTTCTCATCTCTTTTCTTCACACTATCTTCTCTTTCCTCTCTATTCTCTAAACTCTCTCATCTCTCTTATTTATCATCTATCATCTCTCATAATTTAATCAAATCATACCATTTTTTATAATTTATTAATATAAAAAAGTAATTCTACTACTAATCATCCAAACATCTCTATTTTTAAAATCTATTATTCTCATGATCTATTATTCCTAAAATTTATTCTCTAAAAACTAATCCAATCACACCCTAAATAAGTACGTAGGAGTAGAATAGTTAAATGGGAGGTTTGATATGCTAAATCATGCTGCTATATTTTCTTATAATATCTTGCTCTTCTCTCTCCTTATTCTACAATATTAATAATATCAATGCCTCTCCCTTCTCTATTATTAATTCCTACCATTATACCCACTAGGGCAACTGAATAGAGAGTGCTTGAGAGAAAGTTAAGTCTAACAAAAAGATTTAGTCTTTCACAACATAATAGACTTCAATTTGAATTCATGTTAAGACATGTTTTGGTGACGGTCTTATATATGTCTTAAACGTAACTGAAGCGACACTACAAAAATAGTTGTGAACGATAATTCAAAATGAGCGAGTTGTGGTAATCTGAAGGGTGAAAATTCTCTTGCCTCCGCCAGCAAATCATCGTTTCAAGATGTGTTTGGATTTACGTGTTGAGCCTCCAAACACACGGCGATGATATAAAAGTTAGATTGGATATTTCTTTCTTGCAGGGGATGACGTCTCGGAACAAGTTCTTATCACCAATAAGCTTTTATCCGGCCACAAGCCGCCGATTTTCATCATATCACATCATCCTCACAATTTTTTCTTCTTTTTGTTATAATTTTTGGAAAGGAATGGGCTCTTAGGCCGAAGTCTCACTTATAAATATTAGATAGGATAATCTATTTATTACCCTCAAACATAAATTTAAGTATCCAAAAGTTAAAATGTATATCTAAGCACTATAATTTGAACTACAATAAAATAATATTACCCAGAGATCAAATATGTTATAAATAGTCACAGATTTTATCTCTTTATCAGTTAAACATACGGACAAATACAATTTTTCTAGATCAAGGTACAGCCGGTAATATATACTGGGCGGGACTATGCAACCTGCTCTTTAGCATGGTAGAAAAACACTAACCTGAGATCATTACACCTTTTTTAAAAACATAAATAAATCTGGTTTTGGGGGCCGCTTGTTCAGCCCGCGTCTTGGCGGATTTAAAAAACACCAACTTGAGCCCACTTCTTCATAGTGGATTGTCGAGTTGAGCCTACGAGCTTAACATGTTTGGTATAGGTTGATTTATAAATAAGAAAGCTATAAACATAATACTATATCATATTATTAATATAATATATATTTAATTAGTTAAGTTAATTATTTATAATAATTGTATGCAAGTATCCTTAAAATACTCTCTTTAATAAACTACTCTAGATATAAATCACCTTAATATGTGCAATCGTATAGAGATATTTTAAAAAACATATATAATTTTATAAAATAAAATATATTATAGTATTATATTTAATATTATAATAAATTTTATATCTAATTCTTACATTTAGTGTGGGAGGAGGATTAAAAATGATTTCCTGGAAAGTCTATGGAATTCACTTGTATAGACTAAGTCCGTGGCCTCTCTATTTTATGTTTTAAAAAATGTTAATTACTCCTTTTCTTTTGCGACTAATTTATTTCTTCCTTTTACACTTTTCATGTAACATGCATCATATTCTATTTTTGTTAGGAACATGTGGTTTATCGATAGTTTAAAAATTATTTTTTTTTAAGATATAGAAATTATCTAAATAAATTCTATCTCTTTAATAAAAAAATTTATATTTACAGTATAATTTAAATTTAAGATATTATATTTAAAAGATATAATTAGATAATTTTGTTACGACTTTATTTTTTTTTGTTACATATTTTGTTAAGACTTTATTAGTGCGTACATCATACTCTATTCCCTAACAAGCTCTTTGCCCTATTAGACGAGATGCCCATGTCCATAAAGGCCCAATCGCGATGTCCCTCATAGCCACTCGGATCCAAATGTGCGACAGTTGATGAGTTGATGGATTTTGTTTTGTTCGGTCCCTAGATGACTGTACTAATACATAGCATTTATTATTTATAGAGAATATGAATTGACAACCTATACTTCTAAAAGTTGAATTAAAATTAATATAGATAAGTTATGATTATATCTAACAATAAAGTTGAATGTGATGAGCTATTAAGATATCACATTTAGCAATTAGATTTGTGGGTTTATACACTTTATTAAAATATATAATATAGTTAAATATGAAGAGTGAGTTAATAAAATAAATTAAAGATTTTTTAAATAAATAGTGGGAGTTAAAATTACAGTTTATACTATAAAAAATAAATTGGGTTGTAGATACTTTTATAAAATAAGATCTATCAATATTTACTATGATTGAAACATGTCTAATATAGATATGCTAATTAGTAATTTCAGAATATCTATAATTACGTTTCTCAGTAGCTTAGATATTTTTATTTTTGGGCACTAGCCCTCTTCAATATAAAAAAAAGCTAGAATTCCGCCCGCGTATTTGTTTAATTCGAGGCAAAATCACCTATTATGATAATTGAGTTCAACTGATAAATAGTTGAGATATATAACTATTTATAATATATTTAATTTATATAAATTATTATTTTATTGTAATTTTAGTCACGTTATTTATAAAAATATTCTAATTTTTTTTGTACTTATATTTACTTATCAGAGTAATTGATAGTTCAGCCTATTTAATATTAATATTATCTAGGAGGAATGAAGATTTTGCTCTACCTTTAAATTATGGGTGAACCCAATTTTTTTTTAAAAAATTGAGTAAAAAACATTTTGAGGCAAAATCACAGGACCAAACGATTAATTTTTCATTTTAATAAGTTTATATTTTTAAATGAGAAATATAATGTATTTTTTTAATTAAACAATAACCTGCGTGTTTCGGTCGAGACCTCAAATTGGTGGCTGTCCCCAACAAAATGGATAACAAAACATTATGAATAGGTGACCTGTACTATAAACTGGTTAATGTGCAATCATTGTTATGCTTGAATGAGAACAATTTTTTTAATATGATTCTTTCATTGAAGATTTTAATCGTGAACCTTGTTCGAAAAATGCTGTTATTAATTAAAATTTTAAAAAATATTTCATAGAAATTCCGTACAATAGATCATTAAGGTTTGAGAAATGGGGGAAGTGAAAGATTGGCCGATTCTAATCATTTAGTTACGTGAGAGGGATTGATAAGGAAATAAATTTGTTGCCTTGTTTTACGCACGATCCTAGGGGACAGCACTGAGGAAATTGAAAGACTTCAGAGACCCGTTCACATCGCCGTGTTTGAAATCACGCGGCGATCACAATTAAAATCTGCATGGATAGAGTTGAGCAGAGTAATTTCCCTATTCGATATTTTGTCTAAAAAATATATGGATTGTATTTTACAGCCTGATATCCAACCCTACCCGGTAAAAGCCCGAATAATTTTGGGCAAGGCATGAGCAGGCTAGGCATGGGCGGACTGGGTATGTCTAAATTATGATGTCATGCTCATATTGTGAAAAAAAATTATAATTATGAATTTCTAAAATAATACCATATTCATGTGTCTTTAAGAGTTAAATAATATCTATAATTCACTAAAAATAAGAGAACAAATATAATAATTAAAATCTTGAGATCCATTGCATATAAAAAATAAACGTTAAAATCTAAGTAGTTTGTAATTATAACTTTGTATCAATCTCCCTAATATTGACAAAGATAAAGCATCTAAAAAAATAAAATAAATAATTATAATTTGTAATGTAATCATATGATAATTAACAAAGTTAAAAAAAATTAGTATAGTTATAAATATTAAAAGATACAACTTACCTACTTATATTTCTAAAATTACCTTATAGTCATCAGTAGCTATCATATTCTCCCTTTTAAGATAGAAAAAAAATAAAAAAAAATAAAAAAGGGGTGCTCATGGGCAGGGCAGGGCAGGGTAGCCCCTATGCCTGATACCCAGTCCGAAAAATATATGGGCTGTATTTTGCAGCCCGATGCCCGGCTTTGCACGGTAAAAATTGGGTTGGGCAGGACATTTTTCTTATAGACTGGACAGGACATAACAGGTCATGGACATTGTGTACATCCCTATTAAAATCTAAGATTTCTTATCACTAAGTGTGTGTTTGGCATTAGCTTTTAGGAATAGATTCTTTGGCAAAACCATAGTTTGAGTACATGTAAGCCAAACACTAGTTTTTTTTTTAAAATCAATTTTAAAATTGAAACCATGGTTTGAAGACTCAAACCATGGTTTTAAAAAAATCTATTCTTGGGTAGCTTTGTGCCCAGCTTTTCAGTTTTTAGTGTGTGTGGGTTTATTTTTTTTATTTTAATTTTAAATAATAATTTAATTTTTATTTAAAAAAATAAATACTATTTAAAATCTAAAAATTTAATTTTTTATTTTAAAATTACTATCTTCTAAAATTTTATAGGGTGATCTAGATTGATTAATTTTAATAATTTATTTTTATTTAAATTTATAATTAATAATTTAAATTTTATTTAAAAAAATAAATATTATTTTTTTTAAATCTAAAATTTTAAAATTTTGGAGAAAATATAAATTTGTCAATAAAAATTATCATCTTCCATATTTTTTTACAGTTATATAGATTAGTTAACCCTAATAAAGTTTTCAGTATAAAAAAAATTAAAATTAAGGTGAATAGTATAAATTTTTACCTTATTCAAATACATATGTATATATATTATTTTGTAATCACTTAAATAAAAAAATTTAAAATCAAATTTATTATTTACATAATTATCATATTAGTTTATATTTTTTTTAGTAAATTATCTATAGAAAAGTGATTCTGCTACTAATCATCCAAACATCTCCAATTTTTAAAATCACTTTTTTCTCAGAATCTATTCTTCCCAAAATCTATTCTCCAGAATCTATTTTTCCCAAAATCTATTCTCCAAAAGCTAATCCAAACACACCCTAAGCATGTGGTTGAGATACTAAATAACATCATTTTCATATATAAAAAAATATAAGTAGGGATAGACCTATCCTTCTATCGTTGGATACTTCAATTTTATTATTAGATTTATTCGTTATCTTCTAGAGTCAAGTATTTCTTTTGATTAATATGACATTTTAATTTCATAGATTCTCTTTTATTTTTTTTCTATTATTGAAAAAAACAAAAAAAATAATAATTATAACATCTTAATTTTTATTTTTAATATTAATATTAAATTACGATTTATAAAATAATTTGAGATTTAAATTTTTAAAATAAAAATCAATAAATTAAGAAAGATAATAAAATATAATTAAAATTTTAAATTAGTAAATCTGAACTAATATTTAATTTTTTTATACTCAAATTATTATATTTATAACATTATACTTTTTTTTATCTTTAACCTAGGGCATTTTTAACTATTTTTCAAATATCAATAAATAAAATTTGAGTCATTAAATTTATCATAAATTTATAATTTTTTTCATTTTATATTTATTTAAAGTAGGGAGTTCGATAAACTTCATTAAAAAGTTATTGAGTATTAATTAATAATAAAAATAAAATAGAAATAGAATAATTAATTAGGTTGTCCATACCTTATAAGGATTAGAAATACCCTCATCAGTGCCTTATAATAAATATCATATGGAGTAATTTATTTGTTTATCTGATAACAAAATTGTTACAATTTCACCCCCTAATCTCAATTTTCTAATTCCCAAACTAGACATAAACTCAAATCTTAAAATATGTACTTGTTTAAAAAAGTAAAACCTCTTGATATTCTAAACATAAAAAATGGATTATCTTTTTTATATAAAAAAAAATCAAAGATTCCTTATCTCTATCGTTTCAAGGGGTGACAGAATAATACCATATACAGAACTTGAAACTAGTTTTGAATTATTGCCTTTAATTTTAATTATAAAAATTAATTAATTTTTTATATAAATTTAAAAAATTAAATAAATTAATTAATTATAACTAATATAAAAAATATTTAACTAATTTAAATAAATTAATAATTATATAGCATGAATTTATATTTATAGGTTGGATTTAATAATAATTAACTATATATATTTAATTTCATAAATTTAAAAAGAAATCAATCAACTAGTATAAACATGACATCATCATGAACTTTTTTAAAGTCATATATGGCTTCATATTCATTGTCGAAGTTTTAAACGAAGTTCAGTTAAAATACACACTTGTTAAAAATTTGATTAAAAATAACAAGAAGAAATAAAAATTGTAAGTATATCTTTGCTAAGCAAGTACATGGTAATTCTCCACCAACAGGGGAGAATCCAATGTATTTCTTAGGCAGAATAGAAAATCCCCTCGTCGTCATATAAACAGGCGTTTATTAATAAAACACTGGCTGAGGATGTGTATAAAAGCGACGTGCCCCCCATTACACGGCTTCTCAATCCTCCTCATTCCTCCCGACTTGAGAATGATTTCTTTTGGTGTATACTACCTTGTGTCACATCTACTTAATTAATTTATATAAATTAAATAAAATAATTGTAATAATTATATATTAACTTTTTAATATATATACTAAAAATTATCTCAATACGTTCCAAGAATATTTAGAGAAATGCTAAAATTTTTAGAATAAATAAAATAAATTAAAATTAAAGCATATTTCATATATAATTTTTATATTTATAATTAGAAAAAATATTTTTATTGCAAGTAATTAAAGAATATGCTATATTATTATTTAGTATACCTATGCTTAAGATAAAAAATACTTAACTAATTTAAATATATTAAAAAATTAGATTAATTATTTAAATATAATAATTTGATTTAATCTCCTTAAAACATCTATATATAAGATTAGATTATATGTAAAATATAAAAATTAATTTAAAAAATAATAAATATAAAAGATAAAATATAGCAAAGTTTTATAATTTAAATAAAAAAATATTGGAAGATAGTTTGTAAAAGAGGCTGGATTAAAAATAATTATAGCGTAATAATGCAAACAAGGTTTTTGTTTTGGGTGCATAATGAAAACAAGGTTGAGGAAGAGGAGGACTTTCCTCTAATTGGGTTGGTAAGGAGGGTCCTACGCTTGTTGGCCCGCTTTTATCTCATTCTAACCAAAATAAAAATCGCACCCAACCCACTTTAATTACTCCCCTTCCATATCTCTATTCCTTTCACTCTTTGTGTTTTGATAGCCAAGCCTCCATTCCATATATATATATATATATATATATATATATATATATATATATCTGCGTTTACCTTGTGTGAAAATTAATGTCAATTAAAAGATTGATGGGGAAGAAATAATTATTCACAATTAATCCAAGATTTAATTTAATTTTAACAATTTTAGTTTAAATTTTAAGAAATTATTTAGAACATTTTATAAATATTCCAAAAGTCGTATAGATAACCAAACTTTAATTAATTAAGGAGGAAGAGTACTTTCCACCCCCCCCCCCCGGCCTCTAATAGTCATTACTTGAGCATACTGTTTCCTCTTCTTATAGCCTATGAAAACTTGCAAGTTAAAATTTTCAATATCGTCTCACATTTCCCACATTTCTGCTTTTTTGCCCCTCACTTTCATTCTCCATCTAACTTCCCTCCCGATTAAAATTCTTGGAAGATCTAACAGCATTTATGCCCCTGTTTGGTTGTCTCCAAATAATGCTCCAGGAATGATAACCCCCATCTTCCATGGTTTCGTTGGCAGGATTCTTTAACTATGAATTCCCTCAAAAACTCGGGAAAATGGGTTCCTTATCCAACGGGCAATATTTATACCAAACAAAAAATATCTCAATATTCAATTTTTTTTTTTATTTTCACGTGCGTTTCCATCACTCCTAACTAACCAAACGTGGCCTTATGCTGCGAAAGAAGATTGCGAAAAAGGAAACAGAGTAGATATTGTCAGAGTGAAATCTATAGTTCGAGAGGATTTTTTTTTTTTTTTTTTACGCCTCAATGAGATTTGAATTTGACATTTGCAGCGTCAATTTCTGCTATTATTACAGGTTTTTTGGTGCTCACATCACAAATACCCAGAAAAGTCCAAATCGGTATCAGATTGCGGTACATAATAAATCAGAGGCCCTCATGATTCTTGCAATCGTCTCCAACATCGTGTCTCTCTGTAATTTCGTCCTCCCAAAGTTGAGTTCAATTTCCGCCACCGCCACCTCTTAAAGCTAGAGGTATTACGCTCAATTTCCGGCAGCTCCAACAGCTTCTCCGTTCTGTGTCACGTTTCTTTTTGCTGTTTTAAGCTAGACTCCCTTTGCTCTACATAAAGTTACCCAAACGGTTCTCCATTTGTATTGCCGACGCCAAAGATTCCTTCATGCTCGACGCTAAATCTCCGAAACTATCACTCCCTCCTTCAACTCCTCAATTTCCATCTCATCACAAATATTTCTTTATGGCTCACGAGATCCTTCGACTCTTAGCCATTCTGCTTTCCGCAACTTCAATTGCAGTCATGGTCACCAATAGCCAAACTGTTACCATCTTCTCGTTCCAGTTCGAAGCGCATTACTATTACTCCTCTTCTCTCAAGTAAGATTCACATCTCAATTTCAATCCCAATCCACTTTCCAGATTCATTTCGAAAATATAAGAATTATTTCATCTGTTTTTCTCCCCATTGTTGCAGATTCTTCGTCGCTGCAAATGCTATAGTCTGTGGCTTCTCTCTTCTCACACTTATCATCGGTCTCCTTCTGCTGAGACGTCCGGGTCCTTCGCAACGCTCTTACTCCTTCTTTTTCCTGATTCTGCACGATATAGTAATTTCTTTAAAATTCTGTTTAACATTTCCCTTCAATTCAAGAATCAAAGAGAACAAGTCTGAAAATAACAAATTAGTGGTTTGATTAGAATATAATCTGTTTGCAGGTTATGACGGTGCTGATTATATCAGCATGTGCGGCTGCGACGGCAATAGGATACGTCGGTCAGTATGGAGAATCTCATGTGGGATGGCAGGCCATCTGTGACCGAGTGCCCAAGTTCTGCAGAAGAAACATGGTCTCCCTCTTTCTCTCTTATCTGGTTTTCTTTGCCTATCTGGGACTTACTATTTTAATGGCTTACAAGCTCATGTCTTCTCCTCCCAAGAACTAGGTCGAGAGCATTGGTAGATTACAGTCTTTTCTAGTTACTTGTATGTTGCAGAAATTTAGAGATTTTTTCCCCTTGTGTCTGTTTCGGTGCTAGAACACCCACGTTAATGCTTAGTGACTATGGATAGGATTCCATAACTGTTGTAAAGAAACAGATATCATCATATATCAACTACTTCAACCTTCATTAATTGTATGGCATTAACTTAGTCTTGCGTTTTCAGTTTCATGAGATAAGGTTCCCTGTGATTGAAATTGTTCATTCACTCATGAAAATGCCCTCTTGCGGATCATGTGCTGGAAACTTTGGGGAAAGAGAAACAATAGATTATTTACCTGCAACAATTGTTTACAGAGAGCAAGGGATAGGGCAATCTTGTCGGCAAAATTTGGTAGCGAAACGACTTTTCAAAGAAACTGGATTCAAGCTCTGTTCATGCAACGATAGGAAGAGACCTCTTTCCAAGGGAGAAACCGCTAAATTATTAGATCAAGGTCAACAGAATCAGTTTCTTTAACGTAAGTTTGATGAGCTTAGAATATAATAATACCAGTAGAATTTCATATGTTGATATCACGGAAATAGACATTTTTTATAACAGTTGCAGCTCGATAAGGCTAAATTTTAAATGTTCCATTTGTCAGATACGTAGTGTTTTTTTATTTGGCCAGTAGGTACAAGATTAATATAAAGAAGAAGATTGAGTTTAGTCAGTAATCGCTATAAACAGGAATCAGATAACTTATTCGGTCATTCCAATTTGTCAGATTCAGATAACCGAAGCATTATGGATGTTGGTGGATGACCTTTTTAACTGGAAATTGGACATCAGTAAGGGCAAAAAAATTATCATTAGCTATGCTTAAGACAAATCGAACCAACTAGGCACCAACCGAACAAGGAGAGCTACAGAAAGTGACAGGGACCTTACATGTCCTTAAAATATCCCAAAGTTCAGCTTCTGATTGTTCATTTACAAGATAGGATGATGCTTGATAGAGATTGGTGAACATGGCAAAAACTCATGAACATAAAAAATCAGTCACTCGCTTGAACCAATTTCTTTGACGTGGTTTTGGCACAAGAAATTCTTAAGGAACACTGCAAAGTTTTGTGATTGACTTAGAAATAATTGTAATTGGAAGTCGTGAAGCACTGATATGCTATTCTGAGGCAAGCTTTAAACGTATAGGAGTTTGACAATTAAGTAGATGATCATTTCAATTCAACTACAAATAGAAAGAACGCAGAAGGGTACGTCAATGTATATCATTCGGTTGGGATACCATCTTCACCATCTTTAAGGTGATCTTTTAGGGGCTGCCCAAGATTTTCCCAGTTTTTAGTATCCCATGCTGGATCCATTTGAGGCAGTTCATAAGCATCTGGACTTAATGACAATTGGAATTCAGGTAGTTCAGGCAAAACTTGGAGACCCCTGCATCATCATCACAAATGTCCCATGTCATGGAAAAATCACTTGAAAAGAAATCAAGTGTTCAGGTAGATGCTAGGGAACTAATAAAAAAAAAAAAAAAGGAAGAGAAGGAAATCTCTGTTAGAATATAAGGGAATCTGAAACTTATAGTCTAAGTAAGCTATGAGGGGAATCTCCCATACTTCACATGATATTCCACTGCTCCACAATTCATACACATACGGCATGTAGAAATGACTTTGTAGGACACTTGGCACACAAGCCATCACTCGATTCTCAGACAGTTGACATCTGTACTAAAATACTTAATTACTTAACACACGGCACTATAATTGACAGCAACACATGGAAACATAACTACCTATGTCATAAACAGTAATAAAATGCTTGTGCCTTGATGATCTGATATGCTTGTGCCTCCTAGTATATGTATTTGGATAATATGAATTCAGTTATCTACAAGGTATGACATAAAGGAAGAGCCTTACTTCTCTTGCTCTAAGAGTTGCCCATACATCTGAGACTTTCTTGCTGCAACTTCAGGAATTTTCTGGTGCAAACGCTTCATAACACCCCAGAGGGGAGGAGGCCTTTATAAAGAAAAATCAACTAGTAAGAAGAAAAGGTTCATCGCATGACATAATAATCAAAAAGATCAAAACCAACCTGGTCACTGGAGCTGCAAGGCAAAAGCTTAAGCATGCCTTCTTGCTCTCTGCTAGAAGTTCTTCTGAAGCAAGAAAACAAGATACAGCACCAATTTGACTTGTTGGTTCATTTCCCTTATCAAGGATCATACCATGGTAGTAATAGGCTGCAGCCTGAAGTCATAATATTGTACAAAATGTTCACTAACACTGATATATAACATGTGATTTTCTAATGTTAAGATATAAGAGTTTAGCGGTGATTGTATTATAGACCTTAGCTTCCAGGAATTTCCATTTTATGAACCGTACATGCTTCTTCCGATGCCCTTGGTTGAAGTCACATCCCAGCAAGCAGTGATAAGCCTGCACTTGAAAGTAAGAAACAAAGAAAGTCATAAACTGATATATATATATATACACACCCACTATAGACTTCTATACATTTGGTTTTAAAAGCCAAAGGAATTGCGCTAAAACTGATGGGTTTAATTGAGTTGATGCTCAAAGAGTGAAGGGAAAGACCTGACTAAAGTAGGTTACTTTTTCACATGCCAACCTCCTCTTCACAGACAAAGTTGCCTTCTGATCCTCAACAGCAAGACCAAGCTGAATTTCAGTCCCCTGAATTGTCATCAAGAGATGAGATATTATATATATGTTCACCCATTGTTTAATGTTTTATTGCATCATATTGTAGTCTAGATGCGCTATCTGATACGTGATTTGTAGATGAACAGTTTTGCAGGTAATTACAGAGACATAAGCTAAAATGCACCTGTCCTAGTGCTTGAATGGAAATAGCTTCCAACACACCATCCTGCAAGTCGTGGGGTAAAGTCTTCCTGGATGTTAAGAAAAATCTTAATGTTGTGTTAAAAACCTGTCCAATACTTAAATGTAATATACGGATTTGGATCCTGTGAAATACTTCACGGGCTAAAATAGAGAGAAACAGAGCATTCTCTGTGATCTACACATGCAGAGGTATGGCCCATTATTTTCTTCATATTTCTCCCTCTATTTCATCCCATGAAATATTCCTGAGGATCTAAACTAAACTAATAGACATACTTGACCTCGTGTGGCATGTGAGAAACAACATTCCTGACACAGAACTCCAGGTAACCTGATGCCTTAAGTAACAAATCAACTGCTTCCCTCTTATTCTCTGCCATAAAAAAAAAAAAATAGCAAAATCACTCTTAATCTAAAGTTCAAGTACATGACCTATGAGGAATGGAAATAACCTGAAGAAACAGCTCTTATTCCAGAACTTGAATGGTCCTTGGGTATCATCAAGGAGTCTGCCTCAGACAAAGTCAGCATTGCCATAAGATGAACCGCAGATATCACCTCAAACCAAGCACCAGGTATACAGCTATCCTGTTGATTACACTTAACCTGGTTAACAATTAACAGCAACCACAAATTCTCAATTTCGAAAGAAACTCTAAAAAATGGGTTTGCTCATAAGATTCATACTTGTCGCCCCACTCCAAAGTTCTTCCACTTGAACTCGATCAGTCCCTCAAGACTACACTCTAGCATAACGAGAAATCCCAGTTTAGGATCGATTTGGGAGAAGGAAAAGGAAAGGAATTAGAGAGATAGGTGCATGTTAGTTTGTAGAACCTTTCTTAGTAAGCCCAATCAGAACAGCCAAGTATTCACTCAAAGTTCGCTGCAGTTCTGCTATTGCCGATCCTCCTGCAAGTAATTCTCAAGATATTTTAGATTTTTATGTGATTGAAAAGTTAGTATTCAATCAAGCAAGTTCTTACCAGTACCCTCTGCCACCAACACTATCTGATTTCGAAGTGAAGACAATTTATCGGCTAGTTCACGTGGAACTATCCCTCTAAGGGCCCTTTGAATATCAGATTGTACTGGAATTCTGATTGATGGAACAAAGATCGCCACTTCAGGGATGCTCGATGAAGACTTCTTCCTTCCAAGTGCATATGCAGAGTAAATGCAGCCCATGTCTTTTGGATAAGGAATTTTTTTCAAGCATAACATCCTGCACAAATCAAACCGTCCACGTTCTTAAGTAGAGCCCCAGAAAGTGGTTGTGTGGTGCACAATGAGAGCATTGATAGTTGAGACATGGGCAAGTGCAGGACTTGAAAATAAGCATAGTTGGCACATTTAAGTTTCATTGATATGATTGAACTCTTCTGAAGTGAGTAAGAAACTACTCATAGTTTTTATGACCAAGCATTGATTGAAATTTCTGACATGAACTTGCAGGTAAAAAGCAAAAACAATTAAACCCTTCTCATGTGTGGGACAGAAATCCGATTGAAAGCAGTTGAAGAAAAAACAGAAGCTCAGAACTAAAAAGCAGATAAAAGATGAGAGACAATGGAACATAGAACAGTAAGTTACAGCGAGAAAAGACAAGGTGGGAGGAGGCAGAGAATGTTGGAGGAAGGAAGAGGATGTTAATATGCGCAACCAAGTGGCAAGTGAAAAGCAGAATCTGGGAATACGAAACGCAGGAATCGAGGCATATCTCACATGGCGATAGCGTAGAGCGCTCTCAAGTTTCTGCTTCGTTAAAAGGAGCAAGCGACTTCTGTGACCGATAAAAGTGGGGGGGAAAGGTGAGTTCTATAACGTAGGATCAACAGTCAATAATTCAATCCTATGTTTAAAGATTAAAAAACTTACAAATTTTGGAAAATACCAATGATCAAACTAAACTAACACGCCTATTCATTGTATGTGACCGGCCGGTGGCATTGCCATTGTGAAGAAACAGAGGCAAGTGAGTCCTAGTCTTAAAATTTGCAATAACAATAATAGTAATAATAATATAATCAACCACCACCGTCCCGACTTGGCAAATCTCTAGAACCATTTTTTATTTTGTCTTCATGCCTCGGTATGGGATCCAACGTCAACTACTGATTACTTTTCATGAAGAAAAAAAAGGTTAAAAAAAAAAGATAGCATTGAAAACTAATACTACTTTTATAATTGGTGCTGATAAAGAGCGCTTGGTGTATTTGACGTACTGTAATGCTCCCTTTTTGTAACTTTCTATACTTTACTTGAATCATGACGTGGCCTCTTGCTTCATCGCAAAGTCATTTAGCTGTATAGAACATAAATTACTGTTATAGTGTTATATGTATTTGATCTGTTTGTGAGCTATTAGTAGTTAACATGAGATGTTTGAAACATGCAGTGTTTTTCATTATTAGATTGCAGGAAATATAGTTGGGGGTCCCTAAGGCATACGTTTGAGGAGACTCAGAAACCAGTTCCCTTACGTGTCTTCGAAGTTTTGTACGATGATGGATTTTAATCAATCATTATATAGTTTCCACGGTTGATATCGTCGGTTTACGTTCAAGTTGGACGTGGAATTGCACGGTCGGTGGTGTTTGACTGCCCAGGCTTCTGGTTGAAGTTTTTGTTACTATAATGATATGGCTGACTTCAATTTTGAGGGTAGCTTATAGGATTTAAATTCGAGATATCCCCTAAAGCCTCCTTAACTTTTCTTTTTGCTGCAATAAAGCCTCTTTAACTTGGATTAACCTGTTGGTGGCTTCTGGTTCTAGTTTTTTTTTATATAGGAATTTTTAAAAAGGGGTCGGGCTCACTCAATCACCTACAATTTAAGGGTAGGGTAAAGTTTCATTTTCTCTTAGGCGATAATAATATTGGGCACAGTGAGCAGTCTATTATCGTTAGGCATAAACTTAAACACTTAAGAATTAGGATACATCTCTAAATATTATAACTAGAATTATAATAAAATTGTACTTCCTATAGATTTTAAACGGTTAAAAATATTATATATCTCACCTCTTTATTAATTAAACACATGGACAATGGGTGGCTTCTAGTTCTAGTTATAGTGTTTAGATTCTGTACCATTAGATTTTGGTTCGAGGAAACAAAATGCCCCATAATTTTTCAACCCACCAATATCCCCTCGTGTTTAACTTGGATTAAATTGTTGGTGGCTTCTTTTAGTTTTTTTTTGGAATAAAAATTTTTAGAAAGATATTAAATTTACTTATGATATAAAAATAGAGCGAAATCTCACTTCTTCTTAAACAATACTAATATTAGGTAGAACAAACTTTATATTAAACTTAATCTAGGCATAAACCTCCCCAAGGCATATTAATATGACATAAACCTGGGCATTTAGGATCTATGATATCTCCCCAAATATTATGACTGTAACTATAATAAAGTGATATTCTTCAGGGATCGAACACACTTTAAATGATCATATATTTTATTTATTTGTGAGTTAAACTCATTAATAATAGGTAGTTTTTGGTTATAGTTGTAATGTCTAGATTATGTACTTAATAGATTCTTTTTTGCCCAATAATTTTTCAACCCACCAATATCCTCTGGGGCTTAATCCATTGTCTTCTTTTCCGATCAAATCGTCCCTCCCAACTGGATCTGTAAGAGATGTTTTTTTTTTAATATTCATTAATATTAAACTAAATGGGTACGTGGATTTAATTAGTAAAAGGATAAGATATATAATTATTTATAGTATATTTGATCATTGAAGATTATCATTTTATTGTGATTCCAGTCATGACTCTTGAGAAGGTATCCTAACTCCTAGGTATTTAAATTTACGTATGAGAGTAATCGACAACTCGTCTTGCCTAATATTGATCTTGCTTAAGAGAAAAGGATACTTTACCATATCTTTAGATTGTGGGTGAACACAATTATTTTTTAAAAAATTGTATAAAAAACTAAACTAAATGAACTATTTGACCAAAGGGTTAGATTTAAACTATCTCAAATAATATTATCTCCCATTAAAAGATAATTACACTTAACAAAAAAAACTTATCTTGTGGTATGAAATTTGAGTAGTTATGTTTGTAATTTAATAAATATATTAATATTAATATATTGAATTGATATTTCCACTGGCGCGGAAAGACAATTTAAATATGAAAAATAAGCAAAAGATGAAAGAAGCACAAGGCGGAAAAAAAGAGAATGAAAAATTAACAAATTTGTGGTGATTAGAAATTATAAAATTATAAGAAAGGAAATGATTAAAATAAAATCTATTGGCATAGTTTGGAAGAATTGATAATTTTACCTGCAACATGACAAATACACAGATGAATGGACCAAATAAATTATATTTTAGATTCGAAGTATATAACATATATGGGAAATATATATGTTATACATCGAACATTTATTGTGCTTTTAATTTTAATTTAATAATTTTCAAGAATAATTTTTAATTGAAATATTATTATTTTTATATTGAGAGTTAAAAATGAAAATTATTTATTTTATTATTTCTCTTTAAAATATAAATAAATAATTTTTTAATGAAAAATCATCTAGATCATCCTGTAAACAATCTGGCCGTGCCGTATCCATGCGGATCCAAACCCTAGAGTCGTTGGTCATAACTCATAAACTCGGTCTAAAAACACATTCAACACCCAGTCCCACGATTCAATTCATATAGGAGCCGGAGTAACCAACCCAGAAATCTGTAAGATGGCCCATCTAATCTTCAAATCTCTGGTTGCTCTTGCACTCTTTGCTTCCTTATTGCTTGCTGATGCTAGCTCAGATGTCCCTTTCATTATCGCTCACAAGAAGGCCACTCTTAACAGGCTCAAGTCTGGAGCTGAACGCGTCTCCGTCACCATCGACATCTACAACCAGGGAACTTCGTATGTTCCCTTTTTTGCCTTTTCTTAATCCGATCTGTTTCTCTTCTAATTCTTATGCACGTTAATTTTCTTAATACCTTAGATCTCAATTCTCCAGTCCCATGCATGCTTTGTTTGATTGTCAAAATGTGAGCTTCTATGTTGTTCAAATTTGTAAGCATTTGCCTTTACTGTTTAGTCCGAGAAAAACGTTAGCAAAGTGGATTTTGTCCCCCACGCGCTAAGAAAAGAAAATTCGGGAATTATCGGTCAATTTGGGGGGAAAAATAAGCAACTAGGCATCGTGATTCATGCATGATTCTTTTGTTTGCATGAGTTTATAACTCAATGGACCATCGATCGGGGAAAAATAGTTGCCTCTCTCATGTCTCAGTTGGAATTCAAATTGTATTGTGATGGAATATGTCAAAGGCCTATACATCAAATGGAGTAAAACAATCTGAAACCATTAAACTAACAGCGGTACAGAGAGAGATATGCGAGGGAGGAATGGAGAAAGGAATGCTCTTAGAATCCGTCTGATCTGCAATTTGGTCCTTTTTGCGCTTTGTTATTCTGCTTCTGCTGTTAGCCTAAGAGAAATGTTTTTAAATTTCTGTTAGGCGTGTTGTTATTAGGTAGTTCTAGTCCAGGTGAAGACCTGCAAGTAAAGCATACTTAACAACAGAGGTGAGGGGTCACAATTTTTTGATGAGTTCGCACAAGTGAATATTTTGATATGTTTATTAAGTATATTGTGGATATGTAATCCGCCCTCCAATTTAATTTATTTCTACTCTCCTGTTGAACTTACCCAGTTTTCATTATATTCTTTGAAAGGACGGCATATGATGTAAGTCTAACGGATGATAGCTGGCCAAATGATGCTTTTAATGTAGTCAGTGGTAGCATGTCGAAGACATGGGAAAGGCTCGATGCGTGAGTTTTATATTGCTGATTATAGCCTTCTCTCTATTCTACTCGTTAATCCTTCTATCTTCTGAAAAACATGCAATGCTGCTTTCAGTGGTGGTATTCTGTCTCACACATTTGAATTGGAGGCCACACAAAAGGGAGTCTATTCTGGTGAACCAGCAGTTATTAAGTTCCGTGTACCCACAAAAGCTGCTTTGCAGGTTCTCTATCTTTTGGTACTGTTTCTCTTTTTCTTTTCTGGCGGACAAAGCTCTCTCATTTTGCTGATTGCTTTCCTTTAGGAGGCATTTTCAACTCCTATTCTTCCTTTGGATGTTCTTGCTGACAGGCCTCCTGAGAATAAGCTGGATGCGGTATGTACACTTGTTAGTTGCATGAACTAATCTCAATTTACATGACAATTCCTTATGCTGACTGAATTATTTTTTGTTCTGTCATGGAATCATCGATTGGATCCAATTTCTCAGGTTAAGGTATGGACAATTCTTCCCCCCCCCCCCCCCTTCTACTTGCAATTTCCAAACTTACTATACAAATTATATATTCTGAAGACGTGTCCTACCTATGTTGGTAGTGAGTCAAGCGTGTCAACATGAGCAAAATGATCTCATTTACCTTTAGTTGTGTGCTTATTGACATGTGGGGAAAAGTAGGTTTTTTTTGTAGTTGATCTTTCTCTCCCGTGTGGCTGGAGAAACGCAACAAACTTTTATCTTCGCGTTGTCTTTATTGTTTTTGATAGGTAGCTTGATGTGACATTTTTAAAATTTCATTATTCTAATGTTTAACACTCAATGTGCGCAGAAATTGCTTGCGAAGTATGGATCTCTCATCTCGGTGATCACCATTGTGGTTCTGTTCGTGTACCTGGTCGCTACGCCATCAAAATCCAGTGCAAAAGCAAGCAAGAAGAGGCGTTAATGATTGACAGATTAATACATTTGCAATCAGACATTTTGAAGCTAGAGGATGCTACTCTGTCAGTTGTTAGACTTTATTTACCTTAGAGAATCAGATTTTGATTTCTTTTTCTTTTCCTTTTTTTGGTTAGTGCGACGTGTTAGAATTTTTTTAAAATGACTGATAAACAACGAGTTACTAAGAGAACAAATTAATTTATCTGCATAGCCTGAACCGGTGTTTTCAGCTTTCATTGTGGATGATATCGATATTTTGCTGGTTCAGTAGACCTAGTGATCACCCCATGGCATTGCATTTGCTTTTATGGTATTTTGGTTCCTTGCCACTTCATAAAGTAACGAGGCAGGAGAGGGAGGGTTGAATGGGTAGGTTTGTGTGTGGGTGTTGACGGGATAGGCGGGAAATATTTACGGAAGCTAATTATTTTGATTTGATGCATTCTTCATTTTATCCAGATTTGAGAGTCAAGTTACTATTGAAATTGTAGGGGGGAAATATTGTTTTGCTCCAAATTATATAAAATTTTATACCAAAAAATCACAAATTTTGAAACTAAATGAACAATCTAAGATTTCTAAAATTTAAAATCCTAGCATAGAATTTCAAAAATGCTCTTTTTAGTTACTAATCTAAAATGTTCTTGTATTATTGAGATGGTTAAATTAAACTTTAACCTAAGAAAAATGTATTGGTAATTTTTTTTAGAAAAATATTTAGGCTTTGTTTGGTTTAATTTGAAAGAGGGTAAGTTAAATTAATTTAAAGAATGGTGGGGAAGGATAGAGGAGGTTGTGGATGTAAAGGTAAAGGATAAGAGATGATTTTTTTGTTTGGTTCAAAAAGGGAGGGGATGAGAGTTAATTAAAAATTGATAAATATATATTTATCTCTTTATTTAAATTTATTTACTCTTTATTTATAATATTCACATCAAAATTATTATGTCTTAATTTATAAGTCTTAAATTTTTTTATCCTATTAATATATAATAAAATTAAAAAATTGATAAAATTTTAATATTATTTTTCATTAATTTTATAATTATTATATATCTTAATATAATATATAAATAATTTATTAGGCTTTAATAATTAAAGAAAAAATTATGTGTGAGAAAAATGAAAAAAAAAAATGTTTCAACTTATGAGAGTATAATTAGAATATTAAAAATATATAAAGGATAATTTGGTTAAACTTAGATAAAAAAAATTATCTCCCCTCTAAAAACTATTACTTTTGGAGAGGAGTTGGATACATAAAGACAAAAAATTTTACTTCTTCTCTTCTCTATTTTTTTCAATTAAATATATTTAAATATTTCTTTCTCTCTCTTCCAAAAACCCTTAACCAAACAATGCCTTAAGATAGTTTTATTTATTTAAATAGTAAATTTTTAAGATTTTAAAAAATAATAGGTATTCGTCTTTTGAATTTTGTTTTGTCTTGTCCATGTTTTGTTGTCACGTGACCAATTTGAAGTTGTTTGATTAAGGGAGTGTTTGGAAACACAAAAAAATTTAAGTTTAAGTTTTAGTAAAACTTAGGTTTTGAAATTTTTTAAAAGAAACAGTTATATTTATTTAAATAGATTTTTAGATTAAACAATAATTTAAAATTAAAATTTTATATAAGTTGATCAGAATAACTTATAGAACCGTAAAAGAGTTTATGAACTAATCAATTGTTATATTACCCTTACTTTTTCTTATCATATCTCTCATACTTTTTCTTACACACTCTTTCTTTTCTTTTCTTACATCATCTCTCATCTCTCCTCTTATATCTTATCTCTACTCATTTAATATTCATACCCTTTTTTATAATTTAACAATAATAAAAGTATTTCTAGAAATAATTATCCAAATACTCATTTATTTAAAATTATTTTTTTTCATAAATTTTCTCCAAAATTTTTTTTCTATAAACTGTCTAAAATCTTTTTTTTTTATAAATTTATTTTTAAAATTTTATATAAATACATAATAATTCGATATGTAGCCTGCCTATATGCTAGGTAATGAGTTTTATCAGTTTAAACACTTGCTGCCACAAACATCGATTTGGAGTTAAAAGTAATGTAGTAGTATGAAGCCAATCACATGTAGCGTTCAAACTTCAAAGCTGGTGATAAAAGATATGGGATAATTTGGCAGAGTTGAAAATTGACAGAAAGGGCAAAAACAACTCAGTTCTCTAAATTGCGTTTGAAGCTATAATTAATTATGTTGAAACGAAACACGTCTAAATGTAATACTTCCTAAAGTTAGATAATGATACGGGCACACATCATTCGTTCCAAAAAAATAAAATAAAAGTAAGCTGTGTGCTCTTTCTTCTTTTTTTACTGTATTCCATTAGCCAAACCATTTTAAGACGAAGTGATCCGTTGTACAAGCATACGACGACTTTTTGGGTACCGTGGCGATTGGTAAGGGGCTACTCAACCTGCCCCATAGCGGAGTTTGAGACGTTCCCCTCGCGATCTCCCTCCTCTCTCAGGCCAATGAGTAACTACCAGAGACTCCCTCAAGAAGCCTACCCTCCTCCAGGCAACATTCTTCGAAACCTTCTTCGCTTTATTAATTTCACAATATTAGAAAAAAAAAAATAGTTCTTACCTTTCCTTCTTTCAATTCGGCTTCTCTTGCGTCAAATTTCGATTCCAATTTGATCATCCATCAACGAGATTCGCGAATTTTATACAGGGTACGGATCTTATGCTCCGCCACCAACAGGTTACCCATCGGCGCCACCGCAGCCACACGAAGGGTACCCTCCACCGCCGCCACCTGGGTATCCAGGGTACCCTCCGCCGCCGCCGCAATGTCCACCGTATCAAGGTTATCAGGGTTATTTCAATAACGCGTATCCACCGCCGCCTCCTCCTCCCCCCCAAGCCTACCATCACTGCGAACATCATTATTACGACGGGTCCACCGGTTGCGCCTCATTCATGCAGGGCTGGTATGCCTTTTATTTTTAATTTATTTTATGGAATTTTTAGGTTATGTATAGTTAGATATGTGGATTGCTTTTGAACAGGGTGATGTTAAACTTTTTTTTCATAGATGCCTTTCGTTAAGTGATAAAGTGATCCTCCTTCCTCTATTTGAAAAGTTTATGAGAGAAACATGATGATACTTGTTTACCAATAATTACCAAAAGAATAACAAATGTCATAAATGTCATTTTCTATACATAAAAGGTATATTCACTTTTGCTCAAACATACCAAAGATCTTTAAGATAATGCTTTTATAACCAACTTCAAGGGAAGTCATTACTGAACCATAAATTAAACACATCTGGGGGATCAAAAGTTCAAGCTGAAAATTGGAGGATATGGTACCAATGAAAGTACATAAATGAAAGAATGCTGGGATTAAGAAATGTAAAAGCACTTATCCATTAAATTGCATGAAAACGAGCAGAGTCGAGGGGCTTGGACCTATTTAAACTGCTCAAGCCAATACTTGCTGATGACACTCAAGCATTTTTTTTCTTCAATTTTTTGTAATTTTTGCAATGCCTGGAGACATTAGTAACAAAATTCGTCTAGTCCACCACTCTTATGTGTACTCCAATCCCGACCCAAAGTCACATAATGACACGCTTTGAATGTGCAAGATTGAAATTTCAAATTTTCTTGTGCAAATGTCAAATATGCATTTATAGACTCATATACATTAAAACTAGACTATTTGATAATTACTTGGCAGTGTACTATCAGTTGGTTGGTACATTTCACTAATTTGCTTAACAATTTCATATTGTGTTATTTGTTAAATTTGCTAGTCTTGAATTGGTCCTTTGTCTGTCAAGAAGCTTTGTTTGAAAATCAGTTCGACAGCTTCTCATCATCCCTGGGTCATGGAGAATTATTTCCTGTCCATAAAATTATCCATAATGAACTGAATAACCTTGTACCTTTTACTGAAATATCATTTAACATGATTCTATAGATTTATTTCATTTCATCTTGTGATGTCCACTATTTTGACAAGGGATGTAAAATCATTTTTAAGTCCTACTCTCTTTTTAATAATTATTTTTGTGATTAAGTCATTTACTCTTCTATTGACTGCTTGCCTCATTTGTTTTCACTGTGGTAACTAAAGTGTTTAATGCCCTCTTTTGCATGTGCAGCTTGGCAGCTCTCTGTTGTTGCTGTGTGCTAGATGAGTGTTGCTTTTTCTGATGTCAGAGTTGTTTCTTTAGCTTGTGCATGATCGTGAATATAGCTCTCTGGAGAAATGTTGGTCGATGGTCTGAGTGATGTTGTGTGGGATCTGATGAGTGTTTGGTCATTCCTGTAATTCTTAGCCTTTCAAGTTTCAACCCCCTCCCCCCATTTCTGCCAACTCTTGTGTGCATAGGTTATCGTTCTTTCTGATGTATGCGAGTCTCACTGATATTTATTGGAAATTTAAGCTGTCTAAAATACGTGGAATAACAGCCAGAGGTGTGGTTATAGATTGTTCTCATCTTTACGGACCAATCTCTTTCCGTCGTACTGGACTTGACAGTTTTAAGGTAATTTTAAAGTCACTTTTCCTGGAGGACCATAAAGGTCAAGGGAATTAATTAGATTGAAATATGCATAACATGCCTGGCGGAGCTGTTATTTCAAGATTCTATAGGCTTATAGGTGACTTGCATTTGCATCTCACGGGCATTGGGACTCTATTCAGGACAGTCGATTGTTTCACCGGGACTGGTTAAATTTTTAAGTTTTGATCAACGGCTTTGTTGGCTATTTAGAAATCCGGTTGCTGGCTGTTCTGGCTGGTTCGCATGAAACTATGAATCGATTTTTGACAGGAAACCGGAAAACTGCTTTAAAATGAATTTTTTAACATTTTAAAGATAAGTTTTTCATGTAAGCTGTTGCAAAATTACGATTTAACTAGGGATGAAAAATTTAGCGTATATTTATTATGCTCTAACAAGGAAAATATTATTTATACACATCTTCATAGAAAATTGTCCCACGGATGACAAAACTTATGGTTATTTGTAATATTAATCTTGCCAATTGCCCAGGGATTGTCATGTATCTTGTAGCTTCATCCGTTCTTAGGATAGAATCCGATTCACCAAATTTGCGATTCAATTCAGATTTTATGAAATTTATATCTTCGTTGCCAGTCCGTGCATTAGGATTACTGCTAACTTCATTATCTTGGTCCAGTTAGTCTCGCTCCAAATTTAAATCTGCACTAGCATTTTGAAGTACTACAAAACCCTATTTGACGAATGGTACACCTGCAGGTCTTTTGGCCTTCAATTGTGGAATTTCTTTACCTTACTACTATCTAAGCATGAAATAAGGAAGGGCATGTAATAAACTATAAACTACTATAACAACCACTACAGCAGGCTACTATTGCCTTTGATTAGTCTGCAAAAATAAAAGTACAAGCTGCCCAACAACCAGAAAATTAAATAGCCTACAGGGTCCAGACAAAATCTGGAGCATCCTTCCTTTTACCAATCAATGAACGATACAAGTACATCCTATCCACTTTCTGCCCATCATCCAGATTAAACTCTAGCTCATTTTCGCTCATTATCTCCACATTCAATCTCGGCATCTTCTTAGCTAAAGTCTTGCAGGCTCCCAACGTCACTTCACAGGACGACATCCAAAGGGATCGCATTGTCTCATACTTCCCTACGTCCATTAGAAGTGCCATATTGCCAAAAGGGCTATCTCTTATCTCCAGCTTGCGAATTTTCTTGCATCCATTCAGCACGTAAAGCATTCCCTTGTCACTTTCTCCCGCAAATGCAACAGACAGCATTTCAAGTTGCTCAGCATACATCCCAATATACAGGAAAACACGATCAGTCAGTAGACCAGACATTGACAATCGCCTTAGATGCCTGCAAGACTGAACAATTGCCCCAAAACCTTCATCCAGTGGCTGCATTGTATCAGCGTCAGGTTTTGTGGGATCAAGGGTACACAGCCGAAAGCGAATAAAATTTGGGCAGTTTTTCGCTACTGTTATGAGGGCGGCATTTGTCATCTGCTGACAGAAATAGAGCAAAGAGTGAAGCTTAGGACAGCCCATGGATATTGCCACCAATCCATGTTCTGTCACAGTTGAAGGTCCGGGCTCGAAAGGAAGAGATGGAAAAACCCTCAACTCCTGCAAATCTTTACATGTGGAAGCTACAACACTGAGTCCGTCATCCCCAATAGAATCTAATATCTGCACGGTTGTAGATATTATTAGCATCCTCCCCTAAACAAGGGAAAAAATATGAAAGGAAATTGCTCTTTAGCTAAATATACTTACCCATAAGCGCTGAAGTTTCACACAATGGCGTATTAGCTTTATTAGATCACTGCCCAGAAGCCCTACTGCATAGCTCAGGTTTAAGGATGTTAAGTTCGAGCAAAGAGGATATACAGCAGGTAAGCATTGAGGAGCAGCTTCCAAAAACCCTGATAAACTAGTTATTGATCTGCACTTTGAAATCGTATGCTTTAGCTTGGAGTAGGCCTCAGAATCTGGATCATGGACAAAGGACCCAGTACCCAAGTCTGTTAGATGAGGTGCTCTCATCAATATCCTTTGGAGTATGTCAAGGGGCACAGCTCGGTTTAACTTTAAGCTCTTGAGATTAGGAGATCTCACAACAAGCCTCTCTAAAGCTCCCAGATTAATATCCCCTTTCAGACAAGCAATATTGAACGAGACAAGTGATGTACAACTATCAGGAAAGCAATTCAGCCATTGGCCTCTGTGATCATCTATTTCATTCTCTTGCAGGTCCAGATCCCTCAGTAACCTGAAATTTATATACAAGCCACAAAATAGATAATCAGTGACAAGCTCATCATTCTGCAAATCGTTGCCATCAACTGAATGCATTATTTAAAGAACAGATTTCTCTACCACAAGCCATACCACACACCAACAGAATATACCGGAGAAAACCATAGCAACAAGAAATCCTATACATAAAAGAGTTGACAAATCGATCAAGATAACTAACTATTGACTATTTAACCAAATAGTAAAATAAAGTTTCACAAAAATCCATACCAAAACAAAACTCCACAGGACCCAGACAAACAGCAATCAGCAACAATAAGTCAAGGAAAGAAAAACAGCAGAAAAAAAACAATCTGCGTTGTGTTTTAAATCAGATAACAAGCATGAACTACAAACTGTAACAAATACATTTGATAGGATGGAATTCAGCAGTCGCCTCAGTAAACCGGATAGTAAAATACTGATGTTTCAACAAGCACATCCTTTCATCATATGAAAAGGCACGATTTATTAGTCAAAGTCGTGAGCTTCCAAAACAAAAACAAGAATCGACTACTACCTATAACAAAGAAATCCACGAGATAACCTTAACATAAAAAAATCAAGATGACACGTCAAATAGTACTCTTCCAACACCAAAATCAGATCCTTACCTGCAATTTGCGGCTATGGCCGCTAATCCATCCGTGGTAAACCCTTCACAGCTAACAAGTACTAGAGACTTGAAATTCGGGAACGAATATGAAAGAAGCTCAAGGCTCTCGTCCGAGACCACCATCCTCTTCAACTTGAGCTCCTCCAGTCCGACCTGGCTTTTCGCCAGCGCTTCAATCCATGGATACACAAAGCCTCCCCACTCATACGGAACCAAATTGAAGTCCGCGAAATGTGGTTTTCCCTTCAGAGTTAGGGATTTTAGACCCGGAAACCTTTGGATCACTCTTTCCGGACTGATCGAGTAGCAATTCCCTATGAACACCCTCTGCCGACTACATCTCTCTACCCTGTACCAGCTTTTGCACACTAAAGACACAGCGTTCCGGTCCCGGTGAGACGTCACGTAGTCGAAAACGTGTTCTAATACCTCGTCTGGAAAATAATTCATCTTTTTCTTCCACCTACCGATTTCCACAACTTTGCAAAATTTTCATCTGCCAGCCCGAAAGGTTGTGAGGCGAAGTGCAGGCAGAAAATCTAGTGCTTTCGATAGAAAGTACTGCAACAACGTGAAAGAATTTCAGATCTAACACTGATATTCTCCAGATCAAGCCCCCATATCAGAAAAAGTGCAAAACGTGACAAGGAAAATAGAACTCCACGCAAACAAGAGTGATTAAACAAGATCTCCAAAATAAACCTTAACGATGTAGCTTCAAATCCCCAACACCATGTGAGATCTGAAAGAGGGTAACTTTTTTTTTTCTTTTTACGTCAGATTGGACAAGTGAGGAGGGATAAAAGGGAACCAATATTCTCAGGAAATTATTTCCTCAGCGATACTCTGCAAATCAAAAGGTGATGATTACATCCGATTTATATAAAAAAAAGCCTCGAAGAAAAGGAAAAATGAACTTAATAGATCTCCGAATCTGCAATCTATGAATCCTACATATAGTAATTTACATCCGAAACAAGATTAGAGGCGAGCCTAGAAAACCCACCCGAACGCCCTCCTCTCCTTCCCCCTGTCACCTACATGGCAGAGTTAAAGCTGAACTAGGGTCAGGCTCAGGGACAAACCCCAGCCTAAGGGGCATGAAATAAACCTAACCATGGTTGAGTTAAAAGGCTTTGAATCGTACGAAAAACATGGAGTAACATGACGGGATTAAGAGATTCTTGACCGTTGATCGCGTGAACATGCAGGGTCCTTGTCACTGCTTTTGAAGTGAGCCTTCCTCTGCCAAGGTAATGCACTCTGTTGCTGGGGAAAAAAAGCCTTGCCCGGAAACGATATAAGACGAATGACCTCAATTTCATCCGGAATTACGCAAATGCCACTGGAGGCCATAGGTTTAGATAAGACTCATAATGACTCCCACTAGGGCGAGTGTAGAAAACTCGTGATTTTTTCACCGTGCCATTGCACGAGAAGCGGATACAAGCCTTTCATACACACCGCGAATTTTTATTTACCTACTCTGATAATTTTTTTTAATGAATATTCTTTTTAACTTTTCCCCCCCGTTATTTCTTTTTCCCGTATGGATATGAATGATGATAGCATTCTAACGATTAAGGAACTCGGTAATCAGGAATAAAATGATATTACCAGAAGTAGCCGGATTTTCTGTTTATCGTTTGATGGTTTGAAGAATGTATTTATGAAGCAGGATTTTCTGTTCATCGTATGGTGAAGATACCACCAGGTGTTTACGGACAAAGAAAAAAAAGAACAACGTATTTACAGGACTACATAAGCGTATGGGTTTATATTTTGTATTTGCTGAGAATAACAAATAAAAGGAAATAATGAGGTTGGGTTGGATTTTGGCCGGGGCCAAGGGTCAGGGTCAGGGTCAGGGTCCTTGGGTTGTGGATAAAACAGCGAAGTGGTAAATGACAGAATCAATTGCGTGTGAGAGGATGGTAAAGATAGTCGGGCATAATGGGGAAGGAAACCGGGGGGGATGATCCGGTGCGGTGAGGTGCGGCGGAGTGAGGGGGGAAGAGGGCGCATCACATCAGTGTTGGAGGAGGAAAGAAGACCGTACAGACAAGTGGCAGAGAGGCGAAGATAAAAAGAGCAGAGGGCACAGTTCAGCTACGTTTGTTGATTGGTGGCCTTTTGCTACAGCCATTTCTAGGAGAGCTTCCATTACCTCTATAGAGGCTCACTTTCTTTTCCTTGACACAAAAAAAAAAAACAAAGGAAAAAGGGGGGGAGAAGAAAGTAAGGGAAGTTAAATTTGAGAATTGTACAAGAATACAACAGAGTCGTCCATATATATCTGTCACAATCGCTTATTATTGAAGAGCAGGCCAAATAATGGGGATATCAAAGTACAAATGAGGTATGCATGTGGGTGGGTTGAAGGTTTGAAGAAAATGGTGAAATCTGATGTATCAAACAAAAAGAAACGCAAGAATAGAATTGGGGAAGGGGAAGGGAAAGAGGCATTATTGTTATTGGAGGATACAGCCATTTTGCTTCACTCAAAACACAATCCCCGCCATCCTCATCACCATCCACCTCATTTTACCCCTTACTTTTGATCTCATCTCATGCTGGCACTATTTTGTCACTATCTATATCTCCTCAATTCTATCTTTTCTTCTTTTCTTTTCTTTTTTGGTTATAAATCAAAAGTATGACCAGATAATATTGCAAATACTCTATGTAGCTGTATTAAATAAAAACAAAGTCTCGTATTACTTGTGAGGGTCTAAATATATAGATAATGACATACGATCTTTAAGTTAATAAATAAGCTAAAAATAGTACTGTACCCATGGGCCACCGGCCCCTAGACACAAAATCAAAGGTATCCTCATCTACAACTGAAGATTAATCCCCTAGGCTATGCCACGATTAGAGCCATCTTCCTCCAAGCTCTTTTTAACATGGGGGATTTGGACCCCTACCCTTTTATCTGAGGTTGGCCCACTCGTGGCTTCCCCAAGGGGCCCCACCAACAAACAAATCTTATCGGAGAATCACCCATTATTCGACTAACAGAAAGAACGTGGGGATATATAATTATTTATAATATATTTAATTTTTAAAGAGTATTATTTTATTATGATTTTATTAATAGTATTTAGGGAGATTTTAATTTTTATATATTAAAGTTTATATTTTAAAATAATAGATAATTCGTCTTGTCCTGATATCAGTATTATTTAAAAGAAAAGTAAACTTCATCCTATCTTTATATTATAGATAAATTTAATTTTTTTAAAAAAAATTTATACTAAAAAAAATCTTATTCAAGAATCTAAAGGATGTGACATACAATTGTTTAAAATGTGTTTGATTTTTATGGAGTATTATTTTATAGTAGTTTTAATCACAGTGTTTAAGAAAATATTATAACTCTTATATATTTAAATTTATATTTAACAACTCATCTTATTTAATGTTAGTGTTATACAAGAGAAAGAGAAAGTGAGATTTTATTTGAACGGATGAGTTTAATTACTTTTAAAAATTGTCTGTACTAAAAAGAAAGATGAAGAAGAAAGTCTTACTGGAGGAATCGAGTTCTTACGTGAAAGGGGTAACTTAACAGTTGTAACTTGTAACTATTTTGCATGATCGGAAACCGGAGGCAGCGTTATTTCGTGGTTGGAAATGATGTTTGGGTCCAGTAATTAATGAATGGGTTTAGAGATCACGACGCAACAGAGAGCGTCACTTATATCCATCGTGCTCAGCTAATCATCCTTCTTATTGCTTAGGTTCCCTTTGTTTTCATCTTAAAAAGAAAGAAAGAAAGTGATTTTAAGATTATTTATTAGAGATCTTACTCTCTATTAAAAGTTATTTATTTCATAGATATTTTGTTCAAAGCATGAATTATTGTAATGGATTTTTTTTAGAATAAAAAAAAAAAAGAACTTGAAAACACACGGCCCTTGGTTGCGTTTTTCCAATCATTTACGAGTTTGACTAAACGCCTCTAATCTCTCTCTGAAATCACGAAATGTGGTCCACATATCCCACTCCAACCCGATTTACGTTCATTCCCCACATATGCACCAGAATTCTATCCCCCCTTGATTACAAGTATTATTAACTTAATCACTCCAAATCTGTACTTGTGTCTTCCTTGTCCTCCCTTTTATTCCCTCGGATTCCCTACCCTCCTCGTTCGTATTTGTTTTGTACCATTATCTATCTGTCCTACTCCACTTACTACGCCTCGCTCTCTCCACACGTTCTCTTTCCCTCCCACCATTACTTAAATACTTCCTCTGTTTTTACCGTACACATCATTAATCACACCAAATATTAATCTTAAGAGTCTCCTCCCGAACCTTAAACTCCGTCTTAAATTAGACTGCGACTCACTAAACCGGTCAACGAACACCTTGCGTGTCTCAGAACGGAATTCTATCATGAAATTGAAAATTGATATCAGATTTTTTATTTTTTGGAAAAAAAACAAATGAGATAGATGAGACTCTCGTGGGGCTATGATGGTTAAATTTTGAAAATTGAGGAGCAAATTGACTTTGGGGGAAATGGGTGGGTGGGATAATGGGAAAAAGGGACGGGAACTTTTTGACCGAAATGCTTTCTTGTTTTAACTGTGGCATAAAATGGATGGTGGGTATGATTTGGGAATTAAATAAATGCTTTACTGTCGCTATCAGAGGGAAGAAACAGGGACCCTGCAATGGAAAAAGCATCGCGAAGATTCAACGGACGCTGCCTTGTGAAAGATGATGACCACTCTCTTTTGGATCTTGTCATTTGGAATTTAAGACTCTCCCATTATTTATTCTTATTTTCAGAGATTTTTTTCTTCTTAATATCCTGTCTCCGTCCATATCTGATTCTCCCTCCCACGACAACTCCCTAACCTAACCTTTTCCTTATATTTCATCATCATCATCTTCATCTTGTTAATCTATATCTAGCCTAATCTTAGTTAGAAGGTATTACACGTTTGACCTCAAACTAGCCTCAAATTTCATATATGCTCGACATTTTAAAATATTTTTTAAATAATACTTAGTATTCTAATAAATTTATAATTTATCTAATATCATAAGATATTTTTAAATAGTATCTAATATTTTAAAGTGTTTTTTTATACAATTATACTTTAAATTATTTTTCTAGTTAGTAAATAGCATCCCAATTTATGATACTAAGTGACACTCAAATATATTTGAAGACATTAGATGGACTATATATTAGTCTATGGTTCTGAGTACTCATTAAAAAAAATACTATAAGTACTTGATGCACTTTTAATCCTATTTTTTAACAATTACATAGGTAAAATAACTATTTCAACTAGTGGGGAGAATGATATAAATGAATGGAAATTGAGTTGAGAGAGTGAGTTTACATAATGAAGGAATAAAAATAGATTATAGCAAGGGTAGGGTAAGAATTTGGGCTACAACCCACAGAACAAAATTATGGGTGAGAATTTTGTTATATAAAAATATTTCTGTAGACGTTATTTAAATTAAAAAATATATTTCTGTGTTGTTGGGGAAATGGGTGGTGTGGGGGGCGAAGATAGATATTGAAAGGAGTCCCCTGTGGATCTGCTGCTCCAGCCCTTCTCCTTTGTAATTTGTTTACCAATTGTCTTCAGTTCTCTTTGCTTATTATCCCCTCTATCGGGGGACCACCTTCCTTCTCCCTCCTCGTTTTCCCATGTGCTTGGTGGGTCTCCCTCACTACCTCTTGCCTTTTCCCCCTTCCCTCCATTTTCTTCCACCCTTTGTTATTTTATCTAATTATTATTTATAGCTTTCACTGCATATAAAAAACGTACTTTATATACACTATCATGTTATTTAGATAGGCCAAAAAAAACAAAAAGAAAGAAAGAAAGAAAGAGACTGAGTTAAAGGCGATATGGAGAAAATAACAATTCACTGCCTTAGGGTTCTTTCACTAGGTGGTACCTCTTTTCTCAGTCCATTATTTTGCCTATTTTTCAGTCAAAAGAATCTCTAGCATCTTTTTTGACTAATTAGATTTTTTTTTTATGTCAGTCAATACCATCAGAAATCGTCAGCACAATGGATTATAAGGTAGTGAGGGAGATTTATTAAAGTCTTCCACTACTACTAGGATGTAGGTAAAATTCCTATACGCTTGGCTTGATATTGGTTTAATTTAGATCCTGTCTTCGCCGAATACAAAATATAAAGAACTTTAACAAGCTGGCTTATTCATTATTTGGAAAAATTCTATAGAAGGACAAATTATTCACCAAATTCATATATAAAGTGAATCCAATTCATCGTGATTTTTGGCTATCCATATGACTTACAAAGTGATGATCCTGACGTCTGAGATCAGCCGACCCTTTTTATCTCTTTGCAGAAATCGAGCTGATGGGAGTTAAGCCATCATCTTCCACGAGCAGCAGGAATCCAATTCTTATAGGAACCTAGCTAGCTCATTACCGAACAAATCTACTTCATAATCTTGCTGTCAAGGCTAGAGCCTTCTTACCCTAATGTGACTAAATAGGGGAATAACTAAAATGCTGACCCAGAAAGTCCCTTTTCCTATTCGATCATGAATAAGCATTTCAAGCGAACAACAAGGCTACTTTTGTGCTTATTGTTTAATTAAAGAAGGGGAGGCGTGGATAGATGGGAAAGAGTTGGCGGGGTGGCAAATATATTTGGCTGGAACATGCACAATATTCCACGTAATACACGGAAGGAAGGGTCCTTAATACACAAAATAAGCAGCGCGAGTTATCCAATTTGCTTCTAAAAAGGAGTGGTTTGGCGAAAAGGCCTAGTAATAAACTACACCTAACTGTAGCTCCACTTTGGGTGCGATTGAGGTAGAAGAACAAACAAGAATATTGAAAAAGAAAGGAGATGAGGCTACGATAATTATCTTAATCTTTGTTTATAATTATTGAGAAATATATGAGAGAGAGAGGTAACGGTCATGATCATTTCCATTTTCATATTGGGCCTTCAATGATTAGCTAGAATTGCAGCCATGTGAAGTACATGAGCAGCATCACGATATTATCCTTCCATCCTTTACATCCAAAAAACAAACGATAAACCTGAGGGTACCACTTTGAGACATGTGCCCATGAGTGATTTCATTTGTAAAGAATTTGTAAAATATGAGACATATTACTGTTTGTTTGAAGTATATTCAATTTTTTTAAAAAATATTATTTTATTATATTTATAATCACAGTTTTATAGAGATATTCTAATTTTTAGATATTTAAATTTATACTTAAAAATAATTGATAACTCGTCTTATCTGATATTAATATTGTTTAGAAAAAATTGAGAGTTTACTTTATTCTTGAGTCAAATTTCTTTTTAAATTTTTTTATACAAAAAATAATAATAACAATATATATATATATATATATATATAGCCCCCAATAATGAAGCCAGAAAAAGCATGAGTTTGACGATGGAGCTAGCTAGGCAGCACTGCGCGGATGAAATCTTAAATATATCTATTGCAAATGTATGTGTATATATATAATCATCAACATCGGTGTTATCAGATATCAAATAATATAAAACAATATATATAAATAAATTTAATTAACTGTTACAATATATAGATATAAACACACAAATACATACATATATATATGTGTGTGTGTATATATTTATATATATGTATGTAGGATGATGCTATTACTGGGTATGTGGGTGTTGGAAAGGGAAAGGAACTTATGTAGAAGGAAGGTACTGCTGACATAGTTATCTTTTGCTGCCTAATAGCTGTGCTCCCACCTAATTCCTAATTCTAGATATGTCCCATTTCAGATGTTAGGCGCAAAGTGCAAATTCAACGGATCATGTTCCCATTTGCTCTTTGCTTAGTCTTTCATTTCTCTTAGCCTTGTATTCGTTTCTAGCTAGTCTATTCATCTGCCCATATGTAATTGTGGATTAGATAATCTTTTGTTGGCGTCCCTCATTTAATTTTATTGTGCTGTCACCTGTGTGTCTGAACTGTGTCCCTTTGTTTTAAATCATTGCTGTAGCATTTAAAACACTGCAAAATCTTACTTTCTTCCCCTTGTTCCCTCTTCTTCCCTTGTCTTTCTCTTTTCACTCTATCACATTCTGCGTTCTCACGCTCCTAATGCAAACACTTTATATCTCAGCACAGCCCAGCAAAGCACAACAACCCCCTCAGTTCACACGCACAGCATTATTAGCATATCTCCATCTCACAACACCCCTTCAAATCTTGACTCTTCACTTATATTTAGCTATTCCATGGATTCTATGACATCTGCATAATAATCATTTCTACACGTGATGTTGGAATGGCAGTTTGGTAAATTCGAACCTAGGATGATATACAAATATAAGGCATAAATGTAAAGAATATATATATGTATGTATATACACATATAAGCCTGTTACTTATTACAGAGAACTGTAAAGAGGAGACTCTTAGAATATGGAGAACTGAACGCTTATCAGCGTTTGCTACATTAAGCACATTCCATCACGTGCTTTCACAATCATCATGGGGGTTCAGACTCTGAGTTTAGATGATTAAACAAATCGATTACTTCAGTTGTTTAATTGAGATCGACGAGTGTAAACATCCAAACCTGCTCTCCTATTTGAGTGATTCAACCTCATGGAGACCCATCCTAATATTGGTCTCATATTTCTTATAGCCACACTTTCGGCCCAAATGACATAATAAGGATTGAACAACATCAAACTTGGGCCCCCACATTACTGGGCATATCCGTGTTTCTTTTTTGTGGCATAGGCATATAAAGTTTCACCTTTCATGGGAATTTGAATGATAGTATGAGAAAAGAACGTTATAACCCATTCAGTAGGTTTAAAGTAGCTATCGGTCATTTAAGTAAGATTTTAAATTTAAATTTTAATATATATAAAATTTTTTTATTAAAAAACTTACTCATTATAGCTAGATACATGACATGAGTCAGATCTAGGTATAGTCAGGATAAAACTCTAGTAAACTGAGTAAGCAACAAAAAGAAATTATTAAAATGATAAAATATATAATTATTTTGAGTATGTTCGATTTATGAGAATTACTATTTTCTTGTGGTTCTAATCGTAATATTTGGGGAGATATTATAGCTTTTAAGTATATAAGTTTATGCCTAAAAATAATAGATGACTTATCATATCCAATATTAATAGTAAGTGAACATAACCCCTTTTTAAAATAATTTTATTAAAAAAATTAGCGTTATAAACACCATACTAAAATATATCAGATAATAAATGGAGTGTTAAATATATATTTCATATTTTTATAATTAATAAGAACACAACTAATTAAGTTGAATCAATAGCAGGTCCAATTCTCTCAATATGCACTGCACAAGAAGGGACCCCCCAGGGTGAACACAAATATCTACGAATTCTATGAACTTCAAGACTGTCCAGAAATATTAATATTATTCATAGATGATGTAAAAGTGCACGCACGAGACTCTTTTTGTACCCTTACTTGGATTTAGCTAACTCGGTTTATTCCAATGCGGAGCTCCAAATGAAAGATTTTAACATTGTGGAGCTCCAAATGAAGCTATCATTGGCTAATGGTGTCAGGGCAACACAAATTTTTTTAAAAATTTATTATTTGCGCATTTATATACTATTTCATAAAAAAATCTAATTATAAGTCTACATGCACAGATAAGTTTTACCTGTCTCCCCCCTTTTTATTCCCATAAAATTCATTCGGGTAACACAAATTTTAAAACTCTTAATTATTAAGTATTTATATACTATTTCATGAAAAAAATCTAATTATAAGTATACAGGTACAGATAAGTTTCGCCTGTTTTCCCCTTTATTTTTCCGAAATTACACTGTTAGCACGCAATTGCCAGGTAATTAAGATGATAACCTCATTTATTGAGACTCTTCCACCACCTCTGCATGGCGCCCAGGTGGAATCGCGAGCAAGGCTGGGAATCCAGCTATGATCCCCCCACACTTATTAATAAGAAAATTAGTATAGCTGAAGCAACAGCAACCTCCCCACTAGTTTACTCTGTTTCCCACCCCACCGTGCCACATACACCAACCTGGCTTCGCTGCCCACCAATCAGATATAAATCACCATCATCAACAGGTTAGACTACGGAACAACCTCCACGTGTAAACTATTCCGTCCCCATCCTAGTTGCGAAGCAGCAGATAATAATCCAGCGGGTCCATAAACAAGTTTGGGAGTGGAAGAGCGCAGTTGAACGAAGCCAATTATGTCAGTCTGTGTGTTCCCATGCACTTGGTTTCAAATACAGAGCATCCTCCCTCCTTTCTTCTTCCTTCTTCCTCTCTCTCTCTCGTGCAAAAGTAGAGCGAGTCGTCGTTTTATTAAAGATGAAAGAAAGAAGGGGAGAGTCCAATACAAAGCCAAAAACGCCATTGATTTCTGTTGTAACACTCAGAACTTTGCCTACACCTGTACGCTCTCCTCGTCGTCCATCTTTCGTCTTCATTCATCCTCCATCCGTCTCTCCCTCCTTGGCCACTCTCCAAACCCAACCCCTTAACCCTGATTCCTCTCTCTTTCTTGTTACTTTACAAAGCAACCAAAGAAAGAGCCGAGCCAATGTGCACCACTCAATGCCAATTCAACATTTGTCACTTCTCGCACCATTCTGATCTAAGACTAACCCATTCATTACCCACAACCCTTTTAGAGATAAAAATCTGGCAAAAGAGGGAAGAATTATATTGAGTTAGTGAGGTAAAAGTGAAAACAAGGGGGTGGGGGAGGAGAGAAGCTAAGGGAGGCGTGAATGCAGATTGCACAAATGTCATGAAAACCAGTGAGAATAATCCCAGAAAAGCTTGCCAAAAATAGAAAAAATCCAAGGGGAAGGGAGGGAAGAGGAGAGAGTCCACCATTGAATTATCTTTTAACACACCAAACCCCACAATAACCATTTCGTGATTGCCGAGCGTCCATTGCCCCCGCGCTCTGCACACACACTGAGACTGAGAGAGAAAGAGAAAGAGATAGCGCTACAATATCACAGAAACCAAAAGCACTCACTGAGTCGTTGTGGTGTTTCTGGGGGGAAAAGCCCTAAGCTAATGATGATGGATCAGGATGAGAAGCTGCTTCGCATAAACGAGGCCCCTGCTTTGATGGCAGGTGTTGACGCTGAGTTTGCCCTTGTCACCGTCCCAGTAGACATCAACCATATTAATCCCGGGTCGGGTCGACCTCCGATCCGAGACCTCAGCCTTGTCGCTGCCGTTACCACCTCTTTTGGGACCGTTCATAGGAAGAAAAGGATGGCCAGGCAGAGGAGGTCCTCCAACGTGTCCATGAATCTCCCTCCGCCACCTCCTCCTTCCTCCTCCTCGTCGCACGTGCCAATCTCCCTCCCAGCTCCACGTGTGAGCTCTCTTTGCTTCTCTTCTTTATTGCTATTTTATTGTGACTTGCCATGGAGATCTAGTGTCTAGCTGCTTGATTCCCTTTATTCATTATCTCCTTGCCTTCGGTAATCATCTTATAATTCTCTCTTCACATATTTTTCCTTTGATCTCGTCTTCGATCTCAGAGACTCTAGTTTTCCTGATATACATTTTGCCTTTTGTTTAGAGCACTGTGCTTATTATTTGTCTCGTGCTGCTCGCACAAAATTTAATCAGTCTTAGTTTTCCCCAATATATTGTCAAGATATGTAATATGAGTTTTAAAAATAACCGTATATATAGTTATTTGCAATCTCCAGTTCGCAGAAACTCTGCGACGTTAATGAAGGGGTCACCGTCAAACATACTTATAAATATAAATGGAGGATTCCCATATAGAATAGGAATACAGCGCAGGCATGTATATCATATATGCATGCTTATTGGACCCCAAAAGTAAATCAACAGAGGTCATCAATATAAGAGATAGCTAAGGACAGATTAGTCTATTGGGCAATTCCTTCTGTAATTAATTGAATCGCGTAGTTAACGAGGTGCATAATTAGACATGAGTCAGGCGTATTTCGAGTTTCAATTGTTCGTGTGAATCTATCGAAGTCGAGTGGAGCAAGCAAAGCAAGGAATATACAGTTTATTCACAAACACAATAATGGGAACGTGAAAATAGACCCTTAGCTTCTTCGAATGTTTATTTATCATTGAAGCATTTTACAGTATGTATTCGTGTGTTGAATAAGGCCACTGATGAATGTTATGCTGTCTGCTTTAGGCATTTGGGAAGATGCATGTGTTATTAATGACAGCGATAAGAGCATACTGGACAATATACCTTGGGCACTCTGCCCCATTTTATTAGTATTACTATAATATTAACTCAAGGGACCAAATATGTTGGGCATGGTGGGTGGCCTTTTACTTCTCAATCCCAAAAATCTTGTTTGCTATATATAGTACATATGTTGCGTTACAGCGCGTTTTGAACTATGTGGTACATATGTGACGCTGTTGCTATATATATATATATATATATATATATATATATATATATATATATAATATGTGTATTGTAACATATTTGTTGTATATAACGTGGTTCCAAACTTTGACTTGCCTAAAAGTGACAATTAGTCGCCGTTTCTTTTAGAAATGTGCTGTCTCGTGTGTTCTCACCATCACTAAGAAGTAAAGCTTGCCTCTAATTATGTTGCTTCACAAAGTTTGCTTGGCATCTAGTTGCATGAATGCTTTACTTCAGTTAAATTTGACTCACAGCATTCATATGTATATATGCTCTTAGGAAATTGATCGCGGGAGGTTGAGATTCCTTTTCCAAAAGGAGCTCAAGAATAGCGACGTAAGCTCCCTCCGGAGGATGGTGCTTCCAAAGGTCTGGTTTTTCAATCACTCCCTTGTGATTTAGCATTTTAGCTTGTAAGTTCTTTTTTTCTTTTCAAAAGATTGTGGGAGGAAATGAGTATTCTGAATGAATTTTAATTTACCTATTTGGTTAATTTAAATATCTTTTATTTTCAATATAATATAAATTTAAAGTGTTCAATCCAAGTGAATTATTGTAATTATTAAAAACGAATATTTTCTCATTTAAAATTAAGAGAACTTTGAATTCTACTTTGATTATACATTTTTTAGATGCCTTAAACTAGCTACATGAGTACGTAATATGCATGATGCACATAATTTGAAGTGAGTTACATCGTTTAGAACTTGCAAATAATTAATATAGCTTTCTGTGGATTTTATATTCCATATAGAGATTATATCATATTGCCTTAAATGAGCCTAACTGACAAATAGAAGGCAACTATTCCAAATTTGCAGAAAGCAGCGGAGGCTTTCCTTCCTATCCTTGAGTCTAAGGAAGGAATTGTCATAAGCATGGATGATATAGATGGTCTTCATGTCTGGAGCTTCAAGTACAGGTCTCTTAAGCATACCATATTTATTCAATTTGATGCCTAAAGAAACATAGATAAGAAATTGATATAAATTGGATTTACAGTTCAAGGTTATTTGTATAAAGTGACATTTATGTATAGACCCGATATATAGTGAAGGTTCTCTATATATAATATAAATCATGCAGGTTTTGGCCTAATAACAATAGTCGGATGTATGTACTTGAAAACACCGGTACATCCTTAGCTCCTCATGTTCTTTTCAATTAAAGCTTCTGCATGAGCTAGCATCCATGTTAGAATATATCTATATTAAGATTTTGATTTCTAGTGCTGAATTCTTTCCAGGGGAATTTGTTAGCACACATGGCTTACGTCTTGGAGATTCCATAGTGGTTTATCAAGATAATCAAACCCTTAATTATGTATGTGCTACAAATTGAATAATTTTGTCATTATCAACAAACCATAAAATAATTTCTTCTATTTAAATAATTCGTTTTTGTATTTTCCTCGAAAAGAGACAATAACTTGGTGGGAGGAAGTTATTAATTGCAGGTAATCTTCTTTCAATTAATGTAACGTTTGTGTGAACATGTAGGTGATTCGAGCTAAAAAGGCTTCTGAGCAAGAAGATTTTATGGCTACATCTGGTGATAACATCAATGATTTCTTTCTACAGGAGTATGAGTTTAACAAGTCAAATAGTTTGAGTTTGATGACCTATCCCACGATGAATGACACAGACATGTCATTCATATATGACACTACATTCTCAAATGATCATTCTCCATTTGACTTCTTGGGTGGATCAATGACCAGCTTCTCAAAGATTGGATCGGTCGAGACCTTTGGCTCTGTGGAGAATTTGTCACTCGATGACTTCTATTAAGTCTGGATCAATCACTGTATTTTGATTATATACTATTAAGACACTAATTAACATATGATAACAAGATGAAGACAAACATTGTTGAATGGTGAGAGTATGAATTTCTTCATGTTGGCAATGAGGGAACTTATAGAAGTGTGTTGATTTTGATGTTGATATGTGTAGAATAAATGAGCAATACTCTCCAGACCATTTGTGCTTCTTTGGCCTAATAACACATCTAATATATCCAGTATGTGTTACTTTTTATTGTCGGACAATGCTCATAATCAAATTGCTATGTGAGCCACATATTATAGTGCAGACTTGGTTCTCACATATAATTTTATGTTTACTTTAGTTTCAATTATATGAAAATATTGAGTATATCAAAATGAGTATAATATAACTTTCCATGATTTGAATGTATGTATAGAAAGTGCGCAAATGATGCACAGGGAATGCACAGAGGATGTAAGAAGTAAACGTTATTAAGTAATAAAACCACACATATGCACCGAAATCTAACATACAGTATCTCTCGAAGATATATGCATCATAATGACCATCCTCACCGGGTTGGAGGGGCTCATGGGCTCATAATTGTAAAGTATGGCATTTTTTTTGTGATTTTCATATAAGGATTTTCTTTCTAGACACATTAGATTCATTTTTCTTGTGAGAGCGTGTTCCATTTGTATAAATTATTACTTTATTATAATTTTAGTAGTGGTGTTTAGAGAGTATTTTAGTTCTTGAGTATCTAGATTTATACCTGAGAGTAATTAATGGCCCGCCCTATCTGATATTAGTATATTGTTTAAGAAGAATAGAGATTTTATTTAGTCCTTAGATTATAGATAAACTTAATTCCTTTTTAAAAAAATTTATGCAAAAAAAAAATCCATGCGAGGCACTATATGGAAAATAAGTCATCATAAATTAATACTCTTACTAGAAAATGCTTTGTATGAGTTTTATAATTTATATTATTTAGGCGTGGATCTTGTAAATCAAAGAAGAAAAAAAAGGGTGTTCTTAATCAGTTTGAGGTTGGTGTTCAATAAACGTGCTAGGTAAATCATTTTGGTGGTTGATCTGGCTGGTTCAAGTGATCTCATTCATTAGCAGGCATTAACACGCCCGTGTCATTTTCACTCCTCTGATAGGTCCATGCTCCAGTGCTTTTATTGGATAGCTCTTTCGCAATTTTTAGATTTTGGAACTCTAATTCTGGCTTTTAGTGGAGATTAAAAAGGATTGCAATTTCACGCTTGACTACATTGAGCGCCTGCTTTACCTGTGGCTTGCTCTTTGCCTTTGACCAAATTGGAGATTATTTTGGAAAACTTGTGGATTGGTGGCACTTTAACAATTTGGTGCAACTTTAACAACTCAGCTTCCAGATTTCTCCCGTCTCTCATACTTCTTTGACATGCCATCTGTTTTTCAACACGTTTCTTCCTGCAAACTTAAATTTTGTTTAAGATTTTTTTATTGTACACACATTTTTAAAAAAAACTTAAATTTATTTATAATATAAAGGTAAGATAAGCTATCTATTACTCTTAAACTTAAATTTAGATACTAAAAAATTAAGATATTTTTTTAAATATTATAACTAAAGTTATAATAAAATAATATTTTTTAAAAATTAAATATATTATAAATAGTTATATATTTTATTTTTTTATGACTTAATATTTAGACTCTAAAAAAAAGTCCTATTGGTAAAGCCTAATCAACTTTGTGGGTCCAGTGTTAGCCTTGTAGGTCTCATACCATTTTACATAGGTATAATTTTTTTAAATAATAAATATTAAAATAAGAAAGTTTTAAAAAAATATCATTCTAAATTTAAGAATTAATATAAAAATATATTGTTATTTATTTTATAAGTATAATCAATAACATATAAAATGTAAGAGATAAGTTAATTTAAAATTTTAAAATTCGAAATTCATAAATTCTTAATTCAAATTATAGAATGTGTTGCTAAGCCGGCCTGGAATGCCTCGACGTCGTCAACCCCAAGACACTGAACCCCGTTCTCTCGACATCTCCAAGGATATTATTATATCTGGGGGGTGAAGACATCAGTAGTGTCGAGGTTGATAATGTTCTGTATTCTCACCCAGAGATTCTGGAAGCTTCTGTGGTTGCGAGGCCTGATGAGAAATGAGGCGAGTCTCCATGTGCGTGGGTGACGCTGAAACCAGAGGCCACAGATAGGGTTCTTTCTGTTTCTTTTTCTTTCATACTTCTTTTTTCCCAGACGTGGAGTGACCTTTTTCCCCCCCTTAATTTTCTCCCATCATTCTGATTTCGGACACATATCTATGTGTGTGTTGACAAGATGCCATGAAGGCAATATTTAACTCCGTTATCACCTTTTGTGACTCATAGGCATGATTCAAGTTAATACGTCTCAAATTATGTATAATAACCCAGTCATTCTTATTTAGACGAACGACAAAAGTAAGTAGATGCCTCAACTTGGGATCGTACAACTATCTTGGTTTTGCTTCGTCAGATGAATATTGCACATCCAGAGCAATTGAGACATTGAAGAAGTATTCTGCAAGCACATGCAGTAGTCGGGTTGATGGAGGTATGTGTATTAGTTGTAGTTCACCGCCAAACAATTTTTTTTTTTGCCGATATATTCATGAAATATGGCTACCGTAATAGGCACTACTGCACTGCACAGTGAATTGGAGACATGTGTCGCCAACTTTGTTGGTAAGCCAGCAGCTATAGTTTTTGGAATGGGCTATGCGTCGAACTCTGCTGTTCTTCCAGCTCTAATAGGGAAGGTCTGCAAAGATGATGTAATAGTACCGTTTATAGTTGTTAGGCAACTGGGTTGATTTTTATTATTGACATAACTTTCCTTTGCAGGGAGGTTTGATCATCAGTGATTCATGGAACCACAACTCCATTGTTAACGGTGCACGAGGTTCTGGGGCTACTATTCATGTATCCCAGCACAATAGTGAGTATTTTCCCTGCATGCCAAATGGAGATCATCATCATCATCATGACATCGATCTGGTTTTCAATTCCCTGATACCTTTGTAGATATAGATATCACTGAACGACTTTGATTTTTGTTCTTCAACTCCATATATTTTGAAGAATTTGTGTGGGTGTTGCACTTTGAATTCTTGTGTTTACTTTTCTCCCTCCACGCTGTTTTTTTAGTACCATGATGCTTCCAAAGATAACAATATTTTACTCATTTGCTGTTTTCTTGATCATGTTATCTGCAGCTCCATCTCATCTTGAAGAGGTTTTGAGAGAACAAATTGCTGAGGGACAGCCAAGGACCCACAAGCCCAGGAAGAAGATAATTGTTATTGTGGAGAGGATATACAGCATGGAAGGAGAGTCATTCAAACTTCCAGAGATCAAAGCTATCTGCAAAAAATACAAGGTAGGTTATAACGGTAGATCTGATATGGTGCCGAAATCTTTCTGTACTTTGTATCTGTTTATCTTGTGCTTTTTTGTCTAGGGGAGTTGGTTGCTTTTAGCAAGTTTAAAATCTTTAACCCATGAAAAGTCTTCATAAACCTAATGGGGCGTCCCATAAATTTTTCATGAGATACTGCCCTCAGAGATGATTCATGTCAGCGTGAATTCATAATTTGTTTCCCATGTAAAATGCGAAGAGCACTGGATCATCAAAAGTTTAACCCAATAACTCAATTTAGTAAATCATGAATTGTTGTGAGAAACTCCTTGGTCTGGATAACAAGTGATGGGATTAACTTTTACATGTGTAGTTTTTGACATGACGATTTTGTGTCGGTAATCTAAATAGGTTTGGTATCAACTTGTTCTCATCAAGTTCTGTTTGGATTTAGTTCTGGTTTCTTCTTTGTTTCATTGCTTTATAGGCATATGCATATTTGGACGAGGCACACAGCATCGGGTCAGTGGGCAAGACTGGAAGAGGAGTCTGTTTGCTCTTAGGTGTGGACATCATGGTGGGGACATTCACCAAGTCATTTGGATCATGTAGAGGTTATATTGCAGGCTCTAAGGTTTGCAATTTTTTTATGGTCATGTTATTGAATCCTGGTGATGCCAATTATTTGAAGTCTAATTGTATTGTTGAACATGTGGGTATGTTATTAGGAGCTTATCCAGTACTTGAAGTACACTTGCCCTGCTCATCTTTATGCTATTTCAATTTCACCACCGGCTGGGCAACAAATTGTATCTTCCATAAAGGTTAGTCTTGGAGAGGATGGTTCCAATAGAGGTTTTGCTGGCACTTTGTTGTTCCATAGCTTTTTACTTGCTTCATTTGGATTGTTCCAAATTCTGTTCGTCTATTTTTGGTTTGTCTTGAAGTAGCACTAAAGTTTCTTGTTTGACTTGTGTCCTCATAGGTGCCCAAATTGGTGAGAATGAAATTTTTTGAGGTCAGAATTACAGAAGATGGGATTTGAGGTTCTTGGGGATAATGATTCCCCTATAATACCAATCATGCTTTACAACTTTGCCAAAATCCCTCCCTTCTCAAGGGAGTGCCTCTAGCAGAATGTGCGAACTTCGAACCGTTTAATGTGATCCCTGTTAATTAAGTTCTCCAATTTATTTTTTAATTAATTCCAGCTATTGCCGTATCACACTATTTCATGCTCTTTTCAATCCCATCAAACATCCCCCAAGCTTAAGGTTGTCACCACGTTCCAATTTAGGAAGGGAACCTTTGAGTAGCAATTGATACTGGGCTTTAAGAAAGTCTCCCCATGCCGCTCGAGCTTAGTAGCTATTTTCTTTGTATGTAACCTTACACATTCTCAATAAAAATTAATACAAATAATAAAAACATGCTCATATTTTATAAAAATATGACTTCAAATTTTACTATTATTGTGAGAGTTTATTTAGTAAGTAATTTTGTAAATCTCTTATAAATATTCTTTGAGTCTTAAAGTTATACCTTGACCTTAATAGAGGATCTTTATCAAATTTATTTAAATTTTTAGTGAAAAAAGACCTCACACGTTAAAACTGGAAAAAAAAAAGTTTGAAATGCCTTTCTGGATCCCTCAACATCTACTGCCACCTCTGAGCAAGATATCTAACATACGGTACCCATATCTGCCAACTGAACAAAGATTTTGTGTGATGGGAGGTTTATTTTTATATTCCATCAATACACACACACACACACACATATATATATAATTAACAAGAAGTCTCATTATTTTAAATTGTAAATCAAGTTTAATTTATCTTAAATTCTTTTATAATATATGGGAAGATAATGCATTATGAACATGATTTTATTTATATATCATGTTTTTATTTCGAATTTAATTAAATATTAACATTTTAAAGAAATATACCCATAGAAAACATATCCTAGAGTTAAATATTGACTCATTTTGCACATGGTGCCCCACAAGGTTTGTCTAACTCAGGCAAAAAAAAATATTTGCGTGAAAATCACAAAGAGGGCCACACTTTACCATTTTGAGCCCAGCCAGCGGCCAGCGGGCATTGCCAGCGTATGAAAACAAAAGGGAGAATTACATAGAAAGGTCTTTAACTTCATGAAAAATACTTTTTGAGAAGAATTGATTGTGATTAATCAAGATGAATCACAGTAATTTGCTAACAAATACGATATTATTTACATTCTGCTTCTATAGTAGTATTAAAAAAACCTTCCTTGTGAATTTTAAGAAGACAGGGTACTCAAACGTAAATTTGACCAAATGAAGCCAGGCGGGAAGCAACTTCAAGAACCGCCAGCACCACCCCTCACAGAAGTAAGAAGGGCCGATGATGAGAATGAGAAGGAATAGTTTGGGGCTTTGATTCCTCGTTGTTTGTAATCGTGAACGGCGGGGTTCTTCCCTTTTTTATTATTAAAAAATAATTAAAAATTGACCAATTGAAGCGTCACCATCTTCGTCTTGTATCCGATTTGTTTATTTTGTGGATCAAAGCTAAAAAACAAGGCTTCCTGAATCATTTTGGGTCGGTTCGGTTAGAGTGATCTCATCCTCTTCTTCCTTCTCCTACTACACCTACCTGCTGCTAGCAGCCTTAACACTCACTTGTCATTTTCACTCCTCCGACGGGCCCATGCTCCGATGCTTTTATTGGATCGCCGCGCAGTTTTATGCAACTCTTTTAGAATTTCTATATTTTGAATTCAGATCACTGTGTTCGCCTGTGATTCCAGCTTTGGTTTCTCTTTTGGTGGAGATTAAAGATGATTGCAGTTCCATACTTGACCTCATTGAGCACCTACTTTAGCTATGGCTTGCTCTTCGCCTTTGGCCAAATTAGAGATTTCCTTAGGAAACTTGTGGACTGGTGCAGCTCTAACAACCTTCAGGTTTCTCCTGTCCCTCCTCCTTTTATTATTCATGCTTTTGCAATATGCCTTTGTTTTTTTATTTTCAACACAAGCCTTCCTGCAAGCAGGGTTATGCACCAATATGTTTAGGACTCGAAGATTTTTATATCCGCCGATTGTACCTTCTTATTCAGGTATATAATAACTTTACTGTTTCGTTTTTCAGTCATACAGTAGTTTTTTTCCGTAAGCTTCATTGTACTCAAATTGAGGTACCAATAATAGGTAGTAATGCTTATGCCTTATAAATTTGTGTGCCGACATTGGTGTCGAGCTAGTAACATGTGGAAAATTATTGAGCATATTTGATTCTTATCTTGCATTTGCAGTACGTTTGATTCTTAAATGCAAAATAAATTTTATAAATAACAAATACAGATACTGCATATTTGAGGTAGTTCATATTCAATTATATGTTTTAAAAATTCACAAAGTGTTGATGTTTTCATCTTTTCCCTGCTAGGATTGCTTTGGAAGACCAATATCAAGTGCTCCTGATGCGTGGTTTGATGTAGTAGAGCGCTACTCAAACGATAATAACAAGACCCTGAAGTACTAATTTCTTGAATTACTTGGATTTTTTTTGGATGTTTAAGTTTTCTTTGTGAGAAATTTATTACTTGAGTTATTGAGTCTCAAATTATGTATAACCCAGTCATTCTTATGCAGACGAACGACAAAAGTAAGTAGATGCCTTAACTTAGGATCATACAACTATCTTGGCTTTGCTGCTTCAGATGAATATTGTACACCCAGAGCAATTGAGTCATTGAAGAAGTATTCTGCAAGCAAGCACATGCAGTAGTCGGGTAGATGGGGGTATGTGAATTAGTTGTAGTTTTCCGCCAAACAAAAATTTTACTTGTCCATATATTCATAAAATATGGTTACTCTAACAGGCACTACTGTACTGCACACTGAATTGGAGACATGTGTCGCCAACTTTGTTGGTAAGCCAGCTGCTATAGTTTTTGGAATGGGCTATGTGACGAACTCTGCTGTTCTTCCAGTTCTGATGGGGAAGGTCTGCAAAAGATGATGTAGTGTACCATTTACAGTTGTTAGGCAATTGGCTTGTTTTTTATTATTGATATAACTTTCTTTTGCAGGGAAGTTTGATCATCAGTGATTCATTGAACCACAACTCCATTGTTAATGGTGCACGAGGTTCTGGAGCTACTATTCGTGTTTTCCAGCACAATAGTGAGTATTTTTCCTGCATGTCAAATGGAGATCATTATCATGATATCTATCTGGTTTTTAATTTCCTGATATGTTTGTAGATATAGACGTCCCTGAACTACTTTGATTTTTGTTCTCCAACTCCATATACTTTGAAGAATTTGTGGGGGTGTTGCGCTTTGAATTCTTTTGTTTCCTTTTCTCCCTCCATGCTGTTTTTAAATATTATGATGCTTCCAAAGATAACAATAGTTTATCATTTACTATTTCTTGATCATGTTATCTGCAGTTCCATCTCATCTTGAAGAGGTTTTGAGAGAACAAATTGCTGAGGGACAACCAAGGACCCACAGGCCGTGGAAGAAGATAATTGTTATTGTGGAGGGGATATACAGCATGGAAGGAGAGATATGCAAACTTCCAGAAATCATAGCTATCTGCAAAAAATATAAGGTAGGTTATAATGGTAGATCTGATATGGTGCCTAATTGTTTTGTCTAGGGTTAGGTGGTTGATTCGAAAGAGAAGAGTCACAGTTGAAGGAGGAATCGAGCATTTTCCGCAGAGAGAGAGTTTTCTGAGACAAATCAAAGGAGAAGAGAAAGTTCGGGATCAGAGATTGCGGCGTTTGCTATCTGAAGAATCCATAGTTGAAGTGCGAAGAGTGAGGAAGCAAAGGAAAGTCTGAAGCGTGAAATGAAAGCGGGAGGACAGAAGGAGAAGGGTCTCTCCCGCTTCCTAACGGCTCGTGCCGCCCGACAATGCTCTAGCTGCTTCCAGCCGTGCGCGCTCGAAAGGAAAAACCGAAAAAGGCCTTGCGAGCTTTTGCATCCCGTACAACTCTCGGGTGCCCGAAATGACAAACAAAATTTTTGAAAGGTCTCAAATATTAAATATAAAAATTAGTTAATTTTTTTTTAAAAATTAAACAAATAAATTAATTATATATAAAATAAGAGTTATAAGTTAATTTGTGTAGATTAAAAATTATATAATATAAATTAATATTGAGATGTTAGATTTAATTATAATTAATTGATTTATTTAATTTTTTTAATATATATAAATAATTAATTAATTTTTATATTTAGAATTAGAAAAATAATAAATAAAATGTAAATTACAGGTAGTTATATTATTTATGATTATGTCATGAGCAGTGTGATTTTATTTTAAATTTTGTATGAATGGATGGAGGTGATTTTTTGTTTTATATTAAAATAATAATACACACTTTCAAAACAATAATAAAAAACTATGTAATATTAATCCCGAAAAATTAGTGTACATTGTTTTGCTATGTCCATGCTTTATTTTTTATACGTAAGAGAAAAATATCTTTCTATTTGCTATATCTAAGCAACTCACTCACCCTAGTTAATCCTCTTTTACGTTTTTGTTTTGTTCAATGTTATAGGCAAGAGATTTATGATAAATAGTTAGTTGGTTTTAATATATATTAAAAAATGAGTTGCAAGGTCTGTGATTTATATCTACTACAACTTATACAATTCTAGTCATGAATTAAATTAAACAATTGAATTGTTTTTATTTATTAAAAAAAATAAAAAATGATTATTGTAGTAATTTTTTTCTCCTAATAAGATCAAATGTATCAAATAATTAAATTCAAACTTTAAATAGTCAAACAATTCCTTCAAATTTAATTAATAAACAATGGCATAATATATATTAAATTATTTCATCATGCAAAATTTTAAATATTGTTATACAAAATTTTAATTGTAAGCTCAAATGATAAATTTTAAATATTTTAATTTTAATTTTAATATGAGTGAACTCAAATGGTGGAATTATAGAATGTTTTACACAAAATTTGAATATAATTTATCAAAATGTTGGCCAAAAAAACATAACTCATGAAAATAATAAAATAACAATTTTTTTGTTAAACATGTATATTATGATTATATATTAAATATAAATATTTTTTTTAGATAAAATAATAATTTTTATATAATTTTTTTAAAAAAGGGGTTAGACTCACCTATAATCTAAGGATAAAATAAAGTCTATTTTTTTCTTAGGCGATATCAGACAGGACAAGCCGTTTATTACCTTTATGTGATAAATCTATACATTTAAAAATTAAAATAAAATAACAAATTAAACAAATGAAATCAATCAATTTGGGCTTATTAGATATGGCAGAGGCCCATCAAATTCTGTCTAAATATCAACATTAAAACAAGAAGAAACAATGATTTCCAGGGTATAAAAGAACAAGAAGGAACAACAGTGAAAGAAAAAAATTGTTACATATTTAATAGTTAAATTATTTTAAAACTCATAAAATAAAAATAAATTAATTTTCTAGATTTAAAAAATATTTGTAAGATATAAATATTGAACCAAGTCAAGTAAGGTAATATTCTTTGAAGAGGAGTGCGATAGATGATCAGATTCCTGTCGCCAATTAAGGGTTTATCCGTGAATATATCAAAGGTCAATGGCAATAATTTCAGACACCTGAGCGGTTTGGTAAGATGTAAGTTTCTTTTTTGTATAAAAGTGAAAATAAAAAATTAAATTAGGTTAAAAATTAATTTTAAAATTTGTTTAGTATATTAAAAATAAATATATAATTGATATATATTTTTTATAATTTAAAATAAAATAATTTAAAATAATTTTCTATAATTTATAAAGAGTTAAAGTTGTTTAAAAATTTTATAATTTAAATAAAATAGTTTAAGATATATTATTTACACTTTTTTATCTTATTTTTAAAATTTTTTATATAATTTAAAAAATTTAAAATATTAAAAATAAAAATAGCTTATATTATCCTAAAAAAAATATTTGATTACAGTTTCATTTCTAATTTCACTTCTTTACTTCACTTTCATGCTACCCAACATCCAGACGGGTCTATTCTTCCTACTCTGGCAAGTGGCAACTCAGCGCTACATGTAAATCAGAATTCTTTTCTGTGTCTTGGAAACATCCATGGTGGTCAGGGACTCAGGCATCTTCGGTACTGTGACCAGTCACCAGCTAGCTGAATTCTTAAGGCCACAGAGCTTTGCTACCCTTTTTCCCTCCTTCAAAGGCTTATTGACTTGAGGATCACTGACAGAAAGGTGAAATATCAATAAAATAAACCGCAAAAGCTCTCTTGTTTAACCGCGGATCCCAATTGACGAAGAGAGAATTCTATCTTATGATTATATGGAATGCTGAACATGAAGTTGGAAGTGCGAATGCAAAACAAGTACTATCGGAAAAACTATTTGCACATGCTGGCTGTTGGTCCACATAGCAAGCTAGACATATTCGAATGAACAGTCTATAGGACGTAAGGTTTTATTTTGGAGTTAACCCACGTTGATTCATCAAAGGAACGGTCTCGGGGAATCTTCACAAATTGAGAAGGAAAGCGGTTCAAGTGCAAAGGTTAAGACATGGGACAAATTGTTCCATCATGTAATTAAGAAGACATGTCACTAAACATGGATAAGGTTAAGGCAAATTAGTAGGTGTAAACTAGAACCTCCTGGAAACAAAGAGAGCCTCAAGCCACAAGTAAGCTTGTTAACAAGAGATTACAGAGCAGGATGCCAACAATGGCAGCTTCAGGATCCAATCTACTTGAACCAGAAGTCCTCTTACCAAGAAATTCACCCGAACCTGGCGCCAATATCGCCGATGAATCTGCCTCCGGCTGACCTGTAGAACCCATAGGTCGATCGGCGGTCGGAGAGGGGAAAAACGAGGACGCTTCTGGCTCAGCGGCGTATGGTAAAACTGCTCGAAAAGCTGAAATCCTAAGCTCAGTAGTTGAGCTCAGAGACAGTAAATTGGCTAGCAAGATAACCAGAAAGGCAGAGGCAGATAACTTGGTCTTAGTAGCCATGAATGGCTGAGAACTTGAGCTGAACTTGTAAGGAAGCAAATGGAGAAAGAACCAAGGAATGTGGGTGAAAGTTGGGGGAAGATAAGCAGTAACTACTGCACCAATGTATCTATGGGCAGATGAGGGTCACGGGATTGCCCGGTGCTATAGTGATTTCGTTGTCTTTTGCACAGATATCTGTACGAGAAAATCATGCATGTACTATTACTGCTTGTGTAATAGTAACACAGTTAAAATAACATGTGAAATTCACTTGGAATTGTAATATGAGCTGACAATTATTCATCATTCAAGCCAAAGGAAAGAACACTATTATATATTCACTCAAATTTCTACCAAATTTAATAATCGCCTTATGCTTCAATTTTCAAATGCCAACTCATACATAAATATAATCTAGAGTTTCATATTTTCGATTTTCAAAATTTCACCGTACCGAGGGTAATATTTGAGGCTGCCTGCTGATAATTTTACACGGCATGCCAAAGAGTTGATATCAGATGAAAGATATTCGATGTCTCAAGCAGATAACCTGCGGCCCCATAATTCAGAATGCATTTTGACAAATCCAACAAGGAACGAGATCTAATCGTTATCCATCTGGGATTGAGAATATTAAAAAAAATTACATGTCTTCCAAGCTCTTGAATTTCAAAACAAAATTACCATTTGAAGTACAGAGAGTACATGGGCGTGTCGGAGCAAAAAACTAAGTACGCGTGATACGGCCAGTGAAGAACAAAATCGAAAGAATTGATACAACAATCTGACTCCGGCATCATTTCTCATTTGGAGTTGACTGCAGATACAAATGGTTACAACTTGCAACGTGCAAATTCGTGTGAATTGGTAGATACTAACAACTACCAACTACCAACCAAGCTGAAATTATCAATCCAATCAAAGCCAAAATAAAATTTCTGTGAGTACAGTTTCAAGTGATTAGAGAAGCCTAAGGTGCGCTGTATCATTCAGCCTCTTTATCTGCCAACCAGCTCTCAATGAATGCTCCAATACTGTCACTGAAGAATCGTCTATGCATATCATGTGTGACATTAGTGGGCTGCATCCAAGAAGTCCAGTCAGAAGACACTTTATAGGCACAGAATGACTAAAAACACCTATACAAGAAGCAGATGCTGAATGGCTGCTAAAACTTGAATTATGCAGGGAGCTCTGGCGGTTGACTTCACTGGGAGAAAGCTCATCTTTATTCTCATCTCCAGTGGTTGTCACAACCTGTAGCCTGCTCTTACCAGATTTTTTCCTTAAGGGTGCCAACGTATGACTGTTGACCAAATCCAATTGGTTTTGATGGAGAGAAGGTCCATCTTGTTGATCAATTGAGTTACTCAGAATTTGGGAATTGTGCCGTGAAAATGCCTGGTTCTCATTTTGATGAAAGGAGAAATCTAATCTCAATTTCTCAGAAAGTCCCAAGACAGTTTCGTTTAAAAAGTGAATCATTCGGAATTCAACTTGTCTAAGTGAATCCCCAGATGGGGCAGTAAAATCTGGCTGAAACCTGTCAATGATCCTCATAATTTCAGGCGTGTATATTTCTGAGCAAAGGCAGCCCTCCCAACTTCCTTGACTCATATCTGCGAGTGCGTCTGAGGATTGAATCTGTTCCTCTGAAAAATTAACTTCCTGTCAATTGAAGCTATAGAGGATGAGAATTCAAGCACTAGATTCTGTTCTAGAATATGTCCTTTGCTCATAAACATAGTTGCGTCTCCTAGGATTAGAGTTCTAAAGGTTCATAAATTCAGAGTAAAGCCATCATATAATCTACAAAACACTGTCATGTTGCAATTGCATGTGTCAATAAAATGGCATGTCAAAGTCAAACATACACCCCTTGTTATGGAATAGAACATTACTACAAAGCCAAATTTCCTTCTCCACATTCACTAAAAGATTCAAGTGAATTTTTTTGCATTTATTTCCTCATGGGTCAAAGTCATTCAATGCATTCAACCACATTTTTCTAGACGAGTTTGTTTAGTGCTTAACCTTGAACACCAAAAACATGCATCTTTTTGAGTTTTTAATATTTCCACCTTATAAAGCCTTCTCCTTTTTTTTTTATAGGGAGACATCGTCCAGACTTCTTTGATTATAAGGACATTGACTTTTATGATTATTCAACCAAGTGATCAATCAACACTAAACAACAGTAAGAGTCGAGAGTGGTAACTTTCACTAATCTTTTCCATTCAGGTCCTTTAATTTCACAAAAGCGTTCTGTCTCTTCTGCCTGAAGACTATCAAAGGCATCTAGTACTAGTTTCAGCTAATTTTCCGTCATGGACTTAACCAAATCCTTGGTGTCAATCTTCATAGGCTCAATACACCATTTAAATAAGAATAGAATGAAAAAATGACTTGCAAAGAGAGTACCAAACTTACCATTATCATTTCCCCCCCTCTAAAATTATGTCTACTATTCATAGAGTCAGAACCTTCAAGACCTAATGAATAAAAATACATTGACACGGGATTGGAGCTTCAATTTTTGTTATGAAGAAACTATTTGAAGAAAATGTAAATAACAGCAGTGAAAACCAACAAGCATCACAAGAGAGACTCTCAAAAGATCACTTAGCCCTGAGATCCTCTAGCTTAGCACTTGGCAGGTTACCCAACCAATCATTATTATTTATTACCACCCTTATTATGGTTTCTTCACAAACAGTTATAAGTAAGTAGATGCCACTTATAATGTTCAAAGGAAGCCAATCATGTTAATGTAATAAATAACTGGCATGTTGAGTTTTTCACAAACATGTGCTGTCCATATCCATGACCATTCAAGGATGGTGATAAATAATTTTCCATCCTGAGTATATATTTCTACTTATAAATGTAATGTCATTTTCTCGCATTCAAGCTCCAACATATTAAATCATCTAACAGTGATCACAGGCTTATCACTAGGGGTTATCCAAACTCCTTGAGCTTTATTCTATACTTTATCATGGTATGGCGACCAATATTATTACCAAACTGAGGATATGCAAAATGTGAAGTACCTTGCAGACAGAGACAGCCGTTGAGCGGGCCCGATCCAATGGCGACGAATACACAGCATTGAACCGAGTACCTTGAGACTTCAAAAACACGGCCATAGCCCTCGCTTGTCGCTTCCCATTTGGCGTTAAAGCCGCTTCTGGGCAACGACCGGATATCAAATCCGGCCTCAAATTCAATTCGCACTCCCCATGGCTGATCAGAAACACCTCTGTCACCATCCGATCATCGTACAACGCGTTCGCGTAGAAGCTCCTCAAGAACATTGGCCCCGGCGGAGGAGCCAGGATATTGTAAGGATCCCACATCTTGATGACGGGCCCATGCCGCGGCGTTCCCAGGGAAGAAGGTTGTGGAGAGAGCGGCGATGCTGATGAATGCAACGGTAGAATCTCTGGCTCTTGCTCCAAAATCCTTTTCAACAAATGAGAATCCGATCCGATCCTACACCTCTCATCGTTGATGTTTCCTTCGTTATCTTCTTCTTCGTCTTCCTCGTCGCTCTCTTCGATCACTTGCCTGGATTGGTTGGAACCCATAGCAGCCAATTCAAAGAACTAACTAATGAAAGACAAAAATGTACTGTCAAGATTTGGAATGCAAGGCATGGTACAGGCAGAGTGAGCTAAATTTTCTCATTGAATCTGCAAATCCTCAAGAATAATATTTGAAATAGAAGGTGAAAAGGGGATGAAGATAAGATCCACAGCGAAAATGAAAAATTTGAAACCAAGTCAGGAAGTTATTGGCACAAAGATTGGATATTAATACTGAGGCTTGAGAACAGGGGAAAAGTGGGGTTTCGCAGCAGAATGAGAAAAATAGAGTTCTTTTGTAATGTCTTCTGCGGTGAATTTCCACTAATCCGGGACTCGATCACCAAGAGTAGAAATCAGAACCTGCTTATCTCCACAAGGGGATACATGCTGCAAAGTGCAAACGAAGATGAAGACACCGACGTTTTGGCCAGTTATGGTCCGGCTATATATAATTTTAAATATCGTCCTTAAATTAATTAAACTGAGACGTATAAGGCAGAAATTAGTTAAATTACAAATAAATTGCATTTTCTTGAACAAACCATTTAATTTATCCTTTTCTTTCTCAGCTAGGTCTGATCTTACAAAATGGCAACTCTAACACCTATAGGAAGAGGACAGTTCCTACTTCAAAATTCAAAATCCAATTGATCAGAGGAAAGCTGCAATCTTATGAGATGGAACTTTCAAGATAAATTTGTTCGATAGTGGCAACTTCAGAAAATTTAAATTCAACGTACTTTTTCATTCTTTAGGTTACTTAAAATTATGGATTACTTGTATGACAATATAACCTTTTTGTTGCATCATAAATTTTGACTCAACTTACAATCCAGTCAAAGAGACCCACAAAAGCAAAGCAGCATCTTACATACTTTTAAGAGAAAACACAAGATAGTTACAATGATTCCATCAATAGATAAATTCAGAGACGCCGTCACTTTTAGTAGGGTACGATCCTCCAAAGCTGATTATCACCTTCATTCCACTTACAGAGCCCTACAATGGTTCCATCATGCACACAGTATGACGGAAGTAAGGAAAATTAGGAAGCGTCAGAGACAGTACCTGGTATTCATCTCCGGGATCAGGTGGCGCGAGGAGGACTTCGCCGTCATGAACGGTAAGCGAGTAATGTGGGTCAGCTTTGGTGAAGATCCTCAGAGTGCGCTTGTTGACGGAGGTTAGTTTCCTCATTAACACAACTTGTCTGACGTCGTCTTCTGTTACGTACACATTTTTGCCGACATGGCGAGCTCTGGATCCAGCCTCATCAATTAAGTCTACTGCCTTTCCAGGCAATGAACGATCGCTAAATCTGTAACGAAGCAACACGTTAATCAGTTAACCAGTAATGAGAACGAAAGATTAAAGGAGTAGTTTAGGTCTACTTATCAACCTTGAATGTTTTTTCGACAAGCGAGCAGTAGCAACTAAAGCACCGTGTTCATACCTAACAACCGCATATTTGCTGCTTAATCCTCTCAATGCCTCAACAGTTTCATCTACTGTTTGTTCAGGCACATTAACAGCTTGAAAGTGCCTCCTCAAAAGTGGATCCTTCTCTATGTACTTGCTGTACTCATCTGGCGTAGTCGCCCCTCTGAACTGCCATTCATTCGGTCAGTTCAGCTTAATTAATCATATTATTTAGAGTGTCTTAGAAAATATATGTAATTGCAACCTTGATTCCACTAGCCAGAGCAAGTTTCATAACAGTGTTAGCTCCATCAAGGGCTCCACCGCTAGAAACTGCTCCAGCATGATATCATCAATAAAGAGAATAATTGCTCCATGACTTTCTATAATTTCGTCCACACTCCCTGTCATTATCTCCTTCAACTCCGCTGGATTTGAAGTACAACCCATGAAATTTACCGTATCAAGGGCAAACACCTATATCACATTCATAATCAAACACAGTTCACATCATTCTCTTGTTAACTTTCAAACATATGCTTACCTGGTTCCCTTGGAGTTTTGATGGAACAGTAGCATTTGCAATGCATTGTGCAAATCCTTCGATAATTACAGTCTAATCTACCTCAGGATCCCCAACAAGGATGGGATTATTCTTCTCCCTTTTGCAAAGTACTTGTTGGATTTCCTCCATTTCTGTCTCTTGCGACGACTGGGTCTAACTTGCCCTTAACCAACTCGAAAAAATGCCAATCATTACCATATAAATCATTGGATAACACAGCTTCAGAATTTCTTGGTAAGAAAAAAATCCATCTTTAGGTATCCATAAATAAACGCTTTAGCCTTTATTCGCCTGTTTCGCCATCTGGGTGAGGTCTGTGTGATAAAGGTGCATTGCCATTCTATTGCAGAAGATTTTCCATGCCAATTCAAGCTTAGGCCTTGAGAAACCACTCGTCTCTCTTCTTCAGGTTAACTTGAACTCTTGAAGCAAGCTTACAAGTTATGAAGTTTTGAGAAAGAAAAGACGCAGCACATATTCTTGATGCTTGATGTTTTATACCAAGATGAAATACCAGCACCAGTAATAAGAGAACTGAGCTCAGACAATTAATATTGATATTCATATTCCACACTATTTCCAAGATAAAATTGCAAATCCCTTCATGACCTCATAGTGTAACGTACGTTTAGTTTGAATCGCAATTAGTACATTCACGCCTGCTAAGATTAGATGCAAGTCAATTTTATTCCTTGAGAATCCGTCTCATGAACTCCTTATGAACGTTTAATAGTTATTAAAGACAATTTATCAAAAAACAAGTAGTTATTAAGACAAGCCGCACCGATTACACCACTTTCCTTGAGCGTTCGAGACGTCGTGCCCTAATTTGTTACGAGTATTATCATTATTTATTTTGTTCCCTCTCTCTCTAATAAGTTGAGAGTGAATTAATTACATTTAACACAGACAGAGACACCCTTCAAACTTCTGGATTCCGCTTATTCTCCAACTTTCCAACATTGGACTATATCTGCCAGCACTCAGCACCAGCAATAAAATATACGCTGGCAATATTGATATATAACATGTTGCAAATTTTATTTTGCAACTTCGCGTTATCACGTAACCAGGAGAAAAATCACCAATTGCCAAATGCACGTGTATCAGCAAAAAAAAAAAAAAACTAATTTTAGGCAGATCGATAATAGACCTAAAATAATTAAATTTGTCCATGTTATTGATGGATGCCAATACCAAAACCAACGCCCACATTACAAATAAACGATATTTTCTCTTTCTGTGGGCTTCGGTTCAGCCGATACTAGGCAGTGTGGTTTCCACTCGAGGAACATTATCCAATCAATATGAAAGGTAATACCCCATCATTCCTAAGTTCACTTCACAAAAAATAAGAAGATACATATCACCATTTAAAGATATATTTAATCTTTAAAAAATATTATTTTATTATAATTCCAATTACAAAATTTAAAAAAATATCTTATCTCTTAAGTGTATAAATTTATACTTAAACATAATTGATAATTTATCCTATCTAATATTAATGAGACTTTATTTTACCTTTAAATTGTAGATAAACTCAACCCCTTTTTTAAAAATTTATACAAAAGAAAATTCAAAAGGTAATAACTCTACACAGTAATCCTTCATATATAAATTATAAAAAAATATAATATATTTAATTACAGCTCATAAGATAACTTTGCTTCAACTGGAAGCTGGCAAATGCTATAACTCTAGTACTCTACACAGTAGTCCTTCCTATAGGCCTCATTAGCATCACCTGCGTGTAGAATACCCATTGGAGTGTAAAAGATTTGTGCGTTCTCGCACTGTTTTGTGGACACGAGGGTTAAAGCTTTCTAAGCAAGACGGCCAAGTTATCTACCAAGAATTCAACTAAAGCTGCAATGGTCAAGTCTCATTCAGCATCGAATTAAACTAGTTCTTATCTACCAAGAAATATTAGTCTTATATTACAACAGCATACAGATTTTTCTCTTTCTATCACTAGAATTAAGATCCTAACCCATCAATCTAAATGGATTATCTTTTTAAAAAAAAATAATAGTGAAAGAAAGATGAGGAAAATGAAAAATAGATTAAGCCCCGTTGGTTGGTCTTCGAAGACCAGAATCGACGGCTGAATGAAAAAGAGGATGCGCATCTTCTGTCAATACCTCTGCGTCCAACTTTTCAATATGGGGCCATATCTGCCAGCAGCGTAATAAGCAAATAAGTAGTATTTACTAAGAATGATATTCATGCTCATTGAAGAAATAAAAATACCACACTGCTTGATGGCCCAAAAAAATACCACATTGCTACAAACAGCGTGATTATAAATGAACTAGTGATGAATTAAAACTTCTATGCATTTAATGCATTTTCCAGAGAACACACAAGGCTCAGAAACATTATTTAGGGATGAACGTCATGCATCATGGCACAACAAGAAACAGGCTGACGTGCAGCAGCAAATTGAGAGACAGCATACTGTTCATTACTATAAAACTCAGTCAGACACCAGAACTGAAAACTGTATAGTACCTCAGCAGCGTACTGCCTAGAAAAGGCCTTTACATATCCCAAAGTGGTGATACACCACTGCTCTTTTTGACCGACATTATAAGCATTCTTTGTCCTCCCACCATTCGACTGACTGTAGAGAAGATAACGAAAAATAAAAAAGGCAAAATTGCCATATTATCATTCAGATATTTCCACATAAAGAATAAATGAGTTATTATTTCATGCAGGTACTGAAACCTGTTTTCATTTGTCTGATTTTCATTGTCTAAGTCCATAGCTGATTTCTCTTCAGGGTCAACCGCCATCTCATCAACATGCGCAGACTTCAATTCATCAAGTGTTCGAGCTGCAGATGCTTCCGGAAGACGCTCCATCAACACATTCGAAAAGCCTTTGAACAATGAGACGAATAATGCCTGTACATGTGAACAACCAATGCCAGGAAAACACGATGAAAAACAGAAGAGCAAATGCCAGGCAATCAGGTAAAGCACAAAATAAGTACTACTCCCTCCGTCCCTAAATATAATATATTTTTAGTCTGACACTTTTTATAATACATAATTCAGAATTCCATGATAATTTTCCCTCAATCCTTAATAAATGATATTACTATTACAAAAGAGTAAAAGATTTCATGATCTACCTCGTTTTCATCAGCTGCCCGAGCAAGAAGAGCTTCCTTAGCTTCTAAAGATTCTTGAAGAGACACCACTTCCTCCTTTGCTTTCTCAGCTCGTGATTTCAATCGGTTCAACCGGACAGGATTTTCCCCAAGAACTGGTTCACCATCTACTAGTGAAAGTTTTGATTCCGCAGCATCTAACTCTGCTTTTGCCTCCTTGGCAGCTTCTTCAGCTGGAACAATACTCTTCTTAAGAGATAATATCTCTTTCCTTAGATCAGAAATACGATTAAATGTCTTGCTTACTGCATTTCTAAGAATCTGTTGGTGGCAAAACAAAAGAGGGCAGGGAGGTCATTAAATCATAGTATGAGGTATGCATGATGAAGGCCAAATGCAAAAAAAAGATACAAAAGAGATACAGTGATCTGTCTACACTGATACTAACGCCAGCCACAACAAATGTTCAAGTCTTCGACATTCTAATTCTAATGTTAAAATAGGCCTATCTAAAGCCAATCATGCCAAATAACAGTTTAAAAGTTAAAGGAACAAAACAAATAGGAAAAAGCAAAGAACTATCATCTATGTCAAGTTATTGAGAATACCTCCCATGGACGATCTGACGTATGAAATTGCTCAATATTTTCAGGAGAGAAGACCCATCTGACAATAGCTAAATTTGATACAAGCCTATAACCCATCATCCTGTCAATTGCTATGGCAGTCATTTGAGTATTGCTCTTCCAGAAAGAACTCACTTCAGATATCAACATGACTTGCTTATCCTGATCAGGACATACTTTTGCAATGACTTGTCCATATCTCTCTAATACTGTCATTAGATGAGTGAAGCTCTTAGATCCAATATTTAGAAGAGTTTGTATGATCACTCTGAGGGTAACTTCTAGACCATTATTGGGGAGAACATTTTCATCAATCCATGCAATTATTTCACGTATCGGCACCCTCCCCTTAACCATGTTGTTGAGTTCTCCAGAAAGTACATGCTCAGCATTTTCTTTATCATCTTCTGCGCCATATTTTAAGTTTGGTCCACCCTTTGGAGGAAGCAACTCTTCTAAACCAGGTGCATTCTCAATACTCTATGCAAAATACCATAAAGAAAATATACCATAAACTCCAAATTTTCCAACTATAACAAAGAAGAAATTCAATTAATTGATAAGATAGAGAGCACACAGTCAACAAAAACACAAAACAAAGTCACCATTTTCTTTAATTCATGAGGCAAAACCAGAAAATGGTATAATCCAGCTATAGTGCAGTATAGCAATGCCTTTTCCTGAGGCTATGTGCAAGAAAAATCATCTCTATCCACTGCAGTGGTCTATTTCAAGCATAAAGTATTACCTGCTTAACTTTGTCCCAATAAGACAGCCTAACTTCTCTATCCAAAACTTCCTGAACAAACACACGTTGTGGGGCCCACTTTGGGAGGTCTAGGACGTAGGCCCACTCTTCCCATGGCCATATGAACTGGAAGTTTGATCTGTATAGCAGAAATCATCAATCAGATCGAATGTTAATATTAATCTTTCCCGTCTTTCTATTTATATAAGTAAATTGTTAAACCTATTTGCAAGGGAAAAAATAAGATTGTTAAGACCAAAAAAAGGGTAACCAGATGCACTTCACCTCATCCAATAAGTCTATTTTGCAGGAAAACCGTTTAAACTAATTTGAGAAAAACAACACATAAATTTGTAAAGACAGGTATAAAATATATTTAATAAGTATCAGTTTCCCAGCGGCGAGACTGGGACCCATGATTAGATTTAATAATTTTCCGGTGATATATCAGCAAAGAACCCATAACAAATATTTATGAGTTTATACATTAACTTGACAAGTTTATCATAACATGACAACAGATTATTTTTCAAAAATTTTATCTGATCAAAAAGCTAGAATAAAATCCTCCGCAATTTGCTACACAGTACCCAATAAGGTGGACTACAGAAATATATATCAAAGCAATTACTCAAAAATTTTCATGCCCTTTTCAACAAATAAACTCCATAAACACTCATGAAAAAGTCATATCTTCAGTGTCGCACCCAGATACATAATTACTCAAATTGACTTAAGATTTTAAACTCACAAATGGTGTGAGAACCAAAGAATGAGGCGGATCCGACACTCCATATCCAAATCAGCAATCTTCTCAAACAGAGCACGAACTGCTCCTGCTACAACTGCAGGGAAAGCTCCAGGAAGAGCCTTTTGGTGTAGCCATATGATTATAAAGCAATGAAGCAGAGATAAAAGTCAAAAATCCATTAAAAAAAAACCTACTCAGTGCAACTATAATCACTAAGCAAGGAAAGAAGCAAGCATCATTAAGTCAGTTTAACAGTACCTTACATAAGTCGATAATAACCAGTGTGTAATATATGGGCTTGAAAGGGGGTTGGGGTAGCATCAGCAACTGCAAGAATATATCATTAACAAGTCCGTCAAAGTTCTAAGGCAGAGTAATTCATTATGTTGACCATGATTAATTGACTATTGATTAAGAGTGATTTCATTTTATTAGGAATAATTTTACATAACTAGGGAAATTCGATTATGTAACTATTAGTCATTATTATGTTGTATTAGACTCTCATTAAGTCACTATTAATAAGCCACTTCGGTCAACGGTAATCAATAACATTCTCTCTTCCTACTAAAGAAATCAACTATCAAGAGACAATTGAAAATATTTGGGTTTTATGATCCATCAACATTAGATGTTACTCAAATCATCTTTCAAAAGTAGTACAATTTGGAAGCTTCGACAGATAATTTTGCAATGCTAAAGGTTTAGTGTAGCCGCATCAGAACACATGAACAGAGGGAAATGTTTCAATTTACAGCGTCATACCTGAGAGAAAATTGTCTCCGCCATGAGGTACTCATATCTGAAGGGCACTGGCAGGCCAGCCATGAAAGAAGCACATTCCTTTCGACTAGCTTTGCATGAACCCAAATATGAGAACAGTTAAAATTTCGCAAACAAAAGTAGAAGACTATAGTCACAATGCCTGCACTGTTACAATGCTTAACAATTAAAGTCGCCTACTTTATTTTATTTTTTGTATAGAAAAATATTGTTCAAGAGATAAGTAATGAAGGACAAGATATACTAATTTGCACACGTAAAAAAGTAAATTTTAATCGCAAAAAAAAGGTTAAAGGTGGAATAAAGCTCCAATCCCTCTGCATATGACCCAAAGGCTATCATAAAAGGATCAGCAGCAGAGCACCAAGGAGGAATCCATAAAAATTAATCCATCCACAACATGGTCAAGAATAACCATCGACAACTTAATTTGCATAAACTGTCAGAAATTCATCAGTCATCGCCAGATGAACAGCAGATCTCTCCTCCCCCAAACAGCAAAATGAACAAATCTATGCCTAGTTTAGCTACATCTATGATTTATCAACTCAAAGATATCAAATGATTTATTTACTAAATACCATTATATTGAGAAACAGATAGTAACAAGTGATTGTAGACTTTAATAAAGCACAAGAAACAGAATTGATTAAATAAAAAACAGTAAGTACAAACCAGCCATTGAAGAACAGAAGCACATCCAGGAGATACTCTTCTACAACAAATCGATCTATAGGCTGTAGATCCTGCCACCCATAAGATTTTAGTAAGATTTTTCATTGAATGTACATAAATAATTTTGGAAAATTTGAAAGTACATAAAATTAAAACCTCAAGAGCTAGCTAAATGCGATATACATATAAGCTGATAAACTTCATTTACTATAGGAAGTAATCTGAATACTCCTGAAGGGGAAAAAATCTGCTTGAAAGCAAACAGACCTCAGTTTTACTAGGAGGAAATATGTTAAGCCGGCGTATTCTTTGAGGATATTTCAATTCTGCCTCATGCTTTTGTTTACCATAAGCTATGCCAGAAGGGATAGGAGGCGAGTTTGGTATGTTTGGGCAGCTTATCGGTCCCAATTCATGGGACTTGCCAGCAACCAGCTGAGCTTCAAATGAAAGATGAGGCCTTGGAACTAGCAATGGAAACAGTACACGAAATCAAACTCCAAACAGGACAAGAAAAGTCAACGTGATCAAAAGTGATAAATCGTTAAGGAACCAGATGAGGGAATGGAAAATGACAAGGCAACATAGCGTCACTATGCATCATAAACTTCCACTAAATGCTTTTGTCCTACCTAACTACTTTCCAACTTGCTAGCGCAACTTATGAAAGACACAATTTGGTCATACTTGCTTCACATTATCATAGTGAGAGTTACATACAAAAAGAAAATGCGAAACGGCAAAAGGAAGCAAACCTTGATAATAGGTATATTACTTTGATGCAAAATAAGACAAAGAAAAAACACATAAAAATATGTGGCCCTTTAGGACAGACTGGATGTCCTTCAATCCAACCAAACTGATAGCGGTCTAACACTGAAGACTTATTATTCAAGGAGACAAAAGCGACCAAGGGAGCACACTGTACCAGATAACTGAAACTGTATTTCCTGTTTCTTTTTCTGTTTATTTAATTAATTAGTGCTGCTCATTTCAATTCCTGTTGAAATGCTTTAGTTTAGGAAGAAGTGGGATACCCACATTTAGAGTTAGCAAGCATGTAGAGATCATGGGAGTCGGTTTCCTATTTTATTGGCATTTAGTTATCTCAGAAAATACCAAAAATCAAGCTCTGTAAGTAATTATAAATTGGCTAGTTGGCCCAAAGGAATGAACACGGAATTATTTACAGAGTAATTGCAGAGATTCTCTTGGCTTCTGGCTTATTGTTCTTGTGAGAATCTTACAAGGACAGTATCTAGGAGAGGTTTACCTTAACACAAACCCTGCAACAAATTCATGATAACTAAACCTGTAGAGGTCCTAACAAAACATAATGCCATATTAACTCTATTAGAAGGTATCTGAGCATCAACTATCCGCTCAAAATAGGTAATCCAGGTTCATGAGCAAGCATCATCATATACACGGATACCAACTTAAGATGGGAAGATAAGAATCCAATTGGCAGCAAGTCTCGATTATTTTTCACAGCTTCAATAAATCCTATAGATTTGAAGAAAATACCAAGTTTGATTATCTAAACCTTATCCACTCATGCCTAGCATATCTATAGTGACAATAAGATTAATAAAATTGAGGGAAGAACTTAGATGCAGCCTTTAAATGAGCAAAAAATAATGTTTTTTATGTAGTTCAACAGTAAAGATAGCATCTCTAATGCTGTTTTCTCCAAGAAGATTACCACTGTCAACTTTCCATCCATTGCTAGATAAAGATTGAACTCTATTCCATAAATCTTCCAAGAAGTCCTGCATAATTGCTTAGAGAAGATTAGAAATATAAATCTTGTAAAGCCTATGCAACAAATTTTTTATGGAAGAATCAAGATATTAACATAAGATTAGAATGACATTTGTGTTTGGATCTCAACAAAGTCATGACATTACAGACACCTATCCCTAAAAAGAAAACAAGAATTCATTGGTATAAAAATTTGAATAATCAATCCCTGAGGCATATTTACCCCTAAAACACTGCCTAGTATAGCACTGGCTTCAGAAAGCACTTTATTCTGTAATCCTAAGTCTAGGCATATGTTACCTTCCATATAGCACTAACATATTTCAATTCTTAAACTTTGCCTTCTACTTCAAAAAGTAATTTTCAACAGGGTTAAGAGTATACAAAACTTCAGGGCTTGGAAGTACCACAATGTCTTGGCTGCATTCATAACTGACAGTATACAAGACTCAAATCATAAAAAATACAAGGGGAATACAGACATATGAAGTGGTTAATAAACAAATCTTGATCAAGTAATAGCAAGAACAAGCCAACCTCGTCCCCAAGACTTCTCTCAGTTTCATCATTACTGTCAAAAAAGGATAAACCAGTGTCAGAATTGTGCCTTCTGATGCTCAAATAAGCTTCTATGCCAACCATTACTCTCTCAATCTCTTCAGGAACTTGCTGCAAATAGACATACAAAAGAAGAGGTAAGAATATCCACAGCCTCAACTAAAACCTTTCTACACCACATTCAGAAAGAGGAATTCTTCAACAGCTGCAGAAATTAGTTAAATTTCAAAATTACCCTTCCAATGCTATTAAAACCGCCCTACTAAAGAAAAAGAGGTATAAATTGAATGTATGTGCAACTAATAGCGACCATGTTGCCAACAGCTGTTATCATACAATGGGCACTGATGTGTTACTCCAGGGGTTTGTTTAGTGGATAACTAGTTGACATGTATTGAAAATTTGGGTTAGAAATTATTTTTAACAAAATTTACAATCTAACAATTTTTAAGGTAAAATTTTCATTATAATTATATAGTTTTCTTTGTTCTCATGTCTCTACACAACAAAAGAAAATAGGGTTGCCCAAGGTTTTCTTTATCCTTATGCTCTCTTCATCCACTCAGGAGGAGGAAAAACATGGTCCCTTGCTTCTTCTTTTCTTTCTTTCTTTCTTTCTTTCTTTCTTTCTTTTTTTTTTGCTTTCCAATTTTTTCTCCACCCAAACTGAGGTCCAAGGAGGGAAATAGATTGCTTAATAATCAGAGAGAAAAACGTTTAAAGCAAGAATTTTAACACGTTATAAAGATGATTTTTTTGTCAAGAATAGAAATACTACCTCCACAAGTTCTGCTCCACCCCAGGGGAGACATGATAAAATGCAAGCTATGTAAAAGTCAGCACATGGTTGCCAGGAGGGATTCCCTTTTTCATCATCGACAGTTGTGGCAGCTGAAGATAACAATGTTTCAAAGACAACCACCAAAGAACTTGGTTGAAGAACCTTACTGCACATCTAGGGAATACAAGAAAGCATAAATTTTCTTTTAAAAAAACATTAAATCACATGACAATATTCCACCATACAATTATAGGATTGAAAAATAAAAAGTGAATAGATTATGTAAGGAAGAGGAATGTGAATAAGCAGGCATTCATATGCAATGAAAATGAGGAAATGAAGAGGTTAATTGGGGAAAGAAAAAAGTGTGAAACAGTATGCACAAGAAAAACCTTACTCCACGTGGGACAGTGATTGATGTAGAATGATGAATGAACTGTAATAATATAATTTGTGAATCCTTAGAGGAATTTCTAATTTCCCATCTGCCCATATAGTTTAAAAATACCAGAAAACAACCATTATGTCATTATAGGTAAACTGCTTTCATTGACTATAAATAATAACAGTACACATACCATGACAGTCATAAGCCGCATTAAAAGACGAACCCTGTTGCAGTTTCCAGAATCTAAGGCATCCTAGTTAAAAGAAAAAAGAAAAAAGATGAGAAACAATTACGATATAATAATTAACTAAAGAAAGTCTACAAATGTACTCGGAAATCAAACTAAACTTTGAATGACATCTTTCTATCCCAAGAAAAAAAATCCCTCCAACTGGCTTCTCATATCTGACACACCAAACCTACAGCATGGCAAAGCTTTATATTTAATTCGTTTCAAGATTTTCATAGCAAAGCATTATTTAACAAACTACTTAAATCGAGTTTATTATATAAATAAGAGTTCAACTTCCAATAAAGCCAAAAAGCTAAGTAATGGATCACATCATGCATACATCTATAGAAGTTTAAGGAACCCGCATCATTCACAAACCCTGAATAATGTGGCTTAAACACTCCCTCCCACTATATGACGTTTTATGTGACTTGAGGTAGCCAACATCAACACCAACTCAGTAAATACTTTTACTTTTCTAAAATAAGAAAAGTTAAATACACATTCAGAGTCCAGCAAACCCATAGTCAAATTTCCCTTCTAATCCTCAAGTCGGGAAATTTCTAATGGATGCTAAACTGATTACAGAAAACATATTGACACGGAATAAATCCTATCCTTCCATTCAGTTACTCGCCAGCTAATGAAAAAAAGGGAACATGAATCTAATAACAATAGCAAAGCAAAAAAACAATCTAGCAGCTCAATTAAGAGACTAAATGGCTTACCTGAAAATTAGTTTGAGTTTTCTCCACTAGTTTCCTTACAAAGTCCTCATTTTCTAAGTTAATCAAGCCAATCTGAAAGCAAATGTATAAATAAGAAAACAAAAAACAATTCAAAAATTCAATCAGAAATTAAAACATAAGAAATAAAAACTTCACAAAATATAATTGAGATAGTATTTTAGCTTTAGGGAACTGTGAATTATGAATTATGAATACAGAATACAGGATAGAAAGTACTTTAGACTGAAACATATAGTTGACATTCAACACTATATAAATACATATACAAAAACAATATAAGTAATTCAGACTAAGACATAATTAACTCAATGTAAAGAGCTCCTAGTGTTATGCTTCATGTGTAACCTTGCAACTTTCATATATAGCACAGCTTTAGCTCTGCTATAGGAACTACTTTTGTGTATGCACTACATGTAAATAAGGCAACAGCCATATAAGTGATCTCACAGAGGCCATCACTGGAGACTCATTTGACCTTTTATACTTCTATAAAAGTATAAATATATAGATGCATGTATGTCTGAAAGCAACATAAATTACAAAACAGTAAAAATAACTAAAGAGAGGCACTAGCAATTTAAGAGAGAGAGAAAGGAAGAGAATCCATACCAGGGTTCCATATAAAGAGATCTTGTGAGGCAGTTGCTCAGCACAATCGAGAAGGAACTGCATGAATAAGTAAAGTAAATGACTAATGATACTGAATATGTTTGTTGTGATACTTGCCCAGAAATGATAACAAGAGAAGGAGAACAAGAAAGAACAAGAGAGAAAGAAGAGGGACAGAGGGAGTGACGGAGAATAGCGACGCAGAAGGAACAATCAAAGTGAATTATTCTGTGGTCATATCATATCTTTACATTGGGCAGATCAGCTACTTATAGACTTAGGAGAGAATATGCGTTAGTTAGGAAGAATGATTAGCTGTCAATAACTAACTAACTAACATTTTATAACAATAACCCCCCCTTAAAACACCCCTTGTCCTCAAGGGTCAGAAGTCTGAAACCCTGGAAATTGTTGCTGTAAACCGTAAAGGGAAATCCATGATGCTTCCTCTTCTGGCAACCCCCTCTATTGCACTAGAACTTCCGTAATAATACGTTTCTTTCTCCTTCCCACTCGTGTAGCCAATACCTTTTCAGGATATTGAGAAGTAGGAACAGTAGGAAAATCAGTAGGAGGATGTCTCTGCTTGACACTAGGGTCCGGACAAAGCTTCAATAAGGACACATGAAAGACAGGATGAACCCTAGATTCAGCGGGAAGCTCCAACCTATACGCAACCTGACCAATCCGTTGTAAAACTTTATATGGCCCAAAAAACCTAGGAGCTAACTTCTGAGTACTCCTAGTTGCTGCAGAGATCTGTCTATAAGGTTGTAATTTCAAGAAAACCTTTTGTCCTATCTGAAATTCACGATCAGATCTATGAGCATCTGCTTTTTGCTTCATAGTATTAACAGATCTGTGCAGATGATACTTCAGGACAGCAATCATTCTCTCCCTTGCTTCAAAACTTATATCTACTGCTTCCACAATAGCCAATCTAGGAATGTAAGGGGAATAGACGGGTGGTTTCTGCCCATACAATAACTCATAAGGAGTGACCTTTGTAGCAGTATGAAAATATGTATTATACCACCACTCAGCTAAGGATACCCACCGGCTCCATTCCTTTGGATTCTCCCAACACATACACCTTAAGTAAGATTCTAAGCAGCGATTCAGTACTTCCGTCTGGCCATCGCTTTGAGGATGATATGCAGAGGAAAGCTTCTGTTCAACCCTTAAAACCTTGACAAATTCTTTCCAGAAATTACTAACAAAGATAGGATCCCGATCACTTATGATTTCCACCGGTGCTCCATGAAGCTTGTATATATGATCAAGAAATACTTGAGCAAGAGAAGATGCTGAAAAGGGATGGGATAAACTCATGGGCATACTTACTCATTCTATCAACAACAACCCAAATCACCTCCTTCCCATCCGATTTTGGAAGGCCTTCTATAAAGTCTATTGAAATACTCTCCCAAACCTTACTTGGAACAGGAAGTGGTTGTAATAACCCAGGAGAAGCAATGGTCTCATACTTACATCTAGCACATGTGTCACACCCCCTTACATACTCTTCCACTTCCTTATGAAGGTTCTTCCACCAAAACAGGCTGTGAATTCTATGATAAGTAGCATTGATTCCTGAATGTCCTCCTTGAGCACTAGAATGAAGCCACTCAAGAATCCTTTGTTTAGTAGCAAGAACATTACCTACAACAATCTTGTGGTCACATCGCAGAATAGATCCATCCCAAGAAAATCTTCCCATAACACCATCTGCTTGCTGCCTAATACCTGATAAGATATCTATCACCTGAGGATCAATTCCCCAAGACTCCTTTATTAAGTTCAGAAGCTCTGGAGAAGCAGTGTCAAGAGTCATCTGCAATATGTGTGATCCATGTAATCTAGAGAGGGCATCAGCTGCAGAATTTTCACTCCCCTTCTTATACTGAATCTCATAATTGTAACCCATGAGTTTTGCTACCCAATACATCTGGAAAGGAGTCTTAAGCTTCTGTCCTAACAAATATTTGAGACTCTGCTGATCTGTTCTGATGCTAAACCGTCCTCTTTCCAGATATTGATGCCAATTTTCTACAGTTAGAACCACCGCCAACAATTCCTTTTCATATATAGACAATTTTGTATGCTGAGGAGCTAGGGCCTTGCTGAAAAATGCTAGTGGTCTCCCCTCCTGCATAAGGACAGCCCCTATCCCAGCCCCACACGCATCAGTTTCCACCACAAACCTCTTACTAAAATCTGGTAGAGCAAGTACAAGAGCTGCCATTAATGTTTTCTTCAGTTTTTGAAAGGACAAACTGGCCTGTGCTGTCCACTGGAATGCATTCTTACGCGTGAGAAGAGTCAAAGGACGAGCTAACTCTCCAAACCCCTTGATAAACCTCCTATAATACCCAGCCAACCCCAAGAATCCTCTTAATTGCTTCACATTTTTCGGTTCGGGCCATTCAGCTACTGCTTGGATTTTCTTAGGATCTGTGGATACCTTCCCTACAGCAATGATATGCCCCAGGTACTCAACATTCTGAGCAGCAAAAGCACATTTGCTTCTCCTCACCAAATACTGATGTTCACGTAGAACCTCCATGACAGCTTTCAAGTGGTGTATATGTTCCTCTATAGAGGAGCTATAGACAAGAATGTCATAAAAAAAAAAACCAATACAAACTGACGAAGGAAGGGCCTAAAAATATCATTCATTGCCCCTTAGAATGTGGCTGGGGCATTGGTTAATCCGAAGGGCATGACCAGCCACTCATAATGCTATGAATGTGTTTTGAAGGCAATCTTGTGGCAATCTGCTGGCAGCATTCTTATCTGATGGTATCCCGCTCTTAAATCCAACTTGGTGAACCACCTGGCCAAGTACAATTCATCCAATAAATCCTCCACCAAAGGAATAGGATATTGGTTCTTAATTGTGTGCTTATTCAGTTCTCTGTAATCAATGCACATCCTCCAAGACCCGTCCTTTTTCTTTACTAACACAATAGGTGCAGAGAAAGGGGAAGAGCTTTCTTGAAGGAACCCATTCCGCAATAACTCCTTAATCTGCTGTTCTATAATATCTTTCTGCATAGCAGAATATCGGTAAGGTTTCAGATTAATAGGATTTGCCCCCCTGGAGAACAATGGCATGGTTATGTCCTTCCCTCAAAGGCGGTAGACCTTTAGGCTCCCTAAACACATCTTCAAATTCTGTCAGCACTCCATGTACTTCCTTAGGAATGCTTATTCCCCCCTGCATAGCAAGGCATTGGAGTTCTTTTGTAGGGGGTCGCAGAAGTTGCACCAAGTACCTCTGCTGATCTTGTCCCCCATGAAGACTCAACTTAGTTATAGGCAACACATCCAGAGTTTTCAGCCCAGCAGCTTGCAACTTACGCAGTCTTTCTTTATACCAGAAATGCATGGCCATTTGATCATATTCCCAGTAGGCATTCCTAATGGACCTCAACCACTCCAATCTTAGCACCATATCATAGGTATGTAGGTCAATAATTCTGAGAGAAGATTCAAACTCTAATCCCTGCATTCGCCATCTAAATTTCTCCCAAACACCATAAACCTGCAACCGACGCCCCCCAGTAACTTGCACATAAGAGAGTTCCCCATCTGAACCTCGCCACCCCATTCGCCTAGCCAAAGTCAAGTCAAGAAAGTCATGAGTGCTCCCATTATCAATCAGGATGTAGATACTCCGTTTTCCTACATTCCCCGCAATCTTCATGGTCTCCTGAGTCTCCTCACCCCTGATTGCATGCAGAGATATAAGAGGAACTGACTCCTCAGAATTTTCACTCAAGACCTCAGAACTATCTCCTTCCACGACATTTTCTCCAAGCATGAGGAAATGCAACTGCATCCTCTGCCTCTGTTGACACCGATGGTCCCTGGTGAACTTCTCATGACAATAAAAACAAAGGTTCTTGGCCCTATGCTCTGCCTCCTCTTCTGCCGACAACATCTTGAGAGGCTGAACAAATCTGGCCGAGTTCTTGGGCTCCAGTGTTGAATCTTTAATCAAAGGTGACCCAGAACTATCCTGCAGCGGTCCCCTACCTTTCACTAGCGCATCCTTATAAGAATTCCCAGGGCCCGCAGACGTTGTGGGCCACACCATCGGCCTCCCACCTCCTCCGCTTACCTTCTTGCTCGCGCGATGGTTCACAGCAATCTCCTGCACTCGCGCTAATCGTCTGGCCTCGGCTAACGTTTGAGGATCAAACATCAAAACCGAATCGGCAATCTCTTCCCGTAGCGCTCCCACATAAACGTCAACCAGGTAAGCTTCCGACAAATCAAGCTTGGCCGAGATCGTATCAAACTTCACATTAAACTCAGCCAATGTTCCCGTCTGACGGAGGTGAGTTAGTTCTGCCATAGGTCTTTCGTAGGGCGGCCCAAATGTCTTCCGCAATAGCTCCGCGTACTCCTGCCAGGTGGGACGGTTATCCCCCCACCTGCGCTCAATGGCGAGCTGCCATTCAAAGGAGTCGCCGTCGAGGTGCACAGCGGCTGTATCAACCTTCACGTGCTCAGGGGTGTTTTCCAATCTGAAATAGCGTTCACATGTCACAATCCATGAGTGTATATTCCGTCCGTCATATCTTGGGAAGTCCATCCTCGGGGGTCTGAACGGTCGTCAATCATCTGGGTCGCTGTTATTCCAGTGGTGCCCATTTCGAGCGACTGTGCCGTGTGCGACGTTGCGGAATTCTTGCGCCAACCCCTGCACCTCCTGCCTGAAGGTACGCCCCATATTCTGTATCTCGTCGCGAAATCCCAGCACAGTTTCTTGCAGCTCATCGACGCTCTGTAGTCGATGCTCAATGCTCTGAATTCTGGAGTCCATCGTTCTTGAATTTTCTTGCGAACGGGTTTCTACCATTAACGCCCACGTCCGAGGAGCAGAGGCTTTGATACCACTTGTTGTGATACTTGCCCAGAAATGATAAAGAGAAGGAGAACAAGAAAGAACAAGAGAGAAAGAAGAGGGACAGAGGGAGTGACGAAGAATAGCGACGCAGAAGGAACAATCAAAGTGAATTATTCTGTGGTCATATCATATCTTTACATTGGGCAGATCAGCTACTTATAGACTTAGGAGAGAATATGCGTTAGTTAGGAAGAATGATTAGCTATCAATAACTAACTAACTAACACAAACTAACTAACTAACATTTTATAACAATGTTCATGTGGCAGACACTCAACTTTCAGGCCTATATCATCCCAGATATTCAAATATTGGAACAAAAATACCATGTAGCCATTAAAAGGGGCCATATCTCATTTCTTAAATTATTGTTCCAATCAAGTTATCGTATTTAAGAGCCAAGATGAGAAAAATAGATTCTAATATAAGAAATTGAACCAGCAGAACAAATGGTAAAGCCATAAATAGTACAATTAACCAGCACATTACTATTAACAGTTTAAATCAGGAGTCATGATATTTTCCCTCTTTTCAAACTAGGCAGAGTGCAAACAGCAAAGCAATAACAAGTATAAGTTTGCGGATTGAAGGTGTGTTTCTTTGGCTACAACAGTACTGGAAGTCACAGCAACGTAATATGGAAGAAATGTTATGCCTCCTGTATTAATTCTTTCTGATTGGTATTCAGGGTTTGTATTTCGGGACATGGATTAATTTGGAGTTCAGTTATCAATATCAATTATTTACGATCCAAATAAAAGTCTTTGATTTGGGCTAGGCTAGGGGTATCTTATCCCACAGTAGAGTTTGTTCGCATTTTTTTAATAGTATATTTCGTAAAATCATGATTGCTTGAATTATAGTTCAGTCACAGTCGTTTAAATCGATTGCCTACAAATAGGACTACAATCAGTCACACGATTACCCCCTATTATTCATTAATTAATTACAAATAAAGAATAAAGATTACTAATTCCAATCAGAGTTCTAAATAAAGCATAATGGAAACATATAAAAGGTCCAGTTACCAAAAAAAACTTCAAACACTTCGGACACTTTTAATTTCCAAGTATTATATCCCTCTAAGATCTCAGCAGTGCCCATGAGTAACCATATCAGTAATTGATCAAAGAAGAAATAAAAGAAAACTCCAAAATTTTCACCTAATAATTCAATCTAACCACTAAGTATGCATATAGAACACAAATTTGGAGCCAGAAATTTAAACAAACTGAGTGAACCTTACTTGCAATACATCACTTTCAGAGTGCTCTAGCTCTCGTCGAAGGGCGCCAAAACATGTTTCCTGGAAATTAAAACAGAAGGAAATGATCGCCTTAGAAGTAGAAACGCGAGGGGACGAGGCAGAGAGAGACAAGTTATAATGTCACGAACAATGTGGTCTTTGAAGTCGGAGGTTCCATATTCGGGGCACTTGTCGCCAATTCGTAGAAGAGAACTTTTCCAGCTGCTCATGGTCTCCTACTCCGCGAGGGCGATGGAGTTGTTGAGCGGGAGCTTAAAGTAACACGGAGAACAGAAATCCGATTCCGACAACACAAAATTACTTCGGAAAGAGAACAGGGGTTTACTGGGTTTTAAGTTCCAACATTCAACAGGGACTGAGCTTGATTCGAAGTTTCGGACCCTAACCAGCCGCCCATAGCACCTCTTTTTTGTTTTGTTCCAAGAAAAAGGGGATATTAGGTTTTTGAACATACTAATGGACTTGAGTCCAGCTAAGTAGGCCCAAAACAAAATAGGCCCTTTTAAGTTATACTGGGCCTTTGGTCCATAATAAAAGGGAAGTCCCGTTCCCTCTCTATGAAAAGGAAATATATAAATATGTACCAATATATATATATATATATAAATGGTGAGAAAAATTTCAGGAGGCTTGGTTTATGAAAAATGTAAAATTTACATATTTAAATTTAAATTTAGTATAATAACGTGTATAATTGAGGTTAAGACTGATGAATTCATTTAAGATAATCTTATATTATTTTTTATTAACAAAAATTTCATTTTATTCAACTGTTTTCTTCTATGTTATACTTGATGAAAATAGATCAAATATTTATCAGAGTCCTACAGCATAACTTACTTTAAGCTTAGTCTACCCTATTTCATAAATTTGTCGCAAGCCTATTTCCATACCTATATAGGTAAATAGGTCATGCCTATTTTTATAAATCTTAACCTACAATTCTATAGGCCTAATCTATTTATTTTTTTTAATCTTTACTATTTATATAATGTACAACAACAACAAAATTTATCTTATTAAATAAAGTTAGATATATAGATCATACGATGTTATTATATTCTATAAAAAATTAAATTCTTAAATAGGTTATTGACTAGAAGATCCTACTTAATGACCCCATTGAGAGATCTTTTTTACTTTTATCTACTCTTTTTAATAAGAGTTTATATTGTTTAATTCATCATTTTTACTGGCGTATCCCTTAGCTTGTACATGTCCATACTATTTATATAATGTAATTTAAATTAATTTTATCAAAATTTATAAAATTGCTAATAATGGTGTTTTTTGTAAGAGGGATTTTGAGGGAACGAGAAATGAAAGAGAAATTTTATTATTTTTTCTTTATTTGGCACTATAAAAATTTTAGAAAATGAATAAATATTTTTTAAGATTTTCTCTCCTCTTCTTTTTAAAATTTAAAAAATTTAAAAAAATATTAATTTTTTATCTTATTTGAACTATTATATTTATAATATTTTTTAATATACCTAGAATAGTCATTATATACTTTTTAGTTATATATATAAAAATATTTTATCTCCACTCATCTCCTTAATCAAATAATATAATATTATAATCCCTCATCTCCTCTTGCTCCATTTTAACCGATCTATATAAATTAATATTAAAATCTCATTCAATTCATTTCTTACTCATCCCCTTTATTAAAATCCCTTCCCTCTTTTCGTTGACGCAAACACAGTCCCTTTCCTCTTTTCGTTGGCGCAAACACATCCTAAATTTCATATTCATCATTAACACACAATCTCAACCCTTTAAATCATTAATCGTTTACCTCTCTCATCTCTTTCATAACTTGGCAATGCTAACTCACTCCCTCTCATTTAGTTTGTGTCATTCAATAAAATATGATAATTGTTATAAATTTATTTGAGTAATATCTAAATGACATATAATAATCTCAACAGGGGATTTTGTCCCAGCTTATGCGAAAAAATCAAAAGAGGTAAAATTCAATTAAAAATTAATTGGTTCCTTTTATCCCTATTTGCTCAGACAATTATTGTCATTGGGCATTCTTTTTCTTTAAATATCCCATAATGTTAATGACTTGATTCGTTTTATAAGTGCCGTCTAATAAAGAATAAACTATATTGAAGTCTAAGATTATTTAGTGTGACCATGATAAATTTTTAGGATTGCCTCTGTTACTATTATAAATAAATTGTTATATTTGTATTATTGTAAACTTATAATGAATGAAATTTTGTTATTTTACTTTAAATTTAAATTACCTTTTTAGATAATTAAACCATATGTAATATTTTTTTTAGTATCAAAACTTATTTAAAACATACCATAAACTTTTAAATAGACTTGAATTGTTATATATGAAACTGGAGGGATAGACTTATTTTTATAAAGAGTGAGGGCTAGAACTCAATCAAAAGAATTTATATTAATAGAGAATTTAATCTCAAATACTCATAAGTTATTAGGTTTCTCAAATGAGACGGGCATAGAATAAGTATGAAAGATTTTGAGAGTCTTTTAATTGTCAAAACATCTACCAATTTGTTAATTGAATCTCTTGTGACCTACTCATCAGTCGCTTGATATATACAAAAAGGTATAAATTTAAGTCTATTTAAAAGTATACATTTAAAGTATGCCTTTAAATAGGCTTTTAGGTCGTATCAAATCTAAACCTAAAAACCAGTTTATATATAATGTGTATTTAGATAAGAATTTAGAAACATACTTATAAAAAAATAACTTTTGTGTAGCTTATAGAAAAAGACTTTTAAAGAATAGCTTATAAAAAAGTGATTTTGAATAAATTAATGTTTAGATAGTTATTTTCAGAAGTACTTTTATTATTGATAAATTATGAAAAAGTGTGTGAGTATTAAATGAACAGAGATAATATATAAAAGGAGATGGTATAAGAAAGAAAAGAAATAGGATATAAGAAAAAATATGAGAGATAAGAAATAGTGTAAGAAAAAAAGGAGATAGGGTGTAAGAAAAAGTAGGAATAATATAGTAATTTGTTAGTTCATAAGCTCTTTTACTATTCCATAAGCTACTCTGACCAGCTTATTTAAAACCTTAATTTTAAATTATAGTTTAGTCTAAAAGCCTATTTGAATAAATATAACTGTTTGTTTTAAAATTTATCTAAATATAAATTTTATTTAAAATAACTTTTAAAACTATGATTTTATGGAACTAAACAGGCCCATAAGCTTAGACCCAAACTTATGCTCTAGATCCCTAATACATGCCCAAGCCTATGTAACTAAAACCTAACCCAATTTTACCTATTTCCACGCCTAATTATGCTTTCATTTTTTTACCATAAAGTTATTTATTTTGAAGAAATAAATTACACTGATCATGTCTGGACAAATAATACTTTATTGTCTTCATAACAAAAGATAAATAATACTTTTATCCTTCATTATTTCACAGGAATATCATTTAATTTTTCTAACAAAACCTACCCTACAACTTACTGTAAAATGAACTTTTATGGATACTATGTATTTCTACTTAATATAAAATTTGCATAACTATATTCTCAATCACACGAACCAATAATAAAGAGATTACAATTTTCATGTTGGAGCTCATTATTAATATAAGAGTATTCATTGTATGTAATATGTATCAAGAATGAAACGGTGCGTACGATATATGGTGTCATATATTAATTAGCATTTTAACAAATCGAATATATTTGATGTAATAATGTTTTTACTTGCACTGTATAGATTAATTACTTTAGTAGTTTTTTTAAACAAACAAATATTAAGAATAGTTTAATTAAGCTAATATTTGTTAGAAAATACGAAAGAATTCTCAACCGTCGTTTGTAATTTGACAAGGGTGTACGCCTGTTATCTGCTTATGGTCCAAGACCAAATGATTGTGGCTGCATGAGCAGCACCTTCTCTGGCTCAAACCTCAGAAGATTCCTCCCATAAGCTCAACTCAACAAGTTACCATTACCATATATCATATCAATGACTTGTAGACTAGCTTTGTCAGTAGGAGAGAGAGGGAAAACGATTCGTCGTCTTTAAAGTTCAAACTCACAGGTCGTGCACAACACCGCTAGCGTTTTAAATGAAAAACCCTATTAAACGGCGAGTACAAACCATGAGCTAATGAGAACGTCTTTGCCCTAGAATTTGCATGCCTCAGCAGGAACCCAGGGTCCCACATCGATTAGTCTCTCTCTCTCCCCCCATCAGTTGCATGTGTGCCACGTGTGCCATCCAAGACACAGAATGCTATGTCACGTGACCTGTGATAGATTATCTTTGAAATGCTGCTAATTACGAGGTCTTTCTGGTGTGGGGAGTATTATAGAAGAAGATAGAACCAGAGATATCTATGTTGGCCACGCAATCATCAGAGAAATGTTCGTTTCTGTTCAAACTTGGAGGTTTTCCTGAAACCCCATAAAACTTATAAGTTTCTACTTGAAGTTCACAAGGATGAGATTGTAATCAATTCCGGAGTCAGTTAAAAAGTATAGGTGCTTTTGTTTCATTGCTTGTCCTGTGTATATAATGAAAGACTTTAAGCGGCAAAACAAAACTGAAAAAAGAAAAAAGAATAAGAAGAAGCACGATAGTCTTCTTTGAAGAGAAGGTTAATTAGCCAGTACAACAGCAAACATTATATTGCTAGTAGTATCCACTACCAGTCATATGGTGTCAATATGCTATTAATAATAACCAAAACAAAATCTTGGCTGATAACTTCATTGGTACAACAACAAGGCTTATTAGCCTTTATCACTACCAGATAATTAAGTAACTGTCTAATGTGGGTCGAAATTTTGCAACCATGACACCTCTCATGAATCTTTTCTTAATAAGATGAGGCCCACTTTACTATCCAATTAGTCCACTATTAAGGGACAGATGAGTAACCATGATATTGAAATTTTGAAGGTGGTAGAGGATGGGTGGAGTACTGTAGTGGAGAGAGAAGGAGAGGGTGACAAGTGGAGGGGGAGAGAGAGAAAGCGTTTGGGAGGGGGGAATTGAAAAGTTTGGGGATAAGAGTTTTGAAGATTGATTGAGGGGGGGAGTAGGTGCGGTGAAAGGAGGAAAAGGGATCACGAGAAGCTCGGCTCTCCTTCTGCTAAATTTATTCCATAACACTTCACTTTTCCATTTGTACGGTTCAAATCACCAACTTCCATCCAGCTTCTGTGCTCAACTTCAACTAGCCAACCACGCCTCAATTAATTAATTAATTAATTTCTAATGCTAGAATCAATAATACAAGGCTATGTTATTTTGTGTTTTGATTTGTCTTATATGCGATTGATTTTTCTTTAGTGTTATATGTGCTTGACGATCTATATATTTATGGTTCTGACTATTCACCAAAAGCTTGTACTAATGACCTCTCATATCACATTATGAGACTTTGACATGAAACATCTTTAAATGTTATGTTATAGTATGGAATGGATCATGAATGTCGAACTCCTATCCTACATCAAAGCTTACTCATTCATACTTAATTTCTTATTATATATATATATTGTTAATTACGAGGTAGTTCTATTCTTAATAACGCTATAGTGTCTCGTTTTAAGTAATGGGGATACGTTACTGTTCAAGTATTTCTCCAATTATAAATATAATATATATTTAATTAATTTAATTAGATTAAAATAGTTAATTAAGTAATTTATTATATTATACTTTTTTTAAAGTACCACAGTCATATTTTTTAATTCTCTCACTCATCCTCTTACTTAATTATTATTAAAATAATATTATTAGATATTATTTTTAAATGAGTTAATAAATTTAATAAATATATCTTATATATTTAAGATTAGAGGAGTATTATATAACCTCATGTGGCATGAATGAAGGGATTGCATTTCGTTTTGATTGCCAATAATACCCTTATATTCTCACACAAGCAACTGTACCCGATGAATTTTATTAACACAACGAGCATTTATATTATAGATTGGTCAAAAATCAAATTATCGTTGTACTGTGTATATTAATAAAGGGCGTAAAGTGCACGGTTCTTAATTAAGTATGCTTTTAATTATATTTTTTCATTCCCGAGTAACACTCACAAGGTGATTTGATTACTTTAAGTTTATGAGGTCATGCTTTCTTGGCCAACTTTTTATGAATGAAGTTACTCACCATACAAATATATATATATAATACTTCGAATTATGAAATTGAAATGAACCAGATCCGTGTTGATGTTTGATGAGGAGGAAGACAATTTACAACTGAAATTGACTGGTGATGTACAAAAATGGGCACCACGTAAGTGGTCCCAAGGGATTAGTTTTGAGGGGCATGTTGCTTGGGGAATGGGTTTGATTCTCTCTCGTGAGTGAACGGAAGTACAAATGCAGGCATGCCACTGCGAGAGATCCTTCAAGATTCAAAAATTATAAACTAATAAAAGCAATTACAACTTTACAAGGACGTGTTTCAAGCCTGTGATCTCATTTATGGCTGCCGGCTTCTGCTCTTGCTTCCCCTCCCCCTCCCGGCCTCTTTCTCTGACTTTTCTTCTTTCTTCAGAAACTTCAAACTTCAAACCAACTTGCACTCTCACCAGTACTCGCTCCCTCCTTATTCTGGAACTACTACCATTCCTAACTGTATTGTTTAAATTAAATAAATAAACACTAACGAATTGATATTACAAATGAGATTGAAGGCAAAGATGAGGATGCCAAATATGTCACCTCATAGGTTGTTTATAAATAACTCCACATTATTATATTTCTTTCTTACATTTGAAGTCACATAGGATGTGTATAAAATTTATAATAAATCAATGATTGAAATTTCTAGTAATATATGTTTTTTTTTTTGCTTGTGATTCTTGAGTATATATATATTCCCTTTATTTTCCGGACTCATCCAAGTGTCCATCTATATAGATACGTGCACGTGTTTAGTATTATATTTCTGCAAAAGCTACACATAATATACCATATCTTTTCCCGTCTTGCTTTGGAGAGGAACTTTAGCTATGTTGCATATAATCCCTACTTTTAATTGTAATATTTGTTAATTAAGGCATGTCTATTGAACGCATGAATTTCATATTTTCATATTTAATACGAGTAATTCATAAATCAAAAGATTGCAAGAGCTTGTAAAACAGATACCGTTCAAGCCGTTTGATACACACACATATATATATGTGTGTGTGTGTGTGTGTGTGTGTGTGTGTGTGTGACTGAAAATTAGCCATTTAGAAAGTTAATTACAAATGAAATATCGAAGCGTTTCAGGATTGATCACATCATGAGCAATAAGCTGTTTCATGACTACGTATTTCAACATGGAACAAATGATAAGTGATTACCAATTAAGAAGGTGAATTACTGGGTGCTGTTTGAATCGTTGACCAAATTTAGTCCCAAAAAAATTATTCACCACATCATAATTATTTGTTACAGTGAAATTACAGCCAAAGCCTTGGTGGCTTTCATGAAGTTGATTGATAAAATGCCTCCCAATGAATGAACATATAGAGTTTCAATATATCCCGATATTATTCATTATGATTATTTTAAAAAAATCATACAAATTCTGGAACTCGTGGCACTGCGATGTTTTCAGCTCAAAATATTGAACACGATCTAGTTTATATGTGTGTGTACTTACGCCTTTCTCAGTGGAAAAAACGTTAGATTATTGTTTTTTTTTTTAAATCGTAGGGATAAAAAAAGTAAACAAATAAAATAAAACGAACTTTATAGACATTATTATATCGTATCATATTATATTTAAGCTTTCTTTTATTACATACTTACGGGACAATATTGAATTTCAATTATTAACTAGGTAGTTATATTTCTTGATTAATGAACAGTTTTTTAAATTAACAAAGCAGGTGTAATTATCCGAACCCGATGAGGGCAATCTCGTCTATTTGAAGTAAGAGTTTTGTAACCAACGGAGAGCGCACAGATAAAACCCACACACTGCACAGCGGTGTACTCACCATTCATCTCCGGTACATTACATAACGTTCAGACTTCGAATCTCCTTTCTGTTAAATTCTTAAAATATTGGCTTTGTGAGAAAAGCTTCTCGTCTTTTTCTCTGTGCTTCTCTAAAAGACTCCTTAACTGAAACTCTCCTACTCTCCCTCTAGCGCCATGGAGAGACATATGCTACCAAGAGCTTCTGGCGTCCCCTGGATAGAAGAAGTTGAAGACGCAGCATCTTGGACCAGAACTAACAACGAAGGTGAGTCCAAGGACCAGGACATTGCCTTGGGAGGTCCTCTAACGTCCTTCAAATCCATGCTCGAAGGTGAATGGTACATGGATTCTGCTATCAATTCATCTCATCAAGATCTCCCTGGTCTCCCCGTTCACCAAGAAACCAGTGATATTGGTTTTTGTTCGAATCCAAATGATAATTTCCTGTTGCAGCCTATAGATTCATCTTGTTCACCGTCATTCGCTATCGACCCGGCACAGTCACATCCATTTTTACCATCCAAATCGTGCTTCCCTTCTCTCTTCAACGCTGTTTGCAACAACCCTTTTGAGAACAATGGCTTCGATTTGGGCTCTGAAAGTGGGTTTCTCGGTCACTTCCAGGGAAATCAGCCTTCGAGTTGTCATGTTCTGATGGGATTTTCGGGCCTGAATACTCAACCGCAGATGGGCAACCTCGAGCTTGGTTCTAGCGCTGAATTCACAGCAACTCGTCTGTTGCCTGCTTCTGACAATGGCGTCAGACTTGGTGGCGGATTTAATCCAATGGGTTTAGAAGGATACGATGGTTCCGGAAATGCTCTGTTTTCTAACAAGGCTAAGGTTTTAAGACCACTTGATGTTTTCCCTCCAGTTGGCGCTCAACCCACTCTCTTCCAGAAGCGAGCTGCGCTTCGCCAAACCTCGGGCGGAGCTGATAAATTGGGAGCTTTAGAGATTTTGCCTGCTGGATTTAACGATTATTCAAACATGGAGAAGAAGAGGAAGTTAGAAGACGGCGAAATCGAAGAAGCAAGTATTGATGCGTCTGGAGTGAATTATGATTCTGATGATCTTAATGAGAATAATAAGGCAGAGGAGAATGGGAATAACGGCGGAAGCAATTCTAATGCAAACAGTACTGTTACATGTGGAGACCAGAAGGGGAAGAAGAAGGGATTACCTGCAAAAAATCTCATGGCCGAGAGAAGGCGCAGGAAGAAACTAAATGATAGGTTATACATGCTTCGGTCGGTTGTGCCGAAGATTAGTAAGGTATCAAAACTTGATCGGAAGCATTTTTCTTCTAATATTTTAAAAGCATGTTAATAGTTCCTCAATCGTTTTCCCCTTTTTTGAAGACACCAATTTATATCACTACAATAAGTATACTTACTCAATGGTTTGTCCTGAACCATTTTGAGAGCTACCTAGAACCATGCTTTTCTTGATTATTTTGACGCTTTTCGTAAGTTTATGCCTAACGAAGCAAATAACTGGATTTTAAATATAAAAAATTGCGTAGACGCCTATTGCTTCTTTATTTTCCAGAAAAAATCATTTCCAGTTCATGCAATGACAAATGATGCGTGATCTCTTATATTTGAGGGGCCTGATGAGTTATCGTATTCATGACAAGTTTTAGTCTGTAGATTAGTTCTTGAAATGAAAGTCCAATCTCTCACCTTCTTTCATTTATTCCCAGATGGATAGGGCTTCCATACTTGGGGATGCAATTGACTACTTGAAGGAGCTGCTTCAGCGGATCAACGATCTTCATAATGAACTGGAGTCAAACCCACCTGGTTCGCTGCCACCACCTTCTACAAATTTCCACCCTTTGACGCCCACTCTCCCAACCCTTCCCTGCAGGGTCAAGGAAGAACTTTGCCCTAACTCTTTGCCGAGCTCTAAGAACCAACCTTCGCGAGTAATTAATTTTTGTCCACATTCAATTCGTGTTGTTATTCTTCACATTATGGTAGCTTTTTGTTTGCAGAGAATGTTGATAATGCGCAATTGATTCATCTTCCTATTTTTTGTCCCATCGCCTAACTAAAATGTCCAGGGATGATTAGTCGGTGATGGTCTACATAGCCTAAATGGATATCTACATTTATCAACTTAGTCAGCATATTTCTTGAATGCTAATTTTATTTTGGGGCTAATATAAAGATTATAAAATTAACCCTTTGCTAATTTGTGCTGCACAGCTGCATATTGCGTTTTAAATACGTGAAAAATTTAATTACGAGTTGTCAAAGCAGTAATAGTGAGGTTCTCTGTTTTTTTTCTTTTTGAAAATGAAATATGATCTGATGGCTTAGTGCATGAGGCATGTCATGTCTTTCAACTTTCAAGTCTTTCTATCGGGTAAATAAACAATGGCGCCGACAAAATCACCTGTTTTGCATCTAGATATTTTTTATATGTGTTCAAACAAAATATAGATGTCGTGCGGTACTGCGGTGTCTTTCTCTAGCCTATACACCACCAAGATTTATTAGTGCGGACCATTGATCACCAAGTAGAATTTAAAAGAATATGGTTGTCCGCAGAGTCCATTTGTGAGGTAGCTGAAGAAATTGCTCTGACCTGTGTTTCTGAATTTATAGGTGGAGGTTAGGTTAAGGGAAGGGAGAGCTGTGAACATCCATATGTTTTGTGCCCGCAGACCAGGTCTTCTTCTTACCACCCTGAAGGCTTTGGACAGCCTTGGATTGGACATTCAGCAGGCTGTTATCAGTTGTTTCAATGGCTTTGCTTTAGATGTGTTCCGAGCTGAGGTATACTTCTTTCTCCAATGTCAATCTTCTTAGCAATATTTTGCATCTGTAAATTTTCCTACGATATGATGTATGAATTCTTGGTATCTGGGGCTTACATGATGTGATAATGCTTGTCGTATGTGGGCCTCTTTCACAATTTGACGTGCAATTCTCCAGATTATGCATAGAAGTTCCCTCCCAAGAAAAATTAAGGCATATCTGAATCCTAGAACCCAAACTTGTATGAACTACTTAATGCCTAACTGAAGAATCCCAATGCCCACTATTATTTACAGGACAGTTAACAGTTTCACTTGTGAACTTTTGAATAACAAGCTTATTGAACCAAGCCATAAGCTCAAATGGTCTCCATTTCTATATAGCTTCACTTCCCTTTGTTTGGCTGGAATTAAAGCATTTGAGCCTGGCTTGTTTTGCCAAAAAAACCAATAGTTGATGAGTTCTTGTAGTTTAATTATAACTGAGTGTTCATTTTCGAACCTGAAGCTAATCAACTAACAGCTTAATATCGACATACTATCAAGTGTTGTTTAGAGTTCTTCCTTCTTTCTTGCCTTTGACCAGCAATGCAGAGAGGGCCAGGATGTTGCCCCTGAGCAAATTAAAGCAGTATTGTTGGATTCAGCGGCTTGCCATGGAATGGTGTGAGAGAAATTCAAGAGAGATGGTCGTCTTGATCTTGTATCCCTCTGTGAAGGTCAAGATCAGATGGTTTGGCTAATATATCTGTAGGTTGAGGAGTTTCCCAGTTATGTTTTTGAGCGGAGCATACTTGTCTCTCTCTTTATGTCGAATAATTATGGAATGACCTCCTTTGTTTCCTAGATATTTTTCATTGAGGTCCTTTGTTTCCTTCCTCCGCCTATTTATTATTCAATTTTGAATTTCTTGGGCTCTGGAGCTGCTTCCGTGAAAAAAGGAGAATAATTTAGAAGGCAAATGGCTAATGTATCTGTAAAAAAAAAAAGGTTTTTAACGGTGCAACCATTTTTTATTTCATTAAAATTTATATTTATTTTTATTCTATTTTTTTACCTTATTATTATTATTATCAATTATTCACTTATTATATTTTTAAAATTTTTTAATATTTAATTCAATTAAAAATAAATTTAAAATGACTGAATTAATACTTTCAATTTATTTATCTATATATTATAATCAATAATTATAATTTAATTTTTAAAATTTTTTAAATATAATATTACTGATTAATTAATATTATAAAGTTAAAATTTTACAAAAATCAAAATAAGTCTCAAAATTATTTGAGAATTAAATTTTAAATTTTTAATCCTACTTTAATTTGTAAAAGATTGAGTTAATTTTAATAAAATTATTTGTAAATTACTACTATCAAGCTCAAAATATTAAAAAAATTAAAATAGGGTTTAAAATTTTCGTGATCAAATTTCAAACTTTTAGACATAATAAAAATTTATAATAATTATAAATAAATAAATAAATAAATAATTATAACGTATATTTTCGCATCCAAGTCCAACCCGAGAAATCTCTACTTTTAATTCTATTCCCAAGTATAGATATTACTATTACAGTAACCAAACGAGATCTTCGCCGTTTGTTTCTGGGTTCAACTGAATCTTCATCACTTTATGGTCGAAACCGAAGGCGCACTAAAATCAGTGACACTTTTTGGCATTTTCCTGTGGGACTTTCAGCAGCGGCGAGCCGCCTTAGTGGAACCTCCTCCTTGCCATTCCTCCAGAGTTTGGAGGCTCACGTTCATAATCGAAGCAACCGTAGAGCTTCATCTTCTCTCTTCGAAGGAATCTCATTGTACCGAAAACGTGACTCTTGTTCAATTTTCTACATTTGGAGCTTATCTAAAGGAAACTACCTCTGCATCTTCACCTCCTAAAGCTCTTTCTGACAAGGTATATTCTTCTTCAATTTCTTTTGGTCATTTGTTTTTAGGTCCATATTGGTATCTCTTTTGCTTCAATGGGGGAACATAAGGTAAAAAATCTGAAGTTTTTCCTATTATTACGGGTCCTCTTATATCCATCACGATATTGTGACTCAATTAAGCGATGGAAAATTTGCAGATCGATTTTTATGAAGTTGAAGCGGGTGACTTATGATTGATCCTGATCTCCGACGCTGAGAGTTCATTCGGCAGTCATTTTGACTTATTTGTCGAAACAACTTACTGTAATACGCCTTTTATAAGCTCAGTGCCTTGCTTCCCACTCGTCAACAAGCATGGCTAGTGTGTTGCAGTTTAATGGTCTTAGAAATGCCTTCCCTGTGACTAAGTGGAGAAATTTGCGGAACCAGCCACTGTTGTCCCAAAGAATTGGTTCTGCAACATCGGTTGCTTCTGCTTCTGGGTTATGTTGTAAAGGAAGTGTTACAAGTAAAAAGGTGGCATTCAGTGTTAGCTGCAAGGCAGTAGACAGTGATATACTTGAGAAGAATGAAAATGAAGATGGGGGCCTTAGTGGGGCGGAGAAATCATTCACCTGCGTCATGAAGTTTGGTGGCTCATCAGTGGCTACTGCTGAGAGGATGAGAGAGGTTGCTAACCTCATACTGAGTTTTCCAGAAGAGAGACCTATAATTGTTCTCTCTGCGATGGGAAAGACAACTAACAAACTTTTATTGGTACTGGTTTCCATTTTGTTTCACGTCAATACCCTTTTTCCTTTCTTCTTATCAAGAAACATTAAGAAAGAAATGCTTTTTTTCTTTTGGTAGGCTGGAGAGAAAGCTGTAAGTTGTGGGGTTACGAATGCCTCTAGTATTGATGAACTCAATTTTATAAAAGACCTCCATATCAGGCAAGAGCAATAGTTTTCTTTTTGCCTTTCCATTTGTAATAGAAGTGTTAAAAACAAAAGCACATTTTCATTGTGTGTTCTTATTTTATTCAGGACCGTTGATGAGCTTGGAGCGGACAGGTCTGTTATTGCAAGTGAGCTACCTTCTTCCACGCTGGATCAATTGTTGATTTGATCACATAATTTGAATATGCATTTGAAAATACATTATTGTTCGTAATTAAATTTTCACAAGGCCAATTTCACAGAAAAATTCTGTCCATGCATTTTAGTGCCGCATATGGGGTGCTTGCTACTTCATACTCTTTGTTTGAGTTCAGCAATTGTCTTTCATTGAGAATTATGATTGCCTCGAAACTGAAGAAGGCAATTAAAAATATCTTGCAAATATTTTTGGTCTGTTGCTTTTATTCAGTAATTCTTTTCAGATTATATAACTGATCAATATTTTAACCCCTATACTCTTGGTTTTGGTTTTTATTGTAATTCTAATCATCATGCATCGTGCTCTAATAATGTATAAATTGTGCAAGTTCTTCAATTTCATTTTGTCAACTCATGAATTGAACTAATTCTGTCATATTTTTCTGTTCTCTCTTGTCAGTATGGCTATTTAATAATTTTCATGTCTGTTGTTGAAAAAATTTCAGAGCATCTAGAAGAATTAGAGCAACTTCTGAAGGGGATTTCTATGATGAAAGAATTGACTCCAAGAACTCAAGACTATCTAGTTTCATTTGGAGAGTGCTTGTCTACTAGGATATTTGCTGCCTATCTTAATAAAATGGGTGTTAAAGCTCGTCAAGTATGTTGTCCTATTTTGCTAATGAAGATATATATGTTGATTTGCTAATTCATACTTTTTGTTTGATTCTGCAATCCAGGATATATGTATATATATTTTCTATTCGTGACTATAGTTTTTTTAATTTTCTTGCTAATTTTATGTATGGCAGTATGATGCATTTGAGATAGGTTTTATAACAACTGATGACTTCACAAATGCGGATATTCTGGAAGCAACTTATCCAGCTGTTGCAAAGAGGTTACACAGTGATTGGGTTTCAGATCCTGCAATTCCAATTGTTACAGGCTTCCTTGGAAAGGTCTTTACGATAAATACTTTTCCAACCTTTTTTCCTAATCTAATTTCTCCAAATTTTACTTAACTAAAACGAGTATTCTCAAATCAGAAAAATGGCATGACTCTCATTCTTGCAGGCCCGGAAATCATGCGCAGTGACAACATTGGGAAGAGGGGGCAGTGATTTGACTGCAACAACAATTGGGAAAGCGCTAGGGTTGCCAGAGATACAGGTTAGTATGTAAACAAGACACCTATTATTGGTATAAAACGCTAGTCAGTAGACAACCTTTGCACATGGAATGGAATGTGTTTGTTGATGAAATGAAGTAACTAGTAGGGAAAGTATGGGACTGACTTCAAAGTTTATGAATTATTAGAGTTATTCACTGCAACATTTTCTGCATAATAACCACAAAATGTTCAAGATTAAATGGAGGCCAAAAAGAAACAAATTAATTTCATTCCCCTGGACAGGTATGGAAAGATGTTGATGGTGTTCTAACTGGTGATCCAAATATATGCCCTCAAGCAGAGCCTGTGCCATTTTTGACATTTGACGAGGCTGCAGAACTTGCTTACTTTGGTGCTCAGGTATCTTCATAATAGCTTATGTGGTTTATGGATAACGCACCATAACCATCCAGGCTTACAATTTTTAAATTTTAGCTTGCATTTGTTGTTCTGGTTTAGCATTGAACCAATTCTTCTCTCTGCCTTCATATGAATCTGATTGAGTGATATTCGCATTGCTGCTATCCCATCCTACCCATCCTACCGTTGTTCAAATCAAAATGGAACTACATAGGAGTATGGGATTGACGCTTCACCTGCTGAAAATTGTTGAAATGAGATCTCTGTTTTCTGCAGGATGCTTTTAATTGCCTTCTTCACCACTGATTTCACCCCAAATTGTTAAAAGACTCTTTCTGGCCTTCACTAAGTTCTTCAAATAATCTCTGATTGATATTGTTGAGAAGCTTGGTTAACTTAATGCTTCTGTCTTATGTACTTAATTTCTTATTAAGCTTAGTGTCAGGGATGTTATGACCCTTAATGCTGTTGTGAGCAACTTGGGTGTTAGATGTCCAATTGACAGGTCTTTGTCCATGGGACATAGGAATAATATATTCAAGGGTAATTTTAAGTTCTCTCTTGTGGTCCTTTTCCAGGTCCTACACCCACAGGCTATGAGACCTGCTAGGGAAAGTGACATTCCAGTCAGGGTTAAAAATTCTTATAACCCTAAAGCTCCGGGAACTCTCATTGCAAAGACAAGAGATATGAGCAAGGTTTTCTATCAACTGAGTCCTGTCATTTATAATAAATACCATTTATGTTATGGGAAACTATGGACATTAAGTGTTCCTTTTTCCACCTTCAGGCAGTATTAACTAGCATTGTTCTGAAACGTAATGTGACCATGTTGGATATTGTAAGCACCCGCATGCTCGGTCAGTATGGCTTCCTTGCTAAGGTGAGAAAACTAATGCCTGACATTTGTTATAGTGACTAAATCCTTCTCAGACTTCATCTTCTATATTTGGAGCAGGTCTTTTCAATCTTTGAAGACTTAGGCATATCAGTAGATGTTGTAGCTACTAGTGAAGTCAGTATTTCCTTGACATTGGATCCATCAAAATTATGGAGCAGAGAACTAATTCAACAGGCAAGCGTAATACTATATGTTCTCTTTGTAATTTTATTACTGTTTTATTAATTTATTATTTTGGCTTTTGAAGTTTCCTTTCTTCAACTCTGCATGATGACTTTATTGGACAATCTATCTTCTTGGGGTCTTCTGGTTTTCACTTAAATACATGCTTAGTGGGATTTCTGTATTCCTGCCATTGTATTTGGCTGTCATAATTAATCTCCTTGGAGCAGGAACTTGACTATGTTGTTGAAGAACTGGAGAAAATCGCTGTGGTAAATCTTCTGCAGAACAGATCTATCATCTCTCTTATTGGAAATGTTCAGAAGTCATCGCTGATATTGGAGAAGGTTTTCTATTATGCTCTCTCAATTTAAATATAGTTCCTTAAATCCCTAAGTTTTCTTTTGATGTTTCCATGTTCATTGCTTTTTGGTAATGCCATTGTCCGGGTTACCGGGTCCTTCCTTTTGTTCTATGTTGCAACTAGGAAGTATCCTTTTGAAGGAATGTTCTATCTTCTAATGGCATGCACAGCTTGTATACTGTGTTTTTCAGACACATGCACATCTATTCGAAAGCTTCTATTCTTCTGTAGGCAGTCTATTCTTAGTTTTCTACCAACAAAAAAATGACTGATTGGAACGTTGTTGCAGGCATTTCGTGTTCTTCGAACCCTTGGTGTCACTGTTCAGATGATCTCTCAGGGTGCATCAAAGGTATTATCCTGATCAAATTCATAGTTTCCTCCATTGTATGTGCTTTTAGGGATTATCAGCCTTTTCTTTTCCGTATGCAATTGAAGCTTTGCATATGTGATTGGACATTTAGCATATACTCAAAGTTTATTTGATACATTGGCATATTATTGGATGATATAGTGAAGCGCAAGTATGTTTGCATCATCATTAAAAATGTTTTGTGGGAAGGACTTGGGTAGGTCTGTTGTATCCAAATGTTTGACTTGGACTGGGCACTCGTTCACTGAATCAAGAAACTTGGGTTTTCCTTTTATTATGTGCCTGATCTTTATTGATTTATTTCCGGCCAGGTGAATATTTCGTTGGTAGTAAATGACAGTGAAGCTGAGCAGTGTGCGAAGGCTTTACACTCGGCCTTCTTTGAGAGCGAAGAATATGCGTTTGGAAACGGTTCTGTTTCTGTTTCTACATCATTGTCATAGGAACAACTTGGGGGCCGTAATTTCTGTCGTGGCAACGTAATTCACTCTTAAATTATGTCAATCCAGCATTTTCTGTCATTGTCCCCAAGATGTAGCTGAAAAGGGAAGGGGATGGTGAGAAGAAAATCATTAGTTGGGTGGGATCAGGGAAGTGAGCACTTGTTCTGGAATTATTGTAGTAGACATTTTTGTTCTTTATTAGTCGTCTGCAAAGGGGTTGAACGACTGTATTATTTTCTATTTTGTTGGATAGAATCTCCTGTAATATTCAAATATACTTCATGTTATTGATATATACGGATCTGAACCAATGTGGATTAGGAAATATTTTCGATCAAGTTCTTGTCTGCAGTAATCATCAGTCGAAGTGGAGAATTCAAGTTCTCATATATCAGAGATTTTTTATATTTTAAGTTTTTGGAGGATATGTCAGGATTATATATGATTGTTGGGATTAGTATATGTATGCAGTATTAGAAAATTTTGATATTATTGTAATGTGTTGGATTTGGATGCGCTGAATTCTATGTTGTTGATTGCCATACTAGCCCTATGTAAAGAAAATTAGGGAGAAAATAATACTAGTAGAGAAATTTTTTAAAAAATCTTAAAAATAGTAATTTTTTTTATTATTCTAAAAAAATTTCCCCTATCATTCCCTTTTATTTTCTCCTCACTTCCTCTCTATCCAAATATACCCAATGTTCATTTTTTCTATCACTATTTTACTTACACATGTCAATGGGAATTTTGAAGTATGAGAAATCAGAAATCTTGGGAGACCTTGAAATGGTTTCCACTGTCGTGTCTGACAATGAACCGGTTAAACCTAAAGTTCTAAAAAAAAATCTTATTCGTTCTGCTACAATTTATAAGATTCTTTTGGAGTAAATTGTGAAAATAAATAAATCTCATTAAATATATCTAAGTTCTGTTATTTTGTTCAAAAAAATTATGGTGTTGCTTCTCTTTCATATTGAGTTGGAATGATGATTCAGTTTATTATCCAAGGAATGGATTTCTAAGAGTAGATAATATTTTTGGAGATCAAGGTGGAATGAGGAGTGTTTAGAATTATGTTATAAGGTGTCTAAAAATACGTAGGGAGGTGTGTGAATTTTCTATGAATAACAACCTTAAATAAGCACAACTATACTAAAGAAAAGCTTGTCATAACAAGTGAATAAAATTGTTTAACCACCTTAATCACCAAGTGACACCTTAACTCATCGTGTCCCATGTCAGCATAAAAAAGTGTTTTCCAATCTGGATTTTGTAGGAATTTATTTGAAAAATTTGCAAAATTATAGGAGGATTAAATCGCCCAAAATCCAAAATTACAGGGACAAGCGTTTTCAAACCGTGGCTTGGTATTAAAGTAAAAATTACGATAAACTATAGAGACAAATTATGGGGAATTACGAAAACTGTAATTTTATAAAAAAAAATAAATAAAATTTAGATTTATTTTTTTAAAAATAAATAGTTATATTTATTTAAACAGATTTTTAAACTAAATTATAGTTTAAAATTAAAATTTCAGATAAACTGATCAGAGTAATTTATGGAATAGTAAAAAAACTTATAAACTAACCAATTACTATATTATTTCTATTTTTTCTTACACCATCTCTCATCTCTCCTATTTTTCTTACATCATCTCTCATCTCTTATACTTTTTCTTACACTCTTTCTCTTCTCTTTTTTTACACCCTCTCTCCTCTCTCATTTATCTCCATCATTTAATACTCATACTATTTTTTATAATTTATCAATAATAAAATTATTTTTAAAAATAACTATCCAAACACTCATTTATTTAAAACTATTTTTTTTCATAATTATTTTTAATTTTTTTTCTATTAGCTACTTAAATTTTTTTTATAAATCCGTTTTCAAAATATTTTTTTTATTATTTTATTATCATTCTATGTAACATCCATATACTATATAAACCGCAATTTCCCGTGCTTTCTCAAAAACCCGAATGCTCTAGGGTTTGGCTTCGTCCCGGCACACGATGGCTTGCACGATAGACTTTCGGTGCCTCGACGAGGGGTTTGGCGGCAAAACACACAAACGCAAAAGAGAGGCCAAGATAAATGACGTCGCCGAAGCTGACAACGAAGATGGCGCCGGAGCTTCCATGGACATCGACGACACTTGTCCTCCTCCAGCAAAGAGATCGGCTTTGCCGTCCGCCGATGACCCTAACAAGCCCGTGTTCGGTAAGCCCAGTTACGATGGCGTGATAGCAGGGAGGGTTTCAGGTCGTAAGTGGAAGCAGCCTAGGAAGAATAGGGCGTCGGCAGTTCAGGTGACTCGGAAAGGCACGACATTTGATCAGAGGGAGAGAGAGAAGCAGTTGAAAAGAGCCTATAAGGAAAGGATGACGGAGTTAAAGGAAGAGATTAGGTTGAACAAGATTGAGAAGAAAAAGAAGAGGGAAGAGAGGGAGAAGAAGAAGCAAGAGAATATTTTGAAATCTGGTACTAAACTTCAGGTTATTTCCAATCCCAAGACGCTGAAGAAGATTGCTAAGTCCAAGCAGAGGAAACAGCTCAAAGTTGTTCCTGATGATATGGTCAAGAAGTAGCCTGCTTTTCTTTTGTTGCCATGGGGCGATGCAGCTTATAAACGAAATTTTGCTTGTATAGTGATTTAGATCCTATAGTTTTTGAGCGTTATCTGAAGGAAATTTTTTCTGTTCATTGCAATTCTTATAATTGCTGTTTGGAAGTTCTATGGTGAGTCATTTGAGTTCTCCGTTCGGAGATTTGATGTTTAGCTACGATGCATCCTGTTATAATCAATTGAAGTTCAACGAGTCCAATATAATCTGTTCTTTTTGGCCATTTATTTTGCGTTCGGTCAGTTTTTTAAAACAAAGTTAGAAAAGATAGTCCTCGACCCTGGTTTAAAAGTTTTTCTGCTCTTGCTTGTGGAATCTGACACTCTTTAGAACAATACCCACCCGGAAGTTCAGCTGCGAGCAAATTCCATTTTTCAAATGGTGGAATCCACCTGAACTTGATTGGTGTGCTCCAAATCCAGTTAGTGCGAAGGCAATGGCGATTCTCTGATATCTGGAGAAGTAAATTAGCCGCCTTTGGATTGATTATTTGCCTGGCATAATTAATTATCTGTGTTCTTTGATACTAATAATGTGATGTAGTCAGCCTTTGTATTGATTGGTTGCGTGGCGTAATTAATTATCTGTGTTCTTTGATACTAATATTGTGAAGTAGTTAGAGTATTAAAACATGCAATTCTAGCATTTCTCTGGTACTGAAAATAGGATGATGTTAATTTATTCTCCCTATCGATCCTATCCACGCATTCTGAGTTGTTGGGAGTTCGTATAACAGTGTTTCGAAAGGGACATCTAGGCACGAGTTCGATGCCCTGACGTTTCTATAGATAGATGTTCAAGAGTTTCATATCTTAATGGAGTAAGAATTCTGGAGGTTACATGACTTGCTTTTGTGAATATCCAAAGGTTCAATCATCAATATTAGGTTTTGATCGTGGGAAATAAGCTATTTGTCTGTCCAGAAATTAAGGTTTTAGATACACTTAGACCATCTTTTATGGTTGTTCCTTTGAAATTAGTCAAAAATCAAACCCATAGTTGGGATGATCACATTCCAAGTAGTCACAGCGTGCGCATGCTCACTCACTCTTGTACCATTTTCTGATTTCTTTATACATCATCATCATCTTCCCCACTTAGTTACGAATTGAAAGTGAACTAGACCATCATAGCGAGAAGAAAAACAAGAGCTCATATATTTAAAGTGTACTATTTCATTATAAGGAAAATTAAACATAGTTTAAGCAGATCTATACTATATACAACAATATACAACAATAGCTATTACAAGCGGTTCAAAACTAGCAGGATTCGGGGTAGGAAGCATTCTTATTCATTCTCTAGTAGACACCCCTCTGATACTCACGCTCACAGAAAATTCCTCCAAGATCATCACAAGCCTCTGCTCGGAAAACCCTGCAAAACGTATAAATATTAATTAGATTATATTGCCTACACTGTACTCATCCAGTGGCCAAGTACTAATTATTTAATCTAATCAAATGAAATCTTACGTCTTCGCATCATCATATTCGAGATAATCTCTTTCGACGTTCTCTGTTCTTGGAGTGTCATTCTTGGGTTGTGGCTCCGGCTTCACTTCAGGGTACATGTCTGCCAAACACGCTTCCCCTCCAATGGTTTCACATGCTTCGGCAGGAACACACTGGAGCCAAAAAAACACTTTCATGCTAAAACAATTCTAAGCGATAAAGATACACTTCAGTAGAATGAAGATAAAGAGAAGGCTTACGATGTCTGAGAGCTGTAATCAACGGTGGAAGTGTCATCTGAAACGGTCGCAACTTTGATTGGAGAGCCACGTTTGGAAGTAAGTGAGGCAGTTACTTTGGGAGGAAAGCTGGCCACCGGCAAGATGTTCCTTGAAGGTGTCAAAGGAACCATGTTTGGGGCAAAGGTTAGAGCTGCCTGCATTTTAGATTTCGATAAGTTTTACTGATCTTTTGGGGTTGGTTATATGATATCTCTTCGGAGGAATGGAGCTTCCAATTTATGGAGTAGGGTTATTTGTCCCAATGTTGTGAGATATTTGTGGCTCCGGATAAGGTTACTTTATCCCTTTGTGATCGTTATCCCTTGTGGTCGATTTGCTTCCGCAGGTTCCATCATTCATATGAGATATTTATGAAACTCTTGGACTTTGCCGGTTGATTTGTCAACTAAACGGAGAATTATCATGCTTTGCGATAATGATATTTGATTTTAACGAATGCAATAAAAATCAAACCTGGATTTGATATCTTGATAGGCTAAAAAAAATTATAAATATTTTTTTTATTCATTCACAAAAATTTTACCCCAATTATATCTAAATCTAATTCGTATTGTATATCTGATTATAATAAGTGAGTAACGAATTTTTTTTTCATACGCTCAAATTGATGTATCTATCATACATGGCCCACGGGTGAGCTTTCAGCCACCTGTAAGCAGTAAAGCAATCTTACTTGATGCTCATGATACTTGTTTGCACATCGTTGTGGACTCGGGTAAGTAATTTCATAATATGCACGATAGTGAAGAAGCCTTGAGAATTTATCTGTCATGATTTACAAACTACGGAAGGTTTATCCTCAACGATCTCCACCCATCGGGATTCAGCCGAAAAAGGAGAAAAGAAAGTAGCAGCAAAAACTAGAAGAGACGGTAACTCGCAAATCATGTAGGACTCACTCGATAGCCCTTTTTTTGCGCTTAAAAATAAGTAATAATGTATGTTAGAAGAAAAATACTAACGCCGGTCACTGTAATAAACTTATCAGGACGTTCAGACATAACGATGTGGGGTGATCTCTTACTATAACTATATCAAGAATCAACTAAGCAATATCTGTTTCACAGTTAAAACCTGAAAAAGGAGGCACAACAAGAACTCCAGAATCAGAATTTCTATATTGTGATTTCTACATCACGATCGTGGAATCACCAAAGAATAAATCATCCAGATCAATGAAATTATGCATACTGCGTAGCCATTGGCAGGGCTGAGATTCTTGCCATGCTGTCATTACCGCACCATTTGTTGGAACGAGAAACCATTGATGACCTACAGCACATATTACAAGTCATCCCTGAAAGGCCCATTTCATTCGAGAGATAATTGGACATGGTCGGAGGATAGGAATAGACATAATGGAGAACAGCACTTTACGCCTCAGATTTCAAGGAATGTCTAACACACACCAGATCTTCCAACTTATTGCCATCCATTTTATATAGAGACACCCCTTGCATCTGGTGATAGTGATCCTGAGCTTCTTTTCTCAGACTCTCAAAAGGCATTACTTCCCATTTACTATAATTTGAATGTTTTCTTCTATCACTCATGTCTGGAGTTCCTGAGATAGGCCCTACTTTGTCCGGGTCCATATTGCCCCATACCTTACAACTGCCAAACTGCCCCAAATCATCAGCCCGACCAGTTGGGCTCCTCTTCATGCGCAAAGCTGCTGCATGAGCCTGGCTTATCATTTCTCGACTTGGCACATCTGACCAGTCTTGCACCCTCTCAGCTCTCATGGGGGAATGGATCCTGATTACCTGACAACAACACCCAATGTCAAAAAAGAGATTAACAAAAACATGAGGTATTTATTTGGGCATATTTGTAATTAATTTAAATACCCCGAGGCACTCCAGAAGCTGGTAGTAAGCCCTTCCTTGAAGTGGATTGTGTCCCTTCCTAGGAGTAGAGAAGTATCTTGTCCTGCAAAAAAAAAAATTAGTGGAGGCAAAAGATAAGAAAAAGTATTTAGCACAATAGTCTTACACGCAAATAAGAAGCTGAACAAGATGAGCTGAATCAGTGGAGGAATCTATTCAATCAGAGAGGAGGAAGACATCGGCAGTTTAAGATATCTTATCCTCCACTGTTTCACTCCATTCTTTTTGATAAAATTATTTTATTCAAAAGAAAGGAATGAGATGCATCAGCAAATAATAGTAGTTAGCTATAACTTGACTCAAACTAAAATCCAGAATTCTAAGGAAGAAACCAACCATTCAGTATATCCGGGATCGACAGTGAAACCATATATGTCTACAATATCACACATGGAGAGCGCTAACTCCACAGATTTCATTCCAGTTCCTTTGGCACCTCGACGTAGAACTATACCTTGGAAGAGATAGACTGGATTTGGAACAGTCTATCATGAAAAGCAGCTTACATAAGTTTATTCTAGCAAACATACAGCTCTTGGCTGTAATGAAATTTACATGCAAAAAATCACAAGATAAATATCTTTTTAAGAACAGTTTTTCACCTTTATTATTGCATTGATTTCTCTGTGTGTTACACTTTTGATTATGAGTACCTCATCATCTGGGAAAAATTCAAATTGTTACATGCCATGAAAAAAAAATATAAAGCAGAATTACTATCTGACAAAGTGTATCAGAGCAATAGTATCCTAGTCCCCTGCCCCCTCAGGATTTTCTAGGTCTTGAGCAGTTAATACCATTAAATACAGGATAGATAAACTAACTGCATAGGTATTAAAAATTCTCTTCTTCTTGGAGTCCATCCCTATGCCCATATCTATACCACCAAGGTGCCTTGCACTTGTATCTTATGAGCTAATGTGGCCAAAACATTCAGTTTCTAGACTTCAATCAGCATTAAAGTTTTTTTCCTTCTAAAAATAATGAATAATTACAAACCAGATCCATTGAGAATAGGGACCATATTACGAGCAGCACCCCTTACAACCAGACGAAAATCCCTCTTACGACCAACGTGCTTGGCATATTTCTACACAGTTCATGAAGAGTAATAAGTACATAACAAATATGTTTCGAATAAGTGAATCCTCAATAATGGAAAGTAGAATAGATTCCACTTAATCCCAAAAAAAAGGTATCTTAAAGAGTAGGGAAGAAAACAATTCCTAGAACTAAGAGGTGCTCAGTTTCATCTATATCTCAAGACAATCAAAAGCTCAACTTTGAATAGCGGAAAAAAATTATTACCCAGGGAATCTTTGCTTTGTCAAAGAATATCACTTCTTAAATGCATATGTTATTTAAGTAAAGCATTTATTATATGGAAATCCTTGTTGGTAAAAGGAAAGATGTACCTCATTAACTGGAGCCTCATTGTCTCGAAAAACAGCATCATGACTATCAATTTCTTCCCCAAATTCTGTCTTTAGAAGATCTCCAGAATTTCCAACAACAGCACAAGTGCGGAACTGCCGCGGATGGAAGGGGGTTTTTGCTGGTAATAATACATTGAGGTGTTCTTCACAGAGAGTCTTATTATAACACTTATCTGTCCCCCTTAAAAAAATAAAGAAAAAATATGGTCACAAGTGCTTCCTAGTGAGATGATCAATTTCAAACCAACCAATTTAAACACAACTATATAAGAAATGACATGAATTAAATTGGGAAATAATGTCTAGGTACTCTTACAACTGTGCTATCCTTTTTGCTGCATATTCTAACCATCCATCGGGGCGAGCATCTAGATATTCGCGGGTTAAAACTGTAGTCATGTTACGGTACTGCAATATCTTGAGATGTCAGTACAGTAGCAAGCATCCTGAAAATACAATTTAAACAAGGGGGAAAAGGATAACAATTCACCTGTTCCCACAATAGAATTGCATCACACACGTCATACTTATACTCCAAAGGCTCAAAGATTTTAAACTGCTCATTGTACTGCAATAAATGCAATATAAATAATAAGCACTTGCCTATTATTGAAAAATTGAATCAAAAAGAGGAGTCCAGAAAGACGGACAAACCCAGGTGCTGTTGGTGCCTTCAGGAAACTTAAGGATCAACTTGCAGTGGTCCATAATATGTGCAGTGAGCCCAAGCCCTCTGTTTGCCTTTTTTCAATACCAAGTTTTAAATTATCAGCACGAAGTAATTTATCCACATTATTCTCAGCTGAAACGAATGCATTTGAGGGAAGTGGAAAATGTAACACTAATAAAATTCAGATCCAAGATAAACCCATTCGACAGGGGATGCAAATTAGAGAATAAATAAGGATTTACTCAAAGAAAGCGAAAGTAGTAAAAATCTGCAAATTGCGGGGAGGAAAAAAAAATGCAAATTTTCAAGAAAACAATGAATATAATAAGTCCGTGCTTACCACACATTGCTGAACACTGGAGTGAAAATCAGACAATATGCGAATCGTTGCTGAGTTTCGATCCGAGCTCAGAGACCCTGAAGATGCATATTGGATATTGATAGACAAGAAAACATAATTAAGGGGCCACACTAGTAACTAGCCAGCTTAGAGTTCGAATCATCACTCATTTGTCATTTACCTGCGAAGAAAGAGGATTGAATAGCGAAAACTAGAAGCGAGAAAAATGCAACAGCACACACCAGATACAGAATCGTGGGTCGCCTGTTAGGGCTGAAAGACGGTAATTTGTTCTGTCTCATTGGGAAAGTTGGAATATTGCGGACAGGAATGAGTGAGTGTTCAACAAGGAAGAAATGAGGATTAGCAGGCCATGAAGATCTTGCTTGTAGTTGTACCCCTAGTGTATATATTTTTCTGATTAATGCCCATCGTTTTCATTCCAAGAAAAATTATCAAATTGACGACGACGATCCCCGAAACGACACCGTCTCGACACTCGCCTGGTAATACGGATTACTGTCGGTAACTCTAACACGACTTTGAGTTAAGTGATCCAAGCGCCACCATTTACGCAGTTCCAGGTGGTCTAAGACTTGCCATTGGATTTCCACACCGCCCCTCCCTTTTTCTTTAGAATTCAGATAATAGGCATTTGCAAATTCCAAATATATCCTTTTCCAATCAGATATGATCTAATGGAATACGTCTGGTTGGAATTAAAATTAATTGAGTTATTTTTTTTAGCAATGATCTTCCATATTTTCATATTTATGTTTATTATTTTCAGTACTTAATTTTTAAATTTTTTAACAATCATTCTAAATGTTCTCAATACTATTTTTTCATATTTTGAGTATTGAAAATAAAAAATAAAAATAAGTATTAAAAAATTCACTGAGAAAAAATTTAATTCTAACCAAACATCATGAAATTTCAGTATTTTTAACTGTAATTACTAATTAATGTGATCAAGAGTCCTTAAGCATCACTTAAACGAGAGAAGCTTGCAGATTTCCCAAACGAGTCCGATAAGTGAAGAAGGACAATTGAAGATTCACAAAGTTGTGAACTGAGGCCACTGTGAGAACAGAGATTCCTCTCTCCCTCTGTCTATTTATCTCTCTTCTAGTCTTCTGTACAATCCATTCCGTTGGAACTACTTTTCCACGATCACTGGCAGAAACTCGTAGAGGAAGAATGGCATTAAATTTGAGTGTTTAAGCGATGTTGAGGTTATAATTTACCAGAAAGAAGCAAACTTGGAGAGTGAAGAAGACGACTTCAGGAACGAGAACTAATACATTTCCTTTCAATAACTAAGCGTTATATCAATATCTAACCTTCTTTCGATTTCACAAACTCTGTATCCCACTCAACTAACTCTTTCAGCGTTTCTTTCTTTTGCTTTTGTATTTCTTTTTCAAGTCAAATTGACTGCATAAAACTGAATTTGACAGGAAATCCAAGTATCCAGGAAAGATGGATGGCATAACGCCAAACGACTGTCGAGAAATGGAAGTAGTTAAAGAAATGATAGCGAGGGATGATCACACTGATGCTAGAGACAAATTACTAAAAATACGATGACAGTTTCCAGCCATTGATGAATTCTCAAGTATGATCACTGCTTGTGAGGTTTTAAACTTAGCAAGTTATGATTTCATGCTCGGAAAAAGTGACTGGTACTTGATTCTTCAAGTCCCACAAGCGGCTTCTGAACAAGACGTTGAATTCCAATATAATAAAATTTCAAACCTTTTAAAACCCATTAAGACCCACACCCCTGCAGCTGAATCTGCTCTGGAAATCGTTGAGGAAGCATACTCTGTACTTTCAAACCCAGAAACGCGCACTGAGTTTGATAAGAAGAGGAACGCAATGTTCGAAGCTTGTGAAGTCCTGAATGTCAAGCAAATACATGATATAAAGTCAGATATGGCTACCTACTAAGCCAGAGTGGAGCTGACAACGTGTACAGTTACAAAAATTCTTATTTGAACATGTTTAGAAATGAAAAGGCAACAAGGCTTTCTAATAGTTCTCTTTCCTTCAAGGGTTGCAACCATTTTAGCCACAACAGCATTGAAAGTTCTGAACATTTTAAAGTTGGCCAAGTTTGGGTTGCTTATGATCTTGAATGCTTGCCAAGAAACTACTTTCGAATTGAAGAGATCGAGAAGAGTTTAAGAGCTGCTCAACTCTCTTCATACGAGTTGTTCAGAAGTGAAATGGGCTTGCCTACTGTTTGCGGGCAATTCAATGTAGATAGAAGGATAAAATAATTGTACCAGCAATTCTTTCTCACGTTGTTGTAGTTATGCTGATGAGCAAGTCCTAATCGTCCCAAAAGAACTAGAGGTTTGGGCAATATACAGAGAGTTAGATCCCATGATAAAGTGCTCAAATGATGAAGCTCGGAAAAGCTCCAAGCTAGAAGTGGTTGAAATCGTTACAGGATATACCAAGTCAGGAAACATACTTGCTGCAAGATTGGTCAAAGTAAATGGACAAAACAATGTCTTTAGAAGACAAAAAGAGAATTGCCAAGAACACTTTTTATCAATTCCTTCAGATAGTCTATTTTTCTCACAAGATTCCGGCAAATAGGTTTGTTGGGGAAGACATGGATGGCTGGTTTGAGCTCGATCCATATGCAGTCCGTCTGGTCTAGACAGCCTTCACTCAATAATAACACCCAAGGCACGATCAGAATCAGAATCTGAATCATTTGACCCTGAAAATAAATTGTCCTTGAAAGATTTTACTTGCAATCAAATATGGGATGTGCGTGATGATCCAGAAGCCATTCCTCGGAGATATGTTATGGTGAATAATGTAGCTCCAGAAGGTGAGATCTGTGTGACATTCTTAGAGCCTAAACTCAAGGGTAATGATGAGAAACGCTGGATGGAACAAGGTCTTCCAATTGGCTGTGGTTCATTCACTGCAGGTAAGATCACCAGAATATTGGGGTTATATCACTTTTCTCGTGTAATGAAGTGGGCGTGAAACCAAGAATATTGCTCCTTCATGATATACCCACATAAAGGTGAGGTTTGGGCTAGGTACAAGAATTGGAATGACAAATGTGATCGACCAGATCTCACTTGTTGTCAATATCAGATTGTTGAGATCATTGCGGATTTGGCCGATGGTTCTGAGAGAGTGGGGTTAGCTTAGTTGAGGTGCCAGGTTTTATGACTGTTTCAAAGCCAACATCATAACGGGTACAAGTGGATTCCCAGAGCTGAATTTTTCTCATTCTCTCGTCGGATAGTAGCTTCTTGCTCCAGGCAACAAAGGACCATGGCGTTTCTGCGGCATTTTGGCACTTAGAACCATACTCCTTATATTCTTTGAATCCTGCTTGCTCACAATATTTCAGCGATGATTCGATCATACCCTTCAGTTTCCACCTAATTAAAACTTAATGGATCATTGGAATTAGTTTCGTACTAAAAGGCTTATTGTATCTATTTTAGTAGACTTCCATCTTGTTAATAGACTGCTTATTAATTACTATATTTTATATATATATATAAAAACTAGTCCTTTAGGCTCATCGATATTACAAAGTCAGCTTCTGCACACCAACGTTCAATTACAGGCCTCTGCATATACTTAAGAAGCTGAAATTTAAACCGCCACGTCTTGCATATTGCATATTGAAAACATTTATTCTTGTTTGCATTAGTATAACCTATCTACAAGTAAGGCTTTTACACAAAATATGGGTTATCCTTTAAAACTGGAAAGGTTGACTAGTGATATACTCCCAACGTGATAAACTCTTCAAGGAAGACAAAACTGGCTGGCCAGGGAAATGACGAGAAATCCAAAACGTCAGTAACGCCTACCCCCGGCTGTTGACAGAAGAACTCTAGCTGGTTTCTTCCCCTTCTTACCCAAGTCACTTGTCTTGGGTGCATTTAAGCTATTAAGAGACTCTGCTCTAGATATAACATTGGCAAATGATGATGTCTCCACATTTCTCAGACCTGCAGGAACATAACAAGTACAAAATGAGGAACAAAGATCAAATTTAGACATTGAGGTGGGTTGATTTTAAGTAATAGAAAACAAACTATCATCTGATAATACCTGTCAAGCCAGAAGAATCACTTGTCGTATTATGATTGTGTAGACCATTAGTTTCTTGAATGTTCAAGGATGGAGAATCATGACCAGCAGCAAAACCCAGTCTTGTAACACTTGAAAACAAACTTCTCCCCCCAACAACAGGAGGACTTAATGATACAGTCGAATTCCCCAGAGCTAAACAAGGGAAAACACAGAAGTTAACCTCAGGGCCCAATAACGGATTCATATCCATGCTCAGTCTCAAACTACAGCTCATCACTCATTTTCCTCAAACAAGAGCCAAAATAACAGTTCTCACAAAATACGACTTTTGAGTCCGTTCACTCTAAAGGAACTCTTAACCAACTCCAAGAAAGCAGGATTACCTTCAAAATCATCCATGGAGAATGGTGGAGAATCGTCACGAGACATCAGCTGAGAACTGGTTGGTATGTGAACAGAATGCGCAGAAGCAACTTCAGCCTTGATTTTCTCTTTTCGTTCCTAAAAAGAAGAATATTGATTCCAAAGAGACGGGAATATGCATGTTAAAACTTTTGGACACCGAAAAACATAGACAAATGAGATACATATAGGACATGATAATAATGCACAACATTCACCATGAAACCAGCCCCATGGACATGCAGACAATCAGTACAGAAGCACTGGCCAGCTTTAGGGAGGGACTAGAGTCCTATAATAGAGCCACAGCAGGCACAAAGTTTGTTATCCTAAACATGATTCAGGCTCTGTGTTAAACAAACCAAACTTAAAACCTGAGCTGGTACAAACATAAAACTTGTCCAGAACTAAGCCTGAACAGGCTTCTTTAACACCCAAAATTCCCACACTCGCACAACAGACAAAATGGGAAAGTTCTACATATGAGAGGAGAACAAATAATGGCAAGGAATTAAAAAGCACATTTCCAGGACAAATTTCCATTAATTACCTCAAGTCTATAACATTATTTTTTGGTGTTTGGAATACTAACAATATAATCGAGAAGCATTTAAAGAAAATAAAATGATTGACAAATTATAGGACATAGTTACGGATAATCAGATACCACATTAAACATGATTTTTCTAAGAATAAATTCTTAAAATAACATCAATCAAACAACTTTCACATAAGAATTCATTTATAATAGAAAAAAAAAATACTACTTCAGGAAAAACAATCAGGTTGGTACATATCATTTCATATATGCATTAAGAATGCCACTCAATCATTGGTACCCCATTCTACTATAAATAACATCAACAAACCAGATACTACGTTGAAAATCACATATTCACATAATCTAATAATATATTAGAGCTCAACGACACCTTCTTTGCAAGTTGCCTCCTCTGGTTTGCCCGCTTCTTCAATTCATCGATGAATGGGGCCAGGGATTCAGAGGGCAGCATCTCACTCAAATCAATTTCACAAAGCTGAAAAATTCAGGCAACCACTAATTAGAATTCAGAGCATCATAAACAAATAACTTCCTATTTTCTTTAATTGAAAACGGGAAGGGGAAGGACTTAGTGTTTTAAAGCACCTGAAATGTCACAGTCAAAGGAAAATGACTCAAATATCGGTACCGCCTCCTCATTGCCACTGACTGAGTGACTGTCTCCAATTGCAGAATCCTTCCACGTATTCTGCAATCAATTTTAATATGGTTAACAACGTATTATGTGTGGTTAATGTTGGCACCTCTAAAGCTTACTACTAAGCACATGGAAGGAATATTAATTAACTTTGTCCAAACCTGTGTGGAAGCATATCATAGCTTCCATAATGGTGAAGGAGACACTTCACGTTTAGGGGATGCAGTATGAGATGCTGACCATCAGCAGCCTGAAATGGAATGGTGGAATGAGCATATGAAGGAAACAAACAAATATCACTGTTATAATGGAAAGAAATTAAATTATGTATAAAGCTATCCAGGAGAGCTAAAAGAAAACTAAAATAGCAACTCTAGAATCGCATGCACTCTTGTCTATCTCAGACATTGATGCACAAAGCAAAATAACAAAATCAGTGACCTACGATTTTGCAAACGACCAAGACATCACTTCTCTTTGGATATGAAATAAAAAACAGCCTGACATTTAAATCACTTCTCTTTGCAGCAGTTGCCTATATATACTGCACTTGCAATGCACTCTCAGCTTTCTTTGCTTTATTATTTTAAGTCACACCCTCAAATCGCAAACCTTTGTCAAAATAATTCAGACAAGAGCCCTTTTACATTCTTCCCCAAAAGCCATTTCTAGGTTTCCTTAGTTTAATCAATTGATCACAAACACGATATATATAGACAATCTTCCCTCACATTTCTATCATGATAGTGGGGCCTACAGAAAATATTGAAGTCAAATAAAAATAAATAAATAACAATGTTGAACACTGTTGACCTGGTAAAAATTGTACGAGTCATTCTCCTTTGAATCTCCAAAACCATTTGGATGCCTTTGAATATCAATTTTCTCCTCATAGAAAGATGGGTTAATTTCTTGATCTAATACTTTCCTCTCCACATCCGAAGTTTGATCTGGACAGAATCTTGCATTTGAATTATCCATTATTATACCCTTGCTTTGGTCATGGGAATCTGTAGAGGAAGGTCCTGATCCATAAGACCGGGTTTCATCATCAACATCAGTGCCATTTACGACTGTTGCTGGTTTGTTATGTCCACAATCAATAAGCCTAGACGATTTTCCAACATCACAAGCCCTGTGCTCATTCCAATACTTCTTCCTCTGTTCCAATTGTTGCAACGCAGCACAAACATATGGAAGTTTCTCCAAGTCATCAACAAGACCGGAATCAGCTTTAGCTAGCCAACAATCTAGATCTGATATTGCATGTCTAACTGAGAGATCTACATCTGATGTGAGTGTGAACTTTGAAAATGGGTCACATAAATTGTTACCATCACATGATAAGACATCCGTCTCCTTATTTTTATCAGACAGAGTACAAGATTCCTTTTTCCGAGTTAAAAGTCTGAACTCGATGCTATCTCCCACTTGATACTGCTCAACATTTTCAATGTAGATGCTATATAAATTCTTCACAGATATCATGACAAAACATAAGGGACACCTTTTCCAGCAATCACCTTTGTTATCCCCTTCAACCATCATCAAATATTGTAAGATACAAGGGAAACAAAAAATATGTCCACAAGAGGTTATTTGTGGACAAAAAGGATACTCCAAACAAATTGGACACTGAACCAAGAATGGAGTGGAATACCACACACATACAACATCTTCCCACTGTAGCATTTTATCCGGGTCCAAAGACTCTGGCGAATAGTCTCCTGAATCCAACACCACGAATTTGTAATTTGCTTGTAAAAATAAATCTTTGTTGTATGGCCTTTTCTTCTGCTGCCTTCTTGTTGGTGGAGGAGGAGGACCCCTTGCTTGAGGACAAGATATGGGATCATAACGAAAGTTTAGCAAGTGATTACCATTAACCATCTGAGATTTTCTTCCCACTGAAGGGGTGATCCCATGAGGATTTAAAGACCTAGTACTTTGCTGACCTCCAGGAGAAGAAACTGTTCCTGTCATCCTCGCTGCTGATTGGGATGATCTAGTTGCCCGTCTTCTTGACTGACCTTGGGATTGTACTCTAGAGTTTTGGTGAGGTGAACTCTTCATACCACTTGGAGATCCCAACAAAGTCACCTACTAAAAAAAAAAGAAAGAATTAGTAGCAGCAAACATATTACTTACAAATACACACATAGCCCCCATTATATAATTCTACACTTTTGTTACCCCATATGCTTCAATTAGTCAAGCGATCAGCCTCTCGAATCACCTAATAGAGATATTATGACAAATACAAAGAGCCCCATCCCTCCACAATGAAAATCAAAATACCTTTCCGGAAGGTCTGCCAGAATCTTCTGTTGCTGGAGTCGATGGGCCTGCCATATAAGACGACCAACGCATAAGTTAGTTGGTCAAAGCCAATAACAAGGATAGAGAGCCCGACAAAGAAAGAGAGGCATTAGGACAATTATATTGTAAGGGGAAAACCTCAACCCCATAGCTATGCAAAACTACAATAGCTAGCAAGGGTTCTCTGGCTTATTTCCCAATTCATGTTCTCAGTGATCCCACTAAAAATTTTAATATAAAAAAAAAGAAAAAGAAAAGAGGAAAGAAAAGTGAAATTTGAACATGCTTGCTACCCGACACCGTAATCGTTTGCTCACCAACAGGAAAACCCCATGAGCAATTAAACTAGATGGACTGCAATTTTACACACAAATTAACTTCCCCAGTGAGCACTATTAGTGGGAAATTTGGGTAACCAGAAAAGAGGAAGTTGAATCTGTCGGACAAAGATAACCGCATCAATACAAGCACCAAAATTAAACTCTTTCCCCGCCGCATTTTCGAGGACCCAACGGTGAAACTAAATTAACGAAAACTGTTAAATGTCATCTACCAAGCAAGCGTATCAAGCACTTTCACGTGACAAATTACGGTAATCAACACATGATAGATGAAATTAACACCCGCGTACAACATAAATTACAGCTTCTGAACCACAGAAAACCAGCAAAGATGAAACTAAGACCTGAATCGACTTCGGGCATAGCGACGGGAGATGGTGAATCGGAGATCCGGAGAGATCTGAAGGATGGAACTTGAAGGAGAGGAGAGAAGACGGATGGAGGAGAATGAGACCAGTGAGAGAGGTTTCCATGTTGGGGATTAGGGTTTGGAGATATCGGAGATTGAGAAGACGATGAGGTTGAAGCTTGTGAGGGCAAGATGGACATGAAAAATTTGGAGAGGAAGGGGAGGTCGTCGGGGTAACAGCCAAAGCTACCTTACCAGCAATTCGGTCGCCGGAGTCTTCATTATTATTGTCCCTCCCAGCCCCCTAGGCATCTGGCGCATCTTCACCGAATATTGCTTGAAATTACAATTAAACCCCTCCTTTCCCTTTATCGTAGGACTGGGACGATATTCCGATCAAAGCAAAGGGAAGGACCAGATTAATTATTAATTAATTTTATCAATATTAATTTCAATCTAAAATATAAAATCAATATTTTAATACAGTACATTATACGAAATTTATTAAAACCATATTATTCATAAATCATAAATAGCATATCATGCTTCTTAACCCAAACTTATATCTAGTTTATTAGAAATTGTATCTTTTAAAATTTCAGGTAAATTTATTTAATTATAATTAACGGTCTTGACTTTACAATATTAGGATAAAGATAAAAAAAACTTATTTAAATTTTAAAAAAATAAATTAGGCTTTTTAATATTAAAAATGACAGAATAGGCAGAAGGTTTAATCTATCATCTATAAATTTGTGTATAAAATTTAAATTAGCCTTCACTTTTCTAATAATAGTTGCAAGTTTACAAATAATTTATAATTTTAACAATGGTATTTACAATTCTAACAATGGTATTTATAACTCCTATAATAATATTTATAACTTTAATAATAATATTTACAATTTTGACAATGATATTTGTAACTTTAACAATGGTATTTATAACTTTGATAATAGTCTTTGTAACTTTGCCAATAATATTTATAACTCCAATAGTGGTACTTGTAATTTCAATAATGATATTTGTAACTACTGCAATAATATTTATAACTCACACAAAAGAGAAAAAATAACTTTATTAATGTAATTAATAACTTTACCAATAATATTTACAACTCCCACAATAGTATTTATAATTTTATTAATGGTATTTGTAACTCCCACAATAGAAAAGAAGCAACTTTGCCAATGAAATTAACAACTTTACGAATGTTATTTATAACTCTCACAATAATATTTATAGTTTTGCCAATAGTATTTATAAATTTATCAATTGTATGGATAACTCTTACTAGTATTTCCACTTCTACAATAGTATTTTTATCTTTATCAATGATATATTTATAACTTCTACAATGATATTTACAACTCCTACAACAGATAATAAACAATAATATTTGTAATAACTTTAATTATTAACCGACTGATATTCTAATTTAGTTAATCACTTCTTAATGTTCAATTTTTATAAAATTCCCTTAAAGAAAGAGATTTATAACAGTATTTTAGTGTTCAACTTAACTAATAGTATTTACAACTCTCCTAATAGGATTTGTAATTTCTTACAATAGAATTTACAACTTCATCTAGTCGAAGTTACAGTGTCAACTATAGTATTTCTTCCATTTGTCAAAATTAGATTTCTCCCAGTTTCAAATATCATTATCAGAATTGTAAATATTATATTAGTAGAGTTATAAATCGTATTGACAAAGTTATAAATACCATTGAGAAAATAAAGGCTAATTTAGTCTTTACACACAAATTTATAAATGACAGATTAGACCTCCTACATAATCTGTCATTTTCAATATTGAGAAACTTAATTTATTTTTTAAAAATTCAAATAATTTTTTTTTTGTCTTTCTCCCTACAATATTTATAAAATATAATAAAAAACTAAGAATTTAAATCATGTATGGCCGCTAATTTTCTTTTCTTCCGTAGCATGTATTATTTTATATTTTACATCACTCCCACTTATCATCCCCAGGAAGCATGGTTTCCAGTCTTCTAGTCGCTGGAGGACCTTCGCTCTCGTTTCTTTTACTGCATCGAATCTTTCTTTTACCAAAAAAAAAAAAAAAGTCATAAGAATTAAACGAAGAGAAAGACAGCTGATGTTGCAGAGTGGTCCATGATTTTACCAAAGTTCACCAGAAAACAATCCTTTGCAGGTCTATACAGATATCTATCCTAGTTTGACAGAGTGAATCAAAACGGTCTTTTTCTGGATCTCTTCTCTTAGTTACAGCAATTCACAAGCTAAAAAACTGTTCTTTTATTTACAACATGAGTTGTATTACATCACCTCATGATCTTCTCGTTCGGTAACAGCTAAAAGGGGATCAAGGTCAAGAAGAAATGTCCGAATCTCCATTGGAGCGAGTTCAACCAGCAACTTCGCCGGATCGACAGGGCCTCCCCTTACCACCTTATGTTCTTTAGAAGATTCTTGAACCTTCCACTCTAACCTATTCTTTTCCATTTCATCTCTTCCTTGATTAGCGGACAAACTCATCTCTGTCACTTTAATTATCTGAAAAAAGTCAAGGAGATGAGATAAGCAGAAGATCCATGTATATGTGGGAAAGTAGTTTGAAGTAGTCACTGCTCTTACCTTCTTATTAGGAAACAGCTTTTTTAATTCCACGCTTGCCATGACTGAATAATCTCTGTCCTCTCCAATCTATATTAGCATTAGTCACCCAACAAACTAAATTATACAGATGCGAGGAACCAAGATTTTATTTGCTAAATCAGGGTAAGCAATTACAACCTCATAAAGATGAGCCAATCTAATGAGTACTTTTCCATTGTTAAGTTCCTGCAAAATGTTCATATAAAGGAATAAATATACATGATAAGACTTTTTAAAATGTCCGGGAAGCTCAATATCCTGAACTCGGAAGATAATTCAAGGGTATTTCCTTGCATACCTGGAGGGTTATAAGAGCAGTGTTGTTTGGTAAATTGTATGAAGAATCTGTGCCAGGAAAGGTTGACAAGGGGAAATGCAACCATTTGTCCTCATCCTGCAGGAAAACTCCTCTTTGCTTTATTCCCATAAGAGTTAACTTCGGAAAAGGAAAACGAAACTTTATTTTATTTCCGTTTTTGTTACCTCTTCTGTAAAGGCCAATAGCAGTGGTGAATATATTTCCTGGCCTACAGTACGACGCCACTTGGCGCCTTCACCAATGCGGTCAATTCTAAGATACAATTTTCCTTGGATCTGAAAAGCAATTATATACTAAGTTAAGTTGGTGATAACAACAACATTTGTAATATAACTGATGTTTGCATTTGGTTGGAAGAGATCATTCATGAGGGTGAATCCATCTTTGTAGTTACAAATAGTTAACGTTACCAAAGAGACCTTCGTTAAACATCTAGAAAATGTCCTCGTATAGATGAGAGAAGAAATATCACACACTAGTCTGATAGTAATAAATGAGTTGGTTCGTAAGAGATACTTAACAGTTAAACCTTCACACTGATCAGCAATGCAAACTGTTTCGTTGAGAACCTCGCCAACACCTCGTGAATCGTCATGAAGTAACCTCCTAAAAAAGTAAGGAAGCAAATCAGAGACCAATATAGTGCCAGTCAGCATTCACTAATATAATAAAATATGAAAGCGATTCGAATGTAGGAATGTATCAGAAATATAATCAACCTATGGAGCATCAGCTCTACTTGACCATCCACCAAGCTCGATCCTCCTATTGAGCGGTCCACCAACACTGAGAGCTCCATGCTACTATCTTGCACATATATTCCTAAATTAACCTGCAAAAAGGGCAGGGAGCATAACAATGCATTAATGTCCATTTGAAGTAATGAGCAGATAGCTCAAAATATAAATAACAGCAAGAACCAAACTTATTTGAAACATTTTGCTCTATTCCAGAAATATTGAAGCTTGAATCACCAAAAAGAATCAAACACTTTGGAGCTCAATGGACTTGACATCCATCTATCAAATGCTCCATCCCAAAAAAGAAAGAAGAAAACATGTTTTCATGCCGGGATGAAAGTTTCAAGCAATATAGTCTACAAGCTGAACATTGAACATATACAGAAACTAGATGTAGGAATTAGGAGCATTTAGTTGAAGAGCATACAGGGTAATAATTTCCAGCAATTGGTTGATTTACTTCTAGATCCCAGTCTGTCCTAAAATCTAGAATCTGCAAAACAATTGAAAATATCAGAATACAAAGAAGGCTATAATCAATATATCCATGTCTAAATTCAAGTTACGCTTTCCACATATATGAATTTTACCATTCTCATCAACAAAAGTCTCAAACTCCCAATTACAGTCGTTGCTTGTAGGATAAAAGCAACAAAGTTAACTATGTAGTCCAATACCAACAACCTATTATATTTTAATAGAAAGACAGCAGACAAAAATCTCATACCCTTTTAATGAAATCGCGTCCATTAGAATCTGTATAGAATGTCTTGTTGGTCTTCATTTTAGTTGTAATTTGAGTAATGATTTCTTTCCCAATGCCATCATCCACAGGTATAGGCCCAACCTAGGCATATATTAATAGGTTTAAGATGCATACTCTGAGCAGTTTTATACAACCAATAAAAAATTGGCTATATCAAATAGCAAGATGAGGTAACCTACTGTGAACTCAACTTCAGCATGCTCCTTTTCCTTGAATAACCTCGTAGTCTGCAGAAAAAGACAAAAGATTGGGGGCTAAAAAAAAAAGAGTTTTGGCAATTGTCTTTTTTTGTTGAGGGGGGGGGGTAGCTTTTTTTTTTTTTCTTTCCTGTGGGTGGGGGTTGGATTTGAAATGAAAAGTGGAATAGCTGGAAAAGAACTAAAATACCTGAGATATCCATGGGCTGAGCTGTTGATGTATTTCATCCACTACAGGACCACGTAGGACAGTTATAGGAATCTGAGCACATACAAACAAGCAAAATAAGCATGCTTAATTGTTTCTGGATCTATCATAAACAAAAAATTAGTACCAAAGGTGCAAATTTAGAAGATTTCATAACCTGGAGATCAGGCTTTATGGGCACTGAACCATTTGGACGGAAGACATATGCCCCAGAAGCCTTCAACAAAAGATCAAAAAGTGTAATTTTCACAAGTATTTTTGGATCACAAGTACTGCTGAAAGAAGTTGTAGATTAAAATAAGTAAGAAAGCAGGGTCTTAAAAGTATATTGTATACGTTATACACAACAAAGAACCAAACAAAATAAAAACATAATAACTACAATCTAGAAGGACCAAGACGAGCAACGTGAATCCAGACGAGGGAAAGGTTTTTCTTTCTTAATAAATATAAACCTGCGTGGACACACTAAATAATGTGGCTGAGATTGCCAAAGATATTGCACAATACAAAGGAATAGCTGGGAATTATTGCGAGTGATACTTCATAGATATAGAAATTAGTACCTGAGGATCTTTATCTGTCCCATCATTTCCAGAATAATAACTGTATGCTTGTTCAACCGATGCTGTAACCTTTAGCCATAAACAAGATAAGAAGAAGAAAAAACTTCTCATCACTGATTTGTTCAAGCAAAACTTGAAGAGTGTTGGCTGTACTGATTTGGCCAGAAATCTTAAGTCTTGAACATCAAATTAGAAGCATGCAGGAAAATATTAGAAGTAGGCGAAAAATAATAAATGCCCCTTGACAGTTACCATATTTATGCTGTTAATGTAATGAGTGAGTTTCCCTTCATCTGCAGAATAGAGCAGCTTCAAATTCCCCGGTCCAACTTCTATGATATTATTTGTAAACCCAAATGCCTTTGAGATTGTTGAACTTTGTCCTGCATTAATGAGTCAAAGAAATTTTGTCAATAATGCAGATGCATTGTCCTCCAGTCCAACTTTCCAGTGGAAGAGGGATAGGAGAGAGTTAGGGTTGGAAGCAATATTCATAACCTGTCTGTTTAGGCCTTGAGACTCTGTAGATGCTGAAACCAAGGGGAGGCACAGACGCTGAAAATGCAAGCAAATACTTGGGCTCTGAAGGAGTTTTTCCTATATGTTCTTTGACATAATGTTTTCTTATCCTCATAGTGGCATTTGATAAAGGAAGAAGCTGAGACTCAACTTCTTTCCCAGCAGAGTCCTGGACAAAAACTTTTTCTGTGGAAACCTGTGACATTGTTTGTTTTGAAGTCAGACACATACATCAAGATTTGAAGTTTTTCAATAGATATAGTTGAGTAAAATAATATGTTTGTCTCTAAATATGTTTGAAGTATCTAAACAAATCCCGTCTCTGATTTGTATCAATGTACAGTTTCTGCATAGTTCATTTAACTCAAACTGTCATAATAAATAACATACAATCTCAGGAAAAAAAGAAGAAGGAAAAACCATTAAGAGAACATACAGGAATTCGAATCACTTCCTCTCTCTTCCATGCAAGAGGATTATACACAACAACCACCTACAAGAAACCCCAGATATTGAGAGAAACATTTACACAAGAGTCTATGTCAACAAAGGTCGGAGGGAGGACAGTAAAATATGATATAGTCACAAACTTACCAAGAATTTCCTGTCAGACAAGGTAACTTCTGAGGGAGGACAGTAACTTATATTAAGAAGAGGACACTGCCAACAGATCCACCATAAATAATTTAGTAAATAATCACATAAGGTGCGATAACAGATATCATATTTAAACAGAAAAGAAATCTTGCTCTGAGTATATTGTATTGCCTGCTGGAAGTCAGTCACTTGATTCCCTCCATGCAAACTCAATCCTTTGTTTACCAAAAAACTAAGAGCAGATGAGACCACCTTCTCCGCCTGCAAATCAAAATTTTCAAATCATTTAAGTTTATGAAGTCATAATTTAAGCAAAAAGATAATTAAAAATGCACCTCCAAATAGCCCATTGAGATTCGCTTTGCATAATCAGCAGCAACATGCTGTCTTTCTGTACCACTAACTGCATCATGATGCTGAGCAATTGCCAAAGCATCCGCCAAGGCATCAGTATTTGGCCCTGATTTGCCCCTTCCTTTGAAGAATTCGAGTTGTCTTGCTGCCTAGAAGCCAATATATAAAGTAACAGATGTTGCCAAAGGACAAAAATTGATATGATTAATGAGAGCTCACAAGGACATAAAAAGTCACCCTAGAAATTAAGCCCAAGACTTTACCTGATAGTAACCACTCATCACTCTGACATAACCCTTTAAAGCTGGCCTACTTGTAAAGTAGCCAGTCCAATATGCATTTGGATGATCAGCATACCTGAAATTTTGTTTCATATTCAAAATTGAGCCCTATGAAGTCTATATCTAACAATGAAATACCCAAGAGAAACTCACGGGAAGAAATCATCAAATTTGAGCGGCCATTCCTCATTTGCTGCATATTTTGCATCAGTATAGATAGATGGCGTTGAGTATAATGCATTGACACGTCCATCCTGAGGGTATGCCCCAAAAAGTAAAATAATCATAATTCAAAAGAAGCAGCTGAACCTATGAGTAACACCAGAGATGCGAAAAAGGTCATTTTATGCAATAGTAGTAAAGGAAAGATAAATTACCAGATTTACATAATGGATAAACTTGTCCATCTGTCTGAACCACGAATTAGCATATTGATAACGGAAGTCGGTTCCCATTGTCCACATAATGTGATTTGTCCTGGTGACATTAGCCTGGAAACCGGCATACATTTACTTTTAAACTGCAATCCAATGATTTTCTAAAATTCCATCTCTAACAAAATAAAACATAGCTAAGAACTTGAAGACTAATATCCAGTTTCAAAGAGACATGGTGTTACTATTGTATCATCGGACCACCAGGGGCACTTATCAAAATTACTTGCTTCTTGTATCAAAAGATTTATCTTGCTTCTTATACCTCAAATGCATTTAAGTTGAAATGGAAAACACATGATCCCGCATAATGACAGCTCAATAGTCATCCAGATCTTACCTGAGCTAGAGCTGCAGATACAAAGTCATTGACTCGTTCTTGAACGTTATAGTCAAACAGGAGAATGTCATCCTTCAATTCAAATGACGGAGAGTCTTAGATATGAGAAGCCAAAGAAACAACGACCAGTGTACTAAACATTTCCTATTAATAACATAAAATCCTACCTGAATAGGAGGGGAAACATCATTTATCTCAAATGTGAAACCATCAGGAGGATCATAGTGCCTGGGAAATATCCCAGTAAATATCTGCAATGAAGTTAGCCGCAGAAGTAATTTATGTGAATTGATTTGCAGACAAGTTTATGCAGGCAAATGAAGCAAAATCTCATTTTTAAGGAACACCAAATTATTAGACAACTCACTTGTGAAGAGGATCCAAGGGATTTGGAACCCCGCCAAATAACCTCAAGAGTCTTCTCCTTCAATCGCTTGGCTCTATCTTGGTAATCAATTCTTGCAAAAAAGAGTGAATCAAATCCTAGCTGCAGCAGAAACAATCTCATATGGTTTAGAGATTGTATACAAACAAAGACATAGCAAAACGAAAGTCATTTCAGAACAGTATTATAATTCCATACCATAATACAGTCATTTAAATGAACGATTCTAGGAAATTTTGAATACCATTAGATGAAACTCAGTACAGAAATATCATATCTAAAAAATGTACAGATATATTTCTACAGGTTACTAAAGACACACCTCGGCACCAAGCATATAAGCCTGAACTGCAGAATGGCCAAAAGGATCAATCTGCCAGCCAACTCTTGGAATCTTACCAAATTCCTCTTTGATGAATTGATGCCCCAGAGTTGTCTGATCAATCAGATCAATATAATGCGGGGTGGCCTCATCATGCATACACATACCCCCATTTCTTCAAAAACCAGCCAAAGAAAATAAACAAAGGCAGAAATCAAGCCTACTATCCGTCATCAGTTCATGTATAATCCAAGCAAGTTTCTAGAAAGTAGAAAGAGACAGTACAACTCATCTTTGATCTACAAGGTAATCAGTAGCAACTAACAGATGAAATAAAGCATTAGATGATTACATGAATTCGAGCTGACCCGAGTTGACCAGCTCCTTCACTTTAATTTTCATCGCTTTGCTCTGCTGTCTCCACCATCTCTGGAAAAATGCCTGAAAAGGGAAAAGGTTAAAATTTACCTTTCTAAAGTTCCAACATCTTGAATTAAGAATTTAAGCCAGTAACAAAAGTGTTTTACCATCTCTACATAGATGAACTTGCGATTCTTATCCTCCAGTAGCGCAGATATAACGGAATCCAATACATTCTGCACACATGCACCCTGCCCAGCAAACCAAAACCACATTCAAACAGCTATATATTTATCCTTTTTTCCCTTGTCGAAATAAAAAAGGACAAACCCGAATGGAATTGTTGGCTCCAACATAGTATTGATCGACAGTCTTGAGCCAGCCGACATCATCGTGAGAGTGAGGCACCAAATGGACATTGATTTTGTCAGGGACGATCCTTTGCGTGGTATTGTACTCTATATACTCTGATTCCGCACCCAAGAAACCCACCACTAAAACTGCAAATAACACCGTTGCTGCGATCGCCATGGCTGCCGCTGCTTATGGAGATCTTTCAAAGGAAACTTGGATTCAAGCTCTCATCGATCTTTTTTTGGCAAATAACTTGAATACAGTCAGCGATCTTTCACGCTCTCAACAGTCAAAATTGCGAAACTTGGATTCAAAGGAAAGGGAAGAGATGAAGCCGTAAGAGTTGTTCGATCGCAGCTCTGATGAAGTTGATATCATTGACCATCAATGGTGATTAATGGCAATGAACTAAGGATTCTACTCAAGGCTGTGGAAGCACCGGGGTAGTATATTTGTACACGCACACAATTACCGGATACTAGTTTAAAAGCTGAACTGGTAATTTTGTTTTTTCTGTTTTAGCCAAAGTTGTGGACTGATAATTTAGCTCTTCTTGTCTTCTTTTGATTTTTTTTTTGAAAAACTCTTAATGTCTTTAAACGAAGAATGAAAGTAACAGAATGCTAAGTAATTTTGAACATTAACTAACTTACCGAATCCTAGTCTAATGGCCTTTTAAAAAACTATTTTGTTATTATATAGCTTTTAAATTCTAGGGAACAATGAATTAGGGTTATGTTTGGATTAATTTTTAGAGAATAGATTTTTAAAAAAGTATATTGTGAAAAATAGATTTTTCTCAAAATTAATTTTAAAAAGCTGATACCAAATAAATACTAGATGAAGTTACAACTTTAAGCATTAAGGCAAAATGCATATTCTAATTGTAAAGTTTTTGTAACACCAAAATTGTTTTGAGAACAGAAATCGAAATAAAGTGGTAAAAAACATTGAACAGGCTATTAAAACAATTTTCAAATATCACCTTATTCTTTCTTTTTCTTTTTGCTTAATCAGATTACGGGTCCCATAGCTTGAGGATAAGGATTGCATAATAAATTTTTGTTTTTAATATTATTAATTTTTTAAAATCCACTTGTTTTAATTTCATCGGACTGAAATATATTAATTATATTAAACCAGGTACGTAAGCAGAGTATGAATTTATATATTAAATTAAACTTATTATGTTATATATTGGATTGAATGAATATTGATTTTTTGTAGTATAAAAAAACAAGCTATTCTTTTATTTTAATTAATTGAGGCCGATGATTGGGCCGGATTGTTGCCAATGGGCCACCACTTCAACTTGTTATGGCTTCTAATCTGGGTTGGGTCTTAAAGCCCGTGCTTCAAATTCAGAACACACCCGAAGATTGCACCCAAAAAAAAAAGAGAAAATATAAGTACCCGCGGTCATCGAATTCTTTTGTTGCTCCAATACAGTGGGAAAAAAAAATCAATTCTCGGAAACCCTGTTCCCCTCGCCATCGCTGTCATGGAAGACAGTTTCAGAGTGCGAGTGGACAAGGTATTTCCTTCTCTAGCTTCGTCTTCGAATTCGACTTCGTCCACTGCGGCGCCTTCTCTCATCTCTCTGTGGTCTCTCACCGACGATGAGATCCAGAAGAGAGAATGGAATCGAAACAGGGGCAGCCCTGAGCCCGAACCGGGACCCTACCCGTCGATCTTCGACGACCGAGCGAGAGCGGCCAGGAAATGCCCTTCCGGTTTTCGAAATGAGCTGGAGAACGACCTGGAAGATCTCGACGAGGATGAAGATGTCGAACCGAGGTCTCGTGGGCCTTCAAAGCCAGACGATTACGATGACGAAGAGTGGGAAATAAAGTCAGCCATTGGCCGGGATTGTACTCTGGATTACGAGGTAATTCTCTGCTTCTGCGTTTATCATTATCATTATAATGAAAATGGATGTCATCTGAGCGCACCATGAATTTTTAAGGAATCTTGAGTTGTTTTTTAATTGTGATTATGGAGGAATGCCAATACATGTTCTTGGGGGAAGGGACATAATTCATAAACAAGGCACACACAAAAAAAAAAGGCGTACTTCTAATGGAAGCAAAACTCTAAAACAGAGAAATGGCTAAAAGAATGCTATATAGACAAAATGAATGTAAACCCTAAACTTAAATAATCATCGAATGCACTTAGTCACTAAGATCACTGTTACCTTATCCTTCCACATATAGGGTTAGGTCACTTAAGATCACTTAGCCACGAGGGTAGAGACTGATGCCATGTCAAAGCAAAACATTGATGGAGCGAAAGAGTCTATGCATAGAATGGGCGTGCCACTTAGCGTAGCTGCTGGTGACACCGAAAATAGTGATGTCTCTGCAATGGAGGAGGATGAACCAGAAGTAATAGATGATGCAAAAAAGAGCTCTCGAAAAATGAATCGCCAGTACAGGAGGAAACCCCAGGAACTGGACGAGCCTATTGTTTAACAGCATATGATAGATTCCGCGGTTGAGAATGCCGTTGTGTCATATCACGCTTCAGGTCTTTCACGTGGCAATGATGTTGAGCAACTAAGACGGTAAATTCAATGTACTTAAATTTTTCACAGGTCTAAAGGTTCATATATTTCGGAATACTGATGAGAATATATTTTCCGTACATGTACTTACTATGGCATGTCTCGAATTACTAGTATCTCTTTTTCTATATTACATAAAAACTAGTTGATTTTTATTAAAAAAATTAAATTAATTATATTAAATTAATTAATTATAATCAATATAAATATTAATTAAATAAATTGAAAAATATATAATCTAAATTTATCTTAAATAATTAGATTTATTTATAATTAATTAATTTAATATTTTTAATCTATTTAAAAAAATAAACTAATTTAATTAAGACTAAAAGGAAATATTATTTTCACCTGAAAAGCTCCGTTTCTATTATAGCTCCTAATTTGTAGAATGTTGAACTCGGCTCCTTGATTCAGGAATTTGGAATTTTGTGTATGAGCTGTTAATTTCTTTTAGTATTAAAAAATTTAAATATATTTAATACTATTCTCTAGTTAAGTATATAATTTTAAAATTTAAATAATATTTATAGTAGAGTTATGAAATTATTTAATAAAAAAATTTATAATAATAATAAAAATTAAATTTATATTAGTCTTAAATTTAAAAAATATTTATAAGAGATTTATAAAATATTTTATTAAAAAAGGTTTTATAATAGTAATATAAATTAAATTTATATTTTATAAAATAAAAAATTATTTTTTTCCTATCTATATTAACTCACCTTCAATTTCAATTCGATCCAGTTTACCCAAAAACATAAACAGTAAGTGTGCTCGTTGGGCCGGATGAGTTGAGTCTTTGAATTGATCCCTCCTTGTTGTCTAGCGAGTCTGGGTCGATCTGGCCGGGTATTTAAAATTAATAAAAATGGACTTCATTTATTACAAGTATATAATGTATTCATAAAAAATACATTTTTAAAAATAATTATCATGATTTGAAGTATATTTTTTAAAAAATATTAAGGAATCTGTTTAAAATTTTTATCTATTATTTTGCATAATGTTAAGAAATCAAATTAAAATAAAATAAATTTTAAGATTAACATTTATAGAAGTGTCAATGTGATAATAAAATTAATTTGTTATATAAGATATTTGAATAAAAATAATCTTATAAAATTAAATTAATATCTTAAAAATTGAGAAAAATATCAAACATTATATAAAGTGTTGAAAATTTTTAAAATTAAAATTTTAAAAATATTTTTGATTTACATATTAATTTTAAAAAAATTAAAATAAATAATCATATTTATTTAAAAGAATTTTTGAATTAAATAAAAATTTTGAATAAATTATTAAAATTAACTTTTAAAACAATAAAAAAAATTATGAATTATTCAGTTAATATTTTATCTTTATTTTTTACACCCTCTCTTTTCTCTCTTTGTCTACCCTCTCTTCTCTTCTCTTTTCTTTTCTCTCTTCTCTACTTTCTCTCCTCTTTTTTTCTCTTCTCCACCTTCTTTCCTCTCTCCTATTTTTAATTTTTTAATTATAAAAATCTTTCTAATAATAGCTATTTAAATACTCATTTATTTATAATCATCCTTTTTTAATATACTTTTCTCAAAATAAAATTTAAAAAATTGTCTAAATTTTTTTTTCATAAACCATTTTTAAAACTCTTATCCAATTATATTCTCAATAAAAGAAATATGTTGAACTAACAAATAAAGATATTTTTGAGATATTTTTCAAGTCTGATCTTGTGTTTCTTTCATTTTTTTTCAGGCCCCTCAAGTTTCAGGTACCTAAAAGTGAACGGGATACCAGGAATCAAGTATCAGCACGTGAATGCTCAACCTTTACGAAGCTCATCTTTCAGACAATGAAGCCATTAGAGCGAGTGCCTTAGGGTTACCGGTGACTATTAGATGGTATCCACACAAGCAATTGTATAGGAATGTTCAAAGTCATATAGTAAGTGCACACATAATAAAAATGCTTGTGTATCAAAAAAAAAAAAACGGAAAGAAAATTACATCTAGTAAATAAGAACAAAAACGGGTGAAATAGTAACCAAAAAGGGGGTTTGATATTTTCCATTTTCCAAAAAATTACATCTCAATCGTTTGACAGACGATATCAATGGAAAGAATGATATATCATATTTTTCTTGCTTTATATAAGATATTATGTAATTTTCCCCATTTCATACAAATCAGAAATACATAATACAGAAAGAGAACCAAGAAACGTATATTAGAATAGTCGCTTCCTGCAGTCAGCAGCCCCACAATAACACATCATTTTCTTTACCTTCCCATCAGGACCCAAGACACTATCAAGGGCATAACCATAGTCATATGTAAGCTCCTGCTAGCAATAAAGTTAGATTTGTCAGGTGCACGATATTGATTTGTAGGATAAATTCAACTCATAACATAGCAAAAGAATTTTAAAAAACAAAATCAATACAAATTACACACCAACATTACCAAAATAATTATAGCAAAAGAATATGAACAGCTAACCTGCAAAGGTGGTATGTTGTCTGCAGCAAATAACATCACTCGTGCCAGCCTTAAATCATGGTGTGAGCTCAAAACACATTGAACAAATAAATTTGGTTCACAACTATGGTTTATGAATCGAGCAATATTTCCGGTTGATCCAGCATCTATACAAAACTCTGGTACGGATTCAGAATTATCATTTGCATAATTGTCCAAGAGCTTGACTGCTGTAGATGTTTCATTTTGTGATCGCCTCTGTAAGCAAATAGCATACTGAGACATCTTAGATACTTTTGTGGAATTCGCTCCACATGACTATTTAGTTTCCACCTCAAGTTTTCACTAGCCAGTTGTATCCAAACAAAAACCAAACAAAAATACAGAGACATGGAAGACAAATATAATCCTATACTGAGTTAGCCGAAGAAAATATAAAAAGAAGGCAAAATATGAACCCAAACCTCTCTTCCACCAATGCCCTTCATCGTTTGCAAGCAATCAATCTCAAAAATATAGTTGTTCTCTAGTGTATTCTCCACATCTTCTGTCCTCCTGATTAATCCTGTGTATTCACAAACTGGTGCCCCAGAAGGTATAAAATCCCAAGATCTAACAGCCCATCCTTTCTTTGCAGTACGAAAAACCTGTCACAGCTTGGTTGCATACGCAAATTAAATACACAATATTGGTAGTTTAATCTAAAAATTTAAGAAGACTAATAAAAGAAGCACAACCTCAAGACGATATCTTGGTACTCTTTGAGAGGTTCGATTAACACAACCAGGACCACATCCACAGTTTGGCCCACATTCAAAGACAATATCTTTGGCTTCAATTAACCTAGCAGGTGAAAAATTATACAGTACCGTCAATATACACCTAAAAGCAACAATAGCTACACAAACAACCAGCATAACCAGCACTCAGCTAACTCATTTCGATGATCTAACCTCCCTCCATTACGAGATACATAGGGAAAATCAGATCCATTTCGTGAAGCACATTCACAGGATGTAGGATCCACACATAAGCCTTTGCACTTGCATCCAGCGACAGCTGTGGGGAGCTTTACATTCTTTGAAAGCAAAATTGATTTTTTATATTTAAAACCTATAATATTCAGGAACCCAGGTCAGTTAACTAGATCATCATAGGTATGCACAATGCTAAAGGTTTAAGAAAACATTTGTGACGATTCAGTTTCAGAAACATTATATAACAAATATACAAGATTAAATTCTAATTTTTGTAGATAAGAAGAGAAAAAATAAGTCAATGACGTCAAGAAATTTTGAATTTGCTTCCTCCTGTTCAATGTTGACTAGTGCCGAGAAAGCTGTGCTCCTATGTTATTAGGGAAGCAAAACTTAATTTGCAAAGCAAATAAATACATTCTTACTAGGATAACACCTACACACTAGGCAAATAGGGACCAACAAGAAATGCAGCAGAACAAACTAAGATTTGGAGTCACTCTCTTACATCCTAGATGGAAGCATATAAGTGCATAACGTACAACAGGCCCATATTGATAATTAAAGGCTTTACTCAAACCCATCACATAGCTACTAAGAAACATTTGCTCCAGTTGCTATTTTAACACAATTAAATTATTGTTTCCCTTGGCAACAAATATAGATTAGTAACTTGATCAATTAGACGTAAAGAATGCTTCTTCAAATGGCAATTGTACTTATCCTTATGAAGACAGAGAGTATAAGGAACAAGTCTTACGAGTAACAAGCCTAACATAGCTGCGTTAAAATTTTCATTAACTATCAGAAAAAATAAAACTCCTGCTTATTTAGTCACAGATAAGTCACGATAAAATCAGTCAAGCAATCATAGAGGTAATCTGCTAATATGAGGAAATTGTGGTATATAATTTCATAATCAAACCATGATACAAATTGTGAATTGTCCAGCCAGTTACTTAATTCTGAATCTAAATCATGATAAATTGTGCAAGTCAAACAGGGAAAGAGCTATCTGAATATATCTTATAGATGGTGTATATCAAGAAACATCTTTCTTCACTTTCTTAGCCATAGCTTATATTGAGAGAAAGTAGGAAACTTCTTCAAGGTAGAACTAAGAAATTGGATGACTTCTCAGTTCCCATCTAGCCACCTGCTCAATAGGTCAACAATCATGGAGGTAATCTGCTAATTTTGATGACCTATTGAAATAAGGGGTTAGAATCAAAAATTACTTTTAAAAATAAATGTATCCAACCTCTTGCTACCAGAACAAAAAAGTTGTTTCAGGCAAAAAAGTATTGCTCATTTGAATGAAATGGTTTTTCTCAAATAAAAAAAAAAAAGTAATTGTCTTCCTCCAAGAGACAGGTTGCATCAAGTGATGAAAGCCCTGACTTTGTGACAGAATGCAAAGGAGCATTTGGAATGCTAGAATGTAATGAATTGCTATGTCCAGGGCAACTTGAACTATTCCAGAATTTCAGAGATATGATTCTAGAACTTTAATCCTCAAATCGATGTGTTCCACGCCATTTTAAATCAAGAATCGCATGCTTGCAATTTATGTGATAAATAAAGCTCAAGGATCTTGAAACTAACACCATGCATGAAATTCCAGTTTCTATATCTAAGTGGGAGTATGAATGATCATCAGAAAATGCTAAAACTTAATTCAACTTACCTGTGGGTGCAACTGGGGGTTCATCAATCAGGTTAGTGGCAGGAACAGGCACATCCTCTTCACCTTCGGTGATGTCCTCACAAACAAGCCTGAAGTAAATAACAACAAAAGGACTCAAGCCATAATAGTCAAACTGAACCCTATGGATATTAAACTTATGTTGGCTTCTTCATTACCCTCGTATTTCAGCAATGGACTGAGGAGCACGTCCATTAATGAAATACACCTGTCATTACAACAAAATAAAACAAACTCATTCTAACTTTCTTCACCACTTCATAGCTCAGCATTATATTCCATTCACAAATCAAATTTGACCCACAATCGGTCACAGAAACTCTAGGAAAAGAATTATAATGACAGCAGTCAACTTAACATATCAACAAGTTATCTGGATAAGAAAATAAGTCACTTTATACAATGGAACTAAAATGAGAATCATTTTATTCAGACAAATTATAATGAAAACCTATTTGTTAACATATGACATGAATAAATAAACAAGAAATAACAAAAATGAACAAAAAATGTCTAATGTGGCATTGGCCACAAATTATAGTAGTCACAACATAATTGATTTTCCAACTCTAATAATAAATATCACACGGGTTGTCTTCCGTATGGCGCAAGTCATAGATCACAAATAAACGTTAAGAACTTGCTACTCCCTAGAGTTAGGAATAAAACTTAATTTAACGGTACCCGCCAACTGAAGTTTAAAACAAAATATCATGAAGCATATATGTCATCTATGAACATAGAAGAATTAGTCATAAGAGACCATTAAAATTGCTGTAAAATTGTATTATTATTTAATGTTTAGCAAGCGTTTTTATGTTTATCATTCATGCAGGACTTTAGCTTGGTTGTCAATTATCATAGTAGGCTAGAGAGTTGCTTGCTTCTAGTTGTCCTTATCCTAGTGGGGGGCCTCTCTTACGAGAGAGGTTAGATATTCAAAGGACCTTTACTAGGGCAACAGTTAGTCTAAAAGGTTCAAAAACCTGAGAATGTTTTTTCAATCTCTATGCACATCAGACATGCAATACTCCCTCAAAAAGATAGTAATGAAACACCGAACTAAAAACCAGAGATAACCATATCCCCTAACACATGCAAGGGGTAAGGAATGCCCTAGAAATTGCATATTAAGTGGACCAATGACCAAACTTTCCTCAGATGGATGTTGAAACGAAATTATCATAACTTCATAAGACGTGAATATTCTTCACAGTGAAATTGAAAAACAAATATATGGACCTGGTTAGTTGTCAAGGTTGGTTGCCCATCAAGCCTCCTCAGCCGAAACTTGTAGACTGTAAACCCAGATATTCCTTTTTCTGCCCAATAATTAACAACCTGTACAAAACAGGAAAAAAAAAAAAATCGATGCATCACCCTTAAAACTTAACCTTGCATTACTAAGACCTTCAAGAGAATCGAGCAATACATCAAAAGGAATTACTTTTGAAGTTTCAGGGAAAAAATGCACCAAACACATTGAGATTTCACACATAAGTTAGCAAAGCTCGATCAACCATTCAACCTTGTTCATTTGGTAGTTGTCTATCTAGGTTTGAAGATTGATCAGCTATAAATCAGATTTTGAAACCTTTGACAAAATAAGGAACAAAAGAAATCACAAACAAATATCCACATATTGAACTCAAAATACCCATTCATTTGTTGGGCCATAAGTTCTATCACCATTCACTGGTCAAACCAGTACCTTATAAAAACTAGTTAGGTAGCTTAAAGTTCTCAATGATAGGGCATAAACTCACATTTAAAACAATTAACACTAATAAGTAATCTGTCCTGGTTTGTTTCCTGGTAAGAATGTAGACTGAAATTCCCCAAATGCACCATGTTGCAATGTTATGAACACCATACAATTTGCTCAGTATATCGACCTAATTTAGTGAACATTCTACTTGCCAGCTTTCTGATCCAATGAAGTACCACAAATTATGCTAACAGTTTCATATTACACACGATTTCATAATAGTTTAATTTGACGGATAATAATTTAGTATTTAGATTATATAGTTCCAAGCTTGCTATACATAACCCCTCACAAAGAATAAAGGATCAATTATTAGAGAAAAAACAAATTCCAAGGAGCACATGGGAAAACTACCTTATACAAGCCATCATATGTGTATACTTTGCCACTGTAACTGCTTGAAGATTCATGTCCACGAACCACCCTTACAGATACACATTGCTCCATGCAGTTCTATAATGGAGCACACAGTTAGATTCACTTACATACTTCAAATAAATTACAACGCTGAGGATATTAAAAAAAATGATGCAAAAGAACTACACAAATATAACAAAATCCTACTGTTGTGCATGTTTAACAAGGACTGAAGCTTGGCATAACAGGTATTACACTATGACCAAAAGCGCCAAACATCAGCAAAAACAACGCACCCGTACCAAAACTTTCATCTTTAAAAAAGGAATGAAAGCATTCACAATAGTAACACCACTGGAGGGACAGTGCACAAGAAATGATGTGTAAAACAATACTATAAATATGTGAAAGATTAATGACTGATGCAATCTCCTTTCATTAATTCCTTTGAATTTATGTTTTTATATTTGGAAATTAGATTTTAGGCTTTTGTACGAGGATGGATTTTCAATGAGAATTTTGCATAAGTACATTACTGTGCTGAATTTCCAAAGCAAACAAATTGAAGTAATGAGCATTCACAATCCCATAAATTTTTAGGTAATAACTAAACAAAATATAGCATTAGGCTTTCACCTCATCAAAAGCATGATCACAGCAATTTACTTGAATTTAGTAAAACAAGTCTTTTATTAATATTGAGAGTTCCAGTAAATTAAATAGGTAACCAAGTACCAACTGGATAATCAAAAAAAGTATGCTTGGTAACAGCAGCCAACACAGAACAGAAAAACAATACATATCCCACAATAAAAAACACACTTCAGAAACAAGACTGCCAGTCACTTTATAATTTAAAAAAAAAAATAGAAACACATAAAAGTTCGGAAAAATCAAAGAAACAACAATCAACAGCTAGCTAGTTCCATTCAAATCTTACAGAGTACAGACCATAAATGATATATAAACTTGCTCCACCATAGCATTGTGATGTGTAAATATTGAGTAGGCAATGCCATCAATCTTCACAAAAACTAAATTAAAATATTTGTTTTTCACTGATGTGCCAAGCAAAATTGGTTAACAACTATTGCACAAAGAAGCAAGATATTTATTATCTAATGGATTAAAATATCTATGTGGTAGGTATGTACCTTCAGAGCCAGATTACCCCGCTTTAACACCTGATCCCGAATTTGACGCTTATCACCAGTCAAATTTTGCCCACCTTGACCCGTATATACCACGTCCTCAGCATTATCAAGATCATCCTCATACATCCCCGACAAAACAATGGCCACAGCAATTGGAAATTCATAGTTACTGAACTGTGACTTTCAAGAGGGAAAAAAGAAAGAGAGCAGACATGTGATTAGATGGAATACTTAATTTAGAATTGTGTCATTCGACAGTCAGGCATATTCAAGATCTTTGAATCATAGTGGAATTCAAAAATAACGGTCAAGACAATGGCATTACCACTTTGGAATAAGCTTGACCCATATAATCTATGCCATTTAGCCAGTGGCTATGAAACCCAACAGCAACCATTTCAGCACGCGAATAGAATTGATGTCCAACCTTAATACCTGCCATTAAGAGCAAACCTATACAGATTAACATGGGGTACAGCGAACGTAGCACAATTATTTTAAACACTATAGGTATAGTGCGTGTTTGGGAAGAGGGAAAACCTAGGTTTGGGCAAAATCTAGATTTTGAGAAATTTTAAAACAACCAGGTATATTTGTTCAAACGGGCTTTTGGACTAAACCATGATTTAAAACTAAGATTTCAGATAAACTAGTCAGAGTAGCTTATAAATTAACAAATTACTATATTACCCCTACTTTTTCTTATACTCTCTCTCCTACTTTTTCTTACACCCTCTCTCCTCTCTTTTCTTACACCATCTCTTTTCTCTCCTCTCATCTCTTATCTTTCCTCATTTAATACTCATACCCTTTTTCATAATTTACCAATAATAAAAGTATTTCTACAAATAACTATCCAAACACTCATTTATTAAAAACCATTTTTTTTTTTATAAACTCTTCTCCAAAAACCCTTTTCTAAAAGCTGTCCAAAAGCCCTTTTTTTCATAAGTCCTTTTCTAAACTCTTATTCAAACGGGCCCATAATTGTACATATATATATAATCTTCCTAGGTTGAGAATGAACAAATAGAAATTGTCTATCAGTTTAATAAGCCCAAATACACATAAACAACAGAAGTAATGCAAGATGAAGCCACCAACCTGGAATATCACCAATTCTTTTCTCAGGATACAGTGTCTCCTTATTTCCCAACATCTGCCAAATGTCTCCAATTAAAAATGTTAGGGAAGAGAAATCTGCACTCACCTTGCATGACAATTAAAGCCACTTAATTTTAACTAGGTAAGAAATGATAATACTAGAATACATTAGCTAATGGATGAAGAATTTTATATAATAATGATTCTGAAATTTCTCATGTTATTCAAGGTGGGAGACTATATTATAGAGGTAACAGGGAGCATATGGCAACAAATCTGCATCATCCCTGAAATAATGCGAGCATTAAGGCGCCAAAATCCAAAAATTCGATTGAAGGGGAAACAACGGTTGACAATCCACTCTGTAGCAAGGTGCAAGTGCTTGATCTCACGCCATTTTGATGTGCGATCCTTTTTTTTTTACAACTTCCACTTTGTCACCTTAGCATGCAAAGGGCCTTGGTTTTTTTGCATCCTCACCTCACTTTTTGTGGTGTCAATAGATGTCTTGGTTTCCCTATGCCAACCATCAACGTGTATTTTCTCAAGCTAACCACTAATACATTCAAACTTTGTAAGCTCAGATACAATGAAGAATTTCAAAAACTGACAACTCTGAAATTTCGTATTTAATTCCTGATGAAAGATAAAATTGTAGGGCAGCAGATGGCAACAAATTTGCCATGCAGCAAACTCCAGGTATCTAAGGAAAGGGGAAAATTTTTGACAATCCACATTAAATAACCAAAGAAAAAAACAAATAAAATATATAAAAACATGGAAACAAACGGCATAATAAAAAACCAAAAAAGGAAATAAAAAAGGGAAATCAATAACTTGGCTCTGATGCTAAATCGCATGTGATATACATGACTAACTAAAAAAGGAATAAACCCGTAATTATAGGATTTCAACAATAACTAACTAAGTCAATCACTAGATAATCCTCCAAACTTTAGCTCACATAATTATGGCTCACTTTGGTTAAGAATATAGCCAGCTAACATATTAAAAGAGAAAGGACGGATAATTAAACAATTAACACATGCAGAAAGACACAAGCATCAATTAATCAATTAATAAAGAGAAAGAGATATGTTTAAGATGAGAAGAAAGTAAAATAAATATATATTGCATGCAATTGACTAAAGTAGGGAAAACAAAACCCTCATCAGATGCTCAAGTGGGAAAACAACCCTAAAGACTTGCAAAAAAAAATTATATTAACAGTAAGCCTGATGAATTTCCGTTCACCTTGGATAATGCTTTCAAATCAGGTCGCTTAGCCATATTCTTTTCAACTTCAACCGTTGCATTTTTCTGCATAATTAAAACATTGAGCATTTTTGTTAATTGATAATGATAAGGGAAAAATCTGAGGCAACTCAAATTTAAATTTCACTCCGCAATGAAGCACGTTTTATTGAAAATCACTACTGGCAAACAACAATTTCTTGGTTTCAACTGAAGAAAAGCTAGGGCCAAAGCCATAAAGGATGACAATGACGACGACAAGTCTTTCCCCACTAGTGTAAACTACCCAGGACAGCAAAATAAGAGGAAAAAAATACATCAAGGGACTCAGAAGCAAGTCTGAATACCTTTGAGCATAGAAAAATATAGCATGTTCACCATGTAGGAAAAATTGTGCACAGTACCAGGTATGCTATGTGAGCAAAACACAACGTTGTATAAAAATCGTTAAAGCAACCAAACTCTTAAAGCAAAGAAAGACGAATGTAGAAATGTGTTGTTAAGGAGAATATCACAAAAGAAGGGAGAGATAAGCCATCCTTACATGAAACTGACAGAGATAACTCCAACAGGATTTCCGGCATACAGCAGACTAAGGCATCCACAAATAAAATCATTGGAAAAACAACTTCTAATGATGATTGCACCCAATTTACGATGGCCAACCCAACTAAGAACATTTGAAACAGAAGCAAGTGCTCGAGGTGAATTTTTTTATAATTAACATCTGGTTGCCACGGAGAGGGTGTGAGATAAAGATAAGAATGCAACAATGAATCCAAGACCAACCTTAGGTTTTGAACCTCCTTTAGACGCTTTGACGGAAGATTCCACTTTCTTACACCTCTTCTCCTCCTCCTATATATGCAAAGAAGACGCTAAATTCAAAATTCAACATCTGGTAGCCATGGAGAGGGGATGAGATAAAGATAATAATGCAACAGTGAATCCATGACCAACCTCATATTTTGAACCTCCTTTAGACGCTTTGAGGGAAGATTCCACTTTACACCTCTTCTCCTCCTCCTATATATGCAAAGAAGACGCTAGATTCAAAATTCCAAATTGAACCAAAGCTAAAAATGGTGAGACCAGAAAGAAAGATTGATGTAATAAAGCCCCAAGCCTAGTCTATCCCGTCTTGCAATTTGCAAATTGGGCGGACGCAGACATTGTACTTAGAAAACCAAACTGTCTAATTGCAAATTATCACAAAATGGTCATTAAAACTAACCTGAACAAAATGAAGATAATGCTTGTTAAACAACCTCAACGTCTCTTTCACCTTAACAAAGTCACTTTTATCTGCCAAATTCACCGCCCCATTTGCTTTCGAACCAGCAGATGTCTGTTTGTTATGAACCAAGGTAACCCCTTTCAGCTTCTTTACTCTAGGTGGCTTACCTACTTCCCCTTCCTTACCCCCATGTTCATCCCCATTTTCATCATTGACACTTCTTTTGAAACACTTGCTTTTCTTATCATCGCCAGCGTTATCCCGGTCCTCTAATAACTCTACTCTACGTCGCACTAGAAATTCCTTATTCTGAACCCGAGAGTTAGCTATCCTTTGCGCTGACGATTCATTGTCCTCATTTGGCTCTTTAGTAATTGACTCATTCAATTTGTTAGCTTTCAGTTGGTCCTCCACAACATTTTCCTTACACGCATTTTCGTCATTGCGACTTCTTTTGCGGGTTGGACTCTTCTTCGCATCACTGACATCATCTCGGTCACCGGACAACTGCACCGTACTGGACACTGGAAGTGTCTTATCCACCTGTTGTTTGGCTTGGATTCGAGGGCTAGTTCTTCTCTGTATTAAACACTCCTTAGACTCTTGTTGTTTCTTAGTTGCTGAATTATCCATATTTTTAGTTCTCTTTGGTCCTCCAACTACCTGTTGCTTATCAACATTTTGGTAGTTAACATTTGTTTTACGGGTACTCGTCTTCGCATCACTAGCTTTGTCGAGCAGCTCATCTCTGCGGCACACTGGAAGTTCCGTATCAACTTTTTGCTTGACTTGTAATCGAGGACTGGTTCTTCTCTGAATTGACGAACTGTTTGAACCATTTGGTTCCTCAGTCTTGTCACATTTATGACCATTCGGTACAATATTACGCTTGGGGGTAGAAACCACGGAATGACGACGCCCCATTCCAGCACCCAGCTCACTGTTAGCAGTAGGACTCTGATTCGGACTAACACGGTTCAGCGGTTGCACCCCCATAGTAGTCTACAAAGAAAATGAATGAAGAAAAACTGAGAAAAATAAAATAATTGAGGACGCGAAGTAATCAGATAAAAAGGCACTGACTGGTCCGAAATGTTCCGGTAACGGACAGGTTGGGGTACTAGCTAGGCGCGAGTAGATTATAATTTCTAGGGTTTTGGAGAGAAGAGCACTGGTAGAAAAGCGAAACAAATTGAGGGAGAGGGAAGCAGCAAAGGGCAATGGCAGGTTCATCCATTTTTATATGGGAGAAAAGCGGACACAGAAACCATTATTTTTCCTTTTTGGCTCTTTTGTTCTTTCCTCTCTTTGCACCTCCCTCTTCCCGCTTCTTCGTCTGGCCAAAATTGAACTTCGAGCTGAAAAAGAATAGTATATTAAGGGCTCTCTTGCGCCATTTTTCAATTTTAAAACATGCACATCAAAATTTTACCCCATTCACATCATTAATGTTGGTATTAACTCCATCCTCATTTCTCAATATAGATTTTTTAACCAAATAACGTGGATTAATATGGAAATTAAAATTAGATAAAAATAATTTCTCTCCAATTTAAAGCATATTGGATTAATTGAATCACAGTATTTCCCATAATTCATAATAAAAATGTGATATATTAAAGATACTAAATAAATTAATTAAAATTAAATATTTTTAGTCAAAATTAGCATTAAATACTTTCTTAATATAATTAATATTTTAAAATTTTCACGCATACCAATTAAATAATTAAAATTTTAAATAATTTTTTAAATTTGTCAAAATATTATTTTCTTTTTTTAGAGGTAATTATAAAATGTGAGAATTTCTCACTATAAAAATTTAATCATTTATTCATTACATTATGATATATTCATTCATGCTGCTATAGGTCCAATGCCCATTAGTCAAATATTATATTCATTTTCCCTACTACGCCTATTAAATGCATTAAATTTGCAATTCGAATTAAAACAAAAGAAAAAGAAAAATTACTTATAGACCCACCAATACCTAAGTATAAATTAATTTATAACTAAGAGTGGGGTCAGATTAAGCTTATTTCAAGTGATTTTGTGGTATATAAAATGAATACACAAGACACCCCGTAGAACTTAAAAAAAAAAAAAGTTAAATCACCATGGGAAAGTTAAAGTTAAATCGCCATGGGAAAGTTTGCCACACAAGCAAATATTGCCCCCCCAAGTGAGATAAAGGGAAAAGAAAAATCAAACAGCCCGTAAAAGTCCGTGGAGCATTTTTAGGTGCACTATTAGCTGGACTTATACAGAGACTATCCAATTAAAATAATTATATGATTTTATTTTAATTTCATTAAATTTTTATTTTGACGAATATCATATAAAATAAATAATTGTTGTTGGGAAATTACAAACAAACACTTTTATTGTAACGAGTCTTTTATGGAAAGTCCAGTCTGTAGAGCCAGTTTATGCATTTCAGTGCGCCATTCTTGAAGCTGAATGACGTTAGCCATTTCGGCCCATTCTGATCTACCAATAGGCCAATACTGCCACTCTCGTGCAAATTGTCCACTCTTGTTCCATCAAATGAAATGATGCGTTTTGACCTGGCAAGTTGCAGCAGCTTCACCTTCACTCGTTCGATTACACAGACAATCTGGATTTTGCTTGGAGAAGATCTGTGCCGATAAATTGAGATCTCTACTTAGTCTTAAATGCTCAGTAGTCATACTGGAAAAATAATGATAATATGATCAAAAACAAATATCAAAGCACGCTGGAATTTTTTTGAAATATAGATGCTCATTTCCCTTGGGCGACTTTAGTTACAAAAGGTTCTCAGTCTTGCTCCCTAAAAATATCTGCATATCAATGTGCTTCCATAAAATTACAACCTTGATGGTCACTATGCTTGTGGCTATAATCTTTGTCTGCCATCAGAGGCAGAGATGGATGTAACTCTGATTGGGGAAACAGCAGTTTCAGCCGGAAAGCATCAACCCCATTCAAATAGTAGTGAAAAAGCCGCTTAGCCCTAATAAACCCAAGGCGACCATATAGTGCCAGTGCTCCCTTGTTAGTAACTTCTGCTTCCAGTGTGACCTACAAAAGTGCAAGAACAACAATAACGTGACTTTACGCACGACCCACAGTAACTTAGGCTTCCTGGTGCACAACTTTTCCTCACTAGAATGACGTATTCAAGAGTGAAAATAAAACAGGACATAAATCAAGAACAGAACCCATGTCTGGAGCGGTCATAACCCAGAATTCGTCAATGCAAAACTATCAGAAAAGGAGGGATTGCACTAGTATAATTTGACCTACTTCTAAATCTGACACTTTAAATGCAGCAGGTAAAACACACAGATGATTGCCCATCTCAAAGTCATTAATAACTTGAGAAAGCTTGTATAGGTTTTAAATTTGAAATATTAATCTCGTCTCCCTCTATATCGTTTTTTTCTTGTTTCTGCCGAACATTCACGTATTACTAATTAATTTATTATCTGAGTTTTCTGTCTTCTTACATTTCACACCATTCAAGTCGGCAATAATCAAGAAGACGAGAACCTGAGTTCCATTGTCAGCTTTCTCACATATGTCTCGAGTTCCACTAAAAGAATTTTCATAAGTGCAATTTATCGATAATATTAAGATAAGTAAATTAAACTGAAACCTTTAAATTTTGTTAAACTTTCAAGTACCCCTCCGTATCAAAAATAGGGGATTTCATTCCTTGAAACTAAAAGTTGCACGGATTTAGTTTTTGTTACTAAAATACCTTCCATGAACCAACCTATCACATTAGTTTTTTTTACTTCTCCTTCAGAAGCATCAACTAAGGAGAAAAGAGCTGGTGATAAGGAAATTTGCCACTGGAAGCCACAATTATACTTGAAACTATCCTTAAAAATACAGTTCGCTGACAATCGACCATTAGTTAGCCAATCTGCATAAAACAGAAAATAGAACATTTTTTACATAGAAGGCGTGTGCCACACTAATTATTATTGTTGATAAATGATGATTAGTTTAGGACTTTTATTGATAGAGTAAATCATATTGGCGGGAGTTTACCAATTTCATCCCATTTTTGGGAAAATTATTTACTAAAAAGGTGACTCTAGAACTTTTACAAAATGAACATTTCTTTGGTTTAACTTCTTTCCAGATATCTTGAGATAACATAACATGTTTGATCTAATCCTTTGACCTTATGTTTTCAGTATCATGAAGCAAGGGAGGGAAAATCATGCTTATTTTTCAGATTTTCATACCAAATACCAGCCAACATGAAAACTAAAAGGTTCTTCGTGTCTCTCTCTTTCTCTCTCTTCATTCCTTCCAATATGTTTAAATTTCAAACCTATATTGTGCAAATAGCTACATACCTCTTCACAACCTGATTCCATCATTACTTTAATTGATCTGGTAACAAGTTCTGTGGCTGCAAAATAACGGAAACGTAAAAACATTGTAATTAAGCACACAAAACTAATTACTAACACCATTTGTTTCCTGTAGTGGGACATGGACAGTGAAATTTGAAGATAAACAAGGCAACACTTACCAATGCCTCTTCCTCTGTAGGGTTTGATCACAACCAGCATCGCAATGTAGCCCCTAAATGTACTGCGATGTTCCCCCATCTTACATACCACAGTTCCCACGCATTGACCTTTGTGAAATGCCTAAAATCCAGTATAGAAAGATAAGTACACAATCGAATACGAAAAAGATTCCCAAACAACAATAAGACACCAAGTAAAAGTTTCGGAACCAGGAAAGAAAGCTGAGGCCAGAGATAAACGAAGTAACGGTACGTGAAGATAGAATAAGGCTCGCTAAGCTCCTGGTCCACGAGGTTCATAATCAAAGGGAGGTGATGTTCGCCGCCATAACTAACATATTCGATCTCCGAAGCATCAAATTCAACTTTCCCTACCCCTTGCCCTTTCGTGCTCGTCTCCATTGATCCCTCCTGCGTTGGCACGCCGCCTTTATGACCAAAGTAGGCCTTTCTCCGATAGCGAATTCTATTAGGCTATATTTGGCTCACTAGAATAGAGGAGAGTGGAAGGATTTTAATAGAGGAGAAAGGAAGGGAGAAAGGAAATGAGAGGGAATTTATTATTATTTTATTTTAATTAAGATTAGGGGAGAGATTTTTATATTATTTTGTTTGTTTTAGAAAAAAAAAGGAAAAAAAATATTTTTATATAAATAAATTTATTTTATATTATTTTATAAAATATTTTAATAAAATATGATATAAGTATAATATTAGGATATTAAAAAAATTATGAGTATATTAATATTATAAAATAATAATTTTATATCTCCTCTCTAAATTTTTCCAAATTTAGAGGGAAAGTAAAGTTGGAGAGAGGAGGGCCTCCTAAATATTTTATGGAGTCAAATAAGGAGAGGAAAGCAAAATCTCTCCCTTCCTCTTTTATCTCCTCTAAATTCCTCATACCAAAACAGTAATGCTATATTTAGCTCAAAAAAGAGAAGAAGGATTTTAATAAAAATAAAAAGAAGGATAGGAATAAGAAGAATTTTATTATTATTTTATTTAAATTAATATTAAAAGAAAGATTGGGAGTATTTTTATGTTAATTTATTTAATGTAAAGAGAGAGAGAAAATATTTTTATGTAAATAAATTTATTTTATATTATTTTATAAAATAATTTAATATAATATAATATATAAATAATATTATAATATTATAAAAATTATATATATATTAATATTATAAAATAATAATATTTTTTTATTTTTTAAATTTAGAGGGGAGATAAAGTTAAAGGATGAAAGTTTCCTCCTAAATATTTTAATAAATTAAATAATGGAAGAAGAGTAATTTTTTTTTAAATTATTCGTATTAAATAGGGTCTAAGGGTCTTCGGGGAGGAGCCGCTCGCAGAGTAGCAGTTCAATACTTTGGACTTAAGGCCAGAAAAAACCTAAATCGAACAAATTTTTCTTCGGGCCCAAAATATCTCTATTTTTTGAACCCAGTATTAGGAAATGTCCAAGTTTGGGCCCATCTCTCTCGTCAAACTTATTTTGCTAGACTTCATTCCTCTTCAAATTCAAAAGAACATATAGTAAGAAACAATTTCGAATTACATAAATATGTGACTTCAATTATATTTATTATTATGAGAATTTATTTAATAAATAATTTCATAATTTTTTTATAAATATTCTATGAGTTTTAAAGTTATACCCTGATATTAGTAGGGGATTAGTAATAAATTTATCTAAATTTTTTTATACTAAAAAAAATCAAAAATCAAGTTAAGAGTTGATATAGATATTAAAAAATAAGTTCGTATTCCATAAAGAATTAAATTCGATTCTCACTATCATTATAAGGGTTATTTTGATAAATAATTTTGTAAGTGATTTCTGAACCCTATAACTATACCCTAGCCTTAGTAAAGGGACTGATGATAAATTTATATAAACTTTTATATACTAAAAAAAGATTAAAAGAATAAGACAATGAGAGTTGACACGTGTGATAAATAATAAATTTGTATCCCATAAAAATACGAGTTTAATTCCCACTGTTGCTATAATAGCTCCTTTAGTAAATAATTTCATAATTTTTTTATAAATACTCTCTAATCTCTTGGACTATGTCCTAATTTTGATAGAGGATTGGTACTAAATTCACATAAATTTCTGTGTACCAACAAAAAGATAAAAAAACAAGAAACAAATAATTACAATTCCGTGGATTGTAATTACCTTAACAAACCGTGAATTAATATTTTTAATAGTTAATAAAAAAGATAGAATGTGACAGTTTTTTTGGGCCAACTGAGGAAATGTATAGATTAGATGTAGCCATTTGCAAAGTGTCGTTTAGGGTTAAAGACTAAAGAGTAGTTAATGAATAATTAGTGCTAAGCTTTTATTTTTATTTTTATTTTTTGAGTGATCCGCAACGGTTTTTTCCCCTCCTAATAGCTGTGCAAGAGCAATATTGTCCCTGTGAGGAGAAGTTCTGGATTTGACAAGGAAAGTCCATATAATTATTCCTCAAGCCAGCCTGCGATAAATTAATTAACAATATAGCGACTATATCTTAATCACTCGTTTTATCAAACCTCATTGGACGAGTCAGGAATGTTTATGACCGCCAAAGTTCTATAAACTATTACGCTTACAGAATTAATATTTTACCAGTAAACCTGGCATGGTTTGTATATATGTTTGGTGTTGCATTATTGCCGGACCAAAAAAATAAAAAATTAATATTTTTATATTTACTATTAAATTAAATTTGTGTATAATCGTGTAATCACACACACACATATATATATATATGTGCGCGCGCGCGCGCGCGTAACGAATGGGAAATAAAAAAAAACTGTAAATTATTTTATCTATATTTATTATTGTAACTACGTGAGCATCGCATTCAGCACTAGACGGATCATTTGACCAAAGTTGCTTGGCCATTAGGATTTAATTATCTTATTAGTATTTTTGTGCGAGTAAATCATCATAGAGGCATTTTTTATAGTATCTTCACAAAATTAAAAGCATGGCCAAATTATCCGGTATTTAAAACTACTCCTTCCACCATAAATATAATATATATATTAAATTAATTTAATTAATAAGATTAATTAACTTAATTATTATAACATATTTTTTTAAGTATTTTAATTATTTTTTTTGAATCCTATATCCTATTCTTTTATTTAATTATTATTACAAAAATATTAATATAATTAATAAATTTATAAAATATATTTTATATTTAAAATTAATATAAATTCTCTAATTAAATTTTATATTTATAATAAAAAAAGTATATAGTTTTATATTGACTATTGACATTCACACATTGAATTTAAATATAACGCATAGAAAAGATGGCTTATAGTTCAATCATGCTGTACCAAATTGAAATACTCCTCCTCCTGTGTGCTATCCCTTTTACGACGAATGTCATTCCGTATTGGGAAAAAAAGAGAGAGAAACACACACACATATATATATATAAAGAGAATCAAACATTAACTAAATGAAGAAGAAACATTCACAATGGTTATGGCATTTTAAATTATAATAAATAGTTGATATGACCAGCTGCCCCAGTGACAAACTTGTTCATATCTTTTTATTGAAGTCCTGAGCTCAATCAAGTCTCTATCGAGACATACTCGTAGAGTCAGAGACACTATATAGCAGAATGAATTTAAAAATGTAGAGGTTGAGAACGAAACATAGAGGCTATTGGGGCCAGCCGCAGGAGCTATTGAATTCAAAACCAACACGTACGCACTACTGACATTAACATGGTACAATTTATACGCAAACTGATGAGCTGACCCCAATTCATATATGGAAGTGCAGTCCCCATCAAAGGCCAACGCTAAAGCAAGTACCCACCAATATGCTTTTAGAATCCTCATGATAGCCCCTGTGCAAAGAAAACAGTACAGAATTAATACTCATTGTCACGCTTTCACATCATCAATCTCTCCAAACACCTTCCGAATTAATATATTACGTGGGGGCATATACTTTTTGCCCATGGCATATCAACATTATCTTTTGCCTTCCTCACCTTCAAATGCTCCTTCACGTTCAATATAATCCGGTGGCCCAGTGGGCATTGGGTATGTAATCCATTTTCACAATTTTTTTTACACCATTCTTTACAAAAAATTGAACTCACTATAATTTAAAAATATAATAAATTTTTTATTCTTTAAATAGGATAAATTATTTATTATTTTTAAACATAATTTTAGGTATGTAGAAATTATGTTATATCTCTAAACATTATGATTAGAAACACGACAAAATAATATTCTCTATAAATAAAATACGCTTGCATATTTTATCCTTTTACTAGTTGAAACCATGTCAATTTTCACAATTAAAATCCCACAAACAACTACAGACAGATAAAATAACTATATTACAACATTGCCTGAACTATTTCATCATGTTTTTTTTTGTATAAAATTTTTAAGAAAAGAGTTGAGTTCAGATCTAAAAATATGATGAAGTCTTATTTCTTTCTATGTAATATCAATATCGAACAGGGTAAACAGTCTATAATCCTTATGCGTAAATTTATACACCTATGAATTACGATGTCTTCCTAAATACTACGACTCAAACCACAACAAATTATCACTTCCTATAAATCAACTATATTATAAATAATCACATATCTTAATTATTTGTTAGTTAAATCTATACATATAACTATTTCACCATGTTATTGCCTCCAATTATGAGGCAATCCAAACTGGGCCTCGCTCACACTTAGCCTCTTGTTCTTATGTGTTATACGAGTGATTAGCCCCGCAGGATTCATGTTTTCCAGGACTTTTGGATACCAGCAGGTTACTGGTTCAGCTCTTATCTCCTTTAAACTAGTCATAAGCTGTCGCCAATACTCATCGGAAGAATAATTTTCAAAGATGAGCCTTATAATGTGGTTGGGTTCTCCAACTAACAACTAATTTTTAGAACGGATTTCTACTAATGCTGGTTACCTAAGCACTGATGCAAACTACACAGTCCTGAAAAGTGACAGTGCATACTAACATTTCTATGTTCATGGCAAATGCCGCCCAACATCATCTGAATCTTCAATAAATATATATATATATATATATATATATATATATATATATATATATATAGCAATACATATGCTCTATTTTACTCTTAATATAATATATATTTATTTAATTAAATTAATACGTAATATTTTTTAAATACTTTAATTATATTTTATTTTTTACTTAATTATTTTAAAAGATTATTAATATAAATAATTTAAAATATAATAAATATAAAAATATATTTTATATTTATATTTAAGATTAATTATTTAATTAGTTATGTATCAGAAAAATAATCATATATAAAAACAAAACAAGATAAGATTATTCACAAGATTAAAATTTTAAATTTAAACTTTTCTGTCTCTTTTTTTTCTTATATATTATATATGCTAAACGATTAGATCTGAGAAATTTTTTCCCTTCAAATAAAATAGAATTTTTTTAAATATATATATATATATATATATATAGGAATTTATTCGACTAATAATAGCTGTATTAGATTCAATGTATTATTACGAGTACGACTCCTTTCTGCGCTATAGACATATGCACAACAGGACAAGCGCCTCAATTATGTAGAATTTCAAGAAAGCCCCTCATACATGAGCTGCCACGTGACTAGCCGTCCTTAACAGAATTATGTCTGTTAAAAATATTTTTTTAATAACATATATGTAAAAGTGTGATTTGTTAATCAACATTTCATAATTAATTTTTATACAATAAAAAAATGAATCATAATTAAATATGTATTTTTTATCACTTACAAAAAGAGACAAATTAAATAAACTCGACTTCAACGTTGAGTAATAAACCATCCAAGCCAGCCCCCCGTTATCTTGTTCTTTTCCATCTGCCCTTTCCTTTTCCTTTTCCTTTTTTTGTTTTCTTCCCACAACTTTTCTTAATCCTATTTAACAAGACAATCATATAACATCTCCTCTTTCGATCCTTATTGTTTCATCTCTTTCAGCTTCGATGAATCTTCCCTCGAAGAAATCGCAGATCTGCTTGATTTTATCAAGCTGTACTACCTGCTGAATCTGATGATCAGCAAGCTTAATCAGAGAGAAAAGAAAAGGGAAGAAGGAGCATGATATATATGTAAAGCATAAAAAATTACAGGAGAGAAGAAGAAGAATTGAAGCAGCTAGAGAGAGAGAGAGTTACAGAAAGAAAGAAACAAGGTGGATCGAAGGCATGGAAAGAGGCCTTTCTCTTCTCATGAAGCGTCATCGGAGGAGGAAAAAAAGCAAGATTTCTTCATTCCTTCTGGATTCACATCGCTATCTCAGACCCAAACACAAGACAATTATGCCTCTCCCTTTCCTTATCTTATCAGTTCCACTAGTACCACCACCACCTTCCCAATCCCACAAGTAACAGCCTCTTCTGCTTTGATAGAGACTCAGATCAGGCCATCTCAGAATCCACCTCAAGGTAAAATCAATTACCATACATCTATAAGTTTAGTAATATATTATACCTCGAATCAAGGTCTCTGTGCACCGATCTTTTAATTAAAATTCAGAATACTCGGATCGATGTCTGCCAAAATTATTTTCTGAGATTTCCTTTCCTGACACGAGAGTGCAACTAGTGTAAGAGCAGTAAAAGTTTTCAATAATTCATTTACTTTGGTCTATCGATGATCCATGACTTTTTCCCCAATCACAAGTTGCATATGTAAAACATGCTTTTATATATATATCTTGATGATATGATCGGCTTGCTAGTTTGGCCAAGTTTGAAAAGACACTCTCTTTATCCACACTCAATTAATATTGTATGCTATCTCGTAAGTGCGCGTACCATCTATTAGGTTTGTGTCTATCTGATAACGATGTGTTGAACTTGAATTGTTGACTTTACTACTGACAAGTTAGCCAGAAGTTTGGTATTTGTCAGCGGTGCATATCTTTCATTATGGCCTCCCTACATTCTATTAATTACGTGCAGTATTGAAACTTTGCTTTCTTATTAGCTAATAGCCTACTATAATTCAACAAAATGGGCTGATTAATATGCAGAAGCGTTATTTACATATATGTGACCTGGGTGAATAATATTTTTTGTGAAGGGAATATTATAGAAAGGAAAAAACATTATAGAGGAGTTAGGCAGAGGCCGTGGGGGAAATGGGCAGCCGAAATCCGAGACCCAAACAAAGCAGCAAGAGTGTGGCTTGGCACGTTTGACACGGCAGAGGATGCTGCAGCTGCTTACGATGCTGCAGCTTTGAAGTTCAAAGGCAATAAGGCCAAGCTCAATTTCCCCGAACGTGTAGCTAATTTTCAAGCTCTTCATCCTCCTCCTCCTAGGCCTCCTCGGTCTGAGGCGGCGCCACTGCCGGATTCTTCTCAACCACCATGGCCACCTCCTCCGTCAGACCAGGGGTTCCCAAACCTAATGCAGTACGCTCAGGTGCTTTGTAGTAGGGATGACGATGATCTAGAACGAGCTGCTTCGGGTCTTTATAGTTACCACCAGAGTGTTAATGAGCCATTTCTTTATGATTCTTCTTCATACTTCTCGTCGTCATCGGCAGTGAATTCGGCTTCTTCCACTACGGCTGGATCTGATCAATTTCACGGTGAACAAGTAACGGGAGATCGTGGCTTTTCGGGTTCTTATTACTTTTTTGATAAGGAGACTGATGATTTTGATGGAAGCCACACAAGGTGATAAAATAATTCAGTCAGAACTACATACTGCATGCAATGAGGGAGAAAGTTTATATAAGCTGTTCAGATTATCAGCCTGATTCTTATCTGATATTGCTCTTGTCCCAATTGTTACATACATATAACATCTGATATTTTCATTTGATTGTTCAAACAATTATTGTCTACTACCAACTCAGGTTATATGTTTATGTTTTGAATGAGGATGGAATTGAATATGTTTACTTCTCTCAAGTCTCATCGTTTCCTATACTCACTCTATATACGATTTAAGGATAAAATTTAGATATGTTTGCTTATCTCCATTACAACCAATTCTCCAATCAAATCTCAAGATTTTTAAATTTATTATAATATAATAATAGCTCATTATATTTAAGTAAATGATAAGAATTGAAAAAAAAAGACAATCTTGAGATTTGATTGGGAAAAATCTTATCTTTGATTTAGTAGAGAAAAATTATTGGCTGTAGCGTTAGTCCAAATATAATTACAATCTCATGTTAAACAACATTTAAGTACATATAATAATAAATATGAAGCCATTAAATCAAATAGATAAATAGACTGGATAGATAAAATTGTTCATGAAGATTGAAATGATTAATTTCCTCCATGTATGTGCGTGTATATCCATCCATATATATACGCAAAGTTAAAATTGATTAATAATGCTACACCAACTACATTTTATGGTACACATTTATATCATCGATGTACGACGAGTGTTACGTTGTTATTCTTCGTAATTTAAAATGTATTCTCAAAGAATCATAAAAAAAAAACTCTGAATCGTCTCAGTAATTAAATGTCCATCAAGAATTCCATTAAAAAAAAGGGGTTAATGTGGGTTGTGTTGATAAATCTTTTCAAACTAACGTTGAACAAAGCCTCTTGTGACAGTATGCATGAGCTATCATATTGCTAACATATAACATCAGAACAGAACATATGCTAAATTAGCGGAGAGAGATTTAAGTGCAGTGTTTTTATTATTAGACCCGACACTAGCTAAGCTAGATCTCTCATGCAGCCATTAAATTGGATTTTAAATATACTATGGTGTAGCTAGCTAGTTTAGTTGGAGACTTTGGCATGTAGTGGCCTAAGTGAATTGAAAAATGAGATCACAGAGAATAATAATACGAAGGCGACAAAAGCCAAAAGTTATACTGCTCAACTCATTGTTCTTTTGTTATCTTTAATAATCACTTTAGTTTGGCAAACAATATATGTTAAGGTCTGTGGGCTGATCGATGATGAAGTGCAATGCTAGGGACATATTAAGTAGTTTAATTTTGATACAATCATAAATAATACAAGACACGCTCGTTTGATATGTGCTAAAAGATGTCTTATCATTAGATTTTTTGAACCATATATATATATATATATATATATATATATGTGCCTCCCATGATCTGCCCCTTCGATAAGTTATCATCGTTGTTGGTCTCTTCCCCTTTCCATCCTATTCTGCATTCTTTAAAACCAGTTATTATGATGCGTGCATGCCGTCTTTCTAGGCAAATTTGTAAGGATATAGGCTAAGAAAGACAAGCAGACAATTGATAATAAACCAGCAACACGCACGCAGTAACTATTTTTAAATATTTATATAAACATATATATGTATATATATAACAGTTGAGATGAGTTGACGAGGGAGGAGACTAATTATATGGCTGCAATGGAAGCTTCGTGGCATGCTACGAGCTTGAAGTGAGCCATATTCCATGCGCTTGTGGGAAATGATGCCATTAGGCGACATTATATATAATATTAGAGCATCCTAAAATAAAATTAGAACTACGATGAGCACTCAAAGGGAACTGAAAAAGATAATATTTTTATACTCTTTCGGCTGCATGTCATCATCTCAGCTCGCCGTGCGTCAATCTTTGCGGCTACTTATTCTATTTGTCTCGTCCAGATGCATGCACCTTCTGCTCCAATCCTTATTATTTTTCTTTCTTTTCATTCATTGCGAGCGTGCCTTGTGTTGTACTCTCTCTCTCTCTTTAATTCTCCACCGTTTGTTTTGCCACGTGGGATTGCCAAATCTATTGACGATGATCAAAACTTCAGATATGTTCTGCCCGAAAAGAAAGAAGAGAAAAGAGAAACTAGATATGTTTGTGGGAGTCCCAGCTTCTATAACAAGAAAACCAAAATATTAAAGAGAAAAGTGACGTTAGTGCATTGCTGCTTTGGATCGAAAAAGCTTTCCAAGTGGGATCTGCTAGGGTTAAAAATGAGTTCGTTTTTTATGAAAGGAAAGAGGAACCAATTCTCCCGATCTGTGGGAATCGAACCTGCGACCATATGGTTAAAAGCCATGCGTTCACCAGCTAATCTAACACAGCTCCTCATAGTAATTTTTGTCCTTTTCACATCGAATCTCTAGATAATTTGATGAGTTATATGGTTATTATACCCTCCTAACTTTTTCTTAAACAATAGGATTTCATCGATGATATGATGACATTATATATATGGATTAAATGGTACAGTGAGGTGATTCTATAAATTGTTATATATGATATATTAATCATTAATATTTAAAATAAACCACAACTTTAAATGATTATTATTTATACCTTCAAACAATTTAAATTATAAGTTTCATAACTTTTTTTTTAAGAAAATGTTTTAGAAATTTTAATAAAAAATAGACTGGAAAAATAGTTGAAAATTTTTAAGTTCAAAATTTGACCTTGGATTTATTTATAATAATTTTAAAATTTTAATATCCCTAATATTATAGCATTAAATTAAATCCAAAAAATTTTGGCCAAAAAAGTTAAAGCCTAAAACCAGGCCTCTGTCCTCCTGGAGCGCATGCCCTGGTTGTTTGTAACTTGTGACAGGAGATCGAATGCATGGGCCTTTAAAACGGTCTAATCTACTTGGAGTTATGGATCGATTAACCCATGAAGTGGGCCCCTAACACTCGTCCGTGGGTTCAAATGATGAAGAGGTAAGATATACTATCATTTAGAGTGTGTTCGAATCCTGAAAAGTACCACTTTATTATGATTCTAGTCGCAACGATTGGCAAGGCATCCTAACTCTTGGGTGTTTAGGTTTACGCGTGAGGGTAATAGACGGCTCGCCCTGCTCGACATTGGTATCGCCTAAGAGGAAGGGAGACTTCGCCCTGCCCTTGGATCGTGGGTGAGCCCAACCCATTTCCAAAAATTCTTATACCAAAAAAAGAAACAGTTAATCCCCACATAGATTAGTTATATTGATTTGAGTGTTCAACCCTCACTTATATAAAAAAAACAAAAAGTTAAAAATGTGCCCTTCAAATATAAAAAAATTGTGCCCTAGATCTATCTGAGTTCAACTGATAAAAGGATAAGATATATGACAATTTAGAGTTTGTTCAATCTCTAGAGAGTACTACTTTATTGTGGTTCTAATCGTAGTATTTGGGAATATATTCTAACTCTTAGGTGTCTAGTTTTACAAGTGAAGGTGATAGACGGCTCACCCTACTCGATATTAGTATCATCTAAAAGAAAGAGAAATTTTGCCCTATCATTAGATTGTGGGTGAGCTCAACCCCTTTTTACAAATTTCTGTAAGAAAAAAAATGTGCCCTGGCCTTAGTATAAATCAGTACTAAATATACCTAAACTTATGTATATAAAAAAAATTAGAAAGCCTATGTTAGCACGTATAATAAGGAATAAACTTGTATATCACAGAGACATAAATTTGATTCATTATACTATAGTGATAACTCCTTTAATAGGCAATACTGTAAATTTTTTATAAATATTATCTAAACTCTAGAGCTGTAACATAACTTTAGCAGATGATCAGTACTAAACACAGTTAAACTTTCCAATATAAAAAAAGTCAACAAAATTTTCCGAAAGAAAAGTTAAAAAAATATTAAAGATATAAACAATATGGGAAAATTTTATTTTAAAAATAGAATTCACATTATGGAACTGGACCTCATATTCTTATTTTAAAAATTTATTTTCAAATAAATTAATTTTTACTATCATTTAGTCAAATGTTTAAAATGTAACCATAAAAATGAGTGTGTCTCCGTGTGTGTGTCTTATAAAATATTTAAATTTTGTGTTAGTTAGAAGAAATACAAATAATATACAGAGCAACCGGAATTATGCCATGGTCTAGAATTAACTAGCCTCCGTATTCGCAGTATCCTTGCAAAGGCAGCGTTAGACCAGGCATTCGAAATACGTAATACGCTTCACATCTGGTTCATGCAGCTACAGAGGAGCGATCAATCAAAGGAAAGCTGAATTAGAGGATCAAAATGATGCGTGTTTTTGCCAGGAGATTTTCTAATCTCTCGTCTTGTTCATGGAGGCCCAACTTGGCCGTCACGTCCACCGCCTTCGTCTCTCGAGTTCATTCTTCGTCGGCGACAGTAGATCCAATGCCTCTTCCCGTAATTCGTATATCGGGTTTGGTTCCCTCATTTCCTTCAGAGGTTAGGGTTTTCTTCATTTTAGGCATTGTTTGCAGTTTCTGATATGCATTCTGTTTGATAACGTGACCTTAAAATCTCGATTGATGTAAGGCCTCCGATTCTCCCAAAAAAATGATTGAATTTGCGTTTTTATGGGAAGCGATGCTTAGCATTAAAGCTGCACTTTGATGTGCATTTAAGTTTTAACGGATGTCTATCCTATATATGCTGTCGCTAAATGCTTAGTGATAGCTAGTCAAATGTCATGTTTTAAAATCTTGATCCATTATGAACTATTGATGGTCATATTTGAGACTATAACTCTTGCTCTCTGATGAAGCATCGAGATCTTAAAGTAATGCATGTACATTTTTCGTTGTCTCTGCATATTTGTTCGATCTCTCATGTCAAGTTCTGTGTTTCTATTACCACAAATTAAGTTTCTTAATCAAGTGTGGATTAAAAAGACTCATATAGTGTATGTGTGTCCTAAACAGATTTTTGAATCTCTTTCTCTCTGGTTGGCTGCTTTCAGGTTTTGCTTCTGAATCAGTGCAGGTTCAGACAGAGGAAAACATTATTTCGGCAACTGTGGCAGCAATTAAAAATCCAACTTTTAAGATATTGTATGATGAAGGCAACCATGAGCGGCTTCCTCCAGGAGATCCAAGCAAGAGGGCATTTGCTTACTTTGTGCTATCAGGTGGGAGATTTGTGTATGCTTCTCTGGTTCGCCTCCTCATCCTCAAATTTGTACTCTCCATGTCAGCCAGTGAGGATGTTCTTGCCCTGGCTTCACTTGAGGTAGATCTCTCAAGCATTGAGCCTGGCACTACTGTGACTGTGAAGTGGCGGGGAAAGCCAGTATTCATACGGCGTCGTACAGAGGGAGACATCGACTTAAAAAACAGTGTTCATGTTGGATCTCTTCGTCATCCCCAGCAGGATGCAGAGAGAGTGAAGAACACAGAATGGCTTGTGGCAATTGGTGTTTGCATACATTTGGGTTGCATTCCCTTGCCAAATGCTGGTGACTTTGGTGGTTGGTTTTGCCCTTGCCATGGTTCACGTTATAATATTTCTGGCAGAATCAGGAAGGGCCCTGCTCTATACAATCTGGAAGTACCGTACCTACTTATACTTTCTTGAAAGAGGATAAGTTACTGATTGGTTAAAATTTGTGGGCTGCCTTAATTCATGAAATTATTTTTTCTCACTCTACTCAAGAGATTATTTTCTCTTTCTCTCGTTTTTTGATTATTTGTTGGGCAATATAGTGCTAGAACTTGCCTCGGACTCCTTTTGTCTTCGAGTCTTAATTATTGGGTTATGTTTAGGGGTGGTCACGGGACGGGACGGGATGGAACCGGGACAACCCTGTCCCGTGTCCTGTCCCAAAACAGTATATGGGAGGCACTTTGCGTCCCCTGTCCCGTCCCGTCCCGTGAATGGCCCGATCCCTATCGGGATGGGTAATCCCGAATTCTGCATTTTGGCTAACAATGACTTGGACTGTTGGACATAAGAAGGCCCAGACCAGAAGTTCTGGTCCAGAACTATATACATATAAAAAGGGAAAGAAATGAAAAAAAAAAAGCCTGAAGCATGTGCATGTGCATGTGCAGAAACAATCACTAATTTTATTTTTGAGAGGAACACACAGAAAATTGTAAATATTTTGTAAATGTAAATGGAAAAGCAATAATTCTACTCCAACACAGATTTCTTGGAGGCCCTATATGTTATTCCATTTCAGCTTCTTCCTTCATCCTGACATCAGAATGGCATTAGTTTGTACCGTTTTTTTAATGAAAACAGCAATCAAGAAGGGACCATACAAAATCAACATCCTAATTTCCTTCATCAAGGCATTAGTTTGTACTTTCAAAAGCCTATAATATAATGACTCATCATCTGGGTAAAGCATATTTCAGGCACATATTACGGAACATGTATATATATAAAAAAAGGGCAAAATTGATTTCATTCAGAATCCAAACATGCCATAGTTAAAAGCAGCACAAAGTGACATTTAAACTAGAATGCTCTAAATAAAACCATAGATGCAGAAACAATCACTAATTTTATGTCATGTAAAATTAAAATATTTCAAGGAATAAAACAAAGAAGGAAAGAAGCCAAATACATATGCTACTTCTTCAAATCTTCCACTTCACTTGATGAAGTTACTGCTTCGTCTGCAAATAAAAAAAAGAGAGGAAAATTAAAAAATAAAGTAAGAGTAAACAAATAAAATCATCTATAAAATAAAATAAATAATATGATATAAGTATAACTAATACCACTTTCTGCTGCCAAAGTTTCATTGAAGTTGTCAATATCAAAGTTTTTTAATTTGAATGTAGATGGAGATAACCAATTTTGGGCACAAATTAGCGCTTCAACCATCTTAGGGGATAGTGAACTTCTGAAGTCATCAATAATACGTCCCCCTGTACTGAATGCTGATTCTGAGGACACAGTCGAGACAGGCATGGCTAACACATCACGTGCAATCAATGAAATGACTCTGTATTTGCTAGCATTCAGTCTCCACCAATCCAAAATATCAAACGTAGGATTATGATAGTCAGCTAACTCAGCCTGTAGATACCTCTCTAACTCCGCATACTTATCTATTTGACTTTCAAAATCAGTGTGGGCAAGGAACCTTTGAATTGCACAAGAACCCTCCCCATCATCAATATCAAAAGACTCTAGCTCCGAGACATCTGTGTCACAAAAACCTTGAGTTGGTAGTTGTGATTGACTTTGACTTTGGCTTGTGCTTTGAGTTTCAAGCTGAGATGCATCATGAGCATCTGAATAATGATCATACAAGCGATACAATACCGCGGAGACCTTTTTGTACATGGAGTCACGATGTGTAGGATCAGAAAACATATCCTCAAATGCAAACTTCAAAAACTTTATTTTATACCTGGGGTCAAGCACCACTGCAATCACCAACAAAGGATTTAAGTTTTCAAATTTACCCCAATACTTGTCATATTTGCCCTGCATGCTCTTAGCCATATGACACAATAAAGAATTTGGATTGTTTGCCCTTCTCGTCAAAAGAACAGCCACATTAATGATTTGTTGGAAGGCCAAATTTGAGGTCACATGAATTGATCCTGAAAATTTCAAAGTGACATTGTAGAACACTTTCAAAAATGCAACAAACTCCTGAGCTTCTTTGAATGATTTGGCTGTAGGGGGACCAATTAAGTTTTTATCCTTAAAGTTTTTTTGGTACTCTGTATCAAATTCCTCCATCCTTGCAAACACGCTACTGAATTTAATAGCATTCTCCAACATTATGTAAGTTGAATTCCACCTAGTGGGACAATCCATTCTCAAAAGACTCTTTGAATTGATCTTCATTTTCTCCACAAGCTCTTTGAATTTTCAAAACCTTGCAGGAGAAGATCTTACATATTTAACTGCATTCCGAATAGCTTCAATAGATTCATGCATTTCTCTCACACCATCTGACACAATCAAATTCATGATATGAGCACAACATCTCAAGTGGAAGAAGTCCCTATCATAGACAAGATTATTCCAATGTCTGAAAACTGACTTCAAAGTAGATAATGCACTATCATTTGAAGATGCATTATCAACTGTGATGGTAAAAACTTTATCAATGCCCCATGACAATAAACATTTCTCAATTTCTTCTGCAATTGTGTCACCTTTATGGTCTTCAACTATGCAGAAATTCAATATTCGCTTTTGCAAATGCCAATCTTCATCGATCCAATTTGCAGTGAGGCACATATAGTTGGAATTCTGATTAGAAGTCCATGTATCTGTAGTGAGAGAAACTCAAAATTTTGTTCTTTTGAAATAACTTTTCAAGTTGTCTGCTTGTTCATGATACACCTTTAAGCAGTCTCTAGTAATTGTTGACCTTGAAGGAATTTGTAAGCGAGGTTCGACCTGACTCATCATATGTCTAAAACCTTCACCTTCAACTGTTTGAAAAGGCATTTCATCCAACATGATGTACTCTGCAATAGCTCATCTACATCGGTCTTGATTAAATAAATGATGACTAACAGTTTTAGAAGACCCTACTGCAGTGAACATAGCTTGCCTCATCTTATTTATTCTGTTCAGATTGAAAGGGCACCTCTCTAGATGTTTTCGCAATCCACTTGTCCCGTGTGTGACAGGATTGCAAGCAATCTTTACTGGACAATACTTACACTTGGCTTTCTGTTCTCTATTGTTTTCATCCAAAGGAATTTTATCAAAATGCTCCCAAACAATAGATTTGAGTCTTTTTGTTGGTTTCTCTTCTTCCTCAACATCTTCTGCTTCTCCCTCTGTGTCTTGTACTTCAACAATAGCTTCATGTTCAACATTTTTAATCTGTTGTAAGTTCTCTTCAGCAGTAGGTACAGTTGCCATCCTCCTGTAAAATAGGAATAAATTTGTATTACTTTGAGTGTTGCCATATCCTATAAGACAACTGAATGAAAACAAGCATGCCAAGTGAAAGAATAAGCTTTCCTGTATGCAATGAAAACCAGTATATGCTTTCCTGCAAAGCAATACAAATATGCTCCAATGAAAACCAGTATATGCCAAGTGAAGAGGATGAGAAGACAAAAGGAAAAAAGAAAGAGGATGAGAAGAGAAAAGGAAAACCAGTTAGTGGTGTTGAATTGATGGAATCGACTCGTTGAGCCATTGAATTAACTTGATTGAGGTTGTATGTGGATGTGAAATATACATGAAATTGTATTCTTAATATCTTAATATCAAATTGTATCCTTATACACAATTCATTAATCCTCTGCTATGTTTGAGATCTCATTCTCCTCTGGGTTTAACAAGATCCTGCATCTAGATAACCAAAAATTCCACCAAACATATGCAAATTAAGTACCATAGGGGATCACCCTTATGCTATTTTGCCAACTTCTCTCCTCATTCCACTTCATCCAACCTCTCTATTCCTTCACATTTATTAAATCTGTCCTATCATTTCGATTTGATTATCACTTCCCATAATTCTTTCCAGTACAAGTTAGTTGCCACTTGCCAATCCAGTATCAAACATATCAAGAATATTAGGGACCGTATTATGCACAATTGGATTACACTCAATCCTGCGTCAATTTTTCCCCCTTTTAAACTCAATCCTTATTTTGGTAATGTGATGCAAGCTCCAATACAAATCTAAGCAGCTCGCAATTTGTATCCTTGCATGAATTTGGAAAGATTATTCCCATTACCCACATCAAGAAATTGCAGGGGAGGAGCGACGCTCTCACAACACAATTAAACTCTAAATTGTCTCCACAGAGTACAGACCACAGCGGCAAGGTCAAATATACTAAGCCGACTGAAATAAAATCAAGAAGGAAGCTCACTTACCTTGATCCAAAGCGAACAACAATATACTGAGCAGAGTCGCGGCGCCAAGGGGTCTGTCGGTGAGGAGACCAAGTCACGGGCTCTTGGGCAGCAACGTCTGAAGCTGAAACTGAGGGAGATGAAGCGAAGTTAAAGGCGAGGACCGACGGAGGAGGAGCGCCGACCGGCGACTTAGTGAGAGGCCGACTGGGGAGAGAAAGGAAGAGATTACTGAGCAGAGTCGCGGCGCCGAGGGGTCTGTCGACTGTCGACTGTTGAGGGCTGAAATGAAAATAAAACGCTGTTGGTGAATCCTAAAGCCTGAAGGGTTTAGGTGTTGAGGCAAGTCAGGACGGGACGGTACGACCCGAGGGTCATGCCGAGGACCGTCCCGTCCCGACACTGCTGTATTCCCGAACCGTTTTCTTCTCGTCCCGCTCGTTAACGGGACGGGTCCAATCCGATCCGTTTATGTCGGTCCCGGGTCGGGAAACCCAGGACAGGAGCCAATTGACCAGCGCTAGTTATGTTTATCAAGTGTTTATGTAACTTGGGAATGTTAATAATCGCATGTCTCTTTGCCCAGGCAAACAAATTACAAGCGTTCAAATTGATGACTACAGGAACTTGGGTATTTTGCATTGCGTGCTACGTTTCAAAATTTATCTAGCAAAGAAAGTAAATCTTTAGAGCTAATGATGCCTTCAGGTTCAGCCCCACTCCGAAAACAAAAGCTAATGCCTTTGGGAATTTGAATCCCTTGGATTCACGATATTGGGTTTGAGGAATGGTACATTGAATTGAACTGAATTACTAAAAAAAATACCACATTTGTAAGGGATACATTGAATTCAATTGGCATATATTGATGTTAAAAATATTATCAAAATTTTTCTACCAACAAAAGTTAATGTCTATGAACTAAAACTCAAAATCAATTAAATGATTCAAGCGACTTGTAAAATATATTGTGTGAAAATACAAATGATCATAATTATTAATTATTGAACTTAAATCTAATATTTTTTAAAAAATTATGTATTTGACCTGATGAGTCATCTAAAAATATAAAATAATTCGATAAAACAACTATTTATTTATTTACTTATAAATTATGTATCCTTAGTATAACGTTACTTTCGCTTATCACCGCAAATTATTTCATTCACTCTAAATGTTACCATAAAACAAATTAACATGAAAATATTTTATAAATTTCTTCATAATATCCCAGAATCTGAATCAGTATACAGTAACTCAATACTATAATCGATGCATCACACTTTTATGTTGACAGTAAAACTCATCTTGGTACCTTTTCTTTCCCAGTTAACCACCGTGTCAACCAACTTGGATCCTCCGCAAGAAATTTACAAGATTTGGGGATGATTCCAAGGTCGTCACCAATCTGATTACGCTCTCTAAGAGCTTCTTCCATTTCTGCAGCAACAACACCATCATCGACTTGAATAGTATCAAATGAACCCAGCCTTAAAATATCAACATAATGTTGTTCCCTCTCAGGGTCAGTTCTAAAAGGTTCCATCTCCGGAATGTGACATAATTCAGCATAATGCTTATATATTTCACTGTTTTCATCAAAATCGCAAAGAAGAGAACCCCCGCACCAACCATTATCATTCTCTTCATTACGTGAGGCCATTTCCTGATACCTCTGGAAACTTTCTTCTTCATTCGTTTCACTGCTAGAAGAAAGCCACTCAAGTTTATAAAAATCAATGTCCTTCTTCCCATCTTGAGATTTTTCAAAACCTGTTTCGTGAGAAGTAGCTTTTCTCACAGTGACACTTTCTTTACACTTTCTCTGTCCAAAAAGCCAATTTGGGCTTTTGAGCTGTATCTCAGCTGCATCAGGTGCAATATCATAGTTTTGATTTGGTACATTGGAAAGTCTGACGTTCCTAATTACACTGCGTGTCTTCTCAATTAGCTTATCGAATGAAGTTAACTTTATGCGCAAGAAATCTTCTCTACAAGCTGGGAGAGGTCTGAGAGGAGTTCTTTCAACTCTAATAGTAGGGTCAGCAATAAATTTCGAACATGCGTCAGATACATGAAGAAAGTAATCAGATTCCAGCTCCCAAAGAGCAGGTTTTCCTTCTTGTGGTCGGAAGTAACCTAAAAATAAATTCATTGCATCTTGCTTTTCGCCATCTTTGTATGTATTAGAGTAATAACGCTTCAAAGATTTCAGAAACTCCATCGATTTTGCTGTTACTTTCCACTTCCCTTGTTCCTCTGGAAGGACAGAATTGTGAGCTGCAGAACCACCATATTGCTGGGCCACAACATCTCCCATGCTTTTATACATTTTCATTAGAGCTAGAGCAATACTACTGTAAGGATCCACAAATGAAGCATCACTTAAACCCATTGCTTGGAGCTGGCATCCTAAAGCTTGAAGACCAAAAGCATACTGTGCTATGTTAGTACGATCGACACAATCAATGCAATTGGTACGCATAACTCCATTTTGAAAATATGGTGAATCACGGCTATTTTCATTCTCTGCAACATCATCACAACTAATTTCAGTGCTTGCTGAGTTGCTCTTTGTGACGTTGGGCTTGCCACTGTAGTAGAAACCAGTCAAATCAATTGCATCACGTGCCACAGTAAGTAAAATCGCCAAAATTGTTGCATACTTATTTGGAGACTTGCTCTTGGAGAACTTGTGAAAGTCCCAATGAATAAACGAAACCTGTTTTTCTTCCGGTAGAATTTTATTCAGATACCCAACAGCATTAGCAAATTCACGCCTCAATATCATCTCCCGTGGCCGTTTCTCAAACGTCTTAATCAAATTAAACACAATAACTGGATCTCCATATCTCTCAGAAAGATCTTCAAAATGCAATTTTGTGGCCTCATATGTTGGATCATACCTGTGCAAGATAATATCAGGTTTGGGGCTGAACTTGGAAGTTTCTTGAGACCAGAAAAGTGGTATAGAACCACGCATTTGCACAATCGAACTCATTCTTCCCCTGTAGGAACCAGCTTCTTCATCAAGAATAATCTGCTCAGTCTCAACATCATTAGCAACCTTTCCCAGATCATTAACTCCTCTTTTCAAATAACGTGTCCCTGCAAAATATCTTGATCTTCTAGAAATCAATGAAACACTGAAATCCCTCCCAAAGATTGATAAGCGTGCCTGTTCAAAATAGCCATGGACTAAAGCAACTGTCCAGATGCTGTTATTGCATCTTGATCTTATTGCTTGTGTCAAATAATCATTCCAAACAAACATATTATCATACGGCATACCAGTTCTGTTCAACACATTCTTCTGCAAACTCTGCATTATAGGGTACGTATAACTGAAGAAAAAATCCTTCTTCAAATTAACACTAGATAAAAGCCTTTTGTACCTCCGTTCAGTTTTTGAGTGAGCTACATCGGATTGAACTGAGACATGTGGAACTGTTACGGTTAGGCTCTCTTGTATGGTATATATTGCATTACCACAGATACATCCAACTTGCTTGCGCTTAGTGATGAGAATCAGATAGTATGATTCCAGCAACTTGATGCATCCTGCGATCCCATAAGCTTTGGTCACAAAAGTGAGGCCTCCTGTAGCTTTGTTTCCATCTTTAATACGGTTCAGAAGATCGTCGATTTCGGTGGAAGAATACACCACGCGGTCTTCATAAATGTGGAGATCAGATGGCTCCAAACGATCAAATTTTAATACACGGAAGAACTGCTCGTTTCGATCACTTCCGATCAAGTACAATCTCGCCCTTGTTTCGTAAAGTTGGAACTTCTCCTGGACGTAAAGAGTCATCTCGACTGAAGTTAGTACCGACGATAGCAATTTAGATTTTATATTCTCCGATTTCATCATATAATGAGGGCTTAAGAATCAGCTCGTAGCTAAATTAGTTTAAAATTGATTGAGATAGCAAGATGATGATCAAATTTTGTGTATCCATATTACTCATTATTTTACATGGAAAGAAATAATAGACTAAGTCAATGGATCCGTATTTCTTGTTTATTTACCGAATAATTATCTGATTTTTAGGTTAACACCCTTTTTTTTCAAGATATTATTTGATTTATTTCAATATTTAATTCTTATTATATATCTTCCCCCCGATGAAATTAATATCTATATTTTAATAATAGTGTTTATTTATGGACTTATAATTACAGCTATATTTAAATTTAAATTTTCAGATTACGTTTTGAATTTAAATTTGTATCCTTCGATGTTAGCAAAATAAGGTAGAGGAAATTTGTTATTAAATTCCTTTAGTATTTACCTACAAGTATATTCAAACATTTCTATATATTCATATCCTAACGAAAATGCATTATAAATTTGTGATTGTTGGCGAAAAAGAAGGATTATAATTATTTTGAATTTCACAGATTATTGTATATGCATAACGATTCAATAGCTTAGGAAACTCATTTATTGATAATATTTTTGAATAAATAGGATAATATTAAAAAAAATTAAAAATTCACTGAATCTACGTTTATTATTATACGATCAAAATCGAAGATACTTCGCATCCAATTCTCTCGACAGAGTTAATGAATCATCCAACGTACAATGCATGTAAATACATAATAATATCTTCACCCGTAGATCATAAATTTAATGAATCCTAACTATACATGATTAACGATATATATATATATATATATATATATTTAGGTGGGCCCAATATTATTTATTGTGATTTTCGCAATTTTTAATAAATGGTACTTCCTTAATTTATATTTATTAAGACTTCCCGTTTTTAACGTATATAGTTCCACATATTAAGAGAGAATATTGACCAAGGACATAAGAAGATGTGTATATACGAGCTAAAATTGAAAGAAAATTATGCCATACCTGTTATTTCAATGTACATGAACTCGTGCGTACAACAAAAAATAAAAAAATCTTGATAAATACAAAATATAAAAAAAATCCAATCTATGAATAAATAGCCACAACAATCTCAATGATAAATGTAATTGGATGCATGAACCCAAATGAATATTCAGGTATCAAAATTTACTGCTTGTCAGTATTGGTTTTTACTGTATGTATCATCATGATATGCATGCATTCGTATGATAGGACGCGTACGAACGTTAATGCTGTCTGGGATTAAATAAAATAAGATCTCATGGTCTACTATCTCTTAAAATGATAATGATCTTCAAAATTAAAAGAAATAATCTCAATAATAAGACAATCTTTTGAATACTATAATATAACAGTCCAACAGTACTTCATATAATCTAATATAACTATTTTCCATCAATTTTAGAGTTAATATCAAACGACTATATAACCCCAAAACGTAGCTTATTTTGTTATCATGTAAATATACTACCCACCTTTTTTTAAAAAAAAAAAATCCCACCACATCATACAATCCCTCTCTCGCGCCCGCGCACACCTACGCATAGCACTACATAATTCTTATGAATTTAACAAATATTTTGTTATATACAAATCAGGTGGTATCCCTAACCAATAACTTAAGAAACCAATACTTATAAAGTTATTTAATCAGGTTCTTATTTTTCAGTATAAATCTTTTTAAAAGGAGTTAAATTCAACCATGATGTTAGGTAGAGTAAGTTTTTAATTACTCTCAAACGTAAACCTAAACATTCAAAAGTTAGTGTGTCTCTTTAAATGCCGCGTTTAAAGCCACAATAAAATAGTACTCCACAAGAATCAAATATATTTCAAATGGTCGTACATCTTATCCCTTTGGGTGTTATTTTTTTTAATTGTCCACCCAATTCACCGTAATTTTATCCCGACTACATCTAGATTTGACCCGTGTCGCACACCTGGCTATAATGGGTGAGTCTTCCAACAGAGATTTTTTGCATATATCAAAGCTTAAATTTGAAATATCATTTAAATGATACTGATTCACTTACTACTTGAACTAATTTCTATTGGTCTTTTGGGTGTTATTTAATCTGGTTAAATTGAAGCATTATCACATTTGAACTGAGAAATGACGGGCTCAAGCCCAAAATCCCTGTTGCCCCAAATTTGTCCATTTTGTGAATCTAGGCCTCGTTGATCGGACCTGAAAAATCCATTTATATTTTTTTTTCAAAAAATAAGTTTTACATTATTACATTGCATATCCAAATTTTATATGATAAATTAAAATGTTTTAAGGTTCAAAATAAGTAATACAAATCCCAACTTTAAAGTACAAACAAGAGAGAGAGAGAGAGAGAACTGGCTGGCTTAAGGGCTAGCCCAAACCTCCTTTTCCGGATTTATCAGGGCTGGGGCCTAAACTCCTTTTTATAGTCGAATACACCTACCTTTAACTAGGCCATAGAAAACATGGGCTTATTCGGATAGCCCAACTAGCCCATAAATTATCTCCCCAAGGCCGAACTGGATCAGTGGTCCAGTGGCACGGGCGAGAAGTTGCAGGTTCGATGGTAGTGCGCGTGAGCATGGGTTTATGTGCTAAAAATTCTTTAATTTAATTTGACCCTTCTTATCTTGGAAGTGTACACCATTTAAGTAAATATCTTAATTTTTAAATATTTAAATTTATATTTAAAAATAATTAACAATTTATTTTAATTGATATTATTATCATAGGAAGAAGGGGTGAGCACAGTCCCTTTAAAAAAAATTTGTATCAAAAATATATTTTGACCCTTATTAAAAAAATAAACTTCGTTGAAATTTTTACCATGTATTATCCTTTATTTGAAATCTTAAAATGCTTTTAAACTGTCTTCTCCTACTCTAGTTTTTTTTCTGACACTCATTCCCGCGATTCGGACGTTTCATATGGTAACGACCAATTGGTGGCCGTCTGAAGAAACTTTCCCTCCGAGAAAATCGAAGCCACGTTTTCCCCTGAACGCGTTGATTGCGTAATAGAAAGTATAAATAGGATAATTCTTTCCTGTTTTGTGCTTCCAAGTTTCATTGTTGACGATTCTACATTGCATGTAGAGTAACCACCTGTGTCATTCAGGTACGAGCAATCATTCTTAATTTACCGTGGAAGAAAAACAAATCCTTTGATCGAAGCCTTCAAGATTTGATTGATACTACTGCTTAAGCAATGGTTAAAAAGAAGGATATCATTCGCTTAGAGCGCGAATCCGTCATTCGCATTCTGAAGCCAAGGCTCATCATGACATTGGCCAATCTTATTGGTACAGCCTCTGAATTGCTTCTCTTTGCAACACGCACACAAGTTTGGGCATTAGTACATTGCGGGACTCTGTAATTATGAATTATGGCACTGGACTTTGAGTGACATTCAAATTCGTTGGAAAAAAAGCCGAAATCTGATCGATAGTTCTAGAAATAAATCTGGAAATGGACATCATGAATGAAATACGTTTGCCTCTTTCCTTTCATCATTTCAGTCTGAAATGGGCTTTTCTCTGACATGGCATTCCCTTTCATCTAATTGAAATTAATTGGTATTGTTACGGAGTATAAAGATTTCCACAGTAGCTGCTATTTCTTATGAATTCGAGTCTTTTGAGTACTCTGCAGAAAAAAGTTCGGACCGAGCCGAGTTTTTGAAGCTTTGCAAACGAGTAGAGTACACCATACGAGCTTGGTACCTTCTACACTTCGAGGAAATGATGGTATCCATCTTTTCTTTATCTCCTCAAGATATAGCTATGCAATAGATAAATTGAGGAGGAGGCTGACTCTTTTATTCCTCCAGCAACTCTACGCCCTGGTTGACCCTGTACATGGCGCACAGAACTTGGAACAACAGAAATTGACCGATGCAGAAATTGATGTATTTGAACAGAAGTTCTTATCATTATTGTTTCAGGTATTGTGGCACTACATGAGAAAAAATATAGGCATGATGATTCATGATAATGATGGAATTATGAAAAAAGAAGAAAGAAAGCAACGTACAACTTATTGCCGGATGTTTCAGGGCTGCGTCAAGCAGAGAAGTCCTTCATATATATTTAAATATTTGCCCTTTATGGGATCTTGAGATTACTTGTTTTCTTTTCTTTTCTTTTTGTTTTTTTTTTGCAGGTCATGCACAAAAGCAACTTCAACATAGCGACTGATGAAGAGATTGAAGTTGCTGCTGCTGGGCAGTATCGTCTACATCTTCCCATTACTGTTGATGAATCTAAGGTTTTTACATATACTTCTATGCTGGTTGCATTTTCGATCATTGTAACCATAATATATATGCATATAACATAACTGCTGGAGTTACTGAGGATGATTTTAGTATTTGTTGATTTGTGTCTTTTTATTGAATCTAGCTTGACAAGAGGCTTTTGAAGAGATATTTTGAGGAGCATCAATATGAGAACGCTCCAGAATATGTAGATAAGGTACGACTTTAAATCTAATAAAAGTAGTAACGATCATTTGTGACAATGATTGGCTTCATGAAATAAGTTATTTATCTGGGTTGGAGAATTTGTTTTGTTTCTGGATTGCGAGGGCTGTGTAAGATATGTTTCGAAGATATAGAAGCACCTTATTTCATTTGTTCGTTTCATTGCAAGCATGTGAATGGTAATCTGGATTGCATCACCATTGAAGGTTTTAATTGTTTTCAGTAAGAATCTTCATTAAATGATGAAATTCAGCAAATTATATTTTTCAAAGAAAGATCTTACCTATTTTCAAAGAGGTAGAAGCTAAGATGTTTCGATGCTTGCTTTGGTGCGATTTTTTCTTGACAATAGTTTTCTAGGAACCAGCTTATTTGCCAACTTTCAAAGACCTCTCCCTCCATTCTCTCTCTCACTCACTCACACTTAAGAGCTAATTCATGTTGTTCTTTTGTTCATTCCTTAAGTTGCATAACAAGCTAATGCCTCTTAGTTTTTCTAGTACATTATCTTTAGACGCGGCATTGGAATTGATCGGATGACTGACTTCTTTTTCATGGAGAAAGTGGACATGCTCATTGCTCGTGGTTGGCGATATCTGTTAAGAGAAACAAGGTGAGCAAACTTTTGGAATGTAAAGTTTAAACTGAACATGTTGATTAACTTCAAAAAGTAATCCAGTATGAGAAATCATAATTTTGTCTCAGCTAAATTTTTTAAAAGCCTTTAAAAATGTGATGTACAGATTTGCAATATTAAACATTTCCTTCTTTTGCTTGAACAAATAGTTATTATCATTGACTCTGCATAGTGTACTTAGGTTTTCTTCCAGAAATCTTTTCAAACTACGAAGCTTTCAGGTTGGGAAGGATTTTGTCTAGGAGGCCACCCAAACGCCACAAGAAAGACAAAAAGAACCACATTCCAGATACAGATTCAGAAGATCTATATGTTGAACGCATACGTCTTGAAAATATGGAGCTAAGGTCTTATTACATCTGTCTGCGTACGATTGCTGTTGATGTTATCTTCTCGTGTTAAGTTGTTGGTCTAGGACCTTCATAGTGCATTCACTCGATATTCTTAATCATAAATTAATGGCATCACATGCTTATCTACTTCATCTTCTTGATGTAAACGACCAGTCTCAGTAATTTAAATGATGCTACCCGCTGGTGATGGTCAGACTGTGAATCCTGGGTTTTTGGCAGTGCTTGTTAATTACTCTGGAATTTTGTTTCACGTTGCTTCAATCTTGTCTATTAGTCATGCGCCACTGTTCTTTAAGCTTAAGCTTGTAAGCTCAAGTACTGGTTCTTTAAGTATAAGTTTCTGAAATCAATCAAATGCATATGACATGGGGTCTGTTATCTAGATTCACTTATAGATTCAGAAAATGAATTAAAAAGACTGGAAGTTACATATTTATTCAGCACAAATCTAGTTTTCCAAGATGCACAGTATTGCTTCTTTATCACCATTAGATCTAGGCTCATTCATTAAGTTGCATAAATCTTTACACTTGAGTATTTGACTTTCTGGCCGCTCAAGAAATTATTCGCCGCAATTTCCAGTTTAAAAAGTTTGCTGAGCAAGACCACAATTCAAGAACCTACCTTTGACCGGATAATTGTTATCTACAGGTAATTCTCCCTCTATATTTCCCCTTTCTATTTTGTTGATAAAACCTTTCTTCCAATCATTAGAGAGATGGCGAATGATTAGTTCCTGTCAAACTCTCGTGTAATGCTGATTTGTTAGCTATGCTTGATATTAATAAAATTCTGATGAAAAATAAGGAAAATGAATTTCAGGGGAGCCAGTCCCAGAGGGAAAAAAGATCGCAGTATATTTGTGAAGCATTTCAAAAACATTCCAATGGCTGATATGGAAATTGTTCTTGTGAGTTGCCTCATTTAGTTCTTATGTAGTGTCTCTATGGTTCATAGACCTGTCTCTTACCTACCCCAATGCATGCAAGTAATGACCTGGCGACGGACCTTTTTTACTTGACAGCCAGAAAAGAAAAACCCTGGATTGACTCCAATGGATTGGGTCAAGTTTCTTGGAACTGCTTTAGTTGGTCTGGTTAGTTTGCTAAGTGTTTATACTGTGCTGTTCCTTTCTTAAGCCCATCTTGCTCTAATGCACTTACTATTGTTTTCTTTGCAGGCTGCTGTCATTAGCTCCCTTGAAATGCCTAAAGCTGATCTGTGGTTCCTTATTGCTTTTCTCTCAGCACTAGTTGGTTATATTGCCAAGACATACTTCACGTAAATGATGCTAACTCCCTACCCCATTGAAATTTATGTTAATCTGCATTGTTTTATGTGAAAATTCAAAACTGTGCCATCATATGACTTTAAATTTGATTACCTTTATGATGGATAGAGTAACTTTTTTTAAAAGGGTTTGCTTTTGCAGTGGTGTAATCTTTTCTCCATTAAATATATTTTCAGATTGATGGATTATAAATAAAAAAATTAAATTAAGAACCTCGAATTTGAAATGCATAGCCTTCCAATTCTGCTAATTCCCCTTTGTCAGTGTTTTTATTCTCTATGGGTGACATAGGAAATCTAAAAGTAAAATTGGGCAATTTTCTTGATACGGATTCATGGTTGAAGTGACTAATAATATACTTGAACATTAGGTTCCAACAAAACTTAGCTGTTTACCAGAACTTGATTACTCAGTCAATGTATGACAGACAACTTGATAGTGGAAAGGGTACTCTTCTCCACTTGTGCGATGATGTCATTCAACAAGAAGTAAGTGCTCTGTGTCATTTTATGCATTCTTTCCTTTCCAATTAATTGCTAGTCATGATTTTGTTCTTTATTTGATAATTCTAGCGTTCAGTTGGTGATTAAGATTGAAAAGCAAATGTTTTAATTAAGACTTTTGGAATATCAATTGCATACAGCACACTGCTGCTAGCTACTATTGAGTATTACATCGCTGTATTTTAGCCATGAACTATTAATGTACAGGTCAAAGAGGTGATAGTCTCATTCTTTATTCTGATGGAGCAAGGGAAAGTTACAAGACAGGTATAAAAATCAATACAAGATTTCAACAATCCTTTTCTCTTTTCCTGGTCTATTTTCTAATTATAATTTCTCATTAGCCAAGAAAACATTGGTTTTTTTAGCTTTAATTATATTGCCTGTCTGGTTTTATGAATCAGGATCTGGATAGGGGGTGTGAAGATCTCTTGAGAGATGAGTTTGGAGAGAGCTGTAATTTTGACGTGGATGATGCATGCAAGAAATTAGAGAAGTTGGGCATTGTAACTCGGGTGAGATGCCTCACAGTTTTCTCCCTACTCCATATGAACCTGACGTATAATGAATTATCTTGAAAAAAGCTTAAATAAGTTAAACCTAAAAGATAAATGAGCTTATCTGATTTCATCGTCTTACATGTTGATAAATTGATTTACTAAATTTACTTAAAGAGTTTATTGTTGCTCACCGATTTCTGCTCTGAGTGGAATCTTACCGTTAATTTAGGATTCGATTGGAAGATATCAATGTGTTGGGTTGAAACGTGCTAATGAGATTATTGGCACTACCACTGAGGAGCTTGTGATGAAGGTAAAAGAGGGAACCAATGAACCTGTTGCCCAATTATAGTGTTGTTACAAGATGGTTCCATGTGTTTTTGTAGGTTTGTGACATAATAAAATGTTACGAAATTGTTTCGCATTGCCCATGTCTAGGGTTGGAAGTCACTCAATTGTTGCTTTCATTACGCTCTTATTAAGTCATGTAAGAATATTCTGTCATACTTTTTCCCCTCATGATTCAATTTGTGGTGAACCATTTTAAATCCTCCTGCAATTGTTTTCTGCAAGTTTCATATTATGCATTGAAACTTAGCCTGTGCTTGGTTTTCACTTTATTAAAAGTTGGCGAGTTATTGTAACGAAGTTTATGTTTAGATATTTTTTTAAACAAAATCAGTTTTGATAAATGATTTTACATATGATTTTATTATTTAAGTAATTCCCGCATCTTTAGAATGGAAGGACCCATGTGTAGATTTTGCTTTTGGTATAAAAAAATTTAGATAAATTTGACATCAATTTTTTATTAAAGTCAAAATATAACCTTAAGTTTTAGAGAGTATTTATAAAAGACTTACGATATTATTTATTAAAAGAGTTTTTATAATAAAAATAGATGTCAAATTTATATTTTTATAAGATATGAATATGTTATTTATTAGATGTGACAACTCCGGTTGGTGACCCATGTGTAGATAGTTACATAACCATGGTATACGACGTGTCGCTTCCCAGAGGGCACTGTCGTTTTGGACTTGGGTTGTGACTCGTCCCAACACATTTCAACCCACTTGGACCATTTTGGTAATTGAAAGAGACATGCTTGCGTCCACGTCCTGATTTTATGATTTGTTGCGAATAATAACGACAATTATATTTATACGGGGGCTTTGGAATGGCCATATGGGTTTGGATGTATATGAGTAGGGTTGGATAGGGTAGTTCTTCTGTCCGATGTCCTGCCTAAAAAATGTATGGGCTGTATTTTATACCCCGGTGCCCGACCCTGCCAGGTAAAAGCCCTAATAATTTTGGGCAGGGCATGGGCGGGTTGAGCATGGGCGGGCTGGACATGCCCAAATCGTGATATCATGTTCATGTTGTGAAAAAAATCTGTAATTATGAACTTCTAAAATAATATCATATTCATGTGTCTTTAAGAGTTAAATAATATCTATAATTCACTAAGAATAAGAGAATAAAGATAATAATTAAAATCTTGAGATCCATTGCATATAAAAAATAAGCGTTGAAATCTAAATAGTTTATAATTATAACTTTGTATCAATCTCCCTAATATTGACAAAGATAAAGCATCTAAAAAAATAAAATAAATAATTATAATTTATAATGTAATCATATGATAATTAACAAAGTTAAAAACAAAAAAAAATTAGTATATTTATAAATATTAAAAGATATAACTTACCTACTTATATTTCTAAAATTATCTTATAGTCACCAGTAGCTATCATATTCTCCCTTCTAAGATAGAGAAAAAAATAAAAGAATGAGTGCTCATGGGTAAGGCAGGGCAGGGCAGCCCCTATGCCCGGTGCCCAGCCCGAAAATACATGGGCTGTATTTTGCAGCCCGATATCCGGTCCTGCCCGGTAAAAATCGGGCTAGGCAGGGCATTTTTTTTGCGGGCTGGGCAGGGCATAGCGGGCCATAGGCATTGTGCACAGCCCTAGGTTTGGTTTTAAAAAAAACAAAAACAGAGATACCAAATTATTAATCGATTTCAACAAGTGGAAAAAAATGGAGACAATTATCGGTTTAAGTATAAATACTTAAATTTGTTAAGTTTACATCTAAAACATGGGAGATATATAATTCTCAAATTATTATGTTATAAACAAGTGTACAGCCTAACTAAAAATTATGTCATGCTCATTCATAGAGATCATGTAGTTGATCTAGAGTGTGAAATCATCGTCTGAAAAGTTGGGAAAATAATTGAAGATGTGACGCGCTGCCCCAAGCCATTTAATATTTAATATTTTTTAAGAAAAATAAGAATCAGGAGATATAATAATTTTTTTTATCATAATTTACACATCTATTAAGGAACCGACAAAACCATATAATTGCAGGCATGCGAGTATTTATATAATATGTAATATTATTTATGTAGGCCATGTGATGACGTGAGGGTTGAGACGTTGTCGTTTAGGTAAATACCAAAGACGCTGAAATGGAGACGGTGGCCGCCTTTCATTTTGTGGCCGTTATAAGATGCTCTCTTTTCTTTCTTTTTGGTGATAGTTAGAGGCGATTCTCTCTCTTTTAGCGACAGATTTCTGAGTAATTTGTAGAAGACAGTAAGCTTAGACTAAACAAGAAGAAAGAGAGATGGAGAAAACAGAGAGGTTTGGTCACTGTCAGCGTCCATCTTCATCAAATGGCGATGCTCCTCGCAGAAAGAGATTGATGAAGCAAATGACTTGTCTTTATTGCTCTTCAAGTAATTACTTTATCATATCCGATCCTATTTATTTGTTCTTATAAACCAAAAAGAAGAAGAAGAAGTAAAATCTCTTTCCATTTAATACCCTACGTATTATCCAAAAAAAGGATAGAGCAGAAAAGGCTCATAAATAGTCATGGTCACACCAACCCGATCTTCCCTCTCATTTGAACAGCAAATAATGGTTTACATTTTGCAACATATCTCATAAATTTACAACCAAAAAATAAATAAATAAAAACAAACAAATTAAAATTATTTATTGGTCCAGATAAAAATGGTGAAACTCCAACTGCTCTTTTTACACTTGACAAACAGCTGGATGATCTACCTATTATCTGGTAACCGCATAACAAATAATAAAGCAGATTATATATATATATATGTAACAAATTGGATCAGAATACCTTATTATTTTGTAGATTTAAATAATTGGCTTCCAAGGGTCACAATTGGGGTTCCTTCTCCCATCACTGTCGTCAAGTTTCTTTCTTTCTCGAGTATTCGATCCATTTCCATCGCCACATAGCTCATTGTTGGTCGTCTCTCACTTGAAGTATCAATACATGGAACTATAAGTGACATAAACTCTTCCATCCCTTCTTCTGTATAATTGATTCCCATTCTTTCATCAACTATGTTCGACATTATCCCAGGTTCTTGCTTACTTTGCACCTTCATTACACCAAAATAACATCAAACATCACAGTGCTTGATAAATAAGGAAAGTCACTACAAAGTACTAAAGAAAGAATATAATTACTAAAAAAATAAGTAACATGGACCATTATCATTTTCTGCATTATCAAAACTTGTTATTGCATGTTACTCAATTATGGTGAGATTTTTTAGTGATTATATTTTTCTTGAGACCCCATATTCATTTTTCCGTATTTATTTATATGAAATTATGAATGTATTCATTGCTATGAGTGAGACATGGAGTTTTACATCCATGACATACCCATTCAACTAGGTTCTGATTTGAATCTGGAGATGGTGATTCAATTGCTTCCCTGCCGCTTAACAGTTCCAGCAAAAATACCCCAAAACTGTATACGTCACTCTTTTCAGAAAATCTTCTGAATTCTCTCACTCTGAATGAAGAATGTGGACATTCTAATTTTAGATAAGATGCAATGATATATGACAAGAACAGAAACAAATCAAGAGAGCTATATAGATATAGATATATATATATATACTCAGGAGCAAGGAAGATTTCATCTACTGCAACTTGAGAAGATGGCCCTGCAATTTCAACTCTTCCTAGGAAGTTGCGAAGACCTGCATCGGCAACCTTAGGAATGAAGTTTTCATCCACAAGAACATTGGCTGTTTTGAAATCCTTATGCACCAAACGAGGGCTGAAGGAGTGAAGATGAGCCAAACCTGTGCACAATATATATGTATAGGTCCTACGATGAATGGACATTTTGAAAAATAAAACCTGTCATGCGATGCATACAGGATGTAGTAGAAAACAAATGAGATTCAGGAGGGCTTACACAAAATGAATTTTTGGGGGGTCCATTTAGAACCTTGAGTACTTTTATATATAAAAGAGAAGAAAAATGATACCAGGAAAGCCACAAATGCTCACTGATTTTGCAGAGGATCACCTTTAGCTGCACCTAGAGCTATTGAAAGTCTATGCTTGAATTCCAGCTTCTCACGTGATTGTTGACCAGCTCCTATAAATAAATAAGTCCCAGAACTTAGCTTTCACAAGAAAGTATAGATTAAGCTAAAACACCACAAAATACAGATTTATAAAATGCAATAACTGCACAGAGATTTACCAAACAAGTGACTGGAGACACTCCCATTAGGCACGTATTCATATATGAGAAACTGCAAATTGTTTTCCTGGCAGTATCCCAAAAGAGTTACAAGATTTCGGTGTTGAATCGATGACAGGAAGTGTACCTGAAGTAAAACTCATTCCTGTTAGGTCTAGGTCTATAGGAATCTAATCAAAATTCTAAAGAAGAAGCAAACATAGAACAGAAGAAGGACTAGAGAAGTCAGATTAATGAGATTTCTATCTTTCAGGGAGCTTGCAGTGTTCTAAGTTATAGTGAAGTCAAGTTTTTTTGGAGCATAATTAAACTGAATATTACCTCATCTACAAACTCCTGACTAGGGAATCCATGGCGCTTTTTGATGACTACCAGCATTCCATCATGAAGTAAACCCCTATAAACCTCCCCAAATTTGCCTTCTCCAATCAGATTCTTGTCACTGAAATTTTTTGTAGCCTGAGACAGTTCTTCAATCTCAAAACGCCTAGCATCTCTTACTGTTAGCTCCAATCCACCATGTCTTCCCACTGCATGTATTGAATTGAGGCCAAAACCAAGAATTTGATTTGTTCTTTGTTTCATTAGAACCCCCCTTAAGGAAACTTGCAAGAATATTGTCGTTACCTTGTGAAGGTTCAGAAGACCCTGTGTCTGAATTTCTAGAAACACTGCTCTTGTGAAACAGACAGAACCATATCAGAACTATAATTATCCCAACCAATGCCACGGCTCCTGCAGCTCCTCCTACTGTTGCTGCAAGATTCCTTGACATCTGATAAGGGGAATCACTTCAATTCGGCTGTGCAATATTTTGCTGAGTCTACACACATAAGAACCTGCAATCCACCATTTAGCAGAAGATCACAATCTATTGATGATAAAACTCAAAAATTAGATTGAATATGTGACATATTGCAAATGTAGTTTGTTGATGATAATGAAATAAATGAATAGTTTCAAGCTTAAAGACCAGCAAATGTGGAAACAAGTTAAGGAACTCCAGCTAAATGCATGTAATTGATAAATTGAACATAGACGTCCACTTTTTTTGTCCAAAACGTAAAGAGTTCTGTTACCAGATAAATGATGAGGTAGGATCTCAGAAAACCAGAGCTTCATTTACCAATGAGGCTTTGATTTAGGGTCCAATGCCACTATCACCGAAATCGAGATTCTTCATCCATATACCCCCATATGAAGCAGTTGTCTCTCTCTGATTACAAACTAAACAACCGAACAAAGAATTTGAACAACACAACAAAGCAGAAAGTGGGTATTTTAGCATCAAACCATAAACAAAACCGCTCTCAGATCAGACACAAGTCTTGAAGTTTCAGTTGTTACCAAGACAAGACAAGACTCGTGAGGTCCAAATCAATGTGCTTCTTCAAAGGTGGTGGTGGTGCTGAGTGGTGACACTCTTTAAGCAATGAAAATCCAGAAGAAGAAGAATCACGCACTCGATCTCCGTTGTACTTTTATTAAATTAATTAGAAATGCTCTCTCAGTGTACAATCGTCGGATGCAGACAGAAAGTGACCTCGCGCCGACAGCACACTACAAGGTTTATTACCAAACCACCAAATTCAAAATCCATCAGCATATTACATAAAAACTCCCGAAAACTATGAACCCTTGTATTCTTTTACTGTAACCAGCTAACCAAAGTCAATTCTATCAGAGTTTAACTCAATTTTGAAGTAGAACAAAGACCAGAATAGAAGTTGAATAATAACAACAACCACAAGAGGACACGCACGCAGGAACAAGACGAAGAATTTATTTAATTTTATTCAGTTTCTTTTTTTTTGGGGGTGTGTGTAAAGAGGCATAATTGTTGTATAGTATCTCTACCACGTCTCGGGGAGGGAGGAGGAGGAGCAACAGTCCAGGGGAATGTAAAAGCGCAATGATATAGCTACGTATTTACATAAAAGATGATATTTTTATACTGAAAGAGGAAAGAATATGAACGGGTGAGAAATGAGAGAAAGGAAAGGGCATAGTTGTGGCTTGTTTGTATTGTGGGGTTGCTGTACCCCACCAGCCAGCTATGTCGACGTTGCTCCTACTGAGCATTTTGATTTAGTGCTTATTATATTTATACGAAAACTCAATAAAATTTAGGACAAAGCAAAGAATCATATGTAACAGCCAGCCAGCTCCCCTTTAGGCTTTTTTTTTTTCCTTCCCTACTTTTAAATTCCCATTTTACTCACCAGAACCAACACTTCGGATTCTTATCATTAGAGGAAAACAAAAACCAAAAACCAAAAAACAATGCAGAAATGTAGCAGTTGAGGGATTGAACTGTTCCTCCTTGTTTTCTAGTTTTTACCTTTCTTTTTGTGTAGGTGAAACCAGGGAAGTAACCTTGTGAGGATTATATCAGCAGCGAAGCATTGTATGATTGGTGGTGATTTGAAAGATTCTTGAGGGGATGGATCATGAAAGAGAGGATACTATTTTGGCCCAATGATTTGGTACCCTTACTGGCTTACCAATTTATGAAACTCCACTCTGTAATCGGATTTCTTTTTTGTTTTCTGGTCCCTTTTAAATCTGTCATCGTTGGCCTTATGTCAGTTGTATTCACTCAACTGGATTTCCCTGATATTTTAGAGTCAGTAGCCTCTTTCTTCTTGCCATTCTGTGTAGCTCACCATTCACCAAATAGTAAGCAAAACACACACACCCTTCAGAATTATGATTGAGATCACTCATTACATTGCAGATCTTAAAGGAATGCTATGATGTCTTATAATAATAGATGGGCAGTATAAATTTATTATTTTTTATATCAAAGTATATTATATATACTCTTCAATAATTATTAGATTTTAGGATGGTTAATTTTTTTCTTTATGACCTTGTAATTATTTCCTAATCCTTCCAACTTTTTAGATAATATAAATATTACAACCCCACAAAGATCACATCTTTATGAATGTGATGCAGAATTTACCAGTTATGATCCATAGTACCTGTCTGTTACTGTGCCACAGTCACTTTTTTCATTTATTTTCTTTCTCTTTACGCCTTCCCCTATGGGACAATAATTCACACTCTATTTCTAGTTTCTACCCTTTTTTGTGAACTGTGGAAGCTTGATTGGAGAACCTTTTTTCAGACCCCATAAAAGGTTTAGATGATGGGTGTTAGAGGGGGGGCTGATTAATGGCGAAAGATGATACCTTTTTGAGAATTCTTTTAGTGCCAATCAAATTATCAAACTACAGTTTCTTGAACGGCAACTATCACTTTCCTTTACCAATTTGTGATTTGTGACTTTGAATAATCTTTGATTGGACCTCACCACCAATGCTATTACTGTGATGTGAGCACCATTAATTAATCATTCCCCTGTATCGTTATTATTATTATGGCTCGCAAGAAGCCTTTCTTCTATTTTTTTATTTATTTCCATTTTGTCTGTTTTGTGAGTTGCTCACACCGAGGCTGATTCTTCAGGGGTTGTAAGATTTGAGGCTGTCACGAGAATACAGAACTTGAGCTTGAAGTCTTGAAGGTAGACGACTGCTTATTTGCCTAGGCTTTTATATAAAAGCTTATAAAAAAAATATAGATAATTAAAAAAATATATTTAGAGAAAATTTATAAAAAAAATAATTTTAAATAAATAAGTATTTAGATAATTATTATTAGAAGAATTTTTTTAATTAATAAATTCTTATAAAGGGTATTAGATTAAAAAAAAACTATTATCTTATCATCCAATTATGTCTATATAACTCTCTTCTTCTCTCGCATCTTCTCATCGACTCACCGTCACTCAAGATAGCAGAAGTAGACTGAGATAGAAGAAGACAATGTGAAGCTGAGAAACACTAACGGAAGAAAAATATGTTACTCTAGTCGTTGGCCTATTCGACTCACGATGACTAACCACGTGGCCCACAGAGACAGGCCACAGCTATCTGGATGAACTATGGCAATAGAGAAAGAAAAAGAGGGCGACTACGGAAGAAGAAGGCATTGGATAGATTTTGAAAAAGGGGAGAGAGGAGAGAGAATGAAAAAAATATAAATAAAATAGTAATAAGGTAATATATAAGTTATTTTATTATTATATAAGCTATTTTTAAGAACTTGTTTAAAATTATGATTTAGTCTATAAATATTTTTGAATATATATGATTGTTTATTTTAAAAAAATTAAATTAAAATTTTGATCATAAATTTTTTTAAAATTAAAATTTTATAGATATCCAAACAGAAACTATATTTTTGTGACAATTCAAATATTGAAATCGGTCAGAATGAAAACTTTTGTCAATAAACCAATATGGAAATTACAAAATAAGTTGTCATGATTAATAAGGGCTCTCCTATTTTAAGTGAGCAGTTAGTTAGGGGTTGGATTTTTAAGTTTTAGGTATCGAGTAAACTTAATTTTGAGGGATACATGACTCTATACCTCAAGATTAATTTTTTTTATAAGTGATTTATATAATGTTTGTTTAATCTTTTAAAAATAATCTGAATATGGAAAAAATAGATTTTGATTAGTTTGATAATGTCGTCGAAATATGAGGAAACAAAAAAAATGTTATAAAATTGTAAAATAACAAGATAATAAATATTTTTTTACAAATAAAATCATGAAGATGTGGTAAAATATGATAGGCACAAAATTATCTTTCTATAAATAATACTATTTTTTTTAGCATTATAATAGGCACAAAATTAGTAATTATTCTAAATAACTAAGGATATAACTTTTATCAAATTTTTTATATATATTATATCAAATTCTTCAATCTTATTTTGGTATATCTCATATTTTTTTAGTATATCAATTTAATTTAAACTCAGATAACAAAATTAAATATATGAAAAAATACAATTAGAGAATTAGCCATAATAAATATAAAGAAAATGATGTAAATATATTGTACAATAACTAAATTATCTAGAAATAACTCATTTGTAAATTTAAATGAAATGGCCCATAATATGAAAAAGAAAAAAGAAAAAAGGTGAATTCGCGAGGTTTAGATACCCTTACCAGCATGATATTTAATAGATAGGATAAAATATTCGTTATCCGTTTACCCTATTATGAGTATGCCAGGTGACTGATGTGAAGCTGGTCAATCAATGACGCTTTTTAGCGGAGGCTAATGTGTCAAGTTCGTCCTTCCAGGTCCAAGAAAAAAATAATTTCGGATCATAGTTGTCAATTCTATATTTTTAGCAAATTTTACAATTCTTAAAAATAGCATGCTCATTTTATGTTCCTAATATTGACATGATATAATTTTAAGGTCTGTAGTTATCTTTTGTTTCATAGGTACTTTTTTGTAAGAACCAAATCTGATGCCTACAAAAATCTAATAATACCTATTAGATTAACCTACATTGGCAGCGTGCTCAGGTTTTTACTCAAGGATTTGCATTAGTTTCTTCGACCATTCAAAAGCAATTTATTGCTCACACGCGTGCAGAAGATCTGAGAAATCTAGAATGGTTCCTTGACCTGGAGGATTTTTTATGGGAGATTTGAATGTCCTTGTTCTCATGATCTCCCTTGTTTTTTCCCCCTTGTGAACAGTGATCTCTATTCTCGTGTACACTTTTTTTGTGTGTTATACCTGTAAGGAATTGGAAGACACGCAGCGAAAATTAATTTAAAAAATTTTTCATTCCTTGCCAGGATCTACCGTATGTGTTTAAGTCAAGTGGGAAGAAGCATTACCCTTAGTATTCTCCAGCGACTTCCACAACTTGTGGTCACGACGTTCACAGCTTCTCTCCGCGGCTCGTGCCCCTTTCTGATCGCAAGAAGTCGACGACTCAGGTCGGCTTCCTCTACTGGTATCCACACGAACAGCATTTCAACTACGAATGACGTGCTAGTGTCTCTTGTCCCTCCAGGGCTTTCTCAAGAGTTCGTCCTCTCCGTCTCTATTTCGATAGTTTCTTATCTGCAAACTTTTTGCAGATTCCCTTCGGCCTTTCTGTGTTCTATGTGTATCTCTATACAAAACGTAGCTCCTAATATCAGATATATAGGATGCTCTGCGTTTTCTTCTACCGAATTTGATTTTAGGAGTTAATCTTATATTAATTCTGAAATTAATACAATATCATATATTGTATAATTTGATAAGAAACTAATTAAATAAATAATATTAAATCCGTTCCACATATTTAATTCACCTATTTATTTAACTTAAAATAAAGTTAAGACTGAACTATATTTGATTTATTCCCATAAATCAAATTTGAGATATCATATCAATTTGAATTTCAAATTCAAATGTGATAGAGATCTAATTTATCCTTATAAATTAAATCTTATAAATATCTCTTATATGAGATATCCTATCAATTTGAATTTCAAATTCAATCGTGATAGAGATTTAACTTATCCTTATAAATTAAATCTTATAAATATCTCTTATATGAGATATCCTATCAATTTGAATTTCAAATTCAAATGTGATAGAGATTTAATTTATCCTTATAAATTAAATCTCATATACATCTTATATATATAATGTATATATACGAATTTATATATATATACGAATATAAATTTAAATAAATATATATACATCTATCCTATATCATTTATTGAATATGGACATGTCTTATATTTAATGAATCTGGACATCATAACTCGTGTTGGGCTATTTTGTGTGCGACCATGTAGGCCCATATGAAATTGGCAGTCGGCCATTTGTTATACTAACCCATAAGTCGCAAGCGGTCTCTAGCAAGACATAACGACTACCCAAATCATATGAGGATCATTAAACGATGTAACCTTTTATACAACTATATCATGTCCCTTCTGTCACGCGATATTTTGGTCATAGATGAGGCATGGATAATGTCATCCTCCTATTCCTGACCGTTACTTTCTCGATCCCTGAGTAATCCGACTATAGAAATGGAACTACCTTTCCATTACAGTATGGACATACATTTCTCAAACTCACTCATCGAGGGGCCCAGTAATATCTCTCTACGAATGTGAGGGACAAATTCCATCTTGACCATTCACATTCCTCCGCATGAAAAATCACTAAGCCCGAACATAGTATTTATGATCACTCGGTCAAAAGTGACTTTTGACTAGGTCAAAGCTGAGCGTTTGTCATGTAGGAATTCATAATGATCTCAGGTCAAAGGGCATATTGACATGGTTTGTATATGAGAGAAGCTTATGACGTTACCCATGCAGTTCTTTCATAGCGGGTCGGTCCAACACCTTGTACTCTTACATGTGCCTATGACTTTGATTTATATCTCTATAAATCTTCAAAATCATACTGGTCTTATTTCATCGGTGCTCCCGCAAGATGACCGACCAGGGACCTTTAGGATAAGATCATGAATTATCCAAAGATGATCATCACAATAAATATGCAAATAATATGATAACACAATTAATAAATTTATATATTAATAATATTCATAAGACAATAATTGGTTCATAGGGCATGATTTCCAACAATAACTATTCTCTTGTACATGTATGTACAAGTACATTTGTGCAGAAGTGTTCTTTATTTTTGTTGGATTGGGCCATATGATCCATACCTTTGCATGCTCAAGTCGCATATGTTCAAGATAATTGGAATGGGCCTTTTCTGGTCTTGTGGGCTGAAAGCCCATTGTAATAGGCCATGTTTTTTGGTACAAATAATAGGCTAGGTTTGATTTCAGTAGTTTTGTTTTTATATTTTCCAAGAAACCAAATGTCAATACGGTCTACGGGCTGATCTAGTCCACATAGGGGATTTGGGTTTACATGATGTCTTCTATTTTTTAGTAAACTGTACAGATTTAAAAATAAAAAAAATATTTATGTAATATATATATATATATAAATCTCTCCTTCATTTCTGTAAACTACACGTTCTTCTCGAAAATATAAAATTTTAATCTATTTTATATTTAATATTTATTATTTTATGGACTAATTTAACTATTTAATATATAAATTAATGTCATATAAAAATATTATAGAGAAATTGTATCTGTTATAATAAATTAATTTATTTAATTTTATAATTAATTAATAATTATTTTATATTAAAGACATGGGAATATTAATTAGGGGTATGCATGAACAGAGTAACCCCTTACCCGGTGTCCTGCTAAAAAAAGCATGGGCTACATTTTGCAACCCGATGCTTGGCCTTACCCGGTAAAAGCCCTAACAATTTTAGGCTGAGTATGAGCGGGTTGGGCATGCCCAACTCGTGATTTCATGCTCATGTTATGAAAAAAATTTATAATTATGAACTTCTAAAATAATATTATATTCATTTATCTTCAAGAGTTAAATAATATCAATAATTCACTAAAATAAGGTAACAAGGATAATAATTAAAATATTGAGATCAATTGTATATAAAAAATAAGCGTTAAATTCTAAGTAGTTTGTAATTGTAAATTTAATTGTAAATTTGCATCAATCTCCCCGCTATTGACAAAGATAAATTATCTAAAAAATAAATAATTATAATTTGTAATGTAATCATATGATAATTAATAAAATTAAAAACAAAAAGAAAAAATTAGTATAATTATAAATATTAAAATATCTAACTTACCTACTTAATTACTCATATTTTTAGAATGACCTTCTAATTAATAGTAGTTATCATATTTTTCTTTCTAATATAGAGAAAAAATAAATAAAAAAAATAAAAGAATAGATGCTCATGGGTATGATAAGGTAGGGTAGCCCCATATCTGGTACTCAGCCTAAAAAAAATATAGGATATATTTTATAGTCTAATACATAATTTTACTATATATTTATTGGGTTAGATAAGATATTTTTATTACGAATTTATATAGGCATACGAAATCATGAGCTTTGTATACAGCCCTGCTATTAATAATAGGCGCACATGCACCCTTTAAATTGTCTGGTTGTGTTGGCCTCTTGCATGTGAATAGATAGTCCTTTCTTTGCAGTTACTGGATGAGCGAGAACAAAAACCTCGGCGAGCAATCAAGAAGACCGTGACGTTAGCCTACTTACTTTTTTATATATATATATATAGGTTACATTATATTGAATGGTTGTCACAAATAATGACTTAATAGAACACATTATCTAATCGTTTCGTGAGATTCTGAAGACCGTGGCGCCTGATGCTCTCCTCATAAGACCGTGGCGCCTGAGCACATTATCTAATATAACACATTATAAGAGATAATTAATTAATTTATATAGATTAATTAGTCTATAATATGAATATATAATTGTATTTAATTATAATTAATTGATTTATTTAATTCTATTAATTTATTTAAAAAAATTAATCAAATTTTATAATTAAAATTGGAGGAAGTATAATCCTATTATATGGACATATGTTTACAAGAGGAGAATGGAGAAAGATATATAGAAATGGCGGCTTCATATTTTGGGGTCAGGATAAGAAGATGAAATGATTGAAGGGGGAAGGGAGCTGTTTGGTGGTGGTAATGCGAGAGAGGGAGAGGGGAGTTAGGTGCTCAGTATACCAGATAGGAGGAGTTGGTAGTTAGCAGAGGGAACCGTTACCTCATTAACCTAACTAACAACCAAGGTTTGAGAAATGGGAATGGACAGTTAGCAAAGTGTTCCTTTCCGTCGAGACGTGCGTGACCAATGCACCTTCCAAATTATGCATTTTATTCTCTTTCCTAATAATACAAACTATCCACCAAATATTAACATCTATCATAAGTTAAATTGTATACGTGCTCATCTTTTAACTAAAAATGAAGATTATTATTTTTTTTAAAATTAGACTCAAAATCCGAGTTGTCGTAGTTTACATATATATAAACATTGGGCAAGTTAAACACCCTGATATCTGTATGAGTGACCACTATCCCAAGGTCTCACCCTCACCTCGCTGACATCACTAAGACCGCAGCTAGCGCTCTTGAATCAAATGTTAACAACTGAAATTTGTCATCTCACGTTTACAAGTATGCTTGGCAGTTTGACCTTTAATTTCTTGTCCTCCCTTCTGGGGAAGGGCGGGCGTGTTACACTTTTTCTAATGAATTTAAAATAATTAACATGGTTCATAAAATCGGGAAACTTTATAAATAATAAAGCCACGGTTATAGGCTTTACTTGTGTGAGATTTTACTCTATATTTCACTCGTCTTCTTCATATCGACAGGAAGAAAATCAAGAAATAATAATTAGTGATATATTTTTATATATATATTCCATAATGTCATCTCATAAAGGAAGCACGAGAAGGGTAATGCCAGGGAGGCATTGGATGATGACGTAACGCATAGCAAACATTACAAAATCGACCACAACTTCACTAATTAGGGTAATCGATCTCCTCTTCGCTCCGCAAACATTGTTAACACGGTAAAATATTTATATTTTATATATATCACGCCTTTCCATTTTCATTATTTTCCTTCTCCCCCTCACAATTCCCACACCCAACCATTACCTGCTAATCTTAATCGCCAAACTTTTTATTAATTATCTCTCTAATGACCTGCCTCCACCGGAACACTGTGCAGCACCACCGTCTCAACCGTCAGGCCCGGCCCGAAACCGAACAGCACTCCCCATTCCAGTCCTTCTCCGGTGGTGGCTTTTCCTTCCCTCAGCGACTTCTTCCTCGTCTCGTCCAATATGAACAGAACGCAAGCGCTCGACATGTTGCCGTACTCGCTCAGAATGTGCCTCGTCGTGTGCATCTTCTCCTCCTTCAGCCCCAGCTTCGCCTCCACCTGATCCAGAATCGCCGGTCCTCCCGGGTGCGCGATCCAGAAGATGGAGTTCCAGTCGTTGATTCCAATGGGTGTGAATGCTTCCACCAAACTCTTCTCGATGTTCTTTGAGATGATTCCGGGCACGTCTTTCAACAAGTGGAACGTCAGACCCACCTCCCGGAGGTGTCCGTCGATGGCTCCGTCGGAGTCCGGCAGGATGGTCTGTGCCGCCGAGACCAGTTGGAAAATTGGGCGCTCCACGGCAGGGTCAGGGTCGGCACCGACGATGATTGCCGCAGCTCCGTCACCGAACAGGGCCTGTCCCACCAGAGAGTCGAGGTGGGTGTCGCTGGGCCCACGGAAAGTCACGGCGGTGATCTCAGAGCAAACAACAAGAACACGCGCGCCCTTGTTGTTCTCGGCCAAGTCCTTGGCAAGACGAAGTACAGTGCCGCCGGCGAAGCAACCTTGCTGGTACATCATGAGACGCTTAACAGAGGGTCTGAGGCCGAGAAGCTTGGTGAGCTGGTAGTCGGCTCCGGGCATATCAACACCAGAAGTGGTGCAGAAGACGAGATGGGTGATCTTGGACTTGGGTTGTCCCCATTCTTTGATGGCCTTAACGGCGGCCTCTTTTCCGAGCTTAGGAACCTCCACCACCACTATATCCTGACGCACATCAAGCGAAGGAGCCATGTAAGCACACATGTTCGGATTCTCCTTCAAGAATTCCTCAGTCAGGTGCATGTAACGCTTCTTGATCATAGATTTTTCACCTGCAGATTCACGGAACCAAATAAGATGAGCAAATGGAAACCAACAGTGAAACGTTAACAAACGTAAGAGAATAATATGAATTAAGAGGAGAGACATACACATGCGCTTGAATTTTTCTTTGAGATCAGTCATGTGCTCACTGTTGGTGATGCGAAAGTAGTAGTCGGGGTAATCGGCTTGGACGACGCAGTTAGATGGAGTGGCGGTGCCGATGGCCAAGATGGTGGCGGGGCCATGTGAGCGCTGGGCTCTGCGGATTTCGTCGACGGAGACCATGTTTCTGATGAATATAATGGAAGGTGTACGTGTATGTGTAAGTGTAGGTAAGAGTGAGAGATGAGAAATGGAAGTTGAAGTGAGGTGTATATATATATATGGAGAGAGACGACTGAAGTGGGTAGGTCTGAGAGACGGGCAGCTGAGTGGCCACGTTGATTTGGGTGTTAGGCGGCTTACTCCACGGTGCTGGTAGCTACACATATATGCTCTCCTTTCTATATACTTATTTTTTAATCATTTTAATTTGTTATTATCATATTAACATAAAATGTTATTCATGGCACAAACCCACCTTAAAGATCCATACCATTTATTTATTTATGTAAAAAATAATTATAATACATATATAAATTTATAAATCCATTGCGAGCCTTGGAAGCCCGATAACCCTTAAAACCTTCTTAAGTCTTTCTTAAATTTAAACTTTTAAGTTCGACTTTTTATGAATATGATGTATGCATAAGTACCTAATACTAGATTATTTATATGATTTATAAAATATACATTAAAAAAATTAATAAAATCATAATTATATAACCAAGGATTTTTTTTTTTTGACACAAGCGTTCTGGTCGATGATATATTACATGACATCCGTCAATTGACTACGTATAGTCCCGCAACGTTCCACGCGATGCAGAGTAACTGGACGTTTCCGGCGTCGACTATCTTTATTACGCTTTTTTTAATCTGTTTGCTGTTTTACCCTGCCTAAGTGCCTTTGATGATTCAGCATTGTCTTCTTCTAAGAATTAAAATATTAAAAAATGAAATGAATTGTATTTAATTAAATAAAAAAATATCTATAAAATACATTTTAAATTCTCAAATTTAAAAGATGCAGGGTATCTTATCATATGAAATAATATATTGGTTATGAGTACCAATCTATAATTTTAAAATTTGGAAAAAAATAAAACTATTCCTGAAAATTTTTTAGTGAATTAATTATGATATAGTATTTACTGTTTTTATAATGACACTAACAACACTTATAATGATTTCAATTATATTCATTATAATATTTATTATCTTTAATAATTTAATTATAAGTAATTTGGTCGGATTTTATGGTAATGACTACTCGTGTAACAGAATTGACAACTTTGACAATATTTTTAACTACATTCGTTATGATATTTATTACTTTTTTTAACAATTTAGTTGTAAGTAATTTGATCAAATTTTATATTATTGAATATTTGTGTAATGGAATTGACAATTTTAGTAATTAATGATTTTAACTATATTTATTATGATATTTACTATTCTCTTTCAAAATTTAGTTATAAATAATTGAGTCATATTTGTTGTTATTGATTACTTATGTAAAATAATTGATAATTTATGTAGTAATTTTAACTACGTTTGATACAATATTATATTTACTAATATATTTAATAATTTAGTTGTGAGTAATTGAGCTAACTTTTATATTATGAACTATTTGTGTAATATAATTGAAAGCTTAGATAATGATTTTAACTACGTTTATCATGATATTAACTACTTTATTTAATAATTTAGTTATAAGTAATTGTGTTATATTTTATGTTATTGATTACTTGTATAATATAATTGACAATTTTGATAATAATTTTAACTGTATTCATTACAATTTTGATTGATCTCTTTAATAATTTAATTACAAATAATTAAGTCATATTTTTTTAGTAAGAACTGCTTCTATAACAAAATTGATAACTTTTATAATAATTTTAATAATATTTATTATTATATTTACTATTTTTTTTAATAGCGTAGGGGAAATTTTATTTTTTTTCTCAAAGTTTAAAATTCTAAATTGGTATTTGTGACTAATATATGCTTTCACATATTAGGATGCATTGTACTTTTCAAATTAAAATGTATTTATTTCCATTAAACAAAACAAATTTGACTAACCTCGCCAATTTTAAACTTTCAAATATTATAATCACAACAAATTCTTTTTTTAAAAAAAATACTTGTGGATATTTTAGTAACCTGGCGTCCATCTGTTTTCTTTTATTTAACAGCAAGAAGAAGAAGAAGGGCACAACTTAGTATGAATTCTATATTCATTACTAACTATATATTAAATATATATTGAAGAAATTAATATGATTTTGATGCACTATTTAACCTATCACAGAGATTTTTAGTATATTGCATAAAAGGTTATACACAAAACACTGCCATCGTTCATAAATATTAGATAAATTGATGATATATTGTGTTTGGCATGCCGAATATGTAAAAGTTAGGTGAGAATGGGAGAATACATACTAAAATGAATGGCATATATCGAAGGACCGTGGCCTCCCAAACATGTTCATATTGTGTATGACGTGTCTCAATATCACCCTCTTTCTCCTGTATCCAAATATTTATTGTTTACTTATTTTTAAGAAAATAATGTGTGTGCATTTTGACGTATCTATCTAAATCAAAATTAAATTATTCAAATCAGAATTTCACTCCATACACTAAATAAAAAACAAATGTATATAAAGATCGAGGCCTGCTGGTCAAATTTGGCATTATATGTAATATAATCGTCGTCTAAATCGCATAATTGTGTGTGCAATGAAACGAATATAAAATAGGTAACCAAGGTCAAGCACTAGTGTACTAATAAAAGGATTAAAATATAATTTTATTTTAAAAATTATCATGTATATAAAAATAATATTATTTCAAAATTAATGTCGCCTCATACACTTTACAAGATAAATAATATCATTCTTAACCGTTAAAAAAAGTTCATTTTTAAACTGATATTTTAACTTTTCTCTTTTATTTTTATTATTTTTAAGGTGATATTAAATTTTTAAAAAAATTATAGAGTAATATTATTTTTACATGATAATTTTTAAGATAAAATTATATATTAGTGTTTAACTAAAATTATCTTTATATATGATCTTTAATTGGGCACAAAAGAGTGAAATAAACCCATCAAAAGGGCATAATCACGTATAGTTGACTTGTATTAGAAAGAATTTCTTCGATAACCCCCCAACAAAAATCTTCACGGCGTGAAGCACATATGTATAAAAGTTAAAGTCGACCATGGAAAGAGGGGAACTAATATGAGTTTTGGTAGCTTAAATTAATTTCGTGAGCATTATTTTTCCTACCTAACCTACTTTATAACAGTGTGATGGTAATAATCCCACTTTCTAACCTGTTAGGTGAGACACAAGCACGCATTACATCAAATCAGCCACTCGAAATTTACATTAAACTAATTATCAGAACAATGTTAAGGTCATAAGATCGTCAACGTGTTATCAGAGTTGATAATGAATCCAATTATCAATACTACAAAATAAATTTTTTAAAATCATATTTTTAGATCAGGTATCGCATAGACGATTTAAAAAAATAATTTGTAGTATTTTTATAAATAATGATAAAATATTGATCCCTAATGTAAATATAATTAGTGTAAAAGAAATTAGCAGTAGCATTTTTGTAAATAAGGGTAAAATATTTATATATGATATACGCATGGCCAGTATAAAATAAGTGAGCGGTGACTTTTTTATAAAGGTAAAATATTTTACATTTGATGGAATGACATCCGATATAGAATGTCTTTGTGTACATATTCTACACCTGGTGTAATGACATCTGGTGTATAATGTATTTACTATTAAAAATTTAATAAAATACTTTAGTTTTTTGCATTTCCTTATCTTCACAAATCACATCATCATCAATGAATAAAACCAAACAAGGGAAAATACATGGTGATAGGAAACTCCACTTTCGTAACACACTGTTTAAAGCTCAGTGAAGAATAAGACCTAGATATGCGATTACCCATACCTATGCTCGACGTTCTCTATTGTTAAAGTCTATCATTCTCACCTCTAAACCTTACAAAAGAAGAAGATCCAGATATGCAATTGTAGGTGTCTATTTTTTTATTTATTTCTTTTTGTGTTTTGTTTAAATATATTTCTGTTTACTTTTGATTAGGTAAGTCGAAGGAATTATGACGACGTTTTTGTGATATCTTTAATTAGGTGACAAAGTTTCTAGATTTTTGTTTTTATGTATATATTTGGATTTTCATTTCATTCATTTATTGGTTATGTTTAAATATATGTTTGTTTGTATTTGAGCAGGCAACCCGAAGAAATTGTAATGATATTTTTGTGATATCTTCAATTAGGTGATAGTATTTTTAGGTTTTAGTTTCTATTTATATATATGAGTTTTCGTTTCTTTCGTTTATGAGTTCTCTGGTTTTTTCTTTCTTCCTCTTTTTTGTTATCTACTTGTGTTTTACAAGTACATATTATTCTTTATCATTCTCCTCCTCATTCGGATTTATAATGAAGAAAGAAATAATTTTGTTTCTTTAATAGAGAACCGGTTTAAAAACTTATATGATTTGAATGTAGAATTTTTTTATTGTAGATTTTTTTATATTATTTTTTAAACTGGTTATATGAAATAAACTGTTTTAAAAAGTTAATTTTTTATAAAATTTTTTAAACGGACTGTTTCTACACCAAATTTAATCCGATATATATGTCTATTTTCAATCTGTCTAAAAAACCTATTTTTTTATGAATATATATATATATATACATATTATAAAAAATAATGATGTTTATGTTTTTTCAACATGCCGTCTGATAAGTCTACATATATACATACAGACTAAATTGTCAGGATCGTCGGATTCCGAGACAAGGGGAGGGACCATAATGAAACATATATTTTAGAGCATGATGGAATGAATTAATTAAAATTAGGGTTAAAGGTATGAATCCCCCCTAAATTAATTTTAAAAAAATAATTAATATTTTAAAATATTTAAATTAAAAGAATTTTACCTATTCGTTAATAAAAATAATAATTTTATTCTGATATATACTTTATAAATTTTTTAATTCAACACATTATTATTTAAAATACTATATATAATATTATTTTAATATTTTTATTAAATAAATTATAAAACTTTTTAATCTTCATATATGAATTATATACAATATTAATTTTAGAGTTTATTTAATACTATTATTTAGATAATATAACACATATAATTTTTTAAATAGTAACGTGTCAGAATAAAATACTCACGTGACATGAATTGGACAAAAATTTATATTTCTATCACTGAAAAGATAGAATTACATCAATTTAAATATTTTAGAGTGTTTATTACACTTCTAAAATTAGTTTAAGCTACTAATTGTATTCTTAAAATGTTAAAGTGTTAGTAGTACTTTTAAAATTAGTTCAGAGTACAATACTTTAAAGTGTTAATTTATTCTTTAAAATTAATTTAAAGTGTTAGATATAATTTTATCCTTAAAACTATTAGATATTTTATATTATTATGGTGGAATATTTAGAGGGAGAGAGCCGTGTAAAATAATATGCATGAATATGCTGAAGTTCAGATGAAGACAGGTCCTGGGAATATACAATCAGACTTGTTTTGAGATGAGAGGTGGTTGACGATGATCTCTCGATTAATTCAATCTCTAGCTCAGACTCAATATTAGCCTTTACCATATTTCTCAATTATTGTGTGCAACACACCATATATATACTCACTCCTATTATTAATATAAGGGTTATAATCTACTATTTAAAATAAATTAAATAAACTAAATAAATAAACTAATATGACTAAATATAAAAATTTAAGATAAACTTATACTATATACCATCTCTAGTCATTATTATAAGATATATTTAATTAATTTTAATAGATTAAAAAAATTAATTAATTTATTATTTGTAATAATTATATATTACTATTTATAAAATACTTCTTTTAATTCTATAATTTGAATTATCCTCGATAAAACCCTCTTAATATGTACAATCATATAGGAATATTTTAAGAGAGAAATTATAATTTTAGAAAATAAAATAGATTATAGTATTATATTTAAGATTAAAGTAGACTATCTATATAGCTCTTATATTTAATATTGGAGAGATTATTTATTAATTTATCTGAATTAGTTAACTAACTCTTATATTAATTATAGTTAATTAATATATATAATTTTTTAAATTAAAAAAAATATCAACTTTTTCTTATATTAATCATCAGAGTTTTTTTTTTTTTAGTTATTCCGTTGCTTAGCTTCTAAATTCCATTGACACCCCCGAGTCTAAGACCCTTTTTCTGTATTAATTCTGATCGAGATCCATGGGTATTGATAAAACACGTTCATAATAATAGGAAGAAGATGCAGCATAGAAGGAAAGCGAAGAGAAAGAAGGGAGAAAAGTTTCATCATAGTCATTTTCCCAAAAGAACAATACAAAGCCACAAAAGTTGGTGGGAAAATGTCATTAGACTATTGATCAATTATATTGGGCCATGGCCCATTATCGCACCAGCCCATGGTCCAATACGAAGTTATGAACAAAACCGATGCCGTACCCACGGCAAAACGTGTCTCGTCGTTTCTGGCTTCTCCTTTTGAGCCCTAGCTTCTTCTCCACCTCGACCAGAATGTGGAGCCTGGCATGTCGACGCCGGAGGAGGTGCAGACGACGAGGTGGTGATGTTGGACTTGGATAGCCTTGACGGCGGCTTCTTTTATTCCCTAGCTTAGGCCCCTCCACCGCCATTATATCTTGACACACATCAGAGGAAGGTGCCATTAAAGTGGCAGGAGGGGATTCTGCTTCAGAAACTCATCACAGTGAGGTGCATGTAAGCTTCTTGATCATAGATTTTTCACCTGAACAAAACATTATATATATATCCACCATAATGAGTAAAGAAAAATATAATGAGTGAAAAAGAAATCAATGAGGTAGGGGTGGCTATAGGTCCAAAGTAATGCGCTTGAATTTTTGTTTGAGATGGGTAATGCGTGGTCGCTGTTGGTTGATGCAGTTGGAAGGAGTGGCGGTGCCGATGGCCAGGATGCTGGCAGGGCCATTGCGGCGGTCGGAGTTACGTTGCAGATTTAATTTGTCTACAGCGACCATGTTTCTACGTGGAGGCTTCATGCTGATCATGCATGGATGCATGCATATACATACACACACACACACACACACACACACATAGTAGTGGAGCTGTGTATGGGCGAGACTCGTGAGTGAGAGATAACATTAAAATGATTGCGTGGATGGCGTGTTTGGTTGAAAACTCCTGGATGTTAAAACTATCCACTACCCGGTCTTTAATATATAAGATTTATTAAGTTAATTTAAATAAATTAAAAAATTAGTTAAATTAGTTAATTATAATAATTATGTGTTAATTTTTTTAAAATATTCTCTTTGATTATATATATATAAATCACTTTTGATAGGAACTCTTACAATATGTATAATAATATAGAGATACTTTATGAAAAAAATTATAATTTTAGTAGATAAAATATGTTAAGGTTTTATATTTGGGATCAAAATAGACTCTATATCTAGCTCTTATATTTAGAACTGGAGTCCAATTACTAGAGAGACATTTATATTAGGTAGAGCAACTATAACCTTTAAAACTATGATACCTACTAATATGATTAAGTTAATTAATATTATAAAAAGATAAAATTTATAAATGATTTTTATATTTAGGGAGAAGTATTAAATTTAAAACATTCATGCATTTTTTCAATTTTAAATATAATCTGCACTAGTTTCCTAAAAGTTGAAAAAATAACAATTGCTCCAGCAGGTAAACAGTATAAAGCGGGCAAAACACTAAAAATACACAAGTTGCAGACGATCATTGGCCCTTTAAGTAGGATGCTATATATGTATATTTATATCATTTTAATATGCCAAATGCCTCCAACATCCCATCTTATCGAGTCTTTATACAAACACAACATGCATCACATAAATTTAAAAGGAATACTTCATATTGAAATAGTTATATTCTTATACCAAAATCAATACCAGTTTTACTTACATGGAAAAGGGGCTTATCTTGTCTATTTCCCACTACAATTCGATCCAGCACTACCTTTTTTTTCCTGGGAAACAAAGGATCAAGCGTTCTAGTTCTATTTAATGTCTCGAGATTATTTTAATCTAATTGATGTGACAACAATTCTTATAAAAAATCAATAGGTGCTTGTTTGATGCTTTTATTTGGAAGGGAAAAAAAACACGAAAATAAGAGGTTAATCATAGATGCCATTCCACACGGTCAAAAGATGTACAAAATGCAAAGACAATAATGTACCAAAAATCCATAAAGTGGTCACAAACTTAGCTAACAAGCAGGACACTTTTTCTTTTATAAAAAAAAAAGAAAGAAGCAAATGTCACTTTATGAGCCACTTCTTCAAAGCAAAATTTGTTCGTATAAAAAAAGTGGTAAAATTTGAATATTATTTATTTTAGTTTTATTCATAATTCAAGATGCATCTTATCAACTTACACATTAATTTCTATATATTTATATACATAAATATATATAATTCAGATTCATAAATATTTTTTTCTCTAAAAACAACTTGGAATATAATTTAAAAATTTATATTTTTATAATTAAATAATTTATTTAATTATTTTAATTTATCTATATTTATTAACTAACTGTTATAAATATACGTTATACAGTACAAGAAAAATATAATATAATATGCTGTATATCAAATGATCAATTATGAGGGAGTGGGAAGTCATTGCCTATGCCTAGATTCCTCACAAAGTACAAGTCACATTGATTAAAATAGCTGACGTTGATCCGTAAGCGCAATAAGAAAAAAAAAGGGTTAAAATGACCCCAAAGAATGTACCAAAAATCAATGAACAGTTCACAAACTTCGCTAACAAGCGAAGGTCACCTCATCTGGTGAATATACGATTTCATTTTTTTACTCACAAAAAACGTTAAAAATATAAAAAAATTTTCCGGTGTGATCGCCCTTAAATTGGAGAAACTCGATTCGTTCTTTGCTGACTTTAACGTTTAGCTCATTCCGGAGAATGAGTTTGGTAAAGGAGTGTCCTGCTGCCACTTCAGGCAAGCCCCAGCACCTTCATGACACTACTCTTGCTGCCAAGGGGAAGAGGAAAATGTGTGAATCCGAGCTACCTCTGCCATATACTCCTCCCAAATCCACACCCCATCTTCGTCTTTCTTCTTCACCTGAGACTTCGACGCCGTACAATGACCGCCTCCTCCAAAGAATGCGGACTTATACTTGCTTCCGATGCCGCCAACAAGGTCATTGGATGCGTTACTGCCCCATGAACTCTCAGAATCTCCAATACCAAGGTCCCACCGGTGAAAATCCCGATATTCCGAAGATTTATTGCCGTTGTGGTCATGGGTTTTGTGAGGTCAGAACGGCCAAGAACGATCGAAACTATGGGAAAAGCTACTACGTCTGCCCCATCAAAAGGGTATGTTACAAATCTCAAAGTTCTTTTTATGTTGGTGATGATAGCCGTTAGCTTTTAGCAAAATTGATGAGTTTTCCTTTTCCCCCATTTTTTACTGAGTTTGGAACTCGGGTTCTTCCAGGGGAAGAAATGTAGAGATTTTGTAGGATGGTGCGATGGTAATGTTGATGAGAGTGATTTACGTCCTCCTCCATATAAATACCCAGCGTGTCCTTGTGGCGCGGGAGTGTGTCGGAAGTTGAAAGAGACAAGTGGCGAAAATGAAGGTCGCTACTTCTTTGCTTGCCCTATCGGAGGGGTATGCTATTTTATGATTTCCGCTACTTCATAATTAACTGAATCCCCAGTTCTGCAGTTTTCTTGATCCCCCTTAACTTCATGATAATTCACTTCTACCTGATTAAAAGAGCAAGTTTTCAAACAGGGCCACGGAGCTTGCGATTACCGTCTGTGGGAGGATGCATTGTTGGGCAAACCGAACGATGCTCTTCTTCAGCCAGGTAGTCAGAGAACGCTTCATGATTATTGGGAGAAGGAGAGTAACCGACTTGATGAAGTCAATGTAAACGACTTGGATATGGATTCGGATTCTTCTTTCAAAAGGATGAGATTAATAGGTGATTCTCAGCTTTTAGAGGGAGAAGATGATCCGCTGGAGAAAGCGACAAAAGAGGGAAGGGATCATACAGAACTGTCAAGCCCTCCGAACCACCGTTTTGATTTTCCTGAATTTGAGGTCGATGAAGATCTTGAGGATATAGACATGTTAAACTCAGTGTCATGGGAAGCTGTTGAGGAGAAAGCACGATCATTAATTCATTTTTTAACAGCTTCTGGCATCCGTGCTCGACAAAGAGAGTTTCAAAAGCAAATATCTACTAATGTTGATTCATCTTTTGGTGGATATCTTTCTTTAATGTCTTTTGCTTGGTCCTGTCAATTTTCAAGAGATATCCTTGAGTTTCTGTTCTCATTGTCCTTTATTTTCTTCAAATTCCATCGCAGATCCTTGTCCAACGGGTTGGTTAGGTCGGCTTGTTTACTTCCATCCAACTCTAAGCTTAAAATTCCCCCAACCTGTGTCATTTTTCTGTTGTAAGTATGATCTGCTCAAGTTTTTCTATGGGCCTGTTTTCAAACTTTCTAAACCATGATTTTAAAAACTTTTTTATGCAAAATTTTGGTGTGGAAAAATTTTAAAACAAATAGTTATATTTGTTTAAATGAGATTTTAGATTAAACTATAGTTTAAAATTAATGTTTCAGATAAGTTAGTTAGAATAACTTATAAAACAGTAAAAGAGCTTATGAATTAACCAATTACTATATTATCTTTACTTTTTCTTATACATTCTCTCATACTTTTTTTTATACCCTCTCTCTTACTTTTTCTTACATATTCTCTCCTCTCTCTTTCTCTTACTTTTTCTTTCTTTTCTTTCTTATACTGTCTCTCCTCTAATCTTTTATCTCTCTTTATTTAATACTCATACACTTTTTCGTAATTTACCAATAATAAAAATACTTTTGAAAATAACTATCCAAATACTTATTTATTTAAATTTTTTTTTTTTTCATAATCTCTTCTCCAAAATTCTTTTTTTATAAGCTTATTTTTAAAATTCTATCTAAATATATACTATAACGAGGTATGTCCTCTTTCATTTTGCTTTGTTTAACATGACTCCTCTATCTCCTGTTTGCAGGTGTTTCCCCCTCTTTTAATGCTGTTGTAGTTTCTACTCAAGAAATTAATCAAGATGATCTTTCTGGTGAATCTAATCAGCTTGTGATTAGCAACCCTGGCGAACAACTTGCGCAACTTTCTGCTGGTTGCCTTTCTGAGGTTTCTAGAAATGCCGTTAGCACCAATGCATCACTTACCAGTGAAAGAAAGCCCATGTCCAAAGAAAAAAGGCAAAAGCAGATTGTATTAAGTGCACTGAAAGATCTGATCCTTGAACTTGAGTCCATGAATCCTCTTGACCACGAGTCCATGAGAAAGGCAGCTGAGGATACTTTTGATGTGTTTATAACTTTACCAGTTGACTATAAAGCATTCTCAGAACATGTTTGGGAGTTCATTAATTCTACATCTTCCTTAGCTGAAGTGCAAAATTCTGCCCAAAATGGCCTTTCTCTTGAAGAGCACGTTCAGCATTATAAGGAGGACAAATTGAGACTTGCTGACATCAACAAAAACTTTGTCAAGACCAAGACTGTGCTTGAAGCATCTCAGCAGCGTAGTCAATCCCTTCGAGAGGAGGCCTCTCGACTCAAGGAGATTCTTCAAGGAGTAGAATCTCAATTAACCTCTTGCGAGATGGAGACGAAGAAGATGGAGACTCATCTTGGTGAGATCGGTGCAAGTATGTTGGAGGCTAAAGAAAGCTTAGATATTGCAGCTGAGCTACTAGGCACTGCGAGAAAGCTCAGTCAGGAGATAGAAGCAAAGCAACTTGCAGCCAAGACAGCACTGGAGAAGGCAAAACTTGAACTAGAGAAATAGTATTCTATATCTTAGTAGTTGTATAAGGAGCAAAAAGAACATGGGTATAACTTGAACTACATATTCATGTGATCAACATAAGGTATGTCGGAAAATAAAATATTAGCTGATGTATAAAAATTATGATCTCTATGGGCATTATAATGTATAATTGGACCCCAGTGATTGCCATCAAGTATATATGACTTGAGTTGTGTTTTTCTTCTACTAGTATACACAAGATTAAAGCCATGCCTGTTATAATCCGCGGGTGAGTTAATTGTGATTTTCCTTTGATGGTGCCGGATGAATCTTTTCATGTCCTTATATCCTCGTTTTCTATAGGTTATAGTGACTGAAATAGGAGTAAGACGTTCTTGTTTACAAGTTCCTCAGGTTACAGGTGCCCACAAGGGTGGTAACAACTAAGGTATCTAATAATCTTTTGAGAAAGGAAGGTATGCAATTCCAACTGCATATGTTGGAGTATAGTTTATATATAGACATGGAATCCGACGTGCTCTATCTTTGAATCCCACTTGCCATAATTGTTAGTTCTAAAGTGGAATGATGAGAATTGACATTGCAGAGGAAGATTCTGAACTCTAGATGCTCAGAGAATGCGTTGGAAAATCTTAATGGTTGCAAGATGAAGGCATGGGTTTTGAAAGCTCCTGGGTAATTTATCTGGAATGTGGATTCTCTTCCACAATAGGAGCATCACCGTGACTTCATTCTTAACTTCATGTCTTCATCCATATTATAAGAATCAAGTACTGCAAACTCTTGGAAACCTATTCAATCCTACAGAATTGACATTAATCGTTGATATTTGTGCAGAGACATAGCTGAAGACATCAATTCATCATGGTCTCCCATCCTACGGGGCCAAGTCCTTTTGATTTGAGGTGTTACTGGGCCAGAGCCCACGTTCCAACAAAATTCCATGAAAAAAGGGTCCCAAAATCACTTTTCTCCCTGCCGACCACGAGAACGCGAATCACGTGACTGAGGAAGGCCTCGTGGGTCAAGTGGCAGTTGGAAGCCTGCAACTGCAAGGGTTGGGACTTGGGATCAAAAATCATAAAAAATTGATGGATGTTTGTAAAAAAAAAGAAAAAAAAAAGAATTGATGGATGAGTGGCTCCTGGGTTAGGATTTTTTTTTTATACAAATTAAGAGGTTAAAATCATCTATGATTTAAAAATAGGATGATATTTTTTTTAGATAATATTAATATTATTATAATGCTGATTGCTGAAAGGGGCAAGCACCTTTTTCTCTTTTTAAGAATTAAATCAAATATAGCAGTTTGGATCCTAAAGATGACAAACCAGCATTTTCCGTTAATTTATGGAGCTAGGAGGCTTTTCAACACATCGTAAAATGAAACCTGGACGGAGGAAATAATAAAGATATGCTCCAATAAGCTAAAATTCTATTAATTATGGTGCTTACTTTTAAAGAATTTAATTTCAATAAATGAATGGCCCAAAATAAATACTGTTTAAACAATTAGATACAGACCGGGTCAACTCGTGGCTCGCTCGCGCTCACAATATTCATTTTTTTCAATGAATGCTTTGCAAAACTCGGGACTACTAAGAAGCCTACGCCGGACGCCAAACATATTAGAATTTATTGAAAAAAGGTTACGAAAATGTAAATAAATATAAAAATGAAAATTAAAAAACAACCTTCCACGCCGAATTATTCCCATCACATTCTTTATTTGTTTTTGGTTTGTTAATTCACAATTCGCCAGGCCAATAGCTTTTCATTGATGATGACGGGCACATTCTTCAAGGTATCTGACATCGCCGGCGATCCCGCTTATCGCCGTCGGCCGTAATCTGGCCTTCCTCCCTACGCTTCGACTCTCGATGCGCACGGCAGCGGAACTATTACTATGAAACCTTACTTTCTTTTGACGAGTAAAGGTCTTGTATTCTATCTCCCGCCTTTTATGTTCTCTTCTAAGTTCCACGGTCTTCGCTTACTGGAGCGTCATTCCTAGTCGATTCCACTTTTGTCTGAAGTCTGATTTCCTTTTACGAAAATCAAGCTCCCAGTTCTGCGTGCTATTAAGACCAGACTTATTCGATCTATGATGGTTATTAATGGTGGTTGTAAAGTTCTAATATCTGCAATGAATGCTTGAGTTGATTCGGCCTTAATTTTCTTAATCACATTTGCTTCACCTTGCTTTTAAGGGGAATCTGATAGGTTCCCTTATAAAATTGACGGGGTATTAAATGGTGTAGCATCTCCGTGATTGTTGACTGAGGAGAAATTTATTGTGCTCTTTTCCGTAGCCACATTTCTTGAATGGCCATCTTCTGGGAATACGATCGCTGAGTGTGTCATACAGGAGGAGTCTTTGAGTGTTGGGAACCAAGGGCGTTATTGTAGCTTTCCATCTCAATGGGAGCGAAACCGAAGAATGTTGAGGAATCTAGATCAAAATGTTGCAATCCTGTTAAGAAGCCAGGACCCATAACAATGGATCATGTCCTAATGGCATCCCAGGAGACCAAGGAAGAAAGGGAGCTAAGGATTCGTAGTCTTTTTGGTTTCTTTGATAGGACAAATGCTGGCTATTTAGATTATGCGCGGATCGAGGCTGGTCTCTCTGCACTTCAAATACCATCTGAGTATAAGTATGCCAAGGATTTGTTAAATGCTTGTGATGCTGATAAAGATGGGCAAGTTGATTATCAAGATTTTAAAAGGTATATGGATGACAAGGAGCTTGAGCTTTACCGCATATTTCAAGCAATTGATGTTGAACACAACGGATGTATTTTACCCGAGGAGCTCTGGGAGGCACTTGTAAGGGCAGGTAAACAATGAACTCTTTCATGTCCTAAGGTGTTGCCTATACTTTAGTTTATAGCTTTAAACATCTTATAGGCTTTTCCACCAATTTCTGCGAATAAGGGACCTCTGCTTTCTTTTATTTACGGTTCAATTCTTATATACTTTAATTTTGTGGTTTCCTGGTTTTAATTATTCCGTGAAAATTTGTTTGAGATCAAACGATATGGAACCTCAAGTTTGGGTAGGCCGGGACAGTGAATTTGAATTCAAACTCTTCAATCACCAAAACTCTGCTCTTTTATGGTTAGACTGGTTAGAGAATGTATGAGTATGATGCATTTTAATGTGTTTTGGATTTTCAGCAGTAATCACGCATCAAATGTCCTCTCAAGTCCGGCATCTATAATTTTGAGCAATGAAATTTGACTGTGTTGTGTATATCCCTCACTTCTTGATCATTAAAGGAAAATATTCACGGTAGACTAAGCAATACTCTTAAGTATGAAATTTGGAGAAGCCAGAATTACATGTACTGATGTAGTGTTATGAATGACAATTTTGGCATATTTCTGCTTGTGAATACTTTATTCTAAATTTCCTTTCATATTAAGGCTCTGGTTGCACCATGGAAATTGAAGGCGTAGGGGAAGTGTAAAGCTGTTTAAATTTTTATTGATTCTCTTACTTTATTGCATAATTTATCAACCAATTAGCCTTCTTATAGATTCTCATAATCTGGAACACTTACTAGTTACTACAGCTAGCTTAACCTGATCTTAAATTCCAAACTAAACAATGAACAGTTGTTTTTCTGACTAAAGTTACTGCTGACTTCATCTGTGAAAGTGTTTGACAAGTTGCAGGCTATGTCCCTTTTAAAATTATGATTGCCAATGTTTGATCTGGATAGCAGGTCTTGTATGAACTATGAATGTTCCAGGCCAAGAATGATTCAGAAAGTTTTCATTCAGAGATTCAACAACCTCTCCTCTTTCTCAGCTACAGTACTTTTTTACTAGCTCCGAGTGTAGAGGGATTGGTCACAATTAGTTACAGAACTAACACTTCAGCCCAACTGCATTAACAACCATTAATTAAGTACTCTAAATAACTTTCTCTTGGACCCATAACAGTTATTCCCCCTCTGTAAAGATCCTTGACCTCAAGGATCATATTTTAGTGTCTCTGGTATCTAACGTAGGAAGTTGGTTCTGAATAGGGATCAGGTTTTCCTATGCAGTGTCTTCCACACAAGTGTTCTTCCACTCCATCAAGACTTGAGTGAGTGGTAAATTGTCTCATTTGACCACTTTTCTAGCTGAAATCTTCTCTGGTTCCACATGAAAAGTGCCTCATCATCCAAGTTTGGTTTGTCTTTAGAGTGTAGAACTAGGAGTATTCTCATCCTTGTGCTTCAACATTGAACATGGAAAACTGGATGTATGCTGGTTTGCTGCTGAATCAATTTTAATCTGTAGGCTTGTGGCCCAATTTATTTTAAAATCTTCCACGGGCCATATGAATCTTGCTGCTAATTTACCTAGAGCTGGTTTATTGGACCTTCCAAGACCCAAATAGTCATTTTCAACAGCTGAGAACATATACTGAGACCACTAAGCGACTAGTGTGTTTTTCCTTAAATTCCTAATGTTTTCCTCAAACAGCTAGTATGCTTACTCTAACTCTTGTCATACACTAAAATGCCATTAAAAAAAAAGGACCAACATAAACTTCCTTGAGTGGGATTTGGACATTATATTCATTAGTCCTTGGAGTTGGAAGGTAGCTGTATTGGTACGGCTGGAAGGCATTGATAAGAATTCATATAACCCCTCATGAACGCAAAAAGCTGTTTTGTGAACTTCAGTAGCCTTCATCAAAGCCATTCCTCTTCTCAATCAACGTAACTGGGGAAGCAAATGAATTGCAACCAGGCCTATTTACTTCTTGTTCACCATTCCTTCAACTAGTTTCTGCATCATTATCTTAAAGAGGACCATGTACTCTTGAAGGGATTGAATGATCAAAATTTTGAGAAGATGGAAGGCATTTAGGTTCCTGAAAAACTATCTTCTCCTCTTCTGATTCTTGAGCTACAGTTATTAAAAGCTGAGCATCCTTGCATACTTCTATGGTTTGGGATGTATTTCTCAGGCACCATTTATGCAACCCTTTTTGGAGTTGAACAGTTTAAGTTGAGATGGTTTTGGAGCTGTATGGTTAGTTTTTGGGATATTGGTTAATGTTCTTTTATTTTGGTAAGGAGTTTTTAGAAAGATATTGGAAGTACTGGTCAATAAAGATGAATACATGTTTCTTGGGATCAAATTGGGTTTATGAACAGGGAGGGTTTCTTTGTTGGATAAGTGTTTTGGTTTTTGTTTTGCATGTTTTGAGAGGAGACTTCTGGTACCCTTGCTTAGTTCATGGTACCAGTGAGGTTTGAGTGTTTGAACGTTCTCACAGGTGCTTCAATTACTGGTTTCAAACCTCCTGAGAAGCAGCTCATGGCTACTACACTAGGATGTCTACTTCAGCCAGCAACTCTTCAATCTTCTCCCGAAATTCTAGAACTGAATCGTCTTGACTCTGCCTCTTGAGCTCATTAATTGGATATACCAAGATATTGCCGAACTTTGTCATTCCTCTCATATATTCCTCACTACTCTGTTAACCATGCTTCCGAGCTCATAAGGGAGTAACTACATTAGCAACGATTCATTAACTACTCTAACTAACTTTCTCTTGGCCATGTAACAGAGTCCCTGAATTTTGTAGTGAATTCTTGTTAATGTAATTTAACTTTTTTCTTGACTTTGTCTTATACTTTGGTGGCTTTTTCATTATTTAAGCCACACCAGTCTCTATGTTGTAGGTATTCAGATTGATGATGAAGAACTTGCCCGTTTTGTGGAGCGTGTTGATAAGGATAATAATGGTGTTATAACATTTGAAGAATGGAGGGACTTTCTGCTGCTCTATCCTCATGAGGCGACTATTGAAAACATTTACCATTATTTGGAGCGGGTGTGCCTTGTAGATATTGGGGAGCACTCAGTTATTCCTGCAGGGATTAGCAAGCACATCCATGCAAGCAGATATTTGATCGCAGGAGGAGTAGCAGGTGCAGCATCACGAACAGCAACTGCACCTCTTGATCGTTTAAAGGTTGTTTTACAAGTCCAAACAACACAAGCACGAATAATGCCTGCAGTAAAAAATATATTGAGAGAAGGTGGTTTCTTGGGATTTTTTCGAGGCAATGGCTTGAATGTCCTTAAGGTGACTCCTGAGAGTGCTATTAGATTTTACACCTATGAGATGCTAAAGACCTTCATCGTGAATGCTAAAGGAGAAGAAAGTAAGGATGAAATTGGTACCATGGGCCGGCTGTTGGCTGGTGGTATTGCTGGTGCAGTAGCTCAAACTGCTATATATCCAATGGATCTTGTCAAAACTCGAATACAAACATATTGTTGTACTGGTGGAAGAGTCCCCAGTCTTGGGACCCTCTCAAAAGAAATATGGGTACATGAAGGACCCAGGGCATTCTATAGGGGCCTGATTCCTTCTCTTCTTGGGATCATTCCTTATGCTGGAATAGATCTTGCTGCCTATGAAACCTTGAAAGAGTGGTCAAAGAAGTATATTCTTCATGATCAAGGTAATAAGCTCCTTTACATGTCATGTTGTGCACCATACATGCCTTTAGTTCTATCTTGTTTGTTGATATTCTAAGATCTTCTGTAGAAGCTGGTCCTCTTGTGCAACTCGGATGTGGGACAGCATCGGGAGCCCTTGGAGCCACATGTGTTTACCCATTGCAGGTCGTTAGGACAAGGTAATCTCTTATGTAGAGTGTCTATTAACTTATATTTTATTTTGTCTGTTTAAGAAGTGACATTTTATTGTTATTATTATTATTCCAGAATGCAGGCTCAACGCTCCACAGGTGGTCCTGCATATGGGGGAATGGTAGATGTATTCAAAAGAACCTTTGAACACGAAGGATTGAGGGGATTCTACAAAGGGATTTTTCCTAACCTTCTCAAAGTTGTTCCCTCTGCTAGTATCACTTACATGGTTTATGAATATATGAAAAAGGGTTTGGATTTGGATTGAAGATCTTGACCATAATTGATTGATAATTAGTCTGTAGTTGCCCGGAGATGGTTGCAAAGATGGCGCTGACGACTAAAATAAAGTCCACAATTGATGACTTTACAATTATTTGGAAACATTTATATAAATAACATCACTTCAAAATTCTTGGAGGACGAAATTGGTTTGTCCTGCGAGGTGCTTCATTAAACTAACTTGAAGTGCCGAATCTCTGAGCAGATTTTGTGGTATGATAGAGAAACATATGAAACACGGTTAGGATCCGATTTTGTAATGATTAGTGGCTGAGATTGGTCATATACCTATTCAATCAGCTAATATTTGTTCCATTTATAGTGGCCGCGGTTCCTTGTTCGGGTTCCTTGATTGATAGTATAGAAGTAGGGATTTATAGGTATCTTCCTCAGTTTGTATCCCATCCTGATTTTGGTATTAGACTATGAGCTATAAGGACCGGGCATTATTTTGTGGCTATTACACTTCTGGTAAGACAAAAATCTCAGCTTTATCTTATCACATTGATGTCTTACATATTTTTTTAAATATTATTTTTTATATTATTTCAAAATGTATCGTTCAAATTTTATCGTATCGTCTTTTGAGATGTGTGACTGGCTAATGTGAAACCAACAGTCTATGGGAGAATTGAATCAACTCGGATCAAATGCAAATTACGGTTCGACATAATCTAATTCACTAAAACATACCCGGCTTGAATTATATCTTCAATGAACTTAAAACAATCACCCTAATTGAACTGATTATAATGTCTGCCTCAGAAACCTAGTTCTTCTCAAATTAGCAATTCAAATGCTGAAATATAACAATTTTTGTGGTGAGATTTATTTATTTAAACTCCAATTAATTTTGCTCTTTAAAAAAGGAATTTGATGACGATTCATCCTTAAAGCAAGAACCGCATTTCATAACTTTTTGGAGAAAGTTGGGTTGTTTATTTTCTTGACAATGGGAGAGCATGGTTGTTAAAGGTTGACCCTGAAATCAGCTTTTTCGTTAAGGGTGCCCCAAATCTGCAGAAATATCAACTCCATATAACAATTCGTAATTTGTTTCAAGGAGGATAAATTTAAAACAAATATATCAATATATTTCTATAATAAAAAACCATTATATGTGTTTACACAGACTTTTTTTTTTTGGGAAGCATGTTTACACAGACTTCTTATGCCCAAAGAAGATACTATCCATTTTATAGCCCAGTCATGTTTATTTGGGCCGGGCCGGATAAACGATTTCATAAGCTCTCACCCTTCTAGGTTTCTCTTTATCCCCGGGACTTCGCGCTTGCCGCTGCTGCTGCTGCAGGATAAGCTAAAGCAAGGGTGTTTTGAGGTTTTCTGAGCTCCACGAAAACTTTCTGCCAACATGGTGAGTGTTATTCGTGACTTATTCCTTTTCTCAGATCTACTATGGGTTCTAATCTTTTTTCCTTGTGTTTTCATGTTCTGTTTGAATGTGTATTTATTAATGCTTATCATCTATTTGTTGCTATAGTTTTATAATATCTTCGAATTAGAACATTAGGAACAAAAATGATTTTTTTCCTTTTCTAGTTATTATATGCCTATTTTGCGTGTTGCATTGAACGAAAGAGAGAAATTAGGGTGTATTTGAAAGGTTATCTATGATGTGATTGTTCCTCTATCCGACATATTGCATTCCTTTTTTTTCTCAATTATTTCTTAATTGTTGGGTTGGTTTCAAAAATCTGGCAATCCTCTATAAACTCGAGTAATTGCTGGGATTTTTACGTTTTTGTGTGGAGGCAACTACTGAATCCCTTGATTTCTTTTGTATTTTTGAGTAGGTTCTTCAAAATGATGTTGACTTACTAAACCCTCCAGCTGAGCTGGAGAAGAAAAAGCACAAGCTCAAGCGACTTGTTCAGTCGCCAAACTCCTTTTTCATGGTACGAAATAGCTTTTCTATCATTAAATATTTCTAGTTGTTTGTTCTGCATCGTGCTAATGTGAAAGAGAAGCCAACTACATTACTATTTTCATCTCAGAATTTTTTTTTTGGAGTTTTCCAAGTTTTGTTTGCCTGCCTAATTAGTGTTGCCTCCCTATTTTACCTTATTGCACACACATTTCAGGATGTTAAGTGCCAGGGTTGCTTCAACATGTAAGTTAGATTCTTTTCATGGATTCTGTTTTTAATATTAAAATGCCATAGAAGGAATGTGAGTTTGAAAGTGGACCTTTGGATTTGGATGCAGAACCACTGTCTTTAGCCACTCTCAGACAGTTGTGGTATGTGGGAACTGCCAGACTGTCTTATGCCAGCCAACTGGTGGGCGTGCACGGCTAACTGAGGGTTGCTCTTTCAGGAAAAAGGGAGACTGAATGGCGCTTCAACTTTTCTTTTTGCTACGTTTCGAGGTTTTCATGTTAGTTTTAAGTTGGAATCAATGCCCTGGCTTGTTTTAGTTATTATATATTATTAATTTTGACAGTTACAAGACTTTTATGTCACAAACTCCTTTGAGACTTAATGATATCCCCACCTAATTTTGTTTTTCTCTTTTACTGCGTTGCAAATGGTTGTTGGATATTTATTGATGTAGTTCATATTATTATTTTCACATAACTTCATCTCTGTGATGTGCCCTTTTGCACCATAATGCTTGATGCTGGTGCACAAACTGTTGAATTCTTCTTTGATGGGTGATTTGTGGTTTTTCTACTATGCTTGCGTCCTAAATCACCTTTTTTTTGCCGTAATTAGAGTCATGGGGTCAGATGCATTGTGGTTGTACCCGGTTATTTTCAATAGTTGTGCCTTTAGGGTGCATATTCATCTGTTAATTATAAGATTAAACATATGAATTCTTTGTAAATGATTGCTTCATTTGCCATGTTTTCATTCCACCAGGATGGAGTTTTTCTTGACTATTTCTGCTTATATTTGGCTACTGTAATGCAATTCTTAGCTTGTCACCCCTTACATTGCCCTGGTGATACCCACGATTATAAATTCTCTCAATTTTTGAACGAAAAACAGTCAAAATAGATTGCAACTCCTCATCTTAAATTTTGTCCATAGTTTAATTAGGACACTCCTTTTAATATTCAGAGAAAAATGGCCAATTCATTTGTAGCTGTTTTTATAAGGAAACGTTTGGTAGCCATTCGTGTGGGAGTGGAAATGGCATTCCTTTGTTTCCATGTCTAGTCCACTTTTTCGCTCCCTGTTTCATTTCGTCAACAGTCCTAATACAAATTTCTAGAGTTTTTTTTTTTAAAATAAGTAGTGATTATAGACAACAAACATGAGTGCGCTACATAGTCAAAATTCCATAACAATTACAAATGGTAACCTCTTTCTGAGGGTATCGACTTTCATATGTTGCTTCATGGTGGTGCTCCTTTTGTTTGTTATGGTTTACATAGTAAGGGCATATATGCATAGTTTTTGTTGGTCTTGGTCCACATGTCCATATGAAACACTAGATTCTTCTATAGCTCCTTGCCTTATTTTACTTTCACCATATCTCTATGATTATAAAAGTTTACATAGTTAAATATAGCCACGTTTTCTCTATATATTTGGCATGCTACGTTGTCCAAGAAATTAAGAGAATTGCACCAGACGCAGACAACCGAGCTATAACTTATAATATATATTATGAAAGTGTGTGGGACAAATAATTCACATATTATTATTTCATAATATTGTCATTTTGTAGAAGAAAGCTCCATCTGAAAAAAATAATTAATGAAATTAATAATAACCAGGTTTATAAAAAACGAGTGGCTGACTTGATTAGTTTTTTTTTTGATAAAATTTTTTTAGAAAAGGGTTGGGTTTACTCAAGATTTAAGGGTAAGGTAAAGTTTTTCCTTTTTATAGACGATACTAATATCAAGTAGAGCGAGTTGTCTATTACTATCAGGCGTAAATTTAGATATTTAAGAGTTATGATATTTTTCTAAGTGATACGACTGGAGCTATAATAAAATGATATTTTTTAGGAATTAAATATGCTCTAAATAATCGGATGTTGTTAACTGTTCCTATGAACCATGGGTAACTTGATGAATAGTTGCATCCTCGCATGTTAGCACTTTAGCTTCCACGTGCCTTGAGATTTGGACTTGTTCTCGCCGTTTGCGACGCTATTTTTGATTTTACATTCTCCCAAACTTCAATTAATTATTCCTTGGTTTACTCTTGCCATATCGTTTTGTGCGACGCATTACAAGAGTAAAACTAATATATAGAATCGGCAAATCATTCATTTATTTGGTGGATATTTCAAGTTAGGTAAAAGATCCGTATATATCTTGAATTTGAGTTTTATTCATAAGAAAGAGAACATTAATTTGAATTCTAAAAAGTATACTTATTAAAAGAAATAAAAACTATTTACACTAAATTAAAGGAATTTTATTCATAATGTTAGGCGCGGTCACTGAAGTGTCCATGTCTTTCATAAATCATAATCTAAGAGGGAGTCACGTAATAAACCACATTTGGTAGCGATTAATATTTAATAACTCAATACATACGATACGATTCTCTCTATCAAGCTAGCTAGCTAGCTAGCTACCATTATCTTAATTCCACGTTTTGATATTATGAACGAATCCGAACTATTTCAGACGAAAACATTTATGTATTCACATATTTAAACGGTTCAAGCTGGATTCTGGATGAATTAATTATTACGTCATGAATTGAAGGGGAAATGATATATATGCTGTCATCCATGAAATACCTTTTCCGCATAAAACATGCAACGAAATTTCCTCGTAATTTCATGGCTCTGCTTTCTCTGTAGAATCTGCAGATCTTTGTGCGTCTCTGTCAGTTTTAAATTTGGATTTAGATATTGTGTTTTCACTTTGATTTAAATATAGAGTGGCTATACTGAGCATATCATTCATTCTCTTGCTGTTTGTGTTTATTAAAAAGCAATTTTTTGGTTACTGTTACTCTCAAAACAATTTGAATAAGTTTAAGCTCTTATAACGTATGAACATTAACGTCCGCTACTACAAAAAAAAAAAATCTGTTAGCAAGCGTGGTTATTTTACTCCTTTTAGGTAAGTTTAAGCTCAATTTTACAATTTTTATATAAATAAGTTATTAAGCGTATATATTAACCCCTAAACTTATCAAATTTTAGAACTATTAATTACAAAAACGTTTATAAAGATACTTATTACACGTCAACAAAAAAATATCATATTAATGATATGAATTAAATCTATATCGTATCTTTATTATTATCAAACATACTAATCATTTTGAAATGCGAGATAACAAAAATAATAGAAGTCATTTCAAAATCAAGACGACAGAAGGAAATTTCCGCGTAGTTTCTTTGTAACTAATATATGCAACAAGTCCTCCAATTGGAAAGACACACTATTCCCTTTTTACCTTCTTTAGTTATAGTTTGATGGGAACACTATAAACTCTTTTACATTAACAGACGTCTTAGCATTTTCTTATCCTTCTTCATCGTCAAGAATCGTATTAGGTTCTTTGTTTAGAGTTTGGTTGCTTGATCCAATAATTAACAAAAAGACTCTCTCTCTCTCTCTCTCTCTCATTATAATCAATGTAAACACATACCACACAGACATGCCAACATCATACTCAATCAAACCTGGGATCTCTGTAAGGAGGGGCAGACAGTCAGAAACGCTTGTTACTGGGACTAAGTAAGAGACTTGATCCAGCCATAATTTATATTTTCATAAACCCTGGACATGAGAAAACAGGCTAAAGCAATTTTGGACGTGAGAAAATTGGTTTCGTATTGTTATATTGTGTTGATGATTCCAACTCTATCATCACCACGAAGGCCCGAACTATCATTATCACGGGATTCTTTTAAGAAAAAAGTGTTCAAGTTTATCTTGCTTTTTAATTATATACGTATACCAGATGACGCAACAAATAACTTTAATGAAAATGTGTTTCCGCCATCAACAAATAATCAGGAGGAAGCTTCCCCCTAGTTTCTCAAAACTTACATAAATCATATGATATCATTATCGTCTAAAAAAAGGATAGAGTAAGAAAAAATAAAGAGAACACTCGACAAAATTATTTTAGTAAGACCGGTTGGCTAATAATCTATGTAAGAATAAGTTTGTTGGTAGATTATAATAATAAGATAAGGTTTTGTTGTTGTATATAGATTGTGCTGATGTGTTGATTCCAACTCTATCATCAGGAAAAAGGCTCCAACTAACGTTATCACGGGGAAAAAGATTTAAAATCGTTCAAGTTTATTGCTTTTTAATTACATATGTATGTATTATGCCAGAGAATGTAACAAATAACTTTAACGAAAATGCGTCTCTGCCATCGAGAAATAAACAGGAGGAAGTTTCCTCGTAGTTTCTCGCTCCTGACTGATATGGATGCCCCAAGTAATTAGAAATCTCATGAAACGAAAATTGAAAACCCTAAAATTAATGCGTTTCAGACTGTGCTTCTGAAACTTTATTGCTTTTAGAATGTAAGAATCAGACCAAATAAACACCTCTTTGCTTTTTCTCCAAATTGAAGGGTGGCGTTCATGGCTTCCTTCTTTTAATTTGTTCGTATCCGGCCATTTCATTAATTATATGCTCATCCCAACCTTCTATTCTATATAATCAACCACAGAATATATATAGCAGAGACAGAAGACTCCAAAATGGTTCAAGCTATAATTATCCATTTATAGGTATATTCATACACGAGAAGGAAGCTTTCTCATGGGGTTTTGCCAAGGTGGTGCCTCAAGGCTCAAAGTCATGTGAAAAAATAAAATAATGTGTTCCATGATGCTTACGTTCAGTTTTATTGTATTAAATTCAAAGAGTGTGTGTCACACAGATATTAAATTAGGGTGCTTTTACGCGTATTAAATAGAATTTAGAGTTTAGAATGATCAGTTGTACTATTTATGATATATATGAACATAATATAATTTTCTAATGCTTGATGTTGATGATTTTATTATTGGAGTTTCATGACATCATGAACCTGATTAACTACAAGTTTATGCAAAACCTCTTCCACGAGCAGTTAAATGCCTATTTGAATAAATTGACCCAAATTTTAGTATAAATAAATTTTAAAATAAATAGTCATATTTAACCAAAAAGTTTTTTCGATAAAATTATAATTTAAAATTAAAATTTTGCATAAGCTACAGAGAATAACTTTTAGAATAGTAAAAGAACTTATGGATTGCCTAATTACTATTTTACCCTACTTTTTACACTATATCTCCTCTCCCCTTTCTCCATCATCTCTCCCCCCTTCCCTCCACCCTATCTTCTCTCTCTTCTATCATATCTTTAATAAAATTATAATCTTTTTGTTAATTTACTAATAATAAAAGTTATTCTGATAATAACTATCTAAACACTCGTTTATTTAGAACTACTTTTTTTTTTATAAATTTTTATCTATAAGCAATTTTCTAAAAGTTATATAAAGGCCATTTTTTCTATAAGCTATTTTTCCAAAAGTCTATCCAAACAGGCCCTAAGTCATTGGTGCATGATAAAATTTAATTATCATTTTTTAAATCTATATCCTCAATTATATCGTTTTTGTATATATCATAAGAGGGACAACTTTATTCCTTTATCTTTTCCACGTACGCCTCCAAGGGACGTAACATATCTAACGGAAATATGAATGTATATGTATGTATCTTCTGTTGTAAAAAGACCCAAATTAAATTTTAGCTTTAGCTTAATAGATAGTTTGATTGAACCCAACTCAGTATAACAAATATATGAAATCAAAGTAGCTAGTCAGACTAAAATCGAGCCATGCATATATGAACGTACATCTGATGTATAAGAAGAAAAAATTTAAAATTTTCATTTAAAAGTACCAACTGATTTTAACTAAACTATTTAATGGATTTAAGATTTTTAATATGTCTTTGTAATAATAATTAGGGAGAGAATTTCCCAGTCTCTCCATTAATGCACTCATTATGCAAAACCACATGCTTTCTCCGCGAAAATAGCCATACACACACACACACACACACACACACACCACAGTATAATAATGGTACCTAGCGATGACCTTTTCATCTCTATTATCCCTTCAATTATATTTTAATGATGCCTTGACTCTTGATATTGGACATTTGAAATAGGAAAAAAAATCATGTTAATTTATTTTCAAGGATATATTATTGTATATGAGAGAGACTGTTGGAACATGCTCAGTTGTTGCAAATATATATATATATATATATATATATATATATGTCCACACAATTAATTAAGGAAATAAATGTAGCGAGGCTAACAATGTGTCAATAATTAATTAGAGCTGCCACATGCTCATGTTTCTGCAAACGAAACAAGATCAAATTATATATGTTTGGTCAAACACTGACCCGTTAAAGCATTCATTGAGACATTGGGAGGGCAATCCATCATATATTATATTCTTTCAGTCCTTAATATATAAGCTATTTAATTAATTTAATTAAATTAATAAAATTAGTTTAATATAACATATTTTCTCTAAAATATCATAATTATCTTCTTTAACTACCCTTCTGGCCTATCTTATTTGATTATTTTTAGGAGAGTATCAATAGAGATAATTTAAAAAAAAATTAATAAATAATAGAGTCAAAGAAGATCACTATCTATGTACAAGAATAAATTATGATTTACGTTATTAAGAGAGAAGATGTGATTATATGTAGGAGGATGAAATTTGTGTTGGTATGTACGTAGTTTGAGAGAGGGATGTGATGCGAGCTAGGCTATATATAGGGAGTTTAGAATAGATATAATAATGTTTTACAAACTTCATAACAGATCGTTATTAATAGTATATAACTTAGTTTAATTAGATTATCATGAAAGTGTCAATAGATAGAGTTTTAGGAAAGTCGGTAGGGCATAATGCATGTTGCAGTTGAATTAAGATGTGAAGGAGACATTTGACGATGATTCAAAGGATTACTTACACATTTATTGGATTGGGTGGCCCTTTCAAATTAATTGCCTTAGCTTCCTTCCACCTCCTCCTTCCCCCATTTTGACCCAATTTCATTATCTACGTACCTAACACCTTTTACCACACACACACACACACACACAAACACAGAGACACACAGAGTATAGTGGATATTTAATTTATGCTTTAGTTAGGGAGCTAGGGATACTTTTTTACTCCTTCTAATTCTAATTATAAGAGTTAATTAATTTTGTATATATATTAAAAAATTAATTAATTAAGACTAAATTCAACCCCTTAAAATGAATTCATATTATATGCTAATAAATTTACTCAAATTAGTCAAATAATATTTATATTAGTTATAATTAATTGATTTATTTAATTTTATTAATCAATTTAAAAAATTAACTATTTATTATAATTAGGATTGAAGAAACATGTCAGTTTGTGAAGGCTAGTGTATAATGGCATAGTGGTATAAAATTTACCCTAAAAAACTAGATACTGCCTATATATATATGTCACTTTTTTATGTGGATAACTTGTTAGAGGTAAATTTAATAATAGTTTCGTGTAATTTTTTTTTGTTAAAGATAAACTATAAATATTAATTTAAATAATTATAAATATGGATATAAGACCGTAATTTTGAAAAAGGTCAAAACTTTAAATGGCGAACATTTTATTATAATATTTTTGTAGCAAACTGAATTTGAGAAATTAAAAAGATATTTCTGAAAACAGTGTGCGAAGTATAGCGTTCATGATGGATACAATAACATATTTAAATACTTATAAAAATAACTATAATTGAAAGTATGCATCCTTCTTCGACTCTTCAAGGGGTCGTGTGGAATGAGAAAGTAACTTTGCAATGGCAAATTGCAGTTAATTAATGGCCTTCCAACAGTATTATTGACTGATTAACAGTAAATTTCCTAAAATTTACTTGAATTGTATCTGATCTTTTGATTTCAAAGATTATAGCTATAGCCTCTATGTATGGTTCGGTTGAAACTTGATATAAAATCTGCCGTCCAACTTTCTTTTTGTCAATACATTTAAATATTGAATATCATGGAGCTGATTTTGTTTTTATAGTAACATTAAAAAACTGAAAATTGATGTAAAAATTAAATAATTTGAATTCATATTATCCTTGATACATGAAAATGAAAATATATAAACAATTTTATCTATTTTAATAAAGTAATAAAGATCATATATATATATATATATATATATTCTTACGTGCTAACATAAAATACCTTTTTAGACAAATTATGATATATATTATGTGATGTAGGACTGGATAATTTTTCTTTTTAAAAAAAGGCTATATTCTTTAGCTAAACTCTAAAATGGTTAATAATATGTAAGCCGGGTGGTTAATTAACATTTTATATATCTTGCAGGTATCCGTTGCCTGTGGACAACCATTAGCAGTTTGTCAGTGTCACTGTTAATTCCATGAAGAAGCTTCGTGTAAGTTAGAGCTGTCATGTTGGTTAAGTCTTAATCAACATTAACCCATATAAATATATTTCTATTCTTATATATATATATATTCAAAAAGCTTATATTCTAGAAGTGAGAAAGCAAGCAAATGCAATGAAGTGTACATCTGGATTACCTGCCGGAGAATTAATTTTGTTCCGTATGAAATAAATATTTGAGAGACTTTAATTTTATCTTGTAAAACACAAAAATAATTAATAAAATGATTTTAGGTGCTTTCCAAATAGTCCTGAAGATATTCATCTCTGCAAGTGGATATATATATATATCTTTAATTCTTTAATCCAATTTTGTCCATCTTTCCTTAGCTTTGTGAAATTTCCACGAAAGATACAAAAGCTCTGGTGTAAAGCAGCCGTTTGTTGAGTAGATATGCACCAGAATTACCCTCCCTCAGAGCAAGAAAATTAATTAAAAGACGACTATATATTATCTTAATAACTTTAATTTGTTTCTCATTTAATTATTCTTTGCTTTTGTACATACGGTGTTGGGATACACACACACACACATATAATTATTAAAACAATATATTATATTCGAATGCATCATATTTATTTTAAGGTAATTCATGTATTCAGTATTGTCTGCATGAAATCGAGAAATGTTTCAATTAATCCAAGACAAAAATTCAGTTATGAAATTAATAGTTGCATATCAACTTGCATTGTACAATTTTTTTTTTAATGTAATACATATCCTGCATATGCATGCATGAGTGTTAGACAAAGTAATGATCACCACTGGCTGGCTCACTGGAATAATGGCGTAATTGAATTTAAACACGAAAAGAAGAACACAATAGGTAGCAGTTAATGAGGATTCACACGCATAAATCTTGATTTTCATATTTTGTTTAATCTCTAAAATATCAGTTTTAGTATAAATTTGTCAGTATAATAAATATTTTTTTTTAAAAAAATATTCCTGATAAAAAATATAAATCAAATTTTGTATCAAACCCTTAAATTTTTATAAATGCATTATTTTCCATGACATTAAATAGAGGATAAAAAAACAATTTCTACATAATATATATAGAGTTTAGTACATTTTTTATTTATGTATTTTTAATATTATAACTAAGTTGGTCAGAGTATACCAAAAAAAACAAGACCCACGAATTGGTTAAGGATTATTGAATTATTAGTAGCAAGTTCCGACGTTCGGAGTCAACCATGATCGAAGAACCTCAATTAACGTCGTACAATTTAATTATTTCAATTTTAAAAATGATCAAAGTTGATCAACATTTATTGTCTAATTATCTAACTTAATACTATTTCTTCACGCCGTAGTCAATAAAAACTGTCACTTAATTGTTGTCAAAATTGATGAATGAGCTTTTTTCCCTGCCTGAATGTGACAAAATTAAAAGATTCCTTATTTCGTCATATAGGATAATAGGTTAATTGTATGTATTTGTTGTTGTTTATCCATGTTGAACTACTGCATGAATACAAAAAAATCATAGGAAAATTATATTTTATAAAAGCTAATAACATGAAATTACAAAGGATATTAAACTCACAATCTCTCACTTACAAAAAAAAAAAACCTTTCATGTCGTTTTTAGACTATAGAGTTATATTAGAACCATCTTCTGATAACTTGTTAATCACCACAGGGCTTCGAACCCCTAACCGTTTTCAGTTGACTCCTTGGAAATACAATATTGCATCATTGTTTGAGGTGCTTAATAAAAAAGTGGGAATATACGTAATTAAAAATATTTAAACAGAAAGAGAATTAAAAATATAATAATAAAGCCTACACAAGCTGTGAAAGTTGTAAACAGGAATTTTGGTTCCTCCATCATCATCTCTATCTATATAAACACCCCACGCCGTTGCTGTGTCTCGCTGAAATCTCTATCCCTCTCTGCCTCTTTCTCTCTCCTTCCAATCCTCATTTTCTTGTTTCTTCATTCGATCCAATCATGCAGCCTGACAACAAACCAACTATGCTCCACAAGCTTCATTAATTTAATTTTTTTATTCGTTCTATCCAAAAGCTAGAACTTAGACAAGCCAAAGATATCGCCTTTTCTTCTTTATCTCTTGTTTGTATTATAAAGGACGTTTCATTTCTGCTGAGAACCCTCAAAATCTGAACTGGGTACGACCCATGTTTGTGTCTACACTCTTGTTATTCCCTAGCTGTTATAATTGTGGTCTTAATTGTCGTTTGTTTCACATACTTTGTTCAGGATTTGGCTGTCGGAAGCCATTATGCCTTTTGTTGTGGCCCGAACAGGGCGACATCGACAGCGTTATGAAAACAACTTTCGACTCGTGTCAGGGTAAGAACTAAGAACTCCTTCATATTCATGGTTTCTCCCTTTCTTTCTCTGTCTCTTTTACTGCCACAATTTTTTTCCAATTCTGCCTTGTTGTTACCTTATATTCATCGCTCAATCCATTCCATTTTTCTTCTCTGTTTTTTGTCCCCTGTTTGTCTTGTAAGGCAGATTGCAGGAGTAGATGTTTATGTTTATTAAAGAGTTAGCGGTGTTAAACTGCTTTTTTACATAATTGTCTTCTACGCTTGATATTATAATATTTTTGTCATATTTCATATGTGCTTATGTGTTCATTACAATCATGTTAGTTGTAGATGTGGGTCATATCATTGACTTATAGCAAATATATTATACTTTAAATTGTGTAATCTATTTTGGCCTTTTATTCTAAAAGTGATATTACAGTTATAAAGGAATAATTTTGGTGAAGATGGGTTAGATGGATTAGATCATACATGTTCAACGAGAAAGAACGATTAGGATCGCTCTTTAAGTAAAGCCGCAGTACTCTGCATCCATATGAAGAAGCACTGAATTAAAGCCCAGTCCTTTATCAGCCTTGATGGGTTACTTTAACTTGAAAATCTTGTCGATTCACATTAAGGAAAAGGACAAAAGGGGTGTGCAGGATTTGTTGACAAAGGACGTAAATGTCACAATTACACGATCTGATTAGAATAGAGATACATAATTTTGAACAATTCACAGAACAATAATCCTGAATATCTACTCATGAATTCCATAAAACAGGTGTATTCCCTACAGATGGAGGAAGGACATCGATGATCAAAAGGGGCAAGCGGAGTGCATAATAGAAGTTCTTATGGTTACTTCACCAAAACGTGATGATCTCGTATTTCCAAAGGTACCCTTTTTCTTTTTTTTGGGAAAATTTCTGAAGGCGTTTTGTTTTGTGCTGTTTGCACTACATATGTTCCATTGTCCTCCTTCATGTTTACGAAGTTTGACTTTGTTCTCTTGCCAGGGAGGATGGGAAGATGATGAAACTGTCATAGAAGCTGCTTGTCGAGAAGCGTTAGAGGAAGCGGGGGTCAGAGGAATACCAAGAGTAGGTTATAGACTTATGTTTCTTCATAAATTGTTTAAGCATATGATGATAACTAGGATGAATATATGACACATCAAGGAAGTCGTATTTGTATTATAGATAAGCCTTCATAAACTTGCAAATTTGTGCTTCCTAGAATCACCTAATGCCGAAATTGCAGTGAAATCCTGGATGCAGGGCAACTTTGAGCTCAAAAAGTAATGTGAAACAGTCCGTCTAAACAGATTTTGAGAACTAACCTTTTTGGCTACAAACTTCTTTCATGTGGTTGGACATGCCATGTGAATTATGCACTTCTACAGCAGTTCCATGCATGTGTTTCTCAACTTTGGTTTTACCTGATGGGAAAAATTATGGCATCGCCTGTTCTATATTTGAACTAAAATTTTTGTATTGAACTCGTTCAAAAGTAGTTGTCCTGTATGCTGATTGCATTAGTCAACACAATTGAATGAAAATTAATACTCCTCTTATCCTTAATTTGAGACTTATTTAACTAATTTGATTAAAATAAAAAAAATTAGTTAAATTAATTAACAAAAAAATATTTTTTTAATCATTTTCTTTAGTTCATGTCCTCCCTCTTTAAGTATTGTTAAGAGAGTATTAATAGGAATAATTTAGAAAAAAATAGATAAATATAAAAAATAGGTATTATATTTAGGATTAATATCAATTTCTCATATAGTTTATATATTAATGAGAGGAGGAGTATCATATTCCCAGCATTTCATTTTCTTATCGTTGAAAAGAAAGATGATTCTGCCATCTCAAAGCTGTCAATTGAAATTGGTTATGATGGGTATGCATTCACTTTTAGCAATATATATGTTCATTTGATGACTAACCAAGAAGATGTTATATATAAAGTGTGACATTTAAGAATTATTCTGTAGCTAGCTAACAAGCTTTTGTTCCTCGTTTTGCAGGAAAACCCCTTGGGAATGTGGGAATTTAGAAGCAAAAGCAGTCAGGACTTGTGCAACCTGGAAGGAGGCTGCAGAGGATACATGTTTGCCTTGGAGGTCACTGAAGAACTGGAGACCTGGCCGGAGAAGAAAAACCGCGATCGCCAGTGGGTAAATTCATATCCTGAACAAATCTTTCATAAATAACTGCATGAAATTGATATAGTGCTTCAACTGCAAAACATAACAATAATAGATCAATTTTATGCTTTTGCCATGGAGTGGCATGCTTCGACTGAGATTGGATATTACTTTTACAGTTAACTGTTAGAGAGGCGTTTAGATTCTGCCGGTACGATTGGATGTGTGAGGCGTTACAAGAGTTTCTGAAAGTGATGGAAGAGGACAGAGAGCTTCATCAGAAGCAGGAAGAGAAAGTACCAGATGTGTCAACTAACATCTTTATAATACCTTCTACTATAAAAACTACCACTGAACATCATAGTATGTCACTAAAACACACGCCACTTGCAGCTGCTAAGGATATCATAACCATTCACTTTGGTTGTTGACACTTGTTTTGCAGTAGGTTTCTTCTGTAATGTAACCATGGCGTTCAGTAGCTCTAAGTCCTTCCAATTTGATAATGAACAAACGGTGAAGTGACGACGGCGGCTTGGTGACAACACATCTTAGACATCCACTTCACTAGTTCTAGCTTCTTGTTATTTATTTCCTTGTGATGCCGTAAACTATGTTGGTAGAAATTTCAACTTAAAACTTCAGCTTAGGGTAACGCTTGCTATGTAGACATTATAATTTTTCAAGTATTTGAAAAATCAATTTGTATATTATAACATGGTTTTAAAAAGATAATACAATATTTAATTTTTTTAGTAAATTAAGAAAGTTAAATAAATTAGTTGATTATGATAAAATCTAACTTTTTAAGATAAATTATATTAGATATACCTTTTAATTTATCTAAATTAATCAATTATTTTTTATATTAGTTATAAATTTATAATTAACTGATTTATTTAACTTCTTTAATATATCTAAAAAGTTAATTAATTTATATTAAATATATAAGGAGTAATAATATTTTCATGTCACTAAGTACAACACATAAATTTAAGATTATCATGTGCAAATATAATAACACTAAAATACTTGAGAAACTAAATTTCTCACAAAGCAAACTGCACCTAAAATATTTTTGTTTCACCCGACAATTCATAAAGAAGCTCATAAAATGGCAATATTGGTGAAAAACTTGTCTTCTTTGACGTGTCACTTGCAGCTCTAGAGACTAGTGAGTTTATGCTCAACAATAGTTATTTCATTCTTTCTTTTTTATATAAGGGCATTAAAAGAATGAAAGCCAAAAGAATACATAACAATCACGTAATTCCCTCTTAACATTAGGACATACTCATAAAAGACAGCGGAAAGTTTTCTTTAGGATATCAAATTGACAAGTTGCAAACAAACGTCAATGTCACGGGACAAAAAAGGGATCACTGCCTTTCAGTGCCTAATTTTTTTATTTCCCAAAAAAAGAGAAGAAAAGAAATTGGTCTCCAGCAGAATAATAAAGATATTTAATTTCAATATTCAGGCAACACCTGGACAATAGTGACTAGCGAAAGCCATGCTTGGTCGCTTCACTTGTAGTTTTAGGCAGGTCCCAACTCCTCGAGATGATCACTTCAAAGATTCAGAATATCCAAATTAACTGTTTCAACTTTCACACTTGAGAATAAAATATAATTAAGCAATATGATAGTGACAAAAATAACAACTTCGCTCAAAAAAGCTCACTTTTTATGGTAAGATTTAGATTTAGATTTGGCAAATTGCAGAAATCCAATGGGCATGCACAGATAGGTATTTAAAATGTTTCTTTCTTTCTTTCTTTCTTTCTGTTTTTTGACGAAGAAGATGGAATAAAATGGTGCCCACTAGAGCCGCACATGAAGAAAAGACACGCTCTCTCTCTCCACAAGCACTAGCATGGATTCGTGTTGTAAGAGGTGGATCGATGGATGTTTCCTAGAATTGATTCTCCTAAATGACAAAAAGAATGAAAGGGATTGTCCATTATTGTGTTTTACTTAATCCCTAAGCAACATTAACCTCCTCGATATTGTCATTTCTTGTATATTCGTTCCATGTTTCCTTGTTGCGTTAGGCGCTATTCATATCTTTTTTTTGTTTACATTTTTCCACGACGACCTTGTTTTCTTTTTATACAGCTTAGGCGTGGGCTTATGTGGATTAATATACCTACTTGTCAGTTTGAAGCCAAACTAGAAACTGTATTCAGAAATTCAAAACAGAAATATTCGCAGTTACCTTAATACTGCAGCTTCTGTATACCTTGGATGTAAATTGGCATTTTTAGTTACTTATAATGATTATCATTATTTAAAAGTCTGTTGTCTTAAAATAATTTGACAATCAGATCATTCATTTCCATTAAGGCATCAACCATCAAAAGAAGTTCTATGCTAGTCAAGATAAGAATATTGGGTACGGGATTCAAACATGAAAGACAAAAGGTACCATTAAATATAGTTTATTTACGAGATTCTCTGTCTATCTTTTCCCTTCTTTTTTCATCAAAAGTAGATTTTCAATTTCCACTCTTCAACAAACATAAAAAGGACCTTTTTTTTTAAATTTGGATCAATGCTAAATAAGAAAACTACCTAATGCAAGTGATACTCAAACGATGGTATGTCCCACTAGTCTACTTCAAAAAACATATATAAAGATGAATTAAAATGCAAAAATATGAGGGACATATTCACCTCAAATGTAGTACGAAATCCAATAACTATATCTAAATTAAACATTTTAGAAATGTAAAATGTTGACATACATTAATATTTGCTTAAACGTAACATAGGGACAAAATATTCTATTTGTATAAAATTTTAGGTTAATTTTAGCCACTGGGATTCAAGCTTATGATAGCTAAGAATAGATTTTCTGTGTAGGGTGAGCAATGGCAAACGGTTTCATGATACCTCTAGTTTGAACTGAAATCGGAAATCGTAGTTAACAGCTGATTAATGTGTTTTAAAGCTAATTTTATGAAGAATCATGGACCATAATTAACTTTCTTATTTTGCGGATGTGTGGGACTAAGATGCTTTTCGTGGGCACGCACAACTATAAGCAAGCCTTTGAAGAAGACAGGCAAAAGAAGCCAATATCATACGTTTAACCTAAATTAAATGAACAGTATCAAACCCAATTTAATTCAAATCCCAATGAATCCTTTAACTTAAAAAATATTTTTTAAGTTGATTGGGTGGGCAAAAAGCAGGCTAAAATTAACATCTGTCTCCTCTTCTAAGTCTTCTGTAGGTTCTTCCAACAAAGCACTTTGACTTAGTACGTTCATATTGTACATCAACATGCTGCCATTTCAGGAGGGCCACTTTAATATTGAAAAATGTCTTAAATTAGTGTGTAATATGGTTAACTATTTCGCTTTCATAGACATACTTTAAATCCAGAATTCGTTCGACTAAAATATTTTAAGTACTAAATTTCTGATAATAATAAGAAATTAAGATGTACTTAATTACTTATAAATGCTAACTTAATTAATGCCAATTGCACCCTCCCAACAAAAATCCTGATTATGAGATCGATATCTAGGTGAAATGGGACCTGACAGTAATCAGATTATTTGTCGCGATTGAATATTATTCAAACTTTCTAATCCCCCTTTTACGTTGATTGAAAAATTGGTCAAATTCATACACAACAATGTTGTTAGGGACATCTCGTCAAAGTTCCACTACCAGGTTTTGCAATTAGTTGTCGCTAATTAAGAAATGCCTAGTCATTGTTTTCTTCAAAAAAGTTATGCCTATGTGTTTTTTTCACATGCTCCCCAACATGGCTTCGTCTCAATCGGCTTTCTTTTACATTTTCCAAACGTAATTGAATAGAAATAGTTAATATATATATATATATACTAGCTCCAACCTTGGCAAAATTAATCAAATGAAATATTACCAATAAAATATGAACACTTAAAAAGTTAACTTCGGTGTTCGATGAAAAGAAGAGAAGACTGTGGAACTTATCATTGATTTCATGGCTCAAATTGGGTGCACATGGGTGAGTAATGATATTCCTTAAATACCCCATTATTAAATAAAAGTACAAGAAGTTCATAACAAGTTAGACTTTGACAATAACCCAATAATGCATGAATGTTTCACTTCATTTATTTATTTAAAAAAAAACTCCCGTTCCCATCCTCAGAATCATTCCATTTGATCGAAGACCATAAAACAAAACCCTTCACCTACCTCAAATATTTTGGGATAAAATAGGTTTTGATATTGAGATAGGAAAATATAACTAATAAATTAACTGTAACTGACCATTTATAAATTAACTGTAAGTGTCTAAAACTCATAAGTAACGAATCACATTCAAAGAGGTGAGATTTTTACATATGGGTGTAATAATGGCTCTTGATGATCACCATATTCCAACTGGCAAACATTATTTCTGCAATAATTTGCATTGTAATTCGGTTTAAATATATATATATATATATATATATATCTCACTTTGGAATATCCATACATACATGCATGCATGGGTGTGTGTGAGAGAGAGAGAGAATAAGAGCAAAGCACTTGAACTCAATTCCTTTGTGAAGTACACAAGAAGAGAAATGATTTACGCTATTAAATCATTAGAAATCTCTGCAGGCAAGGCATGCTGCATGAGCATGGAGCCTAATTAATTGTCAAGTGTATATTGATCATAGCACCCACATAATCACCGATGATAAATCTAATTATTTTATTCTAAAAGATCTCATCTGCTAAGTACTCTAAATGGGACCTAATAATCATCAGAAAGAGCATGAAGCTCTCCCACCTGATATTATCATTAGAATGTGCTGCTGATGAGCTTCGTATCAAACCTTTTCCATTTTGGCTGATCCAATTCATGAGATAGCTAGAAACCTTCATATATTCATATATAATTAGCGATTCTATTTCTTTCTAGATTGTGTGTGGAGTCTATATGATTAGTTCCTCATTCATGTACTATCCCATGTTTTGATAGAAACGTCACATGCAGCAGCTTTGGACTATATGGAGTATTTAAAAACGGGACACATAATTAAAAATAATATTTGCTAAATCAAAACAAGGCACAACTTTGATTGAAGAATAAATCATCAAATGTGGGGCATCTAACAGAACATGCTTATCATGGGCCATTTAGCTTTCTAAATTCTAATTATACCACCCACAGTTGTATAATTTTCTTTCCCCTATCCTGATTCAATTATACTAATTAATGCGCCTTCTACATCTTTCTCTCATCATTCGAAACTCATTTCTTATATTACGAGTTTTGTAAGTTTGCTTGGACCCCTCAAGAGCCAGGGATGGTTTCTGTTTTTCTCTGCCAATGCCCTTCACTTTTTTTTTCAAGAAAAGAGTTTGCTTTCTAATAGACTAGATTGCTCAATAATGACATGACTGCAACATAAGCTTACATATATGTGGATAAAGTTTAAAAATTGAGATCACGTGTTGGGACCGAAGGGATATAGATGGAAATTCATGAAAATATCAGGGGGCTAATGGGAGTTTTCCCGAGCTAGCTTCCCCTTATTTAAACCATGGATTCACATGCTGACTCCACGCAACAAAACAAACGGAAGAGGAGGGATAGAGCAAGAGTCACTGCATGGCATATTGGTCATCACTCTTTTGCTCTCTTTAACTTCTCTTCTTCCAGATAATATTATTGCTTTTAATTCCGAGTTGTCTCCTACATACACCTCTACTATAAACTTCTTGTTTTGTTCTTCCACGTACTAGACAACTCATCTCACTTACGTAATTCATCGAGCACATGATGAACCCGTTTTCGTCGTCGTCGTCATCCAAGGCCAAAAAGAAGCAAACGGCGACAACAAGCACAGCTACGACAACAATGGCGACAACAACACAAGAGCAAAAACAAGAAACGCCATGGGGAGGGAGGTACCTGGGTGTTCGGAGGAGGCCGTGGGGAAGATACGCGGCGGAGATCCGAGACCCTTCCACCAAAGAGAGGCATTGGCTTGGCACCTTCGACACTGCTGAAGAAGCCGCTTTGGCCTACGACAGGGCAGCTCGGTCCATGCGCGGCTCACGTGCCCGAACCAACTTCGTCTACTCCGATACACCCCCTGGTTCTTCTGTCACCTCCATTATCTCCCCCGACGAGCAAAGCCACCAGAACCACGACTTCTCGTCTTTCTTCGACCAAAATTCACTCACCCAACAATCCTACCCGAATCCTCATCTCTCCGACAGGTTCATAGCGTTTACGGATAGTAATGCTTGGTCTTCATCACCTTCATCTGGGGCTTATAATTATCCACAGCATCAAGTTTCAGCGACGGAGGGCCATAACCTAACACATTTCGAACAACTGTATGATGATAGTAACACTGAGCTCCCTCCTTTGCCGCCAGATATTACGAGCTCCGAGGGATACGACATGGGCAATGGATTTTACGGTAACGAATTCGGGTACTCGGAGCAGAGCGCCGTGACGGAAACAAGCGGGGGATCGTTCTCGTACATGGGTTTTGATTCGGTTGATTACGTGCACAGCCCGATGTTCAGCACGATGCCACCGGTGTCAGATAAGGAGCCGGAGGATTTGGGGAATTCATCGTACTTCTTCTGAGGTTGAAGATTGAGATAATCATTTTGTTTCTGTGTGTGTGGCTGACTTTGTCGTTGATATGTATATCGCAGTGAGTTTGTGTGATACTGTGATGCGAGGGAGAGAAGAGGAGGATCGACGAAGATGATGATTTTGGTGTTTTTTTTGTCTGGGCTTTTCAAGGGCCTTTCTTTCGAAACTGGTTTCTTGTTGCATGAATGAGCCCAATTATATTGAAAGAATGATAATTAAGTCCCAGCAAATAATTATCGATGGAGAGGTTTTTAACAATTTTTCTAAAATTTATTCAGACACTTACAGACAAAAATTTTATTGCAACCAAGAGTTCATTTAAAATTTAAAATTTTTATTTGCAATTATTTGAATCAATATTTCCAACTCTTATTTTTTTTAAAAAAAATAATAATTATCATTCTTTTTTCTATTATCATAAATAAAAAAATAGATAAATAGATGACCCTAAAAACCTAAGGACTGATCAAAATGATAAGCAACCCAACAGAAAATAGGGTTCATACGTACGCTTGCGCGCGTGACTAGTAGATCTACATCCATTGGAAAGACAGGAAAATTATTTTTGTAACGAAACAAGGTTAAATAAATTAAGCTATAGAGAGTAAAGATTCGACAGAATTATTATTTATTGGTGGGTCAAATTGAGAGAAATAGATGGAGATGTGGCTAGGGCGGGGGAATGATCTAGGGTTTCATCATGTGAAGCTGCAGTAACTAGCCAGCTGTTCTGTTCCTCCCTGGGAAGCAAACCATGAAAATGAGACCCTAATTTCCAGCACCGCCTAAGCAAGATTACTTGTTTGGTAAACACACAGACCTTAATTTTAAATAAAATTTTAAATTTAATTTTTTAAATAAATAATTATATTTATAAATAGTTTAAAACTAAAATTTTAAATAAACTATTGAAACTAATTTATGAACTAATTAATTATTATTTTACTTTTATTTTTTCTTACTCTCATATATTCTCTCTCTTTTATACTTTATCTTCTCTTTTCTCTCTCTTCTACACTTAATCTTCTCTCTCCTCTATACCCTATCTCCTCTATCATCTATTCTTTCTCATTTATTTAATAAAATCATATCTGTTAATTTTTCAGTTATAAATTTTTTTTAATAATAATTATCTAAATATTCGTTTATCTAAAACTATTTTTTCTACTAAACTCTTCTTTGAAAATTATTTTTTTAAAATTGTTAAAATATTTTTTTTATAAATTTTTTTATAAATTTTTATCTAAATATGTTCTTTATTTACACACACTATCTTGTTACACTGTGAATGTGAAATTTGAAAAAACGAATAAGCTCCTACACGCATATCCTTCAAACAAGCATGCACGAGGTAACGTGAGTGGAATAATTGGTTTTAGAAGGTTGCATATTGATATTGACCTCTCATGCCGCAGAGGGACACGTTTTTGTTATAATTTAAAAATAGGGAGTGATTGATAATTTATTTATTCACCCATTTATTGATTACATAAGGATATTTATTTATTTATCTTTTTACGTCAATTTTTTTTTTATACAACGTCAATTTTATTTTTCAATCAGCCTAGTGGGTACCATTATTCTTTTTGGAATACTGGGCTGGCTCGAGACACAAGATGGGTTGGATGTTAGGCCCAATCCTCCGCTGCCCTGCTGTATATGTCATACATAAACAAGTACCGTTAGCTTATACGAGTATTATTTAAATTTTTTATGAACAATGGTTGCTTTTATATGATTATTTTTTATTGGAGGTGTACAATTCAATAATATAATTGGTGGAGGGAACAGGGTCATCCAATCACACATATCAGAGCCATGAATTGATCCAACATGTTCGCAGATTGAATCGCAATGTCTCCCACGTCACTCTCACTTTCAACGAGATTAGATTAAATAGTAAATAATTAAATATTATTTAAATAAAATTTTAAATTTAAATTTTAGTATATATAAAAAAATTATTGGAAAACTCACATATTATAATCAAATATATGATACGAGTCAGATCTGAATATAATTAAGATAAAACTTCAATGAACCGGATAAAAAAAAACTATCTTTACCATATGAAGTCTATTAAAATCATCAGATAATTAATAAATAAATTAATTATATGAATTATTTATAATAAATATAATTTAAATATTTTTAATTGGTGAGTCACAAATTTCACATTTATATTTATAATATTATATTAACATAATTAAAAAATTATTAATATTATATTTTTAAAAACTCTTATTTTTTTATAACAAATTTTAAATTTTATAACTATAACTATAAATATATATTAACATATATTAATAAATAAATAATTATTTTTATTGGTATTAAATAATAATATTTAAATAAAATAAATAATAATAAACTTATATTTTTTTAAAATAAAATAGACTCAACTCATTTTACTGATTCTAAGTACATATGCTATCAGTTTCACTACAAAAAGCGTAAGTCCTTCGCCAATTATCTTCATCACCCTTCCCCATCCCCATTTACCTCAATATTTAAAATTATTTCTCAAAACATTGATTTTTTTAAATACATATATTCTCTTATTATAAATAAATTTATTTAAAACAATATTAAATATTAAATATAAATATATTTTTTAATAAAAATTTAAATATTAATTTATTATATCATAAAAATTAATTATTTTTATTATACTCAATTCTATTAGTAAAAATATTTATACTATAACTTCAAGAACTTAAGCCTCTCTCCGCAAAAGCTCTGCATTACTCTCGTGAAAGCCGACAAGATGATCCGTTTAACTTCAAGCCCATGAATACAAATACACTAACAGTGCAACATGAAGGTTGGAAATATATACAGCAACAAGAACTACTAGTGAAAGAAAAAAAAAAAAAGAATGCGAAATATTACACATGTCCGATATTCTAATGTGATGTCTCTCTGCAAATAAATCAAACAATAAGAAATAATTTAACAATTATTAAATCCTCAAATGACTATTATAAAAAATAACTAAACAACAACCGGGCCTGATGGGACGGGACCAATGGGCCAACATATGTGGGCCCGGCCCATGCAGACATTCCGATAGTTGACCAAGCTGGTCCGATGACATTACCAAATAATCTTATTAGGCTAAAAAAAAATCCTATTAGGCTAATATTCCTCATATTTTGATTATGATATAAATTATTATGTTTAAAGAGATATTTTAATTTTTAAATATTTAAATTTATATTTAAAGATAATAGATAGTTTATAGTATCGTTTAAGAAGAATGAAGATTTTATTATATCTTTAAATTATAGATAAATTTAATATTTTTTTTTAAATTTTTTTATATAAAAAAATATATAATAAGATGCCGCATGATGTGCTTTAATTGTTAGTTTAAATCAAAGAAGCACAAAATTGTAATCTGGACGGTGGATCTTCAATCATTCTGGGTTGAAAATTATATAGGCTCTGTCACTTACGATGGCCACGTTCTTCTTTTCTTATTTCTTTTCTTTTTATTTTTCATTCTCTATGTAATTACTCAATTATCCTATGAAACGTGGCTGGAAAAATTACTCCATGAACAAGTTTTGACAGATACCACCTCTGAGGCTCTGAGTATATTTTTTTAACGAATTGATATTCTCATATTTATTGAAGAAATTATGAAAAGAATTTAATTATAAGTATAAAATATAATATTAAGTCATATAGTAAATTCAACAGCCTTGTGAGTGGTGATAAAATGATAGTAAACTGTTACCATCCAAAAAATATGTTAAAAACAATATTTTGTGGTTAAATAAATTTAAAGATGACAATCCAATTTCACGAACGACTAATCTCAAAATACTTTAATAAACATAAACAATAATAATTATCCATCAATTTTAGTGAAAGTGTAGGAGAGTGAATCCATGAACATAGGAAGTCTTAAAGTAATTTAGGTTTAGATTAGATAGACATTTACCTCCATATTATTTATTTTATATATTTTAGTAAAACAATTTGTTTATTTTTCAATATTATTATTTTTATTTTCTATTGTTCTCTCACGTGACCGTAATTTTTAAACAATTTTTTATAATATTTTTAATTTTTAATAGGAAAAATTATGCCGGAGGTGGCTATATATTTTTTTAATTTTAATTTAATAATTATTTATTTTCCTCTCCTTATTATCTCTTTTTATTTTATAATTTTAATTTTAATATTTTTCATAAAATTATCAAATTATATATATATATATGATATATATATTTAAAAAAATTATGTCTTTTTTAGTCATTTTATATCTAAATCTATTTTTTAATTATATCATCTAAATAAATTTTTATTTATTAAACTGATTTTTTATAAAATTAATCCAAATATAAATCATATCACTATCTAACTTCTATTCAATCTAATTTTTTAAGACATATTGAAAAAAACCCCTCCTCCATCGCTAATCCATTCATGATAGTCAGATAGAGTGCCCCTCCGTAACTGTCCTTTCACTCAACAAGTGCCATTTCGTACTTAATCGGAGCTTCGAATCCGAGAGCCCGAGTGATGCGAGGGAATATCTGCACGAGTTTCTCACTCTCAACTTCGCGCGCGCCCACAGTGAGCGAATTTCCTCATGGAACCCGAATCTGGAGCTTCGTCTTATCGGAATCCTTCCCAGGTCAGTGTTTTCCTTTCTTTATCCTCCTTCTTTTTTTCTCGTTCTGCTGTCAGCTTATCATTAATTAAATTTCATTTTCTGGTTTTTGATTTTACTGTGGTTACGTGTTGATGAATCAAGAGGATCGAAGCTGTTCTTCCTCCGTGAAGTTTAGTTAGATCCTGCTTGACTTGCTTCTGTTTCTCTTTTTCTTGAATTCCGATTTGGACTCCTCTTCTGACAAGTATATTATTCTACTTTGTCCTATAAATCTTACAAAATGAATGTATTATACTGGTATATTTTTTATGTCAATGGCTCCGTTTGTCCTACGATCGTACCATACATTTTTATATCGGAATTAGTGTTTGTATCCTTGTCAACGCGGTGAACAAAAAATTAAACCTTCAATTTACGGCAGTTCAAGTCTTCGTATGTAATGTTTTTTTCAGCCACCGTATGACACGCCCCAAATTCATTAGCGAGGATACTAGAGCTCGTACCTGATACACACCTGTCTGTTAGATTTATTTGCTGGGGCTTAGTTGATTGGTTTAGACTAAGAGGCTGAGACACGATTGTCCGATGACATCAGAAATGAATTGAACTCTCTTTTTCTTCCTTCTCCGTTCTTTCTCTCTTCTTCCCTTCACCCTTCTTAGTTCCTAATATTTGTATTAGAGCAGGCCTATTCATGGCAGCTCATGCTCCAATGTTGTTAAGAAAAGTCCAAAATCATGAGAAACCAGCTTTGCTTGAGAAGCGACCACTTATGGATAATGGTGGACCAAAGAATAATATTTGCAGTGGAGCATTGGGTGAATGGACTGAAGAAATTGATTTTATGCCTTTTGTTACAACTCACTGAGAAATTAATTTGTTTGACTGAAGTATCCAGAATGGAAAATTGTGGCTTCTATTGACCTTGACTGAAAAATTATTGTTTGATTAAAAGAAATGGTGAACTTCCAATAAGTCACCATGGCGATTTGTTATTTCATGTTGTAATTTTCCATTTTAAATTTATATACTCTCTGACATAAAGTGATTTTTTGTTTTCAATTTATTTTCACTGGTATTGCATTGCTCACTGTTCCCTTTTCCAAATATGATATTAATTTGAATTATGAAATTTTGAAGGTCACTTATCTTTTTGTGCTTTGCAGTTGTCATGGGTTAATCTCTCCAGGAGTCTAATATTAGCATATCAAAGCTTTGGCGTAGTATATGGAGATCTAAGTACATCCCCTCTCTATGTTTTTACAAGCATATTTGGAGGAAAGTTGCAGAAGTACCACGATGAAGAAACTACCTTTGGTGCTTTTTCATTAATTTTCTGGACCCTCACATTGATTCCCTTGCTTAAATACGTTTTCATCCTACTGAGTGCCGATGATAATTGTGAAGGTATTCTAAAACTAGAATTCTGCATGTAAATTACTGTGCTCCTTTGGTATCTTTTATGTTTCAAATTCTTCTCTAGGCAAAATATTATTAATCGTTCAGGTGTGTGCTCTGATTCTGGTACAAACATTGTCAGGAGGAACATTTGCTCTCTACTCACTGCTTTGCAGGCATGCCAAGTTTAATTTACTCCCCAACCAACAAGCAGCCGATGAGGAGCTGTCTTCCTACAAATATGGTCCCTCATCACAGCCTGTATCCCCTTCCCCACTGAAGAGGTTTCTGGAGAAGCATAAGAGGTTAAGAACAGTTCTACTTATTGTAGTGTTGTTTGGTGCTTGCATGGTCATAGCTGATGGTGTGTTTACTCCAGCAATTTCAGGTAAAGCATCTATTTAGTAATCTGAAATTGGGATTGTCTAGGGTTATTAATTATGTCTTTTGGGTATAATAAAGAAAAAGAAAAAGAAAAGGGGAAGGTAGTAAAGTCTTAAACCCACAATAGAGTTGAAGGGCACAAAAGAGGGGAAAAACCAACTTGGGTCTTACCTTTTTAACCTGCTGCTCCTGAAGGCATCAAGGCATTATGGACTCCCAACTCTTTGCTTTCGTTCTTTTTATTCGTTCAAATTTACTGCTGCAATTAAAGTCAAACCAGTCCAACAGGGTCTGTAAAGGGTACTTAGGTTTCTTGTTTCCTATATTGTACTTTGTACATTTTCAAATTCTCATAGAGTAGTTCTTAATGGGTCTCCAATGCAACTAGTTTAATTTGTTCATCATTGTTTACATTAAAGAGTTATTTTGTTTTATGAGCATTATCTTGCACCTGATCAGAAATTGACATTTCTACCCACCTACTTGCAGTTCTATCAGCAGTATCAGGATTACAAGTTACTGAGAAAAAGCTTACTAATGGTGAGTCAATTGCCATTTGTGCTTTGTTGAAGATGATACAGTTTGTACCAGTGCTCATTCATTTCCAAAGACTTAAACATTATATTACTATAGCAATTTCTTGCTGTTTGTAGGTGAACTTGTCTTGCCTGCCTGCGTCATATTGGTTGGCCTGTTTGCTCTCCAGCATTGTGGCACCCACAAAGTAGCATTTATGTTTGCACCAATTGTAATAATCTGGCTTGTAACTATTTTCTCTGTTGGACTGTATAATACAATATGCTGTAATCCAAAAATAGTTCGGGCTCTATCCCCACACTATATCATCAAGTTTTTTATCAAGACTGGCAAAGAAGGTTGGATTTCTCTTGGAGGGGTTCTTCTCTGTATCACTGGTATGGTAGTCCTGGACCTTCACATCACCTGTCATTTATCAAAACTTTGTTGGAAAACTATACTGGATGTTGCATGTCCACTTTATGAATTTAATTGTACATTGACTCACAAGACAAGGTGAGTTTTAAGAACTCTGATGCTATGTTCACTAAATGCTTATCATTTTGTGTTTCACCAGGATCTGAAGCTATGTTTGCTGATCTTGGTCATTTCACCGCTTTCTCAATAAGAGTGAGCTCTTCGCTGTTTTGGACATTCAGTTGGTCTTAGTTTTTGAAAACATTGTTAGTTGATCGAAAAATATTTCTAGTGTCTATGTTATTTTATCTCTACTCTGGTAGTAATTATTAGGCATTGCATGGCAAACAAGTGAGAAATCTCTTAACATTCTTCTTCCTTGTGCAGCTTGCATTTGCTTCTGTTATATACCCTTGTTTGGTGGTACAGTACATGGGCCAAGCTGCTTTCTTATCTAGAAATCTCGGCTCTGTCCATAACAGTTTTTATGACTCAATCCCAAGTCAGTTCTTCTGGTTCTCTTCTTGCTTGGCACTAATTCCCAACAATGCGAGCTGTTCTGATTTTTTTAATTTTTCTACTTGCCTGCAGAACCTGTATATTGGCCTGTCTTTGTTGTTGGCACCCTTGCTGCTATTGTAGGGAGTCAGGCTGTTATAACTGCCACTTTCTCCATTATCAAGCAGTGCCATGCTCTAGGTTGCTTTCCACGAGTGAAAGTTGTACACACCTCAAAACATATATATGGGCAGATCTATATTCCTGAAATAAACTGGATACTTATGGTCCTGACTCTTGCTATGACAGTTGGATTTCAGGACACGACCTTGATCGGAAATGCTTATGGTAATTTATTACTTTACGGAGAAATAAAGTCTTTCTCTACACACACACTCACACAGATATGAGACCGTTATGACTTAATTCATTTTTGCCTATGGTTACTCGTATGTCTGACCATTATGATATTGCTAGCTTTCTTGGGTAATGAGCATATTCTACATTTTAAAAATGTCCTTGTTAATGAGACTGCATGGTATACGGGTGCTTCAATAAAGGCAATGAACACGGCTTTTTTTGTGTCTAGCATAAAAAAATGCGATGTGTTTTATTTTGTCGTACTGAAAATAACTCTTTTTGGTATTTGATTTACAGGACTTGCTTGTATAGCAGTTATGTTTGTGACTACATTTCTGATGGCACTTGTCATAATCTTCGTCTGGCAGAAAAGTGTCCTGCTTGCGACAATATTTCTTTTATTCTTCTGGGTGATAGAGGGCGCATATTTGTCAGCAGCATTCATAAAAGTTCCCCAGGGAGGATGGGTTCCTCTTGTCCTGTCATTCATCATCATGATTGTTATGTATGTATGGCATTATGGTACTCGGAGGAAATACAGCCATGACCTACACAACAAAGTTTCATTGAAATGGTTACTGGGATTGGGCCCTAGCCTGGGCATTGTCCGTGTACCGGGAATAGGTCTTGTCTACTCAGAACTGGCAACAGGAGTGCCTGCAATATTTTCCCACTTTGTTACAAATCTCCCCGCATTTCACAGTGTGTTGGTATTTGTTTGTGTAAAATCAGTTCCTGTTCCATACGTCTCACCCGAAGAACGTTTCCTCATAGGGCGTGTTTGCCCCAGGCCATATCGTATGTATAGATGCATCATCAGATATGGGTATAAGGACATCCAAAGAGATGACGGAGACTTTGAGAACCAACTCATACAAAGTATAGCAGAGTTTATCCAAATGGAAGCTACTCAGCCACAACTTTCAAGTTCTGAAAGTTCTTCACTTGACGGGAGGATGGCTGTTATAAGTGTTAGAGGCATAGGATCCACTTCAAGCTTGATAGTGTCCGAGCACGATGATGTTGGCCTGGACATGTCAATCCCTAGCAGCAAGTCTGTTACCCTGCGAAGCTTGCAATCGGTTTATGATGACGAGAACCCACAGGTCAGGAGGCGTCGAGTAAGATTTCAGCTACCTAACAATCCTAGCATGGATCCTGCTGTTAGGGATGAGCTTGTGGGTTTGATTCAAGCTAAGGAGGCAGGAGTCGCATATATCATGGGGCACTCATACGTGAAGGCAAGGAAATCGTCCTCATTCTTGAAAAAGCTTGTGATTGATATTGGGTATTCATTTCTTCGGAAGAATTGCAGGGGTCCTTCTGTGGCCCTTAACATTCCTCACATCAGTCTTATTGAAGTTGGAATGATATATTACGTGTAGTTCTTGATAGAACTTGGCAACTTAATCGTCCTGGTTAAAAATAGAGGTGGTTAGTTCTTATGTTGAGGGTAGTTTGAGGCTTCTCTAGTCATGTTTATCTTTGCTTCTGCTCTTCTTCCAACGTGTAAATTGCACAAATAATGATAGTATTTTCAATTTATTTTAGGACGACTTAGTTATGCAGATTGCAGAATATTTGCTCAGTACCGGATGATCTATTAATAAAAGAGGAGACGGATTTCTTTGTCACTTCACTTCCACTCTTCCATAAAAAAATTGCTCGTGGCGGGAGAATATAGCTTTGAAGCTCTTTTGGCAGTCAATATGAAAACGGCCTTGTAACTTGTCCACACAAAAATATTCAATTGATAATGAATTGAAAGCATAGACTGCTGATTCAGGAAGAAAATAATGTTATATTTGGCAATCTGTTAAAATCTTCTTCTTCTCGCAAAATGAAACTCTCTAAACTGGCGCCATGAAGTGTTCAATAATTTTTTTAATAAAAATTAAGTAAATAATGAAGTAATTGATCTATCAAAGGTTTTTTTTTATAAAAAAAAATTAGATAAATTTAACACTATTTTCTTTTATTAAAGTTAAAGTATAATTTTAAGTTCCGAAGAATATTTTTAGAGAAGTTATAACATCACCAGGGAGTTCTCACTAACAAAAATCGAACTCATAATACTTATGGATTCGAAGTTATGTACAGACGAGCACCCAAGATTCTCATGGTGCATTCTGCATGGCATGCACACTTGGGCCCCGCTAACAACCTCTGATCTCAGTAATTAAATCACTGAGCACATCTATGGTGACATAACTGTCCACCTCCGACCACGTATTACATGACGATCTAAACTCGATCCTCCGTGATCACCGGTTACAGGGAGCTCAAGATACGTTTCTGTTGTTCCTCGAGCTGGTGGTCTGAGTATTTCTCCTTTACGTTTCAAGGAGAAATTTTTGAAATATGAAAAATGATATGTAGCAGTTTAGGTTAAGTCCACCTTGGATCCTGGTCCTAACTCGATCCCTGACCCGGCTTCTTTTCCATCCCCTGTTCAACTCTCTGCACACATACATGGCCTGCATTTTAGTAGCATGAACCGTACTTTTCTACTTCCACATTGCATTTCTTCTTATTCCAAATTGGTTCTCTAAGGGATGATGCAGAATGGACGTCGGAGGACAAGAGAGCGCCGTGAAATAAACACTCTATTGCCAAATGCCAATAGTCGAGAGAAGCGGATCGTCTCAAATAGTATGTTTACTGCCGACAAGGAGATCGTTTGGGCGCCATTTGGCAATTACTGGAGACTACATAATAACAGTAAGATATGAGGATATATATCGGTTCCGCTGACCTTCCTCCTAGAAACTTTCGCCCGTACGCACACACAGACAGGGGAAAAGTAGTTCGATGCAGTTAATTTTGCCCTCATGGATTCCGAAGCCGGAGCTCCGAACCATCGTAATCCTCCTCTGGCCAGACATTTTCTCTCTGAATCTGGCGATTCCTTCCTAATCTCTCCGAGTTATAACAAATGTATTTGTGTAAGCTGAATCTCAATTTGAATTTGATATCCCAAAATTCGTTCTCTGCTGATTCAATGATTTTGAATCCGTCTTGCTTACATGCTTGTGATAGCTTCTTTGTTATTTAACGATTAAACCTTAGCCCAGCTTGAATATGCGATCCCCCGTATAAAGTGAACAAAACCCAGTTATTGTGAGAGCCTCTTGGAATGTATTAAAATATCCCGATTTTAATTTCACATTGCAGTTAAAGAGCTTTCAAGAACCTTCCTTAGCTCCCATTGCATTTGTGAATTTTTACTTTTGAGCGCTTGTCTTGATTAACCCACAAATATGCTTAATTTAACTCGATTCTTTTAGTAATGTTTGTCTATTTTTCCCCAAGAAAATAATTAGGTAGAATCAGGACTTCAAATTTTCATAGATTAATATCTTTTAGCATATTCTCCATACTTGAGAAGTGAACCTCTTCATTGATTACAAATTCAACGTTTAGAATAATTTTAGGCTCAGGGCTCCTATGCTTATAATTTTAAAGATGAAAGTTTCCAATGCGAAGGTTTGTTTGTGATTTTATGAATCTCACCTACTCCAAGTCCTATAATCTCACCTACTCAGATGAGAAACAATTCCCTGTACTGTTTTTTGTGCCCGTTCCTACCAGGTTTTATAAACTCCCATGTAACCAGCCAAAAAAATTCAATTTATTCTAGATTTTGTTTATGTATGTTGCCATTTGATACCACATTCAGCAATCCACATGACTACTTTTTTATTTTCTCGATGTACTGGATCTTTGATATGACTAAATTGCCTACTGTTTATTTTTCCTAGTATGTATAATTCAGTGGAAACAAGGAGGTTTTAAATGTTCATTAATAATAGCGACATAGTGATGCATTGCAGTTGTCATGGGTAAACCTCTCCAGGAATATATTATTAGCATATCAAAGCCTTGGTGTAGTCTATGGAGATCTGAGCACATCACTTCTCTATGTTTATACAAACACGATGGGAGGAAAGATGCTAATGATCTAGATGAGGAAATTATCTTCGATTCTTTTTCACTGATTTTCTGGACCCTTACATTGGTACCGTCGGTTAAGTATGTTTTCATCCTATTGAGAGCTGATGATAACAGTGAAGGTATTAATAACACGGTTTATCTTCAACATATAATGATATTGCACTTCCATGACATCGATTGTTGTTTCAGTTTTATAATAGGAAAAACAATGGTTATCAAGTGTATTTTCTGATCACGTTAGCTCTATTAATGTCAGGTGGGACGTTTGCTCTTTACACTCTCCTTTGTAGGCGCAGTAAGTTTAATTTACTTCCCAACCAACAAGCAGCTGATGAGGAACTGTCATCCTACAAACATGCCCCCTCGTCCAATGCTGTTTTCTCTTCAACATTAAAGAGGATTTTGGAGAAACATGGATGGTCAAGAAGGGTCCTACTAGGTGATGGTGTGCTCTCGCCAGCAATGTCAAGTGAGATGATGACCATTTTATTGTAATAGAAGTAGCCAGAACTTCTAATTCTGTCGTTCTAGATTTTGGCGTTAAATTAGTTGTTGCATGCAAATATAATTCAGCAGGAATGCCCCTTTTGCGTAGCAATTATATATGTGTGGTGACTTCCTGGCAGAGAAAAGATCCCTTGCGTCTTGTTCTTTGTGCCAAGACCTGTTGTGGAACTATAGATTGTTTTAAGTTCAAAGTGATCATCTCAAAGTTTAGCTAACATCATCGAACAGGAGGCTATATGTACTCTTAAATTTCACTCTTCTCAATTTGATTTTAAAATTATAAGGATCATGTAACATAGCATACTTTATCCTAGAAAGCACTGAGTTATGCACTTTTCTAATGCTTTTTTAACATTTGTGCTCGGACAACTTATCTTTGATTTTCTTATTACTGTTTTGCTCCCTTATCAGCATTAGTGGGAATCTAATAAAGAATACTAAACATTCTTCATCCTTGCAGTTCTAGCAGACTCTCAGGAGTAAGAAAACAAGGAACATATTTCTTGGAAGGTGATTCAATTCTCACTTTGTTGTCCATCGGTGAAAATAGTGTCGTTCTTTTGCTTGTCCAATAAAAAATAAAGGTTTGAATGCAGTTTACAGTTAGAAATTCAATGTTGTTTGCAGGAGTACTTGTGTTTCTTGTCTGTGTCATCTTGATTGGGCTGTTTGCTCTCCAACATGTTGGCACCCCCAGAGTAGCATTTCTTTTAGCACCAATCTTAACGATTGGGCTTCTATGCACTTTTGCTATTGGGCTGTATAATATAATAAGTTGGAATCCAAGAGTTGTTTTGGCATTATCCCCTCACTATATTTACAAGTTCTTCAGCAAGTATGGTGAAAATGGTTGGCTTTCTCTTGGAGGGATTCTTCTCTGCGTAATTGGTATGTTATACCTGACCTGGAGGTTACCCTCGCTTTCCAAAAACTTAGGAAAAATAAAAGAAAAGAAGTTAGACCTGACCTGGACCTCCAAGGCATACTATTTGTCATGAACCAACAGTTGCTTGGGCTGTTGTGCAGAATGCTCCATTTTTTAAGAACTGGGAAAGTTCACCTTAACCTAATTATGGGAGCATTTTGTGTCTCGCCGGGACTCAAGCTATGTTTGCAGATCTTGGTCATTTCACTACTGTGTAAGGGTGAGCATGAAACTTGACTCCATTTTATGCAATGAATCAATCATAATTATTTTTATTTGCTTCAAAGGGCGAGAGAACTGCATCATATTTGTTCTCTTAATTTCTATGGATGAGTTTGAGTGTCTACATGATTGTATCTCTACAGCAGCGACAATTGTTATAATCATGTATTGGATTATAAACAAGCTAGAAACTATTTTCCTTTTGCTGCGCCATAAGGGTGGGTTATTTTGCTAGCTCAAATCAGACCAACAAAGCTGCGGTGATACTTGGCAAGGTGAGAAATTTTAATTTCTTAAAACTCTTCTTCTCTGTGCAGCTTGCATTTACTTGTGCCGTATACCCTTGTTTGGTAGTACAATACATAGGCCAAGCCGCATTCCTGTCAAAAAACCTCAATGCTATTTATAGCAGTTTCTACGACTCAATACTTGGTTAGGTTGTCTGATCACTTATTTTATACTGCTTCCTCCACTAAATTCTGTAAAATGTTCATTTTATTTTAGTTTGGTTTACGGACCCTGTATATTGGCCTGTCTTTGGCATTGCCACTCTTGCAACCGTTTTTGGGAATCAAGCTGTTATAACTGCCACGTTCTCCGTTATCAATCAATGTCATGCATTGGTTGCTTTCCCCGTGTCAAAGTTGTACACACCTCAAAAGATATATTTGGGCGGATCTACATCCCAGAAATAAACTGGATACTGATACTCCTCACTGTTGCTGTGACTGTTGGATTTCAGGGCACAAAATTGGAAATGCTTATGGTAAATATTCTTTCAAGAAAACGTAGCATCCTTTGAAACACGACTTTCGAGTTTATGAATCCTTTTGAAGTTAAATCTGTGGGTCCTTGGTGACCAGGACTTGCAGTTGTGTTGGTCATGTTTGTGACAACCCTTTTGATGGCACTCTTCATAATCTTTGTTTGGGAGAAGCATATCCTTGTTTCCATGATATTCCTTCTATTCTTTTGGGCAATTGAGGGGCTATACTTATCAGCCGTACTGGTGAAAGTTCCCCAGGGAGGATGGGTCCCTCTTGTCGTGGCATTCTTCTTCATGACTGTTATGTGTGTTTGGCATTACCGTACTCATAGGAAGTTCAGCTAGGAGACGCAAAACAAAGCTGCATCGAAATGGTTACTAGGCTTAGGCCCTAGCCTTGGCATTGTCCGTGTCGCAGGAATAGGTCTCATCTACTCAGGACTTGTAACTGGAGTACCTATAATATTTCCCCATTTTGTGACCAATCTCCCTGCATTCCACAAAATTCTGGCTTTTGTCTGTCTAAAATCAGTCCCTGTTCCATATGTATCTACTGGAGAGCGTCTCCTCGTTGGGAGAGTCTGCCCAAGACCATATCGTATGTATCGATGCACAGTCCGATATGGGGTATAACGACATCCAAAGAAATGATGACTTTGAAAACCTGATCATACAGAATATAACACAGTTTATCATGATGGAAGCAATGGAAGAATATGACGACTCAGATTCTGAGACTTCTCTCCTTGATGGGAGAATGATAGTAGTGAGTTCTGAAAAGATGCCATCAGGTTCAAGCTTAATAGTGTCTGAACATGACGACATCTCCATTTCTAGCTGCAGTTCTGCTACCTCGACAAGTCTTTGTTCTTTTATTGATGACAACTCACAGCAGAAGAAGCAAGGCGTGAGGTTTCAACTACCAAACATCCCTGAGATGGATCCTTCTGTAAGAGAAGAACTAACAGATTTGATTGAAGCAAAGGAAGCTGGGGTTGCATATATAAAGGGGAACACATACGTGAAGGCGAGGAAATCATCTTCATCGTGGGAAAGGTTTGCGATTGACGTCTTATATACCTTTCTGCGAAAGAATTGCAGAGCTCCTGCTGTTTGGCTTAACATTCCTCACGTTAGTATGATTGAAGTTGGGATGCCATATTATGTCTGAGTCTTGATGAGATTTTGCAACTTCATCATCATGACAAATTATTAGGTACACAAAGATAATAATCATGAGAGAGCATTTGAGTACACACTTTAATGAAATTTACTTTAAACATACTTACATGTTTATTTATGATTGTTCAGTTCGTGGTGCAGTTTTGCATCTTGACATTGGTGGTGTGGATTCTGCACCCACCTAGTTAAAAAGGGGAGGGGGTGGGTGTTGAATGTTTCAGCCATGCAGGAATGTGCTGACTTCGTCGATGAAAATATTGTCTCATAAATTTACCTCACCTGAACACGGAAATATATTTTTAAACGACATATTTAGGGCCAGTCAAATTTCTTTTTGTCTTGTCCTGTTTTTCTTGTCACGATTATTAACAAATATTTTTAACTTTAATAAGATTTATAATTGAAAAGCATTTATTGAAGCTTCCACGTAAATGCAACATGAATTTATTCCCATGAATAAGGAGTTGGTTGACAAATACATATACAAAGTAAGAAATAAAGAAATAAAGAAATTGTACAAAAGCTCTGTTGGAATCCAGGCACTGTTAGTAAATAATTTATAAGTATATATTCTTTAATTTGAATAGTGAGACTAATTTTTTACTTTTTAGATTTGACTCATCTAAATTTTAGTCAATTTAAAATAAAAATAATTTTTTTTTACCCTTTCCGGAAGTCTTCCTTTGACTTTCTGATTTCTGTGTAAAGAAAATTACAAATTTCACAACTTAGGAAAGTAGCTTCAACTGTCCAACGCTCACTGTGTCAGCCACACCATGGAAGCCTCATGCAAATAAACACTCGTCGGTTTATCGGCTGTACATGACCGTGTTCGATCAACTATCGTATCCTATATATCCCTCAACAATACACCAGAGATGCAACCCCACCAGCGATATCCAAAATGGTTTCCAAGTCCTCTCCTCTGTTTTGCATAGCCTGCTTTGTTTTGCTGTTCGTTACTCTGTTCCCAAAAGCAAGTGCTCAAGACAACTCGTGCCTGAACCAGCTCTCACCTTGCCTCAGCTACCTCAATGGCAGTAGAAAACCCCCTTCTAGTTGCTGTGATCCTCTAAAATCTGAGATCCAATCAGACCCTCAATGCCTCTGTAGCCTTGTCAGCAACAAAGGTACCAGACAAGCGGAGCAGGCTGGCATTAATATTACTGAGGCTCAGACCTTGCCTGGAAGATGTGGCCAACGAGTTAATCCTTTGGCCTGCCTCTCAAGTAATCTCGCTTCTCTCATTCTTTTATCTTCTTCTTTCTGTTACTCTGATTTCTAGCAGCAGGAGAGTTTAATTGAAACGCTTTGTGTTTCTGTTGTTTCAGGTTCGCCTGCTTCCCAGAATACTGCTCAGAACTCAGCAGCTAAGGTTGTGCACTTCTCTCTGGGAGTTCCGACTATCTTGGTTTTGGTAATTGCTGCTCAGATGTTATGGGCATAGGCTGCAGATTGCTGCTGCAATTTGAGAGTTTTTCTATTTTCCTTTTCCTGGTTGTAGAATTATTACCTTGGTTGAGATTGTAACTAGTATGCCGTAGAAAAATACTTCGCTTCATTTTTCAAGATCATGTTATTATTTATTTGACAAGTGTGCTTGGGATTTGATTATTGGGGGCGTGGAAACTGACTAGTCACGTGACTTCTCTACGAGAAATTCACCATTCATTGTTAAAGTCCAAATGAGAAATGAGCATATCATTTCGCCACGCAACACCCAAATTAAAACCAAACAAATATCTGAAAGTCGCGAACTTGTAATTTGTAAAGCTTAATAATATCTTATCTCGTCGCCACGGACGATATGCCTCACGCCCGCGCCTATTTTCAGGATATTTCTTCTTCAGTAAAAGTTAAAACCCCTCCAAAACCTCGGTGTGTTCTCGTCTATCCTCTTACTCTGCCTACTACCCTCACTGGAGAGCAACCGAAGCTCTCCAGAATGCAAATGGCCCTCTACTCCATCTCTGCCCTCTCTTTCTTCTAAAAATCTTGTCTTCAACTCTTACTACCCTGCCTTTCTTCTTTTTCCTTCAACCATGACTTCTCCTCTCCCATTGTCTGACATTTCCACTCCCTTCATTCCCAAACTCAGCTCTTTCCCCAGAATTTGGAGTATTTTCAATGTCACGTATCCTTTGCAGTTCAAATGCAGCAAAGGACGAGTAGTTTTGGTCCCCAAAGCCGTATACACCCAAAACCTTTCGGTTCCTTCACACTCCAAATGGTCGAACAGGACGGAGAGGGTTGAGCTCGAGAATGACCCCATTTCGGTTCTCAACGAGAGGATTCAACGTGATTTCGCCAAACGAGAGGCTTCCAGGACGGTGATGGATTCGGAGGAGGCTGACAAGTACATACAATTGGTGAAGGAGCAGCAACAGCGAGGGTTGCAGAAATTGAAGGGAGACAGAGAGGATAAGGAAGGTGGATTTAGCTACCAGGTTGATCCATATACACTTCGTTCTGGGGACTACGTTGTGCATAAGAAGGTGGGTATTGGTCGATTTGTTGGGATTAAGTTCTCTGTTCCAAAGAATTCTACAGAACCAGTTGAGTATGTTTTCATAGAGTATGCAGATGGTATGGCAAAGCTTCCTGTTAAGCAGGCGGCTCGTATGCTCTATAGATATAGTCTGTAAGTTCTACCTCCGCCAACCCCTCACCTTTAACATTTTTCTTATTATTCTAGAATCTAGAAGATAATGTTCTTACCATTATCAGAGCTCAAGCAAAATACTGATTCAAAATAGAGAGAGAGTTATAGCAGTACTTTATTAAATGATCACGTTTATTGCGGTCCGTTTGCAGTCCAAATGAAAACAAAAGACCTCGGACATTGAGCAAGTTGAATGATACTAGCGCCTGGGAGAGAAGAAAGATTAAAGGAAAGGTTGCCATACAGAAGATGGTTGTTGACTTGATGGAACTCTATCTACATAGGCTAAAACAAAAAAGGTCCCCCTATCCAAAAAGTCCTGCCACGGCTAAATTTGTAGCTCAATTTCCTTATGAACCCACGCCTGATCAAAAACAGGTGACATTATAATTAAGTTGCCTGTGTTCTATCTTTTATACTTGTTGCAAAATCACGTGTATTTACTAGTGCAAAAATATTGATATTTTAATAATTTTGAATTGTGTTGGACGTCTTTGTGTTTATTTTTAGCTTTATTTCCTGATTTTGCAGAGCTATAGATTTTAGAAGATTTGTTATTTGCATGGTTTCATGTTGCTTAATTAGGTATTTTTTTGTTTCCAAATACGTTCCCTTACAGGCTTTCATTGATGTTGAAAGGGATTTGACAGAACATGAAACTCCAATGGACCGGTTAATTTGTGGAGATGTTGGTTTTGGCAAAACTGAAGTTGCATTGCGTGCTATATTCTGTATAGTCTCATCAGGGAAGCAGGCCATGGTTCTGGCACCAACAATAGTTCTTGCCAAACAGCATTTTGATGTTATTTCAGCGCGCTTTTCTTCATATCCTGATATTAAAATTGGACTTCTGAGCAGGTTTCAGGTATGAGTTTTTGTTCCTTGTTTGTCTTAGTGAAAGATTAGAGTTGTATAGTGCTATGAAGAGAGTACTCTAATTTTACTTTGGTAGTCTAATAATACTCATCAACCAAATATTCGACAACCTTTCTATCATTTCCAGTTGTTGAGCAAACAAATAATTCTTCTATGGTAGTATGGCATGGACTTCTGTCTTTACTTGCCATTTGAGATGTAAAGTGTGTTCCGAGTCTATATTTATATAGCTTGTAACTTTTATATCAGTTTCAGACTATTTGACTTATCACTACTTTCAGACGAGAGCAGAGAAAGAGGAGCACTTGGAAAAGATTAAAAACGGTGGCCTGGACATAATTGTTGGGACTCACTCTCTTCTAGGAAACCGGGTTGTGTATAACAATCTTGGCCTGCTTGTGGTTGATGAGGAACAGGTTTACCAATTATCGGCAATAAATATTTTCCTTAATTTCTTATAACTAACAATGGCTACATTGTTTTCCTAGCTGACATTTCTTTCACAGAGGTTTGGCGTCAAACAAAAGGAGAAGATTGCTTCTTTCAAAACTTCTGTAGATGTTCTTACTCTTTCTGCAACACCAATACCACGAACTCTTTATTTAGCATTGACAGGTTTTCGTGATGCTAGGTAACAAGGCCTTCTACAGATTATGATGGAAAATAGATTGTCTAATATTCTTCTCCTGGTATTTAATAAAAATTGTTTTATGGAAATAAAATGCTATTGTTGAATAATTTGGTTGACAAATTATGATAAATTTCATTTTCCATTCTGTACTTTTTCCCTCTTTCCTTTTACAATGGTGTGCTGCAGGTTCTTTGTGTGCGTGTGTGTCACAGAGAGAGAGAGAGGACTTCGTTGGATTTATGCCTAACCTATCTTGTAGAATATCTGAGCTACAATTCAGTGACATAGATTTAAATGAATGTTTCTGTAAGGTTTATTTTAAGTTGGTGTTATGCTTATTGTTTGAGATGTCTATGCACAATGTGGAAGCTTTAATATCAGTAGATATTGTAGAAGACATGAATTAGGCTTCACAATTCTGCTGTGTGCTGAGATCCTTGGTTTCCCCCTTGGAAACTTTGCATGGTAAGATTTACTGATGCTGACAATAGTGGGTGAGCGAATAAGGAGAATTCAATGGAATCAGGAGCAGTACTATGTTAGTAAATATGAGGTGCTGGCTCATCAAATTGCCCAAATTATTGAAACTTCAACTCAAAGTTATTTAATATAAGACATGATTTTGTCCCTGCAAAAATCCTAAATCTTCTCTTAGTAGGTCCCTAAATATTTCTTCTGCCCAATCCTGGTTCTTTTTGGGCTACTTTTATGCCAAATTAGGCTTGATGCGTAGTTTATGTTTTCACTGCCTGATGATTTACTTTAAGCTTATATCTAATGAAAGATTGAGTATAATCAACCATTCTCTGAGCATAATTATAACACTTATTATTTATATTTCAGTTTAATTTCAACTCCACCTCCAGAAAGAGTTCCTATCAAAACTCACCTTTCTTCATTCAGTAAGGACAAGGTGATCTCAGCTATTAAGTATGAGCTGGACCGTGGTGGCCAAGTGTTTTACGTTCTTCCACGTATTAAAGGTGATGAGACATCATGCCTTGTTGTTGATAATTATATTCAAGAGTTTCAACGAGTTTGGTTTTCTTTAGCCATCAAAACCAATTTCATTTTACACTCATTCTTAATGTCTTAACAATTGCAAGATATAATTCTCTGCTTTTTTTTAAGTAATCTGAAGCCCAGATGTTTTAGTAGGACACTGTCGACAATTTTAGTGGGGTAATGTCTATAGCAATAGAAATAATTGAATTGTATCATCAGTCAAGTAGTGGTGCATATCCATTAAAGAGTATTGAAAGAATTTTGTTGTCACTTTATGTTAATTGAAGAGCTTGGCTAATAGGCAATTGTCTAGTCATTAAAAAGCCATGCAAATTTTGGGAAGTAATGCTAATATTAATCCAATTACTGGAAATTTTTAGAGAGCTCCTAGGCCAATTATAGAAAACTTTTGTTTGTTTACTTCTTGTGAGAGTTCTGTATTGATTCTGGGATAATTAACACTACTAGTTGCTTCATAATAATATCAGGCCAGAAAACTCGCAAATTCATTTTGCGAGAACTAACGGTGACATGCTTATAATAATACCAAGAGATACGTCTAAAGTATCCCGTCATCATGCCTAATATTTTGCAGACTTAGGTTAGGTGAAGGAAGACCTATCATAAATATGTCACACTCCTATGAGTAAATTTAATTTGAGGGGAGTAAGAATGCTATGATCCTGTTGAAAGTAGAAGTTTTATTTATTCTTCACGCTCAATCACAGACCTAAAAGTAGACTATCCAACACTTCGGCGCTTTTGGGGATGTATTTGCTAACTTGTCTATGTTTCAGACTCAGTCATTTGATTCTAGTATCTCTACTATTCTCATGTTACAGGACTTGAAGAAGTGATGGAATTTCTCGAAGAGTCATTCCTAAATGTAGAAATAGCCATTGCCCATGGGAAGGTAGCTAGTTGTTTTGTAGGTCCAGTGCTGTATCTCATGTGAGCTTGTAGGGCTAACAAACAGTCCTCGAGGAAATACTCTGGAGTTAAACATAAAACAAAATGATATCTTTCTCAGTAATGCTTTTACTGACAAATGGCAGTTGTCTTTATGAGAGATTTCAGAACGTGTTAAGAAATATTTAGAATCTTTCAGGCTATTCTGTCTCATATCTTTGAAAGAGAGACAATAAATGCGGCATCTCTTACTTAGGTCTGAAGCACATCTATTTGGCCAAAATGCATTTACTTCATTATTGTGTGCACGCTGACAAGTGTTTGACGGAGTGTTATCAGGCATTTTAAATGTTAATTTATCATCAATAAATTAGTTTTTAAAAACGAAAAGAAAAAGAAAAAAGTCTCAAAAAGTGCTTATAAGTGTTTTCTCTGCTGCTTTCAAGCCTTCTTATAAAATATATTGACTTGTGTGCCTTCCATTCTCATGCTCACTATGCATTTACTTTGTTTACAAATTAAACTTATGTGCTTTCTGCCATAGCAATACTCAAAGCAACTAGAAGATACCATGGAGAAATTTGCTGAAGGCGACATAAAAATCCTGATCTGCACCAATATAGTAGAAAGTGGGCTTGATATTCAAAATGCAAACACCATCATCATTCAGGATGTTCAACAATTTGGCCTTGCACAGCTTTACCAGGTTTTGTTCTTCCTAACTTCATCCTTCTGAGTCATATCTGATAGGATATGGCCACGTGTTATGTCTTCTCTGATGTTTACTTAAAAGGAAAGTTCATGTTAGTATTTGTCCTTAATTTAATAGCACATAATTAATAAATGAGGCTTTTCCTAATATTTCTGTGTAGAGATCATTAACATACTCGTGCAGTTTTTAAGTTCATATTTTGGTTTCTGCTGGAGTGATTTCGTTTCATTTCATTGTGGTGGAGGTGCAAAATAATAGCTGGATCGATCTTGAACTTAATTACTAATACTGGTCTTCTAATTTTTTAAATTTCTATAGTTGCGTGGTAGAGTTGGGCGGGCAGACAAGGAAGCTCATGCACATTTATTTTATCCTGATAAATCCCTTCTCTCCGATCAAGCACTGGTATGCTTCTGTCTAATCTTTACCTTTCATTATCTCAGGAGATGCCTGAGTTTTCACATTATGAATGAATTCATTTCACTTAATGCTCCATAATACCTTGGTGGTATTCCTAGAATTTTAGTGAGTTGTTAAACATAAAATCTAGAAATACACTTGCATAAGTCAGGGCTAAAATTAATATTCTTATATAGATTTTTTCATAGGAGAGACTTGCAGCTCTTGAAGAATGTCGTGAACTTGGTCAAGGCTTCCAACTAGCGGAGCGAGACATGGGTATAAGAGGTTTTGGTACGATATTTGGCGAACAACAAACAGGAGATGTTGGAAATGTTGGCATCGATCTTTTCTTTGAGATGCTCTTTGAGAGCTTGTCCAAGGTCAAATTTGACTCATCCTCTGTTTCCCCACACCCGTCTACCATTAGTGAAAATTGAAGTATACTGCTGCCGTTAGATTACTTTGGCTACACACTCCAACGTTGATGCCTTTTCTCTGAACATTTATGGTCCTTAGTTCTTGATCTTCTGCTTGTATTTTGGGGCTCATGCTCTTCTTTTATTTAACTTACAGGTTGATGATCATCGTGTATTTTCAGTTCCTTATCAGTCAGTACAGGTTTGCTTATTGAAAATTTTGTTCTAATATTTCGGAGAGTTAAATTCAGCTTTTCTTCATATTCATTTTCTTATATGGTATATCTTTCTGTATGTGTTAGATAAAATCTCTGCCTTGTATAACGGAGACCTTAATGTTGATTCATTTTTGTTCCCTTTAATTTTTATAGGTTGATATAAACATCAATCCTCATCTCCCTTCTGACTACATAAATTATCTGGAGAACCCTATGGAAATATTAGATGCTGCTGAGAGAGCAGCTGGGAAAGACATCTGGTGTCTGATGCAATTTACAGAAAACCTGCGCCGCCAATATGGCAAAGAGCCTTCCTCCATGGAGATTTTGCTGAAGAAGCTTTATGTGAAAAGAATGGCGGCTGATATAGGAGTAAACAGAATTTATTCAGCCGGAAAGACGGTCTTCATGAAAGCAAACATAAGCAAAAAGGTTTTCAAGCTGATGACAGAGTCGATGACTTCTGATTTGCATAGGAATTCCTTGATTCTCGAGGGAGATAAAATTAAGGTAATATTTATTTTTCTAGGTTTGTAATTGTGAACAATCTTTACCCGTGTTTTCTTTTCTCATGATTTGCTCCTTGCAGGCTGAACTTCTCTTGGAGCTTCCAAAAGAACAGCTTCTTAATTGGATCTTTCAATGCTTGGCTGAACTTCATGCTTCATTACCTGCCCTCATAAAGTACTAGATCCTTTTATATGAACTACTCCAATCAAATTCTCCCAACAAAAATGTAAATTTGGATTGAACTATTTAGTAGAAAGCCAGGATTCTGACTCTGGCCAATGCAAACAAAGATTGCCTTGCATGCCTGACTAGTCCGAACTGGACAAGAGATCAAACTGAGACTCCACATAGTGCTCATGGAGGTTAATCTCACGGGCACCTTTCAGTTCGTTTAAGTTGTGCTTTTGATTTGCTAGCCTCGTGCAGCAGCCGAGCTTCGTATATGAATGAGGAGGGCAAGAACTTTCTGACCTGATCTGTTTCAGTATTTACTCCATTTAGAAACGTCGTCGCCTTCAATGGCTCAAAATGTCTCATCAAAGCATTTGGAGTTCACTTTATGCCTCCAGAAAAGAAAAAACAGTATCTACCATTTCTTTCTCATGCCTGATACGTCGGAGATTTCAATCAAGTCGCCAGCTTTGGAGAATTCAGTGTAATTTGCAAAGTAATGTATGATAAGCAAATTGATATGATGAGCATTTTTGTTCGGGAAGGAGATAAACTGTAGCGTTTTGTTTACTTGTTTACAGGAAACAGTGCTAATATATTTTTAAGAGCAAATTAATCATTTAGTTACGGTAATTTACTTCAAATTTTCAAATCGGTCTCCTCTCTTCAAAAATATTTAGGGCCGATATAATTTTAAAAATAGGTTTATAAATTTATAAAAAAAAAAGGGTTTTTGAGTAGGTTATAAAAAAAAGTTTTTAGAGAAGAGTTTATAAAAAAAAAATAGTTTTAAATAAATGAGTATTTGTATAGTTATTTTTAGAAGTATTTTTATTATTGGTAAATTATAAAAAAGGGTATGAGTATTAAATGAGGAGAGATAAGATGAGAGATGAGAGAGGGTATAAGAAAAGAGAGGAGAGGTGATGTAAGAAAAAATAAAAGAGATGATATAAGAAAAAATATGATAGGAGAAAAAATATAAGAAAAAATAGAAATAATATAATAATTGGTTAGTTTATCAATTATTTTACTGTTCTATAAATTACTCTAATAATTTTTTTTAAAATTTTAATTTTAAATTATAATTTAATTTAAAAATTTATTTAAATAAATATAATTATTTATTATAAAATAACGTTTAAAGTGGTTTCAAATAGGCCCTTAGACTCTCGTTCTTATGGTACTTAATGCCTTCATGATTATAAACCACTATACCTTAAAAACATTCATGTCCACAAAATTTGAAATGCAGGGACCAATTTTAAAAGTACCTAAAACTTATTTGGGCCAAAAATCTAATTTTTCCTTTGTGCGGTTCTTTTTCGGCCAAAAATTCAATCTGTGTGATTCCATCTGCAAGTTGATTTTGAAAGTCATAATGAAATTCATCGGTGAGTTTGAGTACTCAAGAGTCGGCTGCTGCTGCTCAAGATCTCAATCCTAACAGCCCTGCTCTTCTATTGTCCTGGAGAATACCGTTCCGTTCATCACTGCTCTGCTCCGATCAAATATGAATCACATCCATCCTCTCCCTCATCCGATACTATCTACTTCCTCAATCTGCATCTGCTGAATTCATTCACGCACTGATCCATAGGAAGGAAGCTGTTTGTTCACACTCCTCGTCGTCAATGGTGGCCATTTTGTATAATTTGCTTTCGTCTTTGGGTTTGTCGTCGCTCGGTCTCTACCATCTTGTCTCCGCCACATTCTCTCACCTCAAATCACCTCTTTCCTACTCTGCCAAACCCCTCCACCCCTTTCCATCTTCCTCTTCGTCTCCCCACCACCACCGTCTCCGGTATCTCCCTCTCTACGTCATCATCGTCGCTCTCCTTGTCGCTTTCATTCATCTACTCATCATTTCCTCTGAAACTGACCCTCTTGTCAAGGGCCACACCCCCGTTCACCGCTTCGTCTCTCTCCAATCCGCCTTCGTTATTTTCCTCTTTATCATCCTCGCTTTCTGTCTTCTCCTTTCGGAATCATCTTTCGTTCCGTTCTCCAACGATTTCATTTTCGCTCTCGCTTCTGTTCTTTTCTTCTTGCAATACTCCGTTGCTGCCGCCACTGCCTCCGTCCAGGTTTCCGATCTCGAGGCCAAATGCGACTCCGTTTCTGCCATGATTTCTGCGTTCGCTGCACTAACCTGTCTACTTCTCGCTTTTCGGCCAAAGCTCTTCGCCGCTGATGTGGGCTTGGGAGCTGCTATTTTCTTGCAGGGTCTCTGGGTTTTTCAGACCGGGTTGTCTCTTTACGTTGATGCTTTTATTCCTGAAGGGTGTCATCGCTTGCTTGATGTGGTTGATGGGGTTGAGGGATCGACCCAGTGTGAACTCGACGAATCCAAGTTGAGAGCTATGGCTGTTCTGGATCTTATTTTTTTGGTCCACGTGATACTCGTGGTGTTCATTGTCATGATCACTTACGCAAGCGTTGCGACATGTGTGGGCATCCGGAGATTAGGCTCCTATGACAGTTTGCCTAACCCTTCTAATTCAGAAAATAGTAGCATTATCCAGATGAAAGCTCTATCTGGCACGCAAGCTTGATTCTTTACCTTTTGCCTTTCCAATTATTAGCTTTTCTTTTGCCATTCCTTTTTTTCTTCTGTAAAATGATTGATGTGTTAGGTAATGATCTCGGAGCAAAGTTACAATATATGCATTCATGAATCCTGTAGTCTGGTCAAAACAAAGGGATTTTGTGTATACAACAGAAGCCTATATATTGAGATCGATTAGTTGTTTCGTCGTCTTTCTTCATACGTTTGTTGATATTGCATCCGCCTCACCTTTAGTCTATACACTATAAATGAGGTGATGTTCTTGTAAATGATGGAGTTACTCAATGACGAATCAGTTGAGGACTTGATTGCGTCCTTGTTTGGTGGATATAGGATCTTGTATAACATACGATGTTCTTATTTTCAACTTTATCAATAATTTATTTTGGGCCTCCAACTTAGTATTACTGTTGATTCTTTCTAAATCAGAAGATTATTCCTTTTGCGTATGATTATAGAGCTGTGCTGTTAACTGATCCACTGCATACCTCATTTATGATTTGTAACCATATGTCTAACAAGAATCTGCAAATGCCTTGATTCTTTCCTGAAAGTCAAGTAAGATTTTAGTTTTTCTTGTTATTATTTGAGAAACTAGATGACCTGCCATATATTGCTAGCAAAACAATCAACTAATCATTAATTTTTTTCAGCTTCCGGTGCTGCCAGATAACATTTTACATGTGAAAGAATTTGGTTAATTGGTCTTCTCCCTGAGTTGTTAATATTGAAGTGTTTCCCGTCTGATAAATAGCCTGTTTGCTGTCCAAAAGTTGTACTTGGACACATCCCATTAGTTTTCAACTGTCCCCTTAGCTGGGCAACTGATCCATTGTTGACCTACTCTATAGGTGGGTTGCCTTTGGGGGTATCTAATTTTGTTTGGAAAGAACATGATTTATTATAAATCAATATATGTATGAGGCTATTAATGATCTTTGATTCTCTCTATCCCAGTGCAGCCGCATTACGTATATTCAATTCTGTGGAATTGTGAGCCATTGTACCATTCGCTTCTGCAAGACTGCACCTAGGTGTCCTTGGGCAACATATGCATATGACTAAAGTTAGAGTATTTTGCTGTATTTCATTTCGGGTCTCTACGTGATATCTTTATGGAAGCTTTCTTTAGTTCCCAAGAGGTTGGGAAATTTTGTTTTATCATGTTAGTATCAATAATAAATACTCCACGATCATTTGCATTAAAATCTTCATTTGGTGTATAGATAGACCCTTAATAAAGGTAGAAAACTCTCCCTTAAAACCAGTTGTTAAACCAAGAGAGTAAACACACTTAAATATGTCGTAAAATATCTCATATCACTTGATGTGAAACTCAAGTATCTCATACTACCTATCTCTATCATACACAAATGGAACATCTATAGCACTTTAATCTCTCATCCTCAAACGGAACTTCTATAGCACTTTAATCTCAATCATCCACAAACGTAACTTCCATAGTACCTTTTAATCTCTCGTCCACAAACGGAACGTCTACAACACTTCCATAACAATTGAGTTACATAGAAATCTTGGCAGAATCTTCTTTCCTTCCTGCAGTGCAGGAAAAGTGGTTGGCTGGAAGCATTGTAGCCATTTGACGTGGCAATGTAATCAACCAGAACAGTCATGCTTAAGCACTCGAGCCAGTAAACCGCAGCAAGAGTTGACAAATCATGTTCTGCACAGTGCTAGCGGCAGAATCTATCGAATTTCCCATATGAATGGGGCAACGGGAATCCCGGATTATGAACTCAGTTTATCAAAGAAGTGCATAAGCATTAGCCTCTCAAGTTTCAAGTTTCAACCAGTCTCGAAAGTCGGATTGCATCTTCTCACTGTTGGCCTGATTCCAGACATTGACGGTGGGGATTATTTTATCAGGCTTCAAATACTGAAAAATCAAATTTGACACACAATATAAGGTAATTTTGAAGATACCCTAAGATGTGTAATCAAACATGTAGCATTGAAGTCATGTATATGTGATGCAATATCCACCTGAACAAACTCCAGCAGTTCTGTGAAGCTGGCGTGCTCACTATAGGGAACCCCTACAAGGAGAAAAGAGACTTATAAACTGATATTGACAAAAATAACCATAAATGAGAAGACTGCTTTACTATCAAGCCAGGACCATGACCATACTCAGAATCTCAGCAACTGAGAGCAGGAGCTTTAAACAAGTATCGATCACAATTGCATACAATCCTTTGAAGTTCTTAGAAAGGAACAACGCCCTTCACAAGTTCTTATTATATGTCATATATGAATGTTGAACTACAGCTTTTCTCACCATATATCGTGATGTTTCCCTTGGAAGTGGGTTTAATTAGTTCCAGATGGTTTCCTATCTTCTCATTGAAAGTCCAACCTGAATAAATGAAAGAACACATATTTCGATTATTCTTCTGTATTCGTGCCTGTCGTATAAAAATCATTTGCATTGACGGTATTTAACCTGTTGGACGAAATGCCAATACTGCTGTGAATTGGTCCCCTTAGGTCTTCAAGTCATCCTTCAATCTCTGATGCAACAAGAAAAATTAATAGAGCTACAAAACGGCTGGGGAATTTAAAAACATAAAGCCTCAGTATTTTGAGGCTAAAACTCAAAGTTCTGGAATTAAACCTCAAATCTCAGAGATGACATGGGCAGAACATGAAGAAACATGTTCTTTCCATTTGCACGAAGGCTATCTGAAAGCTCAGACCAACCAAAAGCTTGCAAAATTCATCTCCTTGAAGCATTTGCATAAATTTTTGCCTGAAAGGAAGGGAGCTGTATTTGATTCACTGTGGCAGAATATACCTATGCGCAGACATAGTATATCGCTCGATCTATTTGCTATTTCGAGTCGGGAATAAGCCTACAACCAATAAATGTCTATTTGGCAACTACAACACACAGAAACCTTAAATTGTCTTACAAAGGAAAGTGACCTTCAATATTGTCAGCACTCAACAGTAGGTGGGCTAGATGGAATCAACTAATCTTTGAAGTATTCGTATCTATTCATATCAACATTAATGATGACGAGCAAAGATGAAGGGTCAAACCAACAGATGAAGTTCTTATTTCTTAAACAAAAAAGGCCTTTATACCTTGAGCGCCTTCGAAATCGCACGAGAAACACATTCTTAGCCAATACTATATGCCCCGACAGCCACTAAAGTTCTTGACTGATTTTTGAGTTGATTCTTTGTGATCTTAACAACATAGTTTAATACAGTTTCAGGTGACCTCGGACCCTATTGCCACCTGCTTCTCCCATTTTCTTATGCAGGAGTTTCAGGTGCTATAGATTCATCTCAGTGTTATTTGCCAAGTCCCTGTAAGTCAGCTTCACCACCGTGTCATTTTGCTTCCTGATTCAATAGCTGTTCCCTTTATTCTAATGTCAAGTATTTTGGCAGTTCTAACCTCCTACGACTATCCATGTCCAGTGGTTATCAGTTACACAGCTGGTTTAGGTATTCCATGCTTCTTTTTTCCTTAGCACAGCTGGATTTTGGGTAAAACTAGGTCAATGTGATTATTTTTCTACTACTCAGCAGATGTTATTGAGTTCCAACAAATGATGACCAAGTTCTGATGGATACTAAGATGGGAATCTCTATGTGTGCAGACGACAAGGTTGAAGGAAGGGCCGTCCTTATTTGATGCAATTCTTATTGTTCCCATGTTTCAGATAGCGGGGACATTCTTCTCCATCTGTACAGGATTTGCATATTTTCAAGAATATTAGGTACTCTACTTCTCTCTTCTGAAATGGACTTTGACCATCGTTATCAAATTACTATAGTGAGAATCCTACCAAAAAAATTCTATATTGACAAAAATACATCGAATAAACCAATAAATGGATTTAAATTTTTTGGGGAAGCAAGTCATAGCTTTGGGTTTTTGATGAACAAGCAAGGCATGGTGGACTTCAGTATTTTCAAATTTCAATTCCTTCCGCAGCAGATGGCATTTAATTTGGTTTGTAAATATCTTAAAACTAAGTTTTCTCTTTATATTGCAAATTTCAATGTGATACGGTGGGAAACTGTCTGCCTTTTTTATCTTTCCTACTATTGTCGCTTTTTTCCTCGACTGGAAAAGGTGTAAATTTGAGGAGAAAAACCTGAATACTTGTATGCAAAAAGTTTCCTCTTAATGTTGAGACTTGAGACATGCAGCTGAAGCGTTGCATTATTTATATCAAGCAGGAGGTGTGACAACTACCCTGGATCAGGAGAATCCTATTGGCATTTGTTGTGGTAGGTGTCTGTAAGACAGTTTTTTGACCTTGGAATAGTATCATTATTTGATGGATGCTGAATGTTTTTGCATACTGAATTTAATTATGCAAAACTGTTTTTTTTTCTTTTTGCTTCCTGAATGAAAGTAGGTGTTTGATGCATTGAGGACAACAATGTTTATACTTGGAATGATGTGCGTGTTCATTGGCATTTGTTTGCTGCCACCTGATGATTCCAGGAGTATTATAAATCTGTGGTTATTATGTTCAACATATATATACCAATTCATGGGATGCAGGCAGGGGATAATATGCAATTGATTGTGGAACATTGTGGGCGCTGAGGTTAAAGATAGCTCTTTGGATTCCAAGCTGTCTTCTGGCATTCCAACAGAAGTGAACAGCTACACTGGGCGTCACCATGAGTTCTCTTGGCTGTGGGTTGGGGAGGAAGGGAGAAGGGCTTATTTAATTTGTGAAAAAGTGAACCAACAATCTTAGCATTTTTTCATCTTTTTGATAATTGAGTGAAATGTCAGTACATTATATTATCTCAAGTTTATATCACCGATTAGTTTTGGTTTTAAGCAAATATCCGGCACTCTAACTTGTCCATGTTATGCAATGAGTTTATAGCTCATATGGCAATAGCCTCAAACTGCATTGCTCTTCTAAAACTGGAGTCCCTTGAAATTGTTTGGGTGTTTTTATGCAACCCTATTTTCCTTTCAATTTATTGAATGTTTCATGATTGTCAGAAATATGCGTCTTATCATCGTATATTTTCACTAATACCATCCCCCTTATATCTATTGAAGGCTACAAGCCTCATCTGAAGAGGCACTGTACAAAGACATGAAATCATTTGTAAAATGAATGCTACTGAAGATTACTGGCATGCTAATGAAAGCAAATATATTACTTACTATATGCCCTGCCACTGTTCTGATATTGCCTTATGGTTTGGTGAATAACTATGTGAGCTTCTCTTTGCTTGCAGACTGCCTGTAGTGCGTCTGTAGGTTTTGGTGAAGACACCAAAAACGCGTCTTCCGTTCTTGTGATGCCTATGATGTCATAAAAAATGACTGGATTTACAGGTAGTGGGCTTGAGCGGTCTAAGATTTTGTCCATGAGAAATTCCGGTTGACGTAACGTCCCCGCCGACGAAGATGCTGCCACATTGCTAGAATCTAGTTCTAGTCATCCTACGACCCCTTGGTATAAGAATTGTAGCTATACAGCCTATAGGTTTGGGATTCTCTTTTTCCCCTTTGTTTTCTTTCTTTTTTTTATTGATTTGGAGGCCTTGAGACGCAAACTATCAGAATTCTGATCATGGCTGTGACAAGCTTCCGTGTAATATCCCAAAAATTCAGGAAAAAACCATACGTTGAATATTGTAAATTGTTGTTCTGCATAAATGAAAAGGGAAACTCTCTATTTATAACTGGTTTAATTGATTATTAACTAGCAGATAAATAGCTGTTCATATATTTTCATCATAACTAATAAGGGTCTTCCAGATTTTAAGGAACAAATCATATTATTTCCATGAATAGTATGATAGTTGTGGGCAGAAGGATTGAAACATTCTTAATGTATAAAAAATTGTAGCCCCAAGAGACCTAACAAGTTTTTTACTCTTCCTCAAACTAAAATATCATATCAAGAGCCAATAAGAAAACAAATAAGCCTATCAGCGATTCCTAGTGAGGGCAGGTGCCTTAATGATCTGATATTTCCGACAAAAAGCAAAGAAACTTCTTGGTCTATGCCAAAATCCTTTGAAAGACTACATATGAAAATGTAACTTGCTTGACATGCTTTTTGGCTCTGCGTCCGCGTAGAGAGATGGGTGATATAGATGGAAACCTAAAAAACAACACCTTCCGATCAAACCCACCTAGGGAATCACGTGCATGCGACCAACAACACGTTATAACGTCTTGACAACGTCAAAATATTCCACAAAATGCAGATAGGTAGTGCCTCAAAAATGGAACCTAGCTCCATGGAGCTCAAGATTATTTCCTGCACAGACCTCAAAAACTTCAACTTTTTTCAGAAACTCACGATATACACGCTCGTCTACATTCATAGCATCGACCCCAAGAGAAAATTGGATGAGAAACAGTCTCAGGAACAGAAAACCCATACAGATAAGGAAGGGAATGAAAATCCCGAATGGAATCAAGTAACGAAATTTTCTCTGAGTTGGGTTTCGCTTCATGATTGCGACGACCTCTTCCTCCATTTCGAATTCCGCCATGACGGAGTCATAATCGGAGACAAGCTCATCGGGGAGGTCCGCGTGCCTCTCAAGGATCTGATCCTGGACGCCAGCAATGCTCCTAGCGTGGTTCGATTCGTGAATTATGAGGTTCGCAATAGTGAAGGCAAGCCCAATGGAATTTTCAATTTCTCTTACAGAGTGATTGACAAGAAGGGAGCAGAGACTCGCATTTCGTCGGAAATTGTTGAAGGTAGAATCACAGGGTACCCTCTTCTGAATCTGGCTCCGACAGATCACAATCCTACGAATGAATCACGCATTCAAACTTCCACTTCAGAAATCCAAAGCGTACCTACTGGTGATAGAATTAGCTATCCGATGGTGATGTTACCGGCGGATCCCATTGACGGCAGCCTCAATTCTCCGTCTGCGCCACCTCTTGTTTCTTCGCCGTCGGCTGCGGATTATCATTACCACTACCCACCTATCTCGCCTCAGTATCCACCTCCGCCGGCAGGACTATTTATACCGGCGCCGGCGCCCCCGTTTCCAATGCATTACCCATATCCTCCTCCCCCTCCGCCTCCGCATATGAGAGCCTATGGACCGCATTTCTACGAGCCGGTTAGGCCCGAAGCCCATGGATGGGCATCACTACACCCAAATATCCAACATCCTTGGAATCCGAGTTGTGACCGGTAACTAACTAGTAACTATTGAGTACTGATATTGATACGCCTATGTCTCTGTTTCTGGTGCTTAGGATATCGCTGCTTTGTTTTGAACCGATGCTCTTGGATTTTCTCTTTTCCCCTCTCAATTTTGGTAAAATTATGTAAGCCGTGTAGCTTTGTGTACTTGCATATACTTTGTTTATGAAAAATCATATTCAGATTGTGTATATATTCACTGGTTTTGACAGCTCAAGCTTCTTTAACACCTACCGAGATCCTTATAGTTATGTTCTCCAATCCTCTATACAGCTACTTTTATTGTACATCAGTCAAAATTTATTCGTGGCTCACAAGGCAATAAAACTAAAACTAAGCAGAGACCGAAAACAAGCTTTAACTTTATAAACAATGTATTTTACATGTTCGTAGAATTTGACATGTGGGTATTGGATTCATCAAAGGAGAAAGAAAGAAAAAGAAAAGGTCAGTTTTGGTGGTCGGTTTGGTTCTCAAAAGCTGAAGGAGACGTTATACCAAAAGGTCCACCAACAATTGATTTAACACCAAAGCCAACTTTTCTGTATAATCCTAAACTACAGTTCATTCAATGATCACCCCCATTTTTCCCAGACGAAGAAGAACGCTATTAATTGGCAAACACAATATCATATTTTATAATAGGGGAATTTTACAGAGTGGAAAAATATTTAATACATACGAACTTCACAAATTGAAAAAAAACAGGCAATGAATGGCAAACAGAACAATCCAAGTCTCCGGAGAATTAGTGTCAAGTTGTAGAGATGGGGATTATGCACGTATGCGTTGTCTTTACACCTCTTGGTACTCTAGTAATTGCATGCGGCTCTGCATTATAAGTTGTTCATAGAACCTTCTGATGAAATCCTCAGCCTGATCATCAACTTTATCATTGCCAACATCTTCATTTTCATCTTCTGATGAATAATTCGAGATCCTCACAGAAAATGGAGACTGAAGTGGTGGGCTCCTTCTATCTCCAGGAGACAAATAATCAGACGCGTCAAACCTAAAGTTGAAGGTGTACTCTGGGGTCTTGGGCACCAAAACCACAGCCTTATTGGGATCTTCTTCAACGACCTGAGGAGAGTTGATGCAGGGGAAGTTGAAATGGTGTTTGCGCTTTGGGACGTGGAAAAAAACAGGACTAGGACTGTTGCTGCAAGAGAATTCATATTCCTGTAGGCCAAAGCCGCCGCCACGTGCCACGCTCCTTGAATAGTGATGATGATGAAGATGGGACGACATGAGATTGCCCAGGGACTTCCTCAGAAGCTTCCCTTTCTTCATCATCAGATTCATGTCCATCATCATCTTCCTCTTTGAGATCAGACCCTTCCTCATCATGAAGAAGGTGATCCTGAACACGTTCCATACCCTCTTGGCTATAACTGGAGAATGCACCTCCATCTCTCAGAACACCAATACCACACAGTGTTAGACTAGAAACAAAGAACAGAGGATGGATGACGCTTGTTGTCAAACAGGTGGTCGGTTTTCTTTTCTCTGTTTCTGCGAGGCTGACTAGACCTCGCAGAAGAAAAGAAAACCCAATGGGAAAACATGGATAGTGAAGGAAGGGATTATATAGAAAGGAGACGATGAGGGTTTGATCAGAAGATATTTGTGGGATTCTTAATAGATTAAGTACCAAACAGGGCATAAGGAAGAAGTGGGGCTATCGATTTCATTTTCAAATGGACCCAACAACCGCTCCTCTGCACTCCACTTGATTGAGAAGGGGGGAAAACACAAGAAAAGCAACTATCCGTTTAGAAACAATGATGGGTCCAAGTCTAATTTTACATTTGAATATTGGTATGTGTCATAGCTAAATACAGGAATTGAATTCCCAGGCATCCGACACACGGAGTTCATGATTAGTCCAATTACAAGACAAGAGTTCACGAAGAGATGAACTTTGATAGCTAAGTTTGAGATACCTTCGTTTCGTTTATTTGAATGACTCCATGTTAAACACTACGATAGCGTCAAGGTAAAAACTTGCCTCATAAAAATCTCAGATATCAGTTGGGCCCAGAGGACTAAAACTTGGGATTATTCCTCTGTCCCATGTCTCCAGATTAATGAAAGGGGGAGAGATGAGGAGGATGGAAAAGCCAAGAATAAAAGTGGTATTTTTTAATAAAAAAATTACTGTTAAGAGTCAGCTGGGTAGAGTTTTTTATATATGGGATTACTATAATAGAGTAGACTAATTAGAGGAATCAAAGTGAAAAGGAGGATGTGGGTCATGAGACAACTGGGGAAGTCGTCAGAGAGATGAGAAGATCTCAGGAAGTCCAAAACAAGGAATGAATTGTGGGTTAACTGGTTAAGTAGCCAACTTATATATACATTAATTCTTCAATATAATGTGTCTTGAGCTTAACATAACCAATACGCGCTTAAATCCCATAAAGCATGCCCCATTCTCTCTTAATGCATTCGTTCTCTGCTCACTTGATCTCTCCTGTATATATAATTCTTTATCATCAAAGGAAGCTAATCAATTCATTATTTTCTACCCAGAAAACAAATATATTAATCACAGCCAAGTAATAATATCTAATTAGTCAAAAAGAGATTTCAACTTTTTCACACGAATAAAAAATGTACTTTTATGGGGCTAAGAAAAAAGTCACATGTTTAATGTATAACAAATTGTATTTGTCTATGGATAATTAATAATGGTGTCATCCCCTAAATTGATGCAATACACGAAGTGTCCACTTAATTAAGGTAAAAATGCGCATTTAATTAGTTAACTTTTTCTATAAGGTTTCAGTTTAACCCCTTGTTTTTATAAAAATATCTTTATAGTATTCTAATTCTAAAACTGTTAGCTTCAACTAATAAACTTTTATATAAATTATTGTTATTTTTAAAATTTAAATTTAATATATTAACAATTTAGAATGTTCAGTCAATATTTAAAATTTAAAATGGCAGCATTTTTCTGTTAATAAAACTAAAAGTGATAGGGTTAACAAGTTAAAGAAGACTTTATAAAATTATGTGACCAAAAATGAAACTGTATGAATTTAAATGATCAAATGTTACCTTTTTTGTCAGTGCTTGTGTGTGTGTGTGTGTGTGTGTTTAATTATAGGTATTCTCATACTTTTTTTTAGGGCATAGGTATCTTTTTATTAAAAATAATTATATTTAAAATATTATAAAATATTAAATATGAATTTCTCTCCTAATAAGATTTTAACCTTAGTTTATCACGATTTTTTTGTTAAAGGCAATTTTGTCAGAGATGTTAATCAATTGTTTGGGCCTATCCAAGTTGTGGGCTGATGGGCCCGTGCATCAGCATCCTGTCCTTTGTCCCAGGGCCCCAATTTGTACTATCAGATTAGGCCCATTTAGTGCCATAGAGAAGGTTTTAATAAAAGTGCAAATGAAGGTAGGGTGAAAACTTAGCTGAATTTCTTAAGGGTTTGATCACTTGTAATGTATATAGAGAGGTTTTCATTATCAGTATTAAAACTCTTTTAGAAAGTCATGAGATAGTTTTCAAGATATGTAAGTCATGTATTATTTTTAATATTTATATGTATATATATAAATAATTGATTGGACCGAAATGCCCCCGGCAAAAAAAAAATATATAACACGGCATCTTCTTTGATAACAAAATATACTTGTTAGATTTTTTTTTAACTTGTTGGATTCACAGGGTGGATAGCAGCGATCGACGGCAGACATTAATGTAATTTCTGAGAAAATATCAAGTGGGTGGGCCCTGCTTCTTTGTTTGTGGAAGTGGTCGGTGAGAGAAAAACACATGCATGCCTTATCGATCTATCTGTATATGTGCTCTCCCACAAAGATAAAACAGAATAAAGCGACAGACACAGCCAGATCGAGCTAGTTTCCCTCTACCTTCTCAGTTCTATCATCTTCTCAGTTTCAGTCCAAATAATAATTATGAACAAAAAATTGAGGGAAAAATGAAGAAGCATTAAGATATTACAGGATATTGATGATTCATGAGAGTGATTATTCAAATAAATACTACAAATATTGCATGCATGTGCATTGACCAAGTCATAATAAAGAAAATGGAAAGAAACACGTAGTTCACTGCAAAAAGATGATATATATATATATATATATATATATATATATATATATATAGCTGGTTTCTGAAACTTCGTAGAAGCTCGAAAAAGCATGTAACGTATACATGTACGTGTATGTCATCCATTTACAAAAAGCTTGGCAATACTGTACAGTAATCCAAATGCATTCTACCTTTGTTAATTTATACTTCCGCCAATAAAGTTGGTGTGTGTGTTTATCTTCAATATCTGCATATGCATTTCCTTAATTTCTTACGCGTGTGATTCGTATATCTTCGGTATATATATATGTACCACCTAAAACATATTTAATTCATAATAGCTGTATTTTAATTTTTTATTAAAACACAAGTTACAAATATATATATATATATATATATTATTCATCTTGTTCTTAATATATGAGCTAATTATAGAGTTTATCTTAGTAATAATATAAGATGTATTTTTTTATATATATTTATCTATTTTTTACAAATTGCCTATATTAATATTTACTTAACAATAATTAAGTAAATCAGGAATAGAAAAATTAAAAAAATAATTAAGGTCTTCTAAAAAAATATGTTATTTTAATTCACTTAAATAGGTCTCATTAGTAAATAACTAAGAGTGACAAATGAGACTTAGATGATTGATTCACACCTAAAATTTTCCTATTTGCAGTTATTTAAGTTGACATTTATAATTTATCCTTTGTTTAAAAAAATTAACCGTAACCATTATTAAATTAATCCTTTCGGACATAAATGTCACTCCTCCAACAACGTATACGATACCTTCCTCCTCCATACCTCTTTTCGGTCTGTAGCATCCAAAATTTACAACCACAACTAGTTTATACATACGTATATATGTACCCAAATATACATTCAGATCAAAACTTTGTGTATATTGATTCACACACTCCTCAGTGATTCATATAATCATTTGATAATTAGAACTGTTGATTAATTTAAATTCCACTATTATCGTGTGATGCAACTTTTAAGTAAGAATTTCATTATTATAGTATTATTTTTATAACAAAAAAATTGAATATATATTTGCTTCGATGAAATTTCAGTTATGAACTATACTAATAAATTACATGTAATTCATACAGAGAGAGAGAGAGAGAGAGAAAAGAGAACTATTTATTATCCAAAACTCTTCAAGGAAACTATCCCACACTTTTTATTTTATTGTAGTCTTACAAATATCCCACGATCGATTGCACACAATTTCCTTCGTGGTACGTACGTTAAACTTCCGGTGAACAAATCAAAGAATTGAAAAATACATTATATTGGCGACTTTTCCAATTCCTAGTCAAGAAGAACCCTAAAGCTATATTAGAGACCAAGACCCAAAACCAAAACCAAAACCAATACCAATACCCAAGTTAGCATATTATAGTACATAAAGCAATAAACTGGACGTCTTTTTATGACTAGAATTAAAAATATCAAGTAGACATCTCTTTTAAATTTATAGAAGTAATATCAAGTTGCACCAAAGTTGCTGTGTCATTTCAAACTGAATTGAAAGGCCTAAACAAAGCCAATGAGCACCAAAACTTTATATGATAGTGCGCGGCACAAGTGGATTGATTATTGCACGTAATTTGGACAAAGTCGCCATGCACGTATACCTGTTCTTTTCTCTTCTTTTGTTGTTGTTCATAGTAATTTGCAATAATAACACTTGAAAGTAGCGTCGAAGATATTAATAAATTGAAATGAAAAATGAGAGCTTAGAGGTTAAGTCTTGAAAGAGGGAGAGCATTTTACGTTCGACCTTGTTCACGCAACCTCTTCAAAAAATTCGTTGCTGCACTAAGTGGTTCGGAATTTCTCCACAGCAGTGTCCCACTTTATTATTGCTCTCCCCAAAGTTTGATTCCCTAGTTCACAGTTCCACCCAACAGAGTCTCACATTTAGTAAAACGACAGTAATACAAAGAAAGAAGCTTCCATTTTAACAGTGATGATGATTGTCGTTTCACCGTCTGATTTGTTTAGGTTTTATCCAAGTGTCGCGTGTCTCTCTCTCCCTCCCTCCCTCAAAAGCTTCAAATGGGGTCAAATAATCGTGAGAGGCTCTGTTTTGAGAGGGCCATGTGTCGTTACTCTTTTCTGCTTTAGGTCAATATCAAAAATCTTAAAAACATCAACCTCGCTGAAAAGGTTTAAAATCCCCCCACTCTCGTTGATTTCTCTCTGTGGGGTAGCAGCTTCGTTACTTATTCGTATGCCACTTTACCAGCATTTAGTCATAAGACCTATCATCCATGGCCACGTGCCCTTCGCTTTATTTGCTTTATCTATCTGCGTTATAGCCTTACCACCTTTTCCTTTTCTTTCCTTAATCTCCACTCTTTCTTTTTTAGGTTGGCTCTCTCTCCCATCTACAGCTAGTTCTCATCAGATCCATGGCTCGTTGCATAATTTCGCTCTCTGGTTTTGCCTATATAAGCCCCTGTACCCACATTGTACTCTTTCCATTCCAAATCACTGCTTTTCTCTCATCTACATACACAGCTTAGTACTCTTATCTTCTTCGTATTATCATAATCTCCTCCTTCTCTGAATCTCTCTGTGTTTCAATCAACAATACAATCAATCCCAGATAGAGTTTCCTTTAGTACTCGTCCAATATCAAGCTTCAAAATCCCATCTTTTCAACCAAAAAAAAAAACGGATAAGATGAAGAACAGAGCATCTGGGCTGGTGAAGCAGATTATAACTGGTCTGAGCTCAATGGCAAAAGCAAAAACTGTGTCTCTGAGGACAAAAGCAAGCGCCATCAAGGCCCGTTTGATCATATTCTCGCTGCTGAGGAACAAGAAGTTTCTAATGAGCTCCCTCTCGGAGAAGCTGCACTCTGTTCTGGGTCAAAATTCTAATCCCAGTGAAGAATGCTTCTTGGAAGATGGCACTGAACAGAGCAAAGCCATCGTGGTGTACACTGACAATGCCCACGCTTACGAGGCCCTGCCCAATCCCAGTGACACCCGATTGGTGGAGGATGCAGATTACTACAGGTACGAGGAAGACGAAGACAAGTACCCGGATCTGACACATACTCTGTTCGACTCAGAGGATTTGGACTTTGGAGGTTCTGTGATTGACATGGTGAAGAACTCGAAGGAGGAAGCAGGGGAAGAGTTCAAAATGGAAGACGAGATTGACCATATGGCAGACCTGTTCATAAGGAGATTCAGGAAGCAGATAATATTGCAGAAGCAAGAATCTCTCAAGAGGAATCTGGAAATGATGCAGAATGGTGCATGAACAATACTACTAGTACATATAAGTTTAGCTCAACCTTTGTCTCCCTTCATTACGTTTTTAATTAGAATAAGGGAGGCCCGCAAGCTAAGCTTTTTTCCTTTTAGCTCTGTTTATTTTCCGAGTTATAATGCTTAATACCAGTTGGTAGAGGGCAAGAATAACTCAGGGTTCTTTCTCTCAATGTTGGAGATTCATTATTGAAGTGCCTTTGATTAACTCACAGCATGATCTGCAAATCTGAAATATGTAACATGAAGCCTGCCTCTGACGAAAGTTGTAATAAATGGACTTTTTTTTGCTAAATTCAAATAGCTGGCATTAATTATATTGGTGAAGTGTTAATGACAAGAAATTCATTGGTGGCCCAGAAATAATAAGAGGAAAGTGAGAATATTTGGAACAAAAGGTGTAAGGTATAAGAAGCATGTGCTGCCAGACACTGATCTGGTTGCAACTTGCAAACTGCGATCAAACATGGACACATAACAGCTTCTCTCTCCCAAGTTTCCTAAACACTTACCTTTACATGAAGCATACAAAAGAAGGACGAGGACGATGTGCTTACCTGCTTGGAAGGTTTTCTTGTTCGTGTTATCAATATTAACAATATAATTTTTTTAAGAAAATATCTCTTATTTTTAAATTATGAATAAAGCCATTCATTCCAAACTAGATAAAGTATGCACTTGATACTTTATATTTATATTTATATTAAATTTTATTTTAATTCTTTAAATTTAAATAGTATACTTTTAATCTTTTAAATTTAAAGCCGCCAACTTCACCAACACAAAATGTCAAACTTATGAATTTGAAATGATGATTATGAGATAAAACCCTTCTTAAGAAATTTAAATAAAACATTATATCAAAAAAATTAAGATTCAAATATATTTTATCAGCATTTAATTGTATAGTCCTCATTTTTAATTTGCTAAATTAATATTTTTATTAGTAATATAAATATTGTTAAATTTAAATGATTAAAAATATATTTTTAAATTTAATTAGCTAATATAAATCTTTTTTATATAAAAAAAATAGGCTAGTTTGTTGTCAGTTTTCTTTAAGATTAAGGTAGAGTCTTAAAATTTAAAAAATATTTATAAAAAAATTATTAAATTATCTATTAAAAAAATTATTATGATAGTAATAAGAATTAAATTAATATTACGATACGTTACTATAATTTAATACAAACATATACTTTAATAATATTTATGAGTGGCTGAGGCTAGACGTAAGCAAGAATTGGGGTCCATGTGGAAGCAAAAACAATCGCACTTTTCCTACTTTAAAGGCCACGGATTGGTTTCACAGGCTACAAAAGCTCGACAAAATAAAACTACTACAGATTTTATTGGATTTGGGCGGGCCTATGGAAGAATCTGGGGCAAGCTAAATTTACGGGTTGTGAATTACACGAACTTCAACGTCAAGTGAACCCAATATCACTGATTCGAGCTTTAAAATAATTTTTATTATAAGAATCAACTATTATAATGAAATATATAATATAAATTAAATATAAATATAATTAAAATAAGACTCTAATAAATGGAGTGGTAACAAAAGTCAGAAAATGCACAAAAATAAGACTCTTATAAAGTTTTTACAAATCTATATAATTTAAAATCAGAAAATGCACAAAATCATGCTAATTTAAATTTAACTATGAAACAATATGACGCGCAGGCACACACAAATGCGCTCGCACCCATGCGTGTAATATAAAATATCATCCCAGTCATATATTTTATAGGTCATAATTCATAAATAACAAATCAGCTTTATAATTTGAATGTATTATTTAGTCAGAAAAAAATATTCAATCAACATTTATTTCGCATAAAAAAAAATCTAATCTTATTAGCATGTAATTATATATAGACGGTCAATTAATTAACAAGTAACAACGGCCTGTTTTTGCGGGAGAAAAAGGCATTATGCTGAAGCGAATTGGCGCCCAAGAATTGTAATTCCTGTTTTATCCCGGTGCAAGGCGGTTCTCGGGGAATTCCGAAACGAATTCTTGCCGTGAATGTTGAATCCTAATGGGCACGCTCCATTGTTGCTCTTCGAGGATCAAATTCGAGTCTTCACGCTTGAGGATTTGAAGTATCCCACGGGACTGGCGATTTCTGTTTTCCTTAACCCTAAAATATAAGGACAGCAGTCCAGGGGAGTTCAATTTTTCGGTTTCACCCTATTCTCAGTTTTTCTGTGAAGTGGGATCTTAGTCAAGGGACACCATGGATTCCCTTGACACCGATCAGAATTACCCATCACAAAGTTCAGGGCCGGCAACTGATGGTGATGCACCTACTGGTAATACCATCGAATATCTTCAACTGGTTGTCTACTGATTTGCGTTTTCCTAATTTGCTTTACTTTCTTTATGGGATTGCATTTTACATGGGGGTTTTGCTTTTGTGTATCTACTCCTCTCCTCGCTATCAAATCTCTTATTGATATGTTATTTCAAATTCCTCTTTCTGCTTGAGCATATCCATGTTTGCTTTAGCCCTGCTGCTACTCGAAATTTCACTTTATCTGCATATCCACGGATTGCTATCAAGTGGCTTCATTCCCCGGGGGAGGGTTCTGTAATGAACTTTTAATACCCTGTTGTGGAAGTCTGAGTCTCCCGACAGCTTGCTTTTGATAATTGAAAATACCAATCCAGCTCATTTTTTCCTGTGATAATTTCAGATGCAGGAGATGATGTCAAATTGAGTTCTAGGGACCAAAGAGAAGCTCTACCAGGTGAACCGAATTGTGTTCTATGTGGCCGCTATGGTGAGTACATATGTGATGAAACGGATGATGATGTTTGCAGCTTGGAATGTAAACAGAAGCTGCTACGCAGAACTACCTGCCCCTCATTGTCTGCTGTTACTGGTTCGTCTAAAATGCTTCCTGCAACTGATGAGTGCTTTTATGTTAGAGATAATGATTATGAATCAGGTACTCAGTCTAGAGATGAGGTTGATATGCTTAGAAAGAAACTTGACATCCGTGTGAAGGGTGATGTAGTGGCACCAATATTATCATTCAGTAGTTGTAACCTTCCTGATAAGCTCCTCCACAATATAGAAGCTGCAGGATATGACATGCCTACACCTGTCCAGATGCAGGCAATCCCAGCTGCTTTGACGGGAAAAAGCATGCTTGTTTTGGCTGATACAGGATCTGGAAAGTCTGCTTCATTTTTAATTCCAATAGTGTCTCATTGTGCAAGGCATCGCCTTGAGCATGCTTCTGATAAGAAGACGCCATTAGCTATGGTGTTAACACCTACGAGAGAGATCTGTATTCAGGTTGAAGAGCAAGCTAAATTGCTTGGAAAGGGATTGCCATTTAAAACTGCACTTGTGGTTGGTGGTGATGCCATGGCCGGACAGATCTATCGCATTCAGCAAGGAGTAGAACTGATTGTAGGAACTCCAGGAAGGCTGGTTGATCTTTTAACAAAGCATGAAATTGACTTGGATGATATGATGACATTTGCTGTGGATGAGGTGGACTGCATGCTGGAAAGGGGTTTCCGAGATCAAGTCATGCAGATATTTAGGGCTTTGTCCCAGCCCCAGGTCTTGATGTATTCAGCAACAATCTCTCATGAGTTAGAGAAGATGGCAAACTCTCTGGCGAAAGATACTGTGGTTATATCTGTTGGCGAGCCTAATAGACCAAATAAAGCTGTGAAGCAGCTAGCTATTTGGGTTGAGTCAAAGCAGAAGAAGAAGAAACTGTGTGACATTTTGGTCAGTAAGCAGCATTTTAAGCCACCTGTGGTTGTGTATGTGGGGTCTAGACTTGGGGCAGATCTTCTGGCCAATGCCATTACGGTTACCACTGGGATCAAAGCACTGTCAATTCATGGGGAGAAGTCTATGACGGAAAGGAGAGAAATTATGAGGTCCTTTTTAGTAGGTGAGGTTCCAGTGGTTGTGGCAACAGGAGTTTTGAGTAGAGGGGTTGATCTATTAGGTGTAAAACAGGTAATTGTGTTTGACATGCCTAATTCAATTAAGGAATATGTACATCAGATTGGAAGGGCGTCTAGGATGGGAGAGGAAGGTCAGGCCATGGTTTTTGTGAATGAGGAGAATAAGAATGTATTTGCGGAGTTGGCTGAAGTCTTAAAATCTGCCGGAGCACCTGTGCCTCGGGAGCTTGTCAACTCACGATATACCAAGGGATTTTTTTCTGGTGGTAAAGGTCCAAAAAGGAGGAAGAACGGGTCGTGAAGTTTTCAATCACATGATGAATTGTGTCTCTGCCTTCTTGGAAAATGTCACTGGAAGGATTAAGGCATTTGTTACGCTTTGAAAAGATGATGGTTTATTGACGGTTAAATGAATAGAAATCAATTTTTGGATATTTTTATCACAGGAATATGCCCAGTATACTTTCCAAATTAGAAACTAGAAAGTCTCAGCTGGTTCAGGCTCCAGTCAATAGCATAGTCTGAGTCTCTGATATTAGAGAACAGTACGACACCGGTTCTTTGTGGGGGAAAAAGCATCGTCTTCGTTAACCCATACTGTATATGATATGTTGTAACAGGTAAAGTGTTGGTTTAATCCATCAACTCGAGCCAGAGATTGCTAAAATTTTGATACAGGCCCGTGTTTCATGGTACTTAAAGCTGCTGCTGAAACAATGACGTTACTTCATTTCCCCCCTCAGACAATTACATTGAAATTGGACACTTGCAAGAAAAGAGTGAGAGAAAACTTGTAAAGGGAAAAACTTTTAGGTGAGAAAGAGTGTACGACAGTTGTAACTTCGAAGGATCTTATGGTAGATATAGGACATGGACTCTACAGCACAACTCGCGAATCGCGAGTCGATGTTTAAGTATAACCAAACGAGCGAGTTAAAGTGGGGCTAGTTCTGAATCGGCCGGGAGAGAATATACGCTTCTTCACTGTTGACCGGCGACTCAACCCGATTTTAAAAGATTTGTTAGTTCTCGCGCTTCTCTTTCTCAGAAACCGCGGAATCCAACAACCCCTCTCAACTGCCAACCAACGGCAACCATGTTGCTGTCTTTTCTAATATAGCTGATCATCCTAATTTGGGGCAAAGCTTCTGTCTATTTCTATATTTTAAATAAAAAAAATGAACAGTCGCTTTTCATCGCGTTATCATACGTAAAAGACATATTGGCGTCGTGTGTATGATGTGTCGAACCCAGTGAATCTTAATTGTGCCTAAAAGTATAGCGTGGATTTGAAAGAAATAAACATCTCTTCTTGGTACATTTGATTTCGTCCTTCATCAAATCCGATTAATAAGATCTTCAGCAGCAAGATTACAGGTATTTGTATCTTTTAACTTCGTAGTGGTGATTGGCCCAAAAAAAAGAAACTTCGTACTGGTGATATTATGATTCTTCTTGCCCTACCATTTTTGGTCATCTAATTATTTAATGTTTATTATCCCATGATTTCTCTGTCTGTTTGATTGCTTTCTTCATCTTCATTGTCCTGGGCATCCATTCATGTTCTCAATTTGTTCGGGTATTGGGTGAAACGTTCTTACGATTGCCGTATCAAAAGCTACGATCTTATTCCTGTATTCCATTAATCCATGCAACCATTGTTGTAAACCCTGCTCTTATCCATCGAAAAGCTAATAGGTTAAAACTACGTCGTCCGTCACTTATTCCATTGTCTGTATGATCGTAAGAAATTCATGTGTGTGTGTGTGTATATAACATTCAAAAGCCATTTCAACGTGGAGATTCTATTTAATATTACGAAAAGTTTGCTGATACCAGTTTGTGGACGGCATGGGTCATGGTCATTGTGCACATGATCATCGTGATAGGTCTTTTTCTGTCATGATGCACTTATACGTGAATATATGCAGATATGGAACGGTTGGTAGGAAACTGTCTTTTAATTGGATGGATTCCCTCTGACTGTTATCTTACTTTTATTTCCCCGGCGATTCCTTTATGCTTTAAACTGATTTCCTGGCTCAATTGGTGCATAATAATCACGATTTTGCTAAATTGTATTCTATTTAGACACAGAAGGGACTAAATAATAAAGATGCAGAGCGCTTGTCAACTCGATGGGTGAACTTGCACTTATTGATGTTTGATAACCATGAAGGTCTTTCAATTATTGCAGGTTTGCTGGCTGAGGATCATAGTGAAATTGGCTTTAGCTTGAAGTTTTCAGGCAATTGCCAGACCAGGGCATGAGGAAGGGAACTTATTATTGGGGTGAAAGTTCCAGTTCAACATCTCTTAGCAGTCAGAATGACACTGAGGATGATCGGATGATTGCTGTTGTACTATCAGAGGAGTATGCCAAATTGGATGGTGCGGTTGGTACACGACTTTCCAACTTGGCACCTGTTCCTGTAAGATCGTGCTTTTTGGTTGTCGCGTTGATTCTGATTTTGAAACTAGTTTTGAATTTTGAATACTTGTTCGAAAATATATGCTACTACTGGTTCATATCTAATAACTTGGACACAATGAAGGAGAAGGAATGGAATTTAAATGTTTAACTGGGTCTGGTTTTCTTATTTTCTGTTATTATCTTTCTTCTCTCCCATGTTTTTTATCTCACTTTAAGTGCGGATTTAAAGTTCTTTCCCTTTCTTGAAATTCTAGCATGTGCCCCGGATAAATACCTTCATCCCCAACATAAGTGATGCCAGGGTGGATCACCAGCGTCTTCTTGACAGGTACTTTTTATTGTAGTTACACGAAATTTTGCAATTTCTGTGAGAAATTATAAGCTTTGAAGGCTCTGCATGTACCCTTTTGGCAGAAAGCCAGCAACAACTGCGGGGGTGTAATACATGCACTTGTATCATCTATCATTAGTAATTTAGCTGTTTAAATAGAATAAGTATTTTGCATAATTTTTCTTGCTTGAGAACGGATACAGATAGAAACAATATACAAATCAGGCATTCAATGAAATTTACTTTGTCAGACACAAGTTGTTTTGCATATTCAAGAAGGGTGTCGATTATACTTGAGATCTATGGTGGTATATTTTCGCAGCCATTTGTCTGTGCCTAGAAATATGTGATGAAATAAATCTGTTGCCGTGAGTCCTCTTGATAAGAGCAAAATATGGGCATCTTTCAACCTCAAGGAATAGTTAGTAGTCTGATTCTGCAGGGCTTTATATAAGAAATGGTATAATTAAATTTATCATTGACCTGTTAGACTATAGATTTCATATTGAATGTAATAATTGAGTTATTCCATGACCTGGTGTCTACAGGTTCGAGGTATCAAGGTTTGTAACTAGCTTTGAGAATTGTTGGAACTAATTATCTTGGCTGTTGATGATGGTTGTACAAATTGATTTGTCTTACGAACCTAGATTTGTAAAAAATAATGAAGACCGACTCAATTAGTAAAATGATATGAACCCTTCCTGCTCTACCTGAAGGCAAAGTATTAAACCATCTTCTTCACTTTTTCAGGCTAATGATATATGGTCTATGTGAAGTTAGAGTCTCTGGTGACGGAAACTGTCAGGTATTTTATTCTGGAAATAATTTACAAACATGAGCCTTTTGAAATTTTATAATAATTCTCCCTATATTTGCAGTTCCGGGCGATTTCAGATCAGATGTACAAGTCCCCCGAACACCACAAGTATGTTCGAAAAGAGATTGTGAAACAGGTAAAAGTGTCAATATTTCTAATTGCGGTGACGTGGGGTTTTATCAGGTTACAATTTGCTTGACTGGGTGGGACAAAGTTGATTTCCTGATGTATGATAATGTTCCTCCTTTTTTTTGCATGATGTCTCTCTTTTGCCAGCTCAAAGATCACCGTTCCTTATACGAATGCTACGTCCCAATGAAGTACAAACTGTATTGCAGGAAAATGAAAAAGTGCGTACTTTTCAGCTGAATTATCACAATTATTGTTTATTATAAATTCAATGAGCCATTGTACATTCGTTGGTTAATTAATTGATGGGTGGTACTCAAGGGGAATGGAAAATTTCCTTCAAAAGCTAACTAATGAGATGAGGATACCAACCTACTTAAATACTCTACAGAATATCTCATACTACTTACTGTTGAATTTTTGGCATTCTCTACTGTTTTACTCTCCATCAGTAATATTTTCATGCATATGCTAGTGTAAACTTACTGCATTCACTTTCTGACACAGATCTGGAGAATGGGGAGACCATGTTACCTTACAAGCAGCTGCAGACAAGGTTCTGATGTTATGTTAAATTAGTTTGTTTGACTTAAAGACGAGTTAATGCATCCTGCAAAGAATAAGACCATCTGTTTAGTATTGTTTATGCTAGTTAAAAGTTTCTTTTTATGTGCTCACTGCTGCGACGCAAACCTCGCATTTGGTGTATAATGGGAAAGTATAAGTTCTTATACGCAGTGAGTGAAGATATATGGTGCTAAATATGATCCCTCTGTAACCCCTTGACTAGCAAGGAATCTTTCCATATCAAAGGACTCATAAAGCTAAGTTGTATATGTTGGAGAGCTTGCTTATGCTAGGATTTATATATACTAGATGAGAGATGAAATACGCTAATGAGAATGATCATGTTTTGGTAATGCATTTTTATCAAACCCTTGTGTTAGTAGAGTTCATGCACTCGCTTAATTAGTTCTGCCTGGAGAAGTTGAAAGTTGCATTCTGAAATTTATTGGCGTCTTACATTAAACACAATAACTGCTTTGAGCTTATGTCGTGTTATATGATGTCATTGATTGTGTATTACTGTCAACTTGTAGTATTATAATGATTTATTCTCTTTAATGTAGTTTGCTGCAAAGATATGTCTTTTGACCTCGTTCAGAGACACGTGTTTTGTTGAAATTACGCCGCAGAATACAGCACCAAAGTGTCGTAAGACCTTCATTGCCATTATCGTTTTGATCTTTAATAATCTCAGCAATGTCTTATTCCTTCGATTACCTTCATTTTCTTAAATGATATGCAGAGTTGTGGCTGAGCTTCTGGTCTGAAGTTCATTACAATTCACTATATGCATTTCAGGGTTAGTCCACCTTACTATGAATTGACCCTTTTTCCTATAAAAACTACAAATACTGCTGTGGACTTGTTGAGAACGAATCTACGGATCAATTAGTGATTTATTTAATTTTGTCTGTTGCAGGTGCCCCGGTCAGGCATAAACCAAAGAAGAAACACTGGTTATTCTAGTAGGAGGAGGAGTTGGATAAGAGACATCAAGGAGATAATTGAATATATAGACTGGTCTATCTTTACTTAGTTTAGATGCACGCATTATTTATTTGTTATTTCTTTGTTTTGTGATATAGGAAACAATTTCACCAAGTAGCATGCATACATAATTTGTATTATATTAACTGATGTCATTAACCATAATAGGTTGTTAGTAAGTAATGAATAAGTGTGTCGTTAAAGCAACAGAGGATAGCAGAGCTAGAAGCCAAAGATTAATGTGTGGAATGGGACGGCCACGTGTGCTCCATGTGAGCCTCACATGAGATTAGTGTTGTAGAATTTCTCCCGATCTTATCACAAACTTGGGGCACGTTACTGCTACAAGTTACAACGCAATTTCAACTTGGCCCTTCCCTCAGGTCAAAGCCAAGCCGAAAGAGGCAAAAACCAAGAAGATGGGCACCTGCCTGAATATATATTCCGAACAACTCGTTCTCGTTAATGAATGGAATTATTCCCTTTTACATCATTATCTACAAAGTTATAAACTTTTTTCGCATATGGATTAAAAGTATAATTTCTTTCTTTCTTTTTTTAAAAAAATCTATTTGTTGTATTCTTGTTGAAAAAAGAGGAATGAGAATAGACACCTAAATGTTATCATTTTTTTTTTAAATTTTTATCGAGATGGAAGTTAGAGACAAGTTCTTAAATAAGTTGAACCGTAACACCTACATTACAAGTGCCCTCTCTTGAAAGACGAGGAAAGAAATGTACGAAGATGGCGTCAAAGGATTTGCCACGTACAACTAATAATGTTCTCAATACGACCATACATTGTGACACGAGACGAGAGTAGAATGCAAATATGGATGCATGTGCCCTTCCTCCAATGTAGCATTCACCTGATAATGGCACGATCATACATTTATATATTTCATAATTTCGTTCATAAATTTGAGGGTTAGATTACAAGTAATTGCTACTTTAATTATGCTTACTAATCTCAGAAAATAGTAAACAACCAATATATCTAGTAATTAACAAAAGCGCCAATAACAATTGAAGGAAAAAAAAATTGAAACAAGTCTAATCTCAACATATATGAATCTTAAAACATGGATACAAGTGACAAGACTTGGATATATGAATAGAAGAAGAGAAATATACTACTTATATATATATAAACGTCCCCAGAATATTCTTCACCTTCTTTCTTTTTTTTAAGAGATTCAGATTCTGGATAACTGCGTTGCTATTTATGAACTGTTGAAGTTGATCCCTTAGGCTCAAAGCAATCACCTTGTATAATTTAATAGCAACCATAAAAACGGTCGCTTCAGATCTCTGAAAAGAGAATAGAGAAGCACACGTGTTGGTGAATGGGAGCTCTCAACTCTCCCGAGACAAACCACGTTCTCTCTGAATATAATCTGTATTTGGATAAGAAAACTGAAAAGACCCTCCCAGTTCAACCTATGATGCTAGGCCACGTGTTTTATATATCTAGTGATTGTTGCATCCATATTTTGTAGTATTTCAATTGTCAACTTCATTTCAAAGCAAATTCTTTACTTCCTCACAACTCATTCGTTATTGTTAAGCAATCTCTTCATTATATTTATACATACAGCATACATGGGATATGATTCCTGGTTTGCACCAGAAGACAGCACAAGAGGCTGCAACTAGGGATGGTTTTATATGCACAACCACAGCTAATAACCGTGATTATGAATATACATGAATGATTGGTGACTTCCTGTAATTGAGGATTGATTAATGCAACGTAAACACAAACAAAATCATGTGATGCTGTCTGTGTTCCTCCTCCAACTTCCAGATATTGGCCTCCACATGGAAACCTTTATTTGTCAGGATTTGTTTTTGGGACAAGTGCGCTTCTCAATTTACTCAAAAGTGAGAGAGTATATTCAAAATTTGAATTAACTTGATTGGTTGTGTCTACAAGAAAAGCATGCCCTCGTTCCTGTCCATGAACAACAAAAACCTGCACCAATAGCAGTCTTATATCCAGTTACATATATATCAGCATCAGTATGAATATGAGAGGGTTTTTTTAATATATATAATAAAAAAACACACACATACACACAACAGATTGACCATAAGGGGACCTGGTGTTTAGATTTCTCCAGACTCGTTACGCGTCGCTTGTCTGCTTCAATTTCTTCCGTCAATTCTCAATGCATGTCAATTTCAAACAATAGTTTCTTTCTTTTTTTCTTATGCCAATTTTTCTAACAAAAGTCAGTCAATATCAACAAGATAGAATTGTCGTCATAGGTTTCACACACAGCAATTAATTGCTTGCATTACATGAAAACCTAACAAAATAATCATATTAATGATACTGAAATTAATATTATTTTTTTGGGGTAAGAAAATGAAGTATATAATACGTAGCGGGTAATACTGAGGATTTTTTTTTTGGAATGAACACACGGGGCATATTGAACGTATAATTTTCAAAGTAAAGAGTAAAACAAGGGTGATTTACTTTATTTGTTTATATTTTGAGAGGGGACCCACATGATAGAATTTATGAAGGGTACGAGAAGCTCCTACACAAATGGCCAAATGCGCATTGTTCAGCTTACCTCCCACATTTAAATCTTGTGGCCCCCAAAATCCATAATCCTCCATTTGATTTCTTAGATAACGCAAGTTTAATGAGTATTGCAGATGAACGAGGTCTCCTTAAACGATTTGAATAAATCAATATAGTCGTGTAACAACTGTTTTGTTATTTTAAAAAACAAATAAAAATAAAAAAGGGCAATTAGTAAGGGTTAGTCATAGGATGATTGCCCCAGTAAGAAATAACAAAGAAAGACCTCTGTTAGAGGCCGTGGTGCCTATATATATTCCTGTTTCTAACCCCATTCTCACAAATCCACACGCACACAAAACCATGGCTTCTCCTTCTACTCAGTGGTGTCTCTGTCTGGTTCTCATATCCTTGTCCTCTGCCGCTTTCGCCGCTGCCCCAAGGAGGCCAGTCGACGTTCAATTCGGCCGCAACTACTACCCCACCTGGGCTTATGATCACATCAAATACATCAATGGAGGTTCTGAGGTTCAGCTCAATCTCGACAAGTACACCGGTACTTCCCTCCTCTTCTTATCCTCCCTCTTTCTCATATATCGTTCAGCTCTTCGTTTTATCTTAAACATTCCTAATGCCTTCAACCTCAGGTACTGGTTTCCAGTCCAAAGGATCTTACTTGTTTGGCCACTTCAGTATGCACATCAAGATGGTTCCTGGCGATTCTGCTGGCACTGTCACAGCTTTCTATGTAAACATACCGACAAACTTTCCATTTCCCTGCTTTTGTTCCTTAAAGATGTATTTTTCGCTTATGTGTGATTGGCAACTTTGGCAGCTATCTTCCAATAACAACGAGCACGACGAAATAGACTTCGAGTTCTTGGGGAACAGATCCGGACAACCTTACATTCTGCAAACAAATGTCTTCACCGGAGGCTCCGGTAACAGAGAACAGAGAATCTACCTCTGGTTTGATCCCACCAAAGCATATCACAGATACTCTATCCTCTGGAACCTCTATATGATTATGTAAGTACTTCATTGACACACCATTGCATCCACCTATATGAATAAGAATAACCCAACCAAGAATCATAATGGGAATGTGGGTAATGTGCAGATTCTTTGTGGACGATGTGCCGATCAGAGTGTTCAAGAACAGCAAGGACCTTGGCGTGAAGTTCCCGTTTGAACAGCCCATGAAAATCTACAACAGTTTATGGAATGCGGATGACTGGGCCACGAGGGGTGGTTTGGAGAAGACGGACTGGTCCAAATCTCCCTTCATAGCTACCTACAAGGGATTCCACATCGATGGTTGTGAAGCCTCCGTGAACGCTAAGTTCTGTGCCACTCAGGGAAAGAGATGGTGGGACCAGCCTGAGTTCCGTGACCTTGATGCTCTTCAATGGCGAAGACTCAGATGGGTTCGCCAGAGATACACCATCTACAACTACTGCACCGACCGCAAGCGCTTCCCTGTAATGCCACCTGAATGCAAGAGGGACCGCGACGTTTAAGCAAGCTTTGATCTCTTATGAATGTCATAAGTTCGTACAATTCCATCTGGGTTTTTCTTCTTGTATTTGTCATTCCATTTACTACTGCGAGGAGTATACTACACTATCGTTTGAGCTATTTAATTTTAACTATAAAGACAGGGATTTGATGAAAAACAGGGGAGGCTCTGTTTCTGCGAGATTTCATGATGTAATGCCATGCATCTGCCAATTCAAATATAAAATTCATATACTTTATCTTTTTGCCTGGAAAGCGCCAGTTGTATTGCATAAATATGGACAGTGATGGGGTTCTGGTCCCAGAAATGAGAAAGGAAAACGACAAGGAAGTTGAAGATTTAGTATAAAAGTAGAAAGTGGGGGTGGTGAAGCGTGGCCTCACTGAAACCTCAGCATGTGCCGCGTCTGGAAAGGGAAGCAGAATACAACAATATTTAACTAAACACGAGGACCGAATAATACAGCATTATTGACTAATGGAAAGTGAAAAATCTGAGTGGATGCTGAGCATAATAATTCACTTGACCAGAGAGGGGGGAGAGGGGCATGTGGGGATGTTGGTGTTTTCAATGGAGGGAAGCAGCTCAGCTAGCAAAAGCTCAGACGGAGACACTTACTTTTTTTAGTTTACACGAAACGAGGGTGATGGGTGCTGCTACGATTAAAGTTGGTTTGATTATTGCAGAAAGTGAAGTTTACAGAACCACGAATCTCGTCCCTGGGTTTGAAAATGATAACGTGCTTTCAAACCGCGATGATAGGTTTTGTAAGGTTTGAACTTAAAATAGAACAATTAAATCATTATGGGGACACGATCTGAAACACGTAACATGATTCTAATCTTTACGCCGCAAAAAGCCAAAAGAATATGGGGGAGAGGCTGAGATTGGGGGATTATTGGACCATGTATCCTCACCTCGACTCCTGCAAAACACCGGTGTGGTTTACATGGTTGCTTATGAGACGTCAAAACTAATTAAAAATCATGGGACTGATGTCTGATTTTATATAATAAGGACATCTGTGAGTAACTGTCTGTGGTTAGCCTCATACGCCTATAAGTTGCTACAGTAGTTTAATGACTTTGAATTTTCAGCGGGAAGGCGAAGTTTATAATTTGAGAGAAATAGATATACATAATTTTATTTTTATAAATAAATAAATTATTTTTAAAATTTAAACTCATAATTTCTAATTCACATGTTGTTATGCCGAAGTTCACCTTATAACGATTTGAATTTGCAGTATAATTGTATGAATTCAAAAGGTGGGTGGTGAGTAGGTAGGGACCATAATGTAAGGGACCAGAACTCTGTTTTGGACTTATTGGGAGAAAGAGGAACCCAGCAACCAGCATGGGCATATATTACTTGGAGTCATCCATTCACCTCAATGATATAATCCGTAGGTTTTAGGTTGAGCGTAAAGTAATAGGAGATATATAAGTATTTAAAATATATTTAATTTTTAAAAAATAATATTTTATTATAATTTTAATTATAGTATTTAGAAATATATTCTAATTTTTGAATACTTAAATTTACGTCTGAAGGTAATAGACGATTCATCTTACTCAATATTAATATCATTTAGAATAAAGTGAAATTTTTCTCTGTCCTTAAATCTTAAGTGAGTCCAATCATTTTCTATAAATTTTTATATCAATTTTTTTTTAAAAGAATATATTAACTTATATAATTAAATATTTTTTTAAACGATATTAATATTATATAAAACAAATTATTAATTATTTTTAAATATAAATTTTAGGACTTAAAAATTATAATAACTTCTTAAACGTTTGAAATCATAACAAAAAGAAATTATCACCTGTTCACTCTACTAACTTAGTCACTGACAAAAAGTTTGTTTGGACTTCAATTCCTTCATTTAATTTTGTAGCTCTTTTAATTTATTATCAGCTCTTCACTCTACCTAACTATTTCTATTCGCTCCCCCACCAATACCTAACTCGCATATATGTAAAGCTAAGCACTTTAATATTTTTCACCCTTTTTTTTTTGTAAATATAATGCTAACTACACCGTTTTATTCCGTTCAAGTTCTCGAAAGTTCTAAATAGCATAATTTACAGCCCGTGAACACGTTGACTCCCTGATTTTTTTTTTTTTAATGCAGTAGTTTATATCGATTTTTGGAGTGTTTTTTAAAAAAAAAATCTCTGAACCCTCTTCCCAGAGTTTTAGCATTAATATATCCGTTTTTTAATTGTAATTATTATACTGTTATTATTATTACTGCGGTTAATGGTTATCATCTCCTGAGACACCCATATCAACTGACCATAAATTGTGCTTCAACCGTATTGGAATCGCCCGTGAATTCAATTTTTTATTTTTTATATTCTCAAACATCTATCTTTATCTAAGAGAATGAAAGCAAAATTAGAAAGAAAAACATTTTAATTTGTATCATACTAATTAGGCATTCGATATTAATTCTAAATATAAAATATATTTTTTATATTTTTTTAAAATTATATCTATTGATATTCTCTTAATAAGAAAAATAAAAAAATTATACTAATTAAATTAATTTTTTTAATCTAATTAAATTAGTTAAATATATATTATGTTTTTTAAGAAAATTAAAATAGAAAAAAAACTGTACCAGATTGGGTCTTATGGATCATAAGATAAAACATTCCCAGCCACACGCTCGAGCCCAAATAAGAAAAGCCCGATTGTTAATTGAGTGGCCCATCAGGTGGTCCTGGGCTTATATTGTAAAGAACCCGGGGAAAGGTGGTCCTCCGCAGCTAGTTTCTTGTGCTTTTTTTTCCCTACTAAACATAGGTATCCTCTAATCTGAGCCATTGTCGAATACTAAATGTAATAGCTTTACTGATAAATGTTCAAATATTAATTTACTATATTATAAGTGACCAACCCCTTCTACTAAACACAGTTCTCATTGGTGTTTCTCATATTTTTATTTTACAACTTATTACAAAGAACTAATAGAAATTATGTTTAATGGAATATGTTAATCTCTTGTAATATGATGAATTAAAATTTAAATTATATTAGGAGGTGTCTATACTTAGTATTTGACAATATTTTTAATATGATTATCTTATGATACCTATGTTTATATTTAGTTAAAAAAAACTTAATACTTAAAAGCTACTTGTGTAATACATAAACAGGTGATTTTGTAAAGCTAGAGGGAGCAATGATTGGTTTTTTGGGTGCACGACACCTTAAGTTGATCAAACCAAGTGTACCAACAGGACAAAGCAAAGATGACGTACCCATATTGACTTTATTCCTAGGATTCTCTAATAACAGAAAGAAATGGCACATGAGAAAAAAAAGCTTCTCCTTATCAAATGTAATGAATATAAACTAGCAACCAAAATGGTGAAAAGTTGACCATCTTTACTTTACAAAATGGTGATAGGTCACACAGGTTTACCTATGACCTTCTACCTTTTGACCTCGGCCAAGAAAAGATCTTAGCCTTCAAGGCTAATCAGTAGCACAGCATGTTCGTGCAAGGACATGAAGGGAATTTTCGGCCAAAAAGGGTATGACGGTAATACCAAAATGCTTGAATATTGGCACTTCTATTAGGTCCCAAGTTCAACTTTTCAGATTTAGCGTACATGATTTTTTTTTTAGATTATAAAAAAGTAATTTAAAAATGATCGTAAATATTTTTTTATAAAATTTTTTTATAAATAATAAGTATTTAAATAATTATTATTATAATTATTTTTAATTTTTAATTGATAAATTATTAAAAATATATATGATAAAATTATTGTTCATTACTTCCTGATATCATCATTGTTATCAGTTATGCTCCTACGGCTGTCGACGCTGCTCCACAGCCTAGTGACGACATCGACGAGGACGTTATTGCCCCGACTGCCTCCACAGCCCAATGACGTTACTGCTCTGAACGCATCCAACCCCTTTCCTCCATTCCACAGCCCAAATATGCACATGAGAAGAAGAAGACACGAAAGCACACAGATATGCACAGAAGAGAAGAAGAAGGTGGTGATCTGGTGAGACAGCGATGGCAATAGGGATGATGAGATCACTGTTCATCTCCCCACCCCAACTCGTCGTCATTGTCACTCGCCGTCACAGTCACCCGAAAACCATACGACAATGAGCATAGCGAGATGACAGCAGCAAGAAGAAGAGTGAAGACGATGCAGCGACGAGTGAAGACGATGAAAGAAAGAAACTTGAAGGAGAGAGAAGAGTAGTGGCGTCGGCAGAGGGGAGGAGAGAAGTAAGAAAAAATAAAAATATAATAATAATTAAAACGTTTATAAACTCTTTTTCTTATTTTGGATACTATTCTTAAAAATTTATACCAAATAAAACTATCGTTTCATGAGCTTTTTTAAATAAATGGGGTTATTTATTTTAAATTTTTCTAACCAAAAGCTTTTTTAAAGTCACGATTTTGAGTTTTTGCCAAACACCCTCTTAAACGAGTAGGCACTGTTAAAGCTTTGATGTACCTCACATTACGTGGCAAATCGCTGAAAAGCAGAATTGTGCTTTTGCGTTGGAAATACATTAAAAGGTTGCTTGTAAATACCATATAATATTGAACAAGAAAAGGCACAGAAAACTGTTCCTCAGTTTTCGCTGCATATAAATAGAGCCCACCAGGCAACGGTTCGATCGTCCGATATCTCTGTTCAGATACCCTTTCACTTCTTTACCATTTTTGTTTCGTACATTTTATATTTTCATTTGACATCCGAATAGTTGAACTGAAAATCTTTTTTTGCATTGCTTCATGTCAGAAGATTGAACTGAAGGTGTCTGCTCACTGCTGTGAAGGATGTATGTAATAAGAAGGTTAAGAAGGCGTTAAGAGAGGTACAGAAGGTAACTAGTAAAACTTTCTGAAAGAATCAAAGGAAAAATCGTCCCCTGTTATCTTCTCTGTTTTATAGTTTTATTCTGTTTCGGCTGCCAACCGCCATGGTGGGCGTTGCCAGGAATTTTGAAGTAACATTCTTGAAACCAACGGTGCGAGTGGAGGACTATTTATGTGATGTGAGCCCCAGAGCAATCAAATGATCCCTCTGATCCTCCCACGTTTAGTCCATTCTTTCTTAATCACTGTTTTCATGGAAATTGGCATAAGCAATTTTGTAGTCTATGCTAATAATTTTTGGCTCTTCCCTACGTGCAACGACAAAGCATTTTGGCTTACGACAATTTTGATCACTGACCCTTAATGTTCATTCATCAACACACTTGAGGATCAGCTTGTCACTGAATAGGACTTCTCAACTAGTCGTAAGTTACGTGGACAAGAATATGTGCTTGCTCCCACAACTTGCCCATATCCTCTTCGACAAGCTGCCATGCCATCAATGGACGTTGAAAATTATGCACTACTTACTAGCACGTTTTGCTTTGACATCCTTTATTTTGCCGTCAATTTTAGGGATGATTCTTTCTTGTCAATCCGCTTAGGTGAATATTTGCTTATACCAGTTAATCTCCCTCAATTATGCTGGCTAAAGACAAAACAATTCCTTTAGGATTATGATACTGTTTCCCGACGGTGAGTTATTCATCACCAGATTATCACATTGACAGAGATGAAATATGGATAAAACATTTACACACACACACACACACACACGAGATCATCATAAAATCTGGTAAAACACGAGGCCAACTTCATGGCACTGGTTTAGGCGTCCTTTAGGACTTCAGAAGGATAAAATTAACTACCCCTATTTTGTCGTATGTCTACTGATCAATTGACAAAAGATGATGGAGTTTCATTGTTCATACAAGTGCCACAGCATCAGAGACAAATTATCACCATCCCCATCCAATAGGGGTGAAGAGCGACGACAAGGTGTAAAACTGTAAACCTGAATTTGCTAGGTATCTTAAATGGGGCAATTTCAACAACATTGGTGACAGGTGAATGGATGAAGATGTCAGCAAAACATCAAATTTCATACCCTTAGGATCTGAAGCTTGGTGGAGAAAGCAATCGCAACCCAGTCCGGCTGAGACGATGACCACTGAAGCTGCTCAATCTCCGCCCCGGCAGTATAAGCTAAGATAGGATCCAATCCTCCCTCTACCGGCTGAGCCATGGAGGATAGGTCCCAAATTAGCGCCTGGGAGTCGTCGCCAGCAGTACAGATATGGCACGAACTATGCGGCGCCCAAGCAATCGCATTCACGCTCGCCTGGTGCCTCTGCAACTCCACCACCGGAAGCGTCGGGTAACGGATATCGAGGACAACGACCTTGGCACTGTCCATGATGATTGTAGCCATGTACCTTGGGTCCTGTTTATTCCAACCGAGTCGAACCAGGGGCGTGTCCGGCTCTGAGCTCTCGTAGATTATAGTCGAATGCTCCTTATCGCGCAAATCGAAAACCCTAACGGAACCGTCGGCGGAGACGGAGGAGAAGACCCCAACGCCACCCCAAGCGATATCGTAAACCTCCTTATCATGAGCAATGAGCTGCGTATCCACGGCCTCCTTCTCGATATCCCAAATTGTGCAGGTGGTATCGATGCTCGAAGTGCCGATACGCTTGGGCTCCACCTCGTTCCAGTCGAAGGAAGTGAGCGGGCCACAGTACTCGCTGTTCTTGTTGCCATTAAGGAGGCTCTTGAGCTCGACCCGCTGAGTGGGGTTATCATCGGGATCGGAAATGCGCCAGACCCGGAGAAAGTCACTGGAAGTGGCGAGGAGGTCGGGTCTCTGGCATTCCTTATCCGGGATGAAGATGACTTTGGTCGGAGGGTAAGGGTGCTCGAAGGAGAGAGAAGGATCGGAGCGAATCTCGCCGTTGACGTCGTCAAGCTGAACAATTTCAACGCGGTTGGGGTAATGTTCGAGCAAACTGGCGATGGCGAGGCGATACTTCTTGTCGCGACGGACACTCCAGTTCATGGCGTAGATGTGCCAAGGAGCTTCATAAGTATAAATCTCAGAGCGCTTTTGGTGGTCGTCGGAGCCTTCCTGAGTGGGATCGCTGCTGCTCGCTCCCATGTGGCAGTGGATTTGGATTCGGAGGAAGAAGTGGAAGCAGCTAAAGAGCAAAGCAAGCGGATGTGATAACGTGATTGACTGTATCGCCCGGGAAAAGGACAGAGGGAATTACGGCCAACGTTGGAGGCTAATCCGCATTCCCCCAAACGGTAGACTTATGAGATCGAGCAGAGGAGGAGAGGGGGCCACAACGCTTTATTCGGGACCCACCCTTCTGGATTGGGCATCTCACAACATTTGGATAATGTATTTTATGAATGCTCTCCATTTATTCACAGAAGTTTCTTCAGACTAAGTGATTCGATGAATTTATTACAAATGGATAATAGACCAATAAATTAAATAAGTGGGGGAAAATACTAACATGTACACCTTCCTGTTCGTTCCCTTTTTGTCATAGGCAAATGCTTGGCTTCTTGCACTATGCCCTTGACATTTACAAATTGGTTGATGCTCTTGCAATCAAAACAAGGATTTCAGATGATATATGCTTGCAGGGAAGTCTGATGAATCTTTGCCTGAAACGTGAAAATATAGAGTGGGCGTGAGGTGTTTGATAAATTGCGTGTGTGAAGTGTGGTCTCGTGGACAACCATGATTTTGGGCCTTGCTGCTTGTGGACAATTGGATGATGGCCGAAGAATCTCTGAGCAAATGGCGGCTAAGAATGTGGTTTCATGGATGGTAGTGATTGAAGGGAATGTAAAAGACGAAACTGATAGAGATTTTCAAGTTATTTCAAAGAATGCATCTTGAAAATGTGATGCCAGATGAACTGACAGTTGTAAGCTTGATCAAGGCTTGTATGGAGATGGGATGCCTAAAGCTGGGTAGATGGATTCATGATTTTGCTCTCAAGAATGGGTTTGAGTGGTTTGTCGCTTGTTTCTCTTTAAATGAACTTTCAAATTCACTAATAAAGTTATGCATAATTAGTAAATAGTTGAATCTTTTAAATATGATATCTCAAATTTAATATCAATAAAGAATTAATCTATAATTATAGGCTGAGAAATATTGCTTGGATGCTAAAAAGGTTGAAGTTCATTTCTTAGGAGAAAAATATTGCTGATTCAATTTGGGCCAATAGGGACCCAATGTGGCTTCGAAAGCCCGATAATTTTTTTCTATTTTCTTTTTGTAAAAATCCTACAACATGCATTTATATGTAGGTGGAAAAAGAAGTTTGCTTGAGACTTGAGAGTGCAAGGCCTAACCTGTATCAGAGATTTTAGGCCCAATTTTATAAGCCCATAGTCAGATTTACATAGATTAATAAAAAAATAACATGTTAATAAGAGTTGATACATATAATAATAAACGATATTATATTATATAAATATAAAATTTTTATTCTTATTGCCGTTATGATAACTCTTTTAATAAGCGATTTTATAAATCTTCTATAAATTTTCTCTAATTAAGATTATAAGATTATGCTTTGATTTTGATAAAAAAATAATATCAATATTACTTAAATTTTTTTAAATAAAAAAAATATGAGATGTTTGTATCCCAAAAGTAAACTCCAGAGAAACTAATCAGATTATAAATTAAATATCCTTATAAAAGAATATTTTTTTAGATTTACTATATTTTACATTAGGAAAGTTAAAGGATGTAGTAAATTAAAAAAAAAAAAAAACGAGAGATAAAGATAGCTCGAAATTTTGTCTGGTAGAATAATGCCAAACATGTCATTTTAGTCACGGGGTGTGACAGTTTTACTCACTTTTTAGTGGTCTCTTTTAACGACGACGTACTGCAAGGAAAACATTATTTTATTATAACTTTAATTTTTTCAGTGAGATAATTTAAAACTAATTGTTTGTTGTTGAAAGAGAAAATATATAATTCGCTGCGTGGCTAATTGTAATAAAACAATACGACTACTAACAATCGCACAGAAACGAAATTAACGATAATTTCAAGGATTTATTAATTATTAGTTATTAAAACTCTGCTAAAACATGTTCATTTGAATTGCAACCCTAACATTACTGGGGCGGCCATCCACGGTTGACTCTATTGCTGGCTGCTAACTTCATTGACTTTGCATTTGATATTAGTAATCCAAACACATACTAAATTAAACAAAAAAATGTTTTACTGCAGATTCAATTAATCCAACTAACTTTAAATATTCTTATTAGTTTGTGTGAAATACATAATTACGCACTAATGCAGTAATTTATTCATAAGTTAAAAATTATGTGATTTATTCTATTCCTCATACAGTAATTTTAAGAATATTTTATATCTATAATCTTATGAAAACCAATCATGAATCTAAGAGACGACTATAATAATTTTTAATAATATAAATAATAAATTTAACCCCTCATACCATTTTTAATATTTTAAAATTTAATATTATCATTTTTTTTAAAAAAATTGTCCTATAGATTCATTTTTTAAATACAATATTTAATAATGAATTTAACACCTCATGCCATCAAAATGAAAGTTCCTACAAATCTTATACCAAAAGGACGGATCTTTACTTTTGTTATTCCCAGATTTCTCATTCTAAGTACCACCCACATCCTTCAATTTCTAGCCCTGTGATGTGGACGCAACCCAATTTCTACCTCACTACTATGTTATCAACATAGTTTATTTCTAGGCATTTACGAGCATTCATATAAAATATAAAACTTAATCACTTCATACTCATAAATAATAAATACGTATTAATTTTAATAAGTGCTGCAAGACAAGATAAAGTGTTATATTTAAGACGTATTTAAACTGTGTAAAATATAACTCATTTTTTAAATGCAAAAATTATTATTAATTTTGATTTTAATTATAAGAATAAATTAATTTTTTAAAAGATCTATAAGGTTAAATAAAATAATTAAATTAAAATTTTTAAGATAAATTCATATTATATACATTTTAATATAGTAAAACTAGTAATTAATTTATTTAATTTTTTATATTTATTTTAAAAATTAATTAATTCTTGTAAATAGGTTAATAAAAAAAAAAGAAATAACAGGCCTTCTAAGATTCTGGTTCTGGCTCCGTGAGCAGAGAATAAACCAACAGATTATGAACCAGATGGCCACGTCCGTACTATTTATTTTCCTCTAAGTACGTTGTGTTTGTCTGGCTTGATTTCCCCCGTTGCGTTACAAAAATCCCCATATGGAAATAGACAATTCTATACTATCATTTGACTAATGCAAATTGATGTCAGTTATATGAATTTAGACACCTTCTAAAAATTATATAATATGAAGGGTCTTGCATATCTAAAAATTCCAATGTTCAATAAAGAATTCACATCATCAAAACTGTGACTTATCAAAGTGCACCGAAAATGCTCTGCGTTTTGGAATCTTAATTCAAGCAATATACATCTGGGGACGCCACACAGTTCCTTCGATCACAGTATTTAATCACTAATCACTCGTCGATTTCCTCTTCGTCCTCTTTCGTCCCTGAATCCTTTCACGGGGCCGTCCCGTCGCTCGTGTTTCAGAGTAAGCTGGGTAAGTCTCCTGTTTTTACCCGGGAAAGCTTGCCCGAGAGCATCGGAGATGATGCATGCACACACACGCACACATCCGGGGAAGAAAGCTATGAGATACACTCCTATATTTAGTCAACTTCGCATGTTCATCGGTCCCTTATTTTTTTATCTCATAAATAAAACTTATATCTTCAAGGTAGAAATTCAATATTTTACTGCCTCCGTCGTCTTCATCATCTTCCTCTCTTCTTTCAACTTTTCCATGATAGTCTTTGCTGTGACTTTGACAATAGCATTAAATAAAACCCATATCTTATACAAATTCAAATCGCACAAGCGATCTTCCAGCAAAGCGCCTCCCAAGGTTAGTCTCCGACTTTGTGTGTAACTGGTATGACTATATCAATTAATAGTCATCATCACCTTGGTTGATAAAGATTATTAAAATAGATTTATGAGATAACGACGAGATGTTCTCTACACCTTGTCCGTTTTGAGCATGGTCCTCTCCGCCTCATAGCGCCAAACAAACAGGGTCCTTACGTTGAACGTTATCGTTTTTAGATATCTGACGAAGCGAAACTAAATAATTATTGGAGAGAGAATTTTCTCCAGCGGTCCAACCCTCCCACTTCGATCTTTGTGTCCTTAAAAAACATGAAAAAACCGTTTTTGGTCCCCTGTTTGAGATCATTATCGTTATTATAAGAAATTAATTAAACAAAAAAAAAATATTTTCGTCATTTATGAAGTCGTCGGCGATTGTGCCAGGATGCATCCCATGTCTTATAGCCCCGTTCGGGCTATTCCTGCTGGGGCTTCTTTCTCAAGCTTCATCGCCTTCTCTTTTTCAGTCTCTCCCTCGTGGAGGGATAACATCCGCAGCAGAAGGAGGAGGAATCTACGAGTAGTGAGGAGAAACATGGCTTCGAATTTGACTACTAACTATTTCCTACGTCACGTAGAATCAATGAAGGATCTGCCATCAGGTGCTGGTCAAATTTCGAAACTAAACGCTGTGGTTCTGGGTGAAGCTCTCGCTACCGAAGAGAATGAATTGGTGTTTCCCAGCAAGAAGTTCTCTAGCCAAGCACTCGTTCAGTCCCCAGAGCAGGTTCTAGCGTCTTTTCCATTGATCTCTGTTCAGATTCAAAATGAAGTCATATATTTTCTGATTTTTTTATTGTAAAAATGGTTCTTTTAATTGATACTGATTTTCAAGCAATTGAAGTTTCTTATTTGTATTTCTGATCTATCAGTATCTGGAGATGTACAAGAGGTCCATAGAAGACCCAGCTGGATTCTGGTCCGACATTGCATCCGAGTTCTATTGGAAACAGAAATGGGGTGATAAAGTACGCGACGAAAATTTTGATGTTAGGAAGGCCAATATCAAGATTGAGGTATTTTTATTCATGATCATTTCCCATTTGGATCTCGCTTTATAGCATTAGGCTGAGGCCTGAGTGTGTTTGTTGTTCTCTCCAGTGGTTCAAGGGTGGCATCACCAACATCTGTTACAATTGCTTGGATAGAAATGTAGAAGCTGGACTTGGCAACAAGATCGCCATTTACTGGGAAGGAAACGAGCCTGTTGTAGATGGTACTTTGACTTACGCACAGCTTCTGGATCAAGTTTGCCAGGTCAGTACTAAGGTTCCTCTTTCTGTGTCTGTGTCACGGGACTGTAAATAGGATGCTTCTACTTGGAAAAATCTCCACTTAGATGCTTAAATGTTATTCTATTGGTGCACATCAGCAGAAATTGGCTGGATGACCGAAGCCATTTTGGCTTGCAGGTTGCAAACTACATGAAGGATATTGGTGTCAAAAAGGGAGATGCTGTAATCATTTATTTGCCCATGCTTATGGAGCTCCCCATCACAATGCTTGCGTGTGCCCGCATTGGTGCTGTTCATTCGGTATTACACTGATTCCTTCCTATTCCTCCATTTTTTTACTTATCCGTTTGTGGATTATTTTCCAATGACTTTAGGGTTAATGGTTTTTAACCTTTTGATTTGGTTAGGTTGTATTTGCCGGGTTTTCTGCAGAATCTCTAGCACAAAGAATCATTGATTGTAAACCGAAAGTTGTGATTACTTGCAATGCTGTTAAAAGGGGCTCCAAGATAATCCAACTGAAAGACATAGTTGATGCTGCTATCAACGAGTCAGCCAAACATGGGGTCTCCGTAGGTTGGTAAATCCATGATTTGTTCATCAATTCAATGTTATACTCTCTTCCTCAGTTATCAAGTAATTCTGGCATCATACTTTTCATGGAACTCATGTCATATCCTCAACACGCTGAACAACATTAGTTTATAAAAAAAAAAGGTTAAACATGAAGTATGTAAGTTTGATTGATAACTAGCAAGGCTGCCAATAATTAAGATTCTCTCTGTTTTCCCCATTTTTCATGTTCTCATGTTTTGTATATATTCCTTTCTGCCAGATGTCTGTTTAACTTATGAAAACCCATCGGCAATGAAAAGGGAAGATACCGAATGGCAGGAAGGAAGGGATATATGGTGGCAGGTTCGAATTGAAATGTTCTTTGCATATATACTCTCATATTTTTACTAATTGTAGCGATAGCATGAGATTGTTCTGTACTTTGGCAACAGTTCCTTCATGATATGCCCATGGAGAAGAAAAGTCACAATTTCATTGATTTTAATTTCTTTAATTATTTCTGTAACCAGGAGATTTTATATGTTCACGGTGAATTTTCATTAGCCATGATGAATATTTACTGATTCGTGACCGATTTTCAGGATGTCATACCTCGATATCCAACCACTTGTCAAGTGGAATGGGTCGATGCAGAGGATCCACTTTTTCTTCTATATACAAGTGGGAGTACAGGAAAACCAAAGGTATTTGTTTGCAGTACTTTCATTTGAGTTCTGTTCTCTTCTTCTTTTGTTTTTTAGGTGAGATTGCTGCATTCTAACATATGTACTCCAAAGGGTGTCCTCCATACCACAGGTGGCTACATGGTGTACACTGCAACCACATTCAAGTATGCGTTTGATTACAAACCATCTGACGTCTACTGGTATCCTTGAAAGCTCGCCCTTCATCTTATTTCTTTTGAGGATGTTCCTGATCAAAAGCCAGATCAGTGCCTTTAATTAAACACCTTTATACTTTGACTATAGGTGTACTGCTGATTGTGGTTGGATTACTGGGCACAGCTATGTTACTTATGGACCCATGCTCAATGGTGCAACAGTTGTCGTGTTTGAAGGGGTAATAGATTTTATTTTATTGTTTTTTGGCCAAGGGGTAATAGAGTTTAAGTTTAAACATATTGTAATTATTTGTGTGCACATGGAGTAGCTATAAATGCATCCTAGAGACATGTTACAGGCAGAAAGAAATTAATCACAAATTCCAATTTTGTTGAATTGAGACTTCTACAAACTACAGAATGATGAAGTTAAGGGGCCATAAGAAATATTAAATAAACTTATGAAGTTTGCAGAAAAGAGATGGAATATTCAATGACTAACAATGCTACGTTTTTCCGGTAAAATTAAACTGTTAATAAACTGTCATATTTATTTACTTCAGAATTCATTGAGCTATTTGTTTGGATCCACAAATTATGTCCTTTTATTCCCATACTGTCTTGGAATCACAAAAGTTACTGTGCTTTCCACCATCGATTTTATTTTAATTTGTTGTTCAGTCAACTATTGAGAGTCAAGCTATTGGCAAAGAGGTGCTTCATTATAATTAATGGAAACATAATTGTCTTATCTTCAGGCTCCCAATTATCCTGATGCCGGTCGTTGTTGGGACATTGTTGACAAATACAAGGTGACCCTATTCTACACCGCTCCCACATTGGTGCGGTCCCTTATGCGTGATGGTGATGAGGCAAGAAATCTTTCTATACTTACATGTGCACAGTGCGTTGGTTTGTGAATTGATTTGTTGATAAGTGTTTCTGGAGATTGATAATTTCTTCTTTATATAAGTAACTGGCTTTTATATCAGATATGTACGGTGTTTTTGTCTCCTTCCTTACCACTATTCCTATCTGGCCTGATGTTTATGGTTGCAGTATGTCACTCGGTACTCCAGGAAATCATTACGAGTTCTGGGAAGTGTTGGCGAGCCCATAAATCCAAGTGCATGGAGGTTATTATATATTTTCCCCAAACTAATTGCAACTTAATTATAACATCAAGAAAATATTAAACCATTTTACTTTCTCTTTTAGGTGGTTTTACAATGTAGTCGGAGATTCAAGATGTCCTATCTCTGACACTTGGTGGCAAACAGAAACTGGTGGCTTCATGGTATTTTTAAAAATGAATAGAAATTATTATATACGTAAATTTTGAGTTTGCAAGACTAATGTACTTTATTGTTATTCGCAGATAACTCCACTACCTGGTGCTTGGCCTCAAAAGCCTGGCGCGGCGACATTCCCTTTCTTTGGAGTTCAGGTCTTTTATGAATTCTTTCCATATTAGTATTATAATTTGATGAATTTGTTTCACCTACATACTAGAATATTGCAACACCTTTATTAATGATTGCTCTTGTTTTAACCATAGCCTGTCATAGTGGATGAGAAAGGTGTCGAAATAGAAGGGGAATGCAGTGGTTATCTGTGTATTAAAAACTCATGGCCTGGGGCATTCAGAACTCTTTATGATGATCACGACCGATATGAAACAACATATTTCAAGCCATTTCCTGGATATTATTTTTCTGGTGATGGCTGCAGCAGGTCAGCGATTTACAAAATAATATATGCTCATTTGTCAGTCTGCTTTGTACAAAACAATAAAGCTTCTAGCTTTATTTCTCTAGTTTTACAAGCAAAAATGAATGTGATATTTATGCTCAACCTATACAATTCTATATTATAGGGATAAAGATGGATACCATTGGCTCACTGGAAGAGTGGATGATGTCATCAATGTCAGGTATTTGTTGGATTGCAAAAGCATATTTTCCCTCAATCTTGCTTAGTTCTATATATGTAAAGGACTTCAAAATTAACAGAAAAAGTCTATGGGAATTAGCATTTAGAAATTGATGAAGTATTCCTTGATTTCCAAGTCTAATATAATATCTAAATGATATGTGCAGTGGGCATCGTATAGGCACAGCTGAAGTGGAATCGGCTCTAGTTTCACATCCACAGTGTGCAGAAGCTGCTGTGGTTGGTGTTGAGCATGAGGTATGTTTCTATAAAATACTCTTTGTGGTTGGTGTTGAGCATGAGCATGCTGTGGTTGGTATATACGCACAGAAAAGGGTTTGGTTAATTTTTACAGTATATAGCTAAGCGTTCATGTCTGTGTCTCTGTGTCTAAATCAACTACCTAAATTGCTGCAGGTTAAAGGGCAGGGTATCTATGCATTTGTTACTCTTATAGACGGTGTTCCCTACAGTGAAGAGCTGCGGAAGAGCCTCATTCTCACTGTTCGAAACCAGGTCTTTATTTAATCCATTTATTTTCCACATAACTGTAAAAGCTGTCCTGAAACTAAATATGTAAATCTACTTGTAAGGTGATTTCAGTTGGCGCTTGAATTGAAAGGTTTCTCTATATTGCAATTTCATTATTTTGAATATTGTCAAGTAGATTAACAGTTTTGAATGCTGTTTGACCATTCAGATAGGAGCTTTTGCAGCACCTGACAAAATCCATTGGGCTCCTGGCCTCCCAAAAACAAGGAGCGGAAAGATAATGAGAAGAATCCTGAGAAAAATTGCTTCCAAGCAATTGAATGAGCTTGGAGATACAAGTACTCTTGCAGATCCAAACGTGGTCAATCAACTTATAGAACTTGCTGATCGCTGAATCTCCCAAGTCTGTAATAGTTATAGGTATAATACGGGCATAACTGACCTCTAATTGCCAATGTAGTCATAAAGAGCACTACGAGGACCAGTTTTGCTTGTTAGGGAATTGTTGTGTATTTTATTTAAGGGCTACTTGAGACCTCAGAATTCTGAAGGATAAGATATTTCTAGTAGTTTTATCCTCATTTTCATAACATTCGTTTGATGTTGCGTGTGAATCTGTAACTGTGGCCAATGAAACAATAGAACGCGCTTAAATTGTGGGATTTGCAAAATTTCAGATACCTGTTGGTGGATTTGCAATGGCCAGCTTGATGACCACATAATATCTTAGACTCAAATCCTACTGTGCATGTTCACATAAAATATTAAAAAAACTAAGATTTGCTGTCAGTGCAATAACCGAACCAATGCCACTAAGAATCATTTATTTGCCTTGCAACATTAATCAATAATAGATGAAGCGAGGAACTTAATTCCAAACATCAATTATGCAATAAAAATAAATTCAAGCGGGCCAATGACTAAGCATTGTTGGATGGGGTGAGATAGTAAATGAAATTCTGGGGTTCAATCCTATTAATAGTCTAATACATGTATGAAGATAACTAGTTAATAACTTGTACTAATATTACGATCAGTGGTAAATTGTATTATGCTAAATTCACATGCCACAATCCTTTGGGATCTTTGAATAAAAATTATGATTACTGCCTGTCGGCCTGCTTTCTTCAGAAATCACCACAATCTGGCTGAGTTGCCATATGCTTACATTGACTAACGAAAAAGTAAATGTAGGAAGCAAAGGACAGAAAAATTAACACATATGTGATGAATGAAGCATTGAAGCACCAAAACAGAATGTCTTAGAACCACAAAATCCAAAAGATGTTTACAAACTATGAATCATAAAAGCTACCATGCTTCCTTCAGTTATCTAAGATTACAGAGGAACTGCAGGATGAACTTAGTCTGAATCCTCATACACCTCTCCATCATCAGAAAACTCGTCGAATGATCTGATGTCAAGCTGGTAGCGAAGGATACCCCCAATGCCACCGAACCCTCTGCAAAATTGTGATCCCTCTTGAGATTTGTTGGTCACAAATTCCAGTGAGCAACCAAACCGCTTGTACTCATTTGCAAACCATTCAAGCAAGGGCATTTTTTCCTGAACTTCCAACTCTGCTGAGGTGGCTGAATCTCGGAAGTTGTTTTGATCAGCCTCTTGTTCCTTGTTCAAATGCTTTATGACAATCTCACTAGTGCCACTATTTTTCAACACATACCTATTTATATCCAAACTTTCCCACACGATGAGTGTTTCCACAGCACCCATCTCCAGAGCCTTCAATGTGTCATCAACTCCAAAGACATATTTCCCAGTATCCTGGCTGATCTCCTCAAAATATTTCCCTATCAAGCGCTTCTCTTGTATAAACTTCACATTTGACAAGATTTCTGCAGAAAGCTCAATGGCTTGATTGAAACCATTCTCCCCACCATAAGAAACATCAACTACATTTAATATTTTTGCCTGTAAACGGGGATCAAACATATCTGACTGGCTCAGTTCAGTCTTGAAGTCAGCTGAACCAGCAAGTATAAGTCCAGCAACATTAGGCTGACTAGTAGCAGGATTGATGAAAAACTGTGTAGCAAGTTCTGCAGTCTTTCTAACATAGTTGTGCCGTTTTTCCATGCGAAGACGGGCAAAACGTAGAGCTGACTGCCCTCCTCTACCATGTTTCTTTGGTAGATCAACAGTAAATTTATGAAGCACCTCACGAGTATTTCCACTTAATGTACCAAAAAGGGTTCCATTTCCATCCATAACAATAAAACCAAACTTGTCATCAGACTCTAAAAGTTCATTAAGAGCTTCAGTGTGAAACTTGTTATCACAGAGGTAAAGTGAAGCATTGATAGGCTTGAAAGGCTCAAAATCAATTGTCACCTTCTTTTCCTTGCCATCTTCAGTAACAATGGTTCCAGTATAAAGAACCAAACCATTTGGAGGAACCTTATTGTAGAGCTTCAGCCTCTGTTGAGCAGAAGTAATGGCTCCCAAAACTGACTGCCTGTTCACCCTACTCTTGATATTTGAAGCAGTTCCAAATTCATCTCCTAACATTTTTGTGACTCGGGATATTTGATCACGTGGAGGCATAATAAGAGAAATCATGCTGGTACCATTACCTCTAGCAGATTCCAATGCCTTGATCAATTTCTTAATCTTCCAAATCTCAATATTCTTGTCTGATTCTTGACCATCTGCCATAGTTGGTTATAACAGAAGACGCACCTACAAACATTACTGCGGATATATAATCTAAAGGAAAACAAAGATTGAAAACCACCACATAGAAACAGTATATAAATCCAACTACTACGTACATCACATAATCAAGCAAAAGGTGAGATCATGCTTCATTCAGTAAATTACATTAACCACCCCTAAAATATGGCTAAAATATACTTGATACTTCTCAGGTTTCAAAAAGTTCAATTCTCCTATAATTTACTTTATTAAGCCTTTCAACTTCTAACCCAGTTTCAAGCCTTTTGAAGCAACAACATGGAATGTTAGATGAAACAGAGTAAAGATTAAGCTTAACTATGTTTGCAAGCAGCAGCATTATACCCAAAACAGATGGTTATGGTTTCAAAAAAAAACTAAGAAGGCAGACATATCATACTACGACATCTGAAAACACGAAAATGACAGACATATCATGTATAACAAAGAACAAGACATTAAAGGTCCCATTCAGCTTTTAAGAAAATTGAAAGAAAAAACAAATTTCTTTAGTTCTTGTAAAATTTTCTGGACTGTGCCAAATAATTGTAATGCATCTGAAAACATGAAAATGACAAAAGGCAAGATCATGCTTCATTAAGTAAATTAGATTAACCACCGTAAAATAGGCTAAAATATACTTGATACTTCTCAGGTTCCAAAAATTACATTCAACTCCCCTATAATTTACTTTCTTACAATGGAGTTAACTTTTTGCATAATACGTGTTTCTTCCAAAAATAGGTTTCAGCAATATATATCCGAATGTCATAAGATTTAGAAGTACTTTTCTAAATAAGAGGGTTATCAAGTTAGTTTTAACCAAACTCAAAAAAGTGCTAGGGTAGTTAGCTCAGCTTCATAATAATTGCAAGTCGTATGCTAGTATGCACGAATGTCCCTATGATTGCACAGGACTATGCGAAACCAGTATGATACTATGGTAATATAAAATGCCACAGTTTACTGCAAATTATCCGAAATAATCATATGAATATTTCGGGCCCTAACTGAAAAAGTATTTCAACGCAACCTCTAAGGAAGAATTACAATTGATTGACTCTGAGTGAAGACGAAAAAGAAAAAACGATATTGGATAGCAAAGATATGAAACTAGTATTAGTGTTGAACCGTATAAAATTTTCCTCACAACCCTATTTTGGATCTGAAGAAGTATTTTAAAGAAGCCCAACGAGAAGAGGCAGGATTAAATTTGTTTACTCTTTTTAGAGTGAAGATGAAAAAGAAAGTCGAAGTTAGGTGCTATGAATTTGATTTGTGTTAAACCTATGAAATCCTCCCAATCCCAGAAGATAATGCATCAGCAAGCCCAGCCAATCAATCTGTTCCCCCCCCCCCCTTTTTTCCTTTTTATCTTTTACAAATACTCAGGAATTCTCACAAGCATCGCTCCCAATCTTATACCCTCCATTTTGAGAAAGGTGATTCGCGCAGGAGTGAGGAAACCTTATCCACATTCTAATCGAACTTAAAAGACTCCGGTCAAATTGTACCACTCACATCAGTCCCGATTGATTCGCCCGTAGTCAAATAAAATCCCCAGATTCGCATTCTTACAGTCCTATTAATAGGAAAGGTTGTACACTTTCTTTACCGAACAAAAGCAAAAAGAAATATGTAACAGCAAGTGACCAGCCCATATTCTGAACCGTGAAAATTTCAAAGCATTTTGCATGCGAAAATAAGCTAAACAAATCGAAATATGAATAAAAAGACAATTAAGTTCATCAACTATCAGATTTCAAGCGAATAATAATAAGTTTGACGAAGGAAGGAAGCGACTCAGACTGCACCTTTTGACTACGACTCCCGGGAGGAGAATCTCTGATCCCCTTACCTTTGCACTTTAGGGTTTTTACTTGGCGTTACTCCAGCTGCTTCAAGCAGTGTAACCTTTCGTCAGATTAATAGCTTCCCGGAAGTCCTGTTCCCCTACTTTGTTTTGTCCGAGTTGCTTGACCCTGAATGGAAGCTTACGGGAGAAGAGGTTATGTTAATTTAAAGAAGAATAAAAAAAGATAAAAAAAATTAATTAATGATATTTTTTATTTAATTTAGAAAAAAAGGAGAAGGGAGGGAAGGGGAATAGAGTTAATTAAAAATTGATAAATATACTCTTATTTTTTTATTTAAATTTATTTACTTTTTATTTATAATATTTATATTAAAATTATTTTTTTTAATTTATAAATCTTAAATTTTTTTATCTTGTTTATATATATAATAAAATTAAAAAAATAAAAAATATGGTGAAATTTTAATATTGTTTCTTATTAATTTTATAATTATTATATATTTTAATATAATATATAAATAATTTATTATATTTATTAAATTTTATTATAATTATTATGTAATTAAAGAAAAAATTAGATGTGAGAAAAATAAAAAAAAAGGTTTAAGGATATAGTTGGAATATTAAAAAAAGTTTGAGGGTAATTTAGTCCAAAAGGGATAAAAAGTTTCTCTTCCCTCCAAAAACCCTCACTTTTGGAGGAGAACTAGGGGAGGAGAGGGGAGCACATAAGGATAAAAAATCTCCTCTCTCCTCCCCTCCATTTTTTCTAACTAAACACACTTTACTCTCCCCTCTCCTCCCCTCCTCTCCAAAACCCCTCAACCAAACAAACCCTTAGGCTTTTGGGGGTGGGGAGGGAGAAAATGTGATTGATGGAAAAAAATAAAATAGAGGATAGGGGAGATATTTTGTTATTTAGTGCTTTCCTTTCTTTATTTACCTCCCCCTCTAAAATGGGGAGTTTTTAGAAAGGAGAGTATTACCAAATTATCCCTCCATTATTTTTAATATTCTAATATATCCTTAAGCTTTTTTATTTTTATTTTTCTTATATTTTTTAATTGTTAAAATTTAATAAATTATTTATATATTATATTAAAATATATAATAATTATAAAATTAATAAGAAACAATATTAAAATTTTATCATATTTTTTAATCTTTTTAATTTTATTATATATATAAATAAGATAAAAAAAATTTAAAATTCATAAATTAAAAAAAATAATTTTAATATGAATATTGTAAATAAAGAGATAAAGATATATTTGTCAACTTTTAATTAACTCATCTCCCCTCCCCTCCCCTTCTTTTCTGAACCAAACAAAAGACATAATTAATTTATCTCCCCTACCTTTCCTTATCCTCCCTTAAATTAACTTAATTTACCCTCCCCTCAGGTGAACCAAACAATGCCCGGCTTTGTTTAGTTTAAGGGAAGATAGGTTAAGTTAATTTAAAGAAGGGTAGGGAAAAGTATGGGAGATTAATTAATGATATTTTTTATTTGGTTCAGAAGGAGAAGAGAGTGAAATTAATTAGAAGTTGACAAATATACCCTTATCTCTTTATTTAAATTTATTTACTCTTTATTTATAATATTCATATCAAAATTATTTTTTTTTAATTTATAAATCTTAATTTTTTTATCTTATTTATATATATAATAAAATCTAAAAAAAATTAAAAATATAATAAAATTTTAACATTATTTCTTATTAATTTTATAATTATTATATATTTTAATATAATATATAAATAATTTATTATATTTATTAAATTTTAATAATTAAAAAAAATTAAATAAGAGAAAAATGAAAAAAAAAATTGGAGGGTATAATTAAAATATTAAAAATATATAAAAAATAATTTAATTATAAAAGAGTAAAAAATTTCACACAAACCCCAGACGATTATTACCATCATCGATAACCGCTACTATCATCGACGATCGACGATTGCTAAAGACCATGGCCTTCATCCATGATCGTGGCCATCACCAATGACAGCTATCACTATTGTCACTATGGATGACTACTACCATTTATAACTGTCAACGATTACCATCATTGTTGATTACTGCCACCGCTTCAAGAGACCACTGTTAATGATCGCCATCTATGATGACCACTATTCATTCTATTTATCACCTCCTCTTAATTATCAAAATTCGTTCTAAAAACAATTATTTCAAGTAAGTTTTTATATATTTTTATTTTCAAATATAACTTTTTAAAACAATTATCCAATATTTTTTTTTATTTTTTTGTTTGCGGAACTTGTTTTTCAAAATAGTTTTATACAACTATTTTGAGAATCAAAAAATAGAGAATAGAAATAAATAGCCCCGCCCCTAATTTGTTTTTTATTTGAATTCTGTTTGTATCTCATTTCACCCTTACTAAAAGAGTTCTTTTAATCGTAAATTAAAACTAAAAAAATCTTTTATCTCACCATATGAAATATAAAAATAAATGAAAATATATCTTCTAAGGGATAAAACAATATATCTAAGAGGAGTCCAATATTTTTGTTTGGCAAAACTAATATATTCATATATCCTGTTAAATAATTTTATAGATTTATCTTTTAGAAAACATTTTGGGGTATATTTATGAAACAAATTTACCTCATTTTTTTTTCATTTGGATTACCTCATTGAAAGGACAAATTTACTAGCCGCAAAAAGTTCAAGAGTAGTCAACACACAACTCCATAGTTTACTAGCTGCAAAAGATCGTGAAGTAGTTTCACGTACAATATAAAAGCTTCATCCATAGATGGCCGAATTGCGCCAACGTGATCATATTCTTTCATTCATATCATTCATGCTCCATGATATATGATGAAAAGAATATAGGAAATAAATTCATATTTAATTGATGAAACCTTCTCCCTCAAGTAAAAATATACAAGTTGAACATACAGATTGTTTGCGCATTCTATACTCGTGAACATATCTACAGCTGTGTCATCGTGAGTAATTCAGATCCTCCTCATACACTCAAAAATTATTTCCCTTCAATCTCTATTCCATCTCCACTTCAATTTGGAAAGGGGGCAAAATTTCCTAATTTGATCTGAGGGCTACCAAAATTGGGGGCATTATACTGTACAGAGGACAAAAATACGGAAGAATAACGACAGTATATGGCGATGTATTTTCCAGTGGCCGGCATCAGAGGCAATTATTCGTGTCAAATGACAGTATACTCAGCTCTTGAAGTTGCACGATGGATTGGGTCAGTAAATTAAGAAATAACCATGCAGCAATCAAGTTAAATTTGGATGTTTCGGTGAGCATCGGCAAATTCCCGAACAAGGCGCTTTAGAACTCTGCCACCCTTCCCTTGCATATGTCCAAAATTACTCACTACTCCATCAGACCTCTTGCTCTCTATATAGTCGGAGGCTGCATCTGCAAGGGCCTTGGACCAAAATGGCACTAAAGTTTCTGCTTCTCCTTGGTTTAGGTATTCAGCAGGAAAAGCCTGAACCTGATGATGACTAAATTGTCAATCAAAACTGAGCTAGATGGCGACAAACGAAGAAAAAAGAAATGGAAGCGAGAAATCAGTCACATTCCTCTACTTCTGCTAGAGTTGAGAGATATATCAAATGACCATTCACCACAGAACTCATAGTTACAGTTCCAACAAGTTAACGACATATCCTTAAATTGACGAACCACTTGCTAATTACTCACACTCAAACATGTCACCTAATTCTCCAGTCATTCTCCCACTATTAAAAAGTTGACCGTGAACTGTATCCTCTTTGGCGTTCATTTCATCAACGAAACTAACTTTATCTAGCTGTTTCAGCTCAATGTGAATTAAAAATGGACGCCTAATAGCAGCAAAATGAACGCATTTCATCTTGTTAGTGAACAAATATGATGGACTGTTCCCCCCATGGCTCACTGATCTTCAGCAATATTCAAGTCAACGCAACCCAATGCTCCTATGACTCTGACTCTTCTACACTCGAGGCCATCATCTAAGTTTCCACTACAACACTTAAGAACTAGTTCAAGTTAAAAAGAAGACACCCAGAATCTAATTTGACCAGAAAGGATGAAGTGGCCTGACCAACTCTTCCTAACGAAACTTGAAAGCATTATGAAGGACAACAAAGAAACACTTGTGTGATCAGACTCAAGTTTCATGAAAATGGGAAAATAGAAGGGCAGGGGGAATTTCTGAACCTATATGCCGGTTATTATGAAGGCCATGCCAAACAAAACAGTTGCAAATCAAAAGACAACATAAATAATAAATTATATAGGCAAAAAATGAGAAAGAGACCGCTGAATGTAGCCATCGATGCAAAGTTTCCCTGCAAAGTATAGTCTTCCACGTGGTTCTTTCACATAGATTGCAAATTGCAGCCAGTTGTTGCAAAATTGTTGCACATTTGTGAACCTAGCATGCACAGGATTATTCTTAGTTGGCTTCTTAATGAAAATTGACAAAGCTAAAGAGTAAAGGCTATAAGGAAAGATTTTATTGATCAATACATGAGGAATTAGGGAGAAGATAGAGGGAAAGGAAAGATTTGGAAAACTTGACCCTTCTTTTGGGATTACCAGTATATTAGAAAACCATTATAGTTAGAAAAGGGCAGTAATAATTGTTTTCAAGTTTTAAGCAAAGGATGTATATGCATATTTAAAAAACAACTGTACAGTGAATATTCTGAATCCAAAAGCTTGCTTCAGTCTTATTAATGCTTGCTAGAGTCATAGAAACAACAAAAGAAAGGTTTGTCTTTCTTCTCACAAAGACCAAAAGCTTTGCTTCATCAGCCATAAAGAAAACTAAAACAATAAAGTTACAATAAATTCCAATATACTAACCCGTGACATTGCAGAAACACCGAGTAAAGCATACACAACATTGGAAACAAGCCCCTCACCACTGTAAGAAATGACATGAATGACCGTGGCATTGAATGACCGTTCAAGCATACAATTTGCACATTCCAAGAAAGAGACCAAGCCAACATCTAAGAAACCTGAAAAATCAAGAAATGAATTAATCAGCCTCGTGCAACTAATAAAAACTAATACTCCCTCTTATATGTCATTTAATGCCATGCACAAAGATTAAGAAAGTTATTTTATAGCCTGGATTGCAGCAAAATATAATAACATTTTACTAAAATACCCTTATTTTATTTTGTCTTCTTTTTCAGGAAAAATCTTGTTCCACCTACCATTATGTTTATCAATGAAGGGTAAAATGGTCTTAAAAACCTAATGCTTCATTAAAATTCTAAAGTGGCATAGTCTGAAACAACCAAAACTCTAAAATGATAGATATTTTGAAACGAAGGAAATAATGCTACAAAATTATATAAATAAAAAGGGCTGCCAATACTAATTAAACTTGCTATTGCCAAAACTCATGAAACATTACACACCAAGTCAACAACAACTAATTTAAAACAGTATAATTTTATCTTACAAGACAAATATGACATTGCAGCAAGAGCTGCTCCACGATGCATCGCCGTGCAACATATAGCTGCTTTCTGGACAGAAACTTCAAGAAGGGAACCAGAAGTTGCCAGCACATCCTGAGATGCCTTGTCCAATTGGTAAATATGTCCAGATTCCATTCAAGAATCTACCACTACAGCTCCCACCCAAAAAAGGAAAAGAAAAGGAAAGACAGTGAATGAAAGAAAACCTTGTTACAGGAGCGAATAAAGGTGGATGCAAAATTGGTGTAGGCCTCCACAAGATCAGGCTCTTGGTCACATATGTACGAGGAAGTTAGAGCCATTACAGATGCTGCACTAGTAAATCTTTCAAAAGTTGTGGCAAATAAAGGCCCATACTCCTCTTTGTGACCGAATTCTTCAATGACAATAGAAGCTGAAAAATGCTATATAATTAGACAAATAGCAATGGTTCAAGGCAAAAAGTGGAGTGCAACTTTTTTTTTTTATTATGAAAACAACAAAAATCATTCTTATATGACAATTTGGTGGTGGTGTTGATCACAAGGTAAATCTAGATCACATTTCTGAAATGAACAGGAGATACCACAAGAAAGCATACCAGTTCTAATATAGCAATCGTGACTTTGAAACAAGACAAAATTTGTCGAAAGCCAATCTAGAACTTTGGATAGTAGTGTCGCAAAATGCTGACCTGCACATTTTAAAAAAGAAAATAAGTGTTTTTTTTCCTTTTGAGTGGGACAAATCAACTAGGATACATGTCCAACATGAGGGCAAGCATACCTGAAGATTGAATTGCTAATGAAAGAGCTCGGCAAGTTGCCATAGATAAATTGCCACTCTCCATATGCTCAGAACAAAAGAGTTTCTCCAGAATGGGCCAAAAACCATTTAGCAATGAAAGAATGGAGTCATCTGTAGCAGGTTCAGCCACCCCGGACATAGCAAGATGACTGAATACAGTTCCCATTCTGAATTTGAAGGAACATGATGAGAGGTGGGATAAAACCAGAGACCATGACAAATTATAAATACACACACACACGAAAGCTTCAATAAAAGCAAAGGAGCAACCAATAATTGAGAATTAAAACGAAGAATGTCAATCCAAAAGCAAGAAATAACGAATCATTACATGTTATGCAAAATGGAGAGCATAGCTTAAATCCGTCAGAGACTGATGCATTATCTAAACCAAAGGTGTCAATCTAAATAAAGTCAATCCCACTGTTTTATATGAAAGCGTAGATGAAAATGTTAGTGGTTCCAACTCCCATCTACTGATTGTAAATTGACAAAGCGCCATGAAAGAGAGAGTACCGACCAAATGGTTCTATATTAGCATTTAAAGACATTTCCAAAAGGGAAAAGGGAGAAAATTATGAAGTTTTAGTCTGAAAAAAGAAGATAAAAGTGAAAACTGAAATAGAGAGATGTATACAGAACTAACTATTTTTATGGACCAGATGGTTTGAGTAAACAGATTCCAAATCTAACACTAAGATGCAAGGCCTAAACCATGGTTGGCACAAAAAAAAATATAATCACTAAAACAATTTGACAAGCTGCCTGCAAACTATTATACACTCCACTATCCTTAGATTCAGACATGCCAAAAATATATATCACCAGGGCACCTGTGCAACCCTCTAGCAGCAGCATTCAACACTTGTGTATAAGAGGCTGGATTCTGCTTAAGTGAATGGCTGCTATCTGGATCAACCTGCAAAATATTACAAACTCTTAAGTTGAACATAAATTTTATCGTTGATCATTAAGGCTAAAACTAATATAGTACATGAGATCCCACTATTGAAGGAGCAAAATCCACATAGAAGTATCAAACAAGTGCATTCAAGGATTTATAACAGAAACTATTGGAGAAATGCATGATGTGACAACATGATGATATCAGATTAATAGGCTTTTCACTAAAATACACTAAAAACAGGCAACACCGCAACACAATATCAAAATCTGGCATCATTCCCAAGATTTTTTTGGGGGGTTGGGGGCGGGTGAGACAAAAAATTGAACCTTACCAGTTTTCCAACTACTTCATAGCTGGAAGTCAGCAATCTAGCCAATAAGTTGCCCTTTAGGTCTCTATTGGGTACAGCACCAAGGACCAGACTGATTGCATTCACAACTTCTTCCTCATCTTCCAAAGGTAAATGCCATTTATCTAATCCCTACAAGAACACTAAATTCCCTTAGATATTTGAGAGAAGATAATAATGAGCATATTATACTATTTAAAGTTGGGCACATATGGCATGCAATAAACCCCGTATGAGATGCCTATGTTCCACATTAAATAGTATGAAATGCAACTTAAGTTAGCTCTCTCATCCCAGTAATGAGCTTTTAAGAGAGTTTTTCACCCCACTTCATGGCCATCAATTGTTATCAGAGCTCATAGTCAACAATTTTGAAAAAGCCTAGCTATGGAGGGTTCTAACCTATGAAGAAGCTAAGTGGAATGTTAAGAGTTTAGTTGCTAGGATGTTGGTTCTCTAAAGGGGGTCGATTGATAGGAACCAATCTCACATTAAATAGTATGGAATGTTCCATCAGGTACTTAAATGGATTGAATCTCCCGCCTAAATAGCTACCTCTTGGATAAGGATTCTCAACCCCACTTGGGTGCCCAACACATGCCCAAATACAACTCACTGAAAAATATTCTCTCATATTTACTCCACCGAGGTCAGAAGCTCACCTCTCCTATCCACACTAAAATTTCCAAATTTGAAGGTTCATAAATTACTGCTGATGCATCTTCACAGACTTTACGCAAAGCAGAAGCACAAGCATTTGAAGACAGAGGCTCTGAAATCCCTATAGCAAGAAATAATCTGAAAGTAGAAAGCTTGTTAAAAATAGGAAATGTGAGAACCAAGGAAGAAAAAAACATATAATATCATCAATCAGCAATGAATCAAATAAATTCAACAAAACCATTTTGGTTCAGTTACAAAATTTTATAAAACCTGATTGGATATATCTAAAAATTTTATAATGGCACCAAATAGTCCATTAGAACCTTTTTATCCTGACCAAAAAATAAAAGTACTCACAACAAGGGCCTAAAATTTGACTTAAAAGCAGATATCCACTTAGAATAGGAACCGACAGCATCCGCCAGAGACCTGTATACCTATTTAAAAGAAAAAAAGTAATAATAAAATGAACTTATGTGGGGAAAAAAAAATAGAACAGCAGGCTGCTTGGAAATGAATACCAATGGAAGAAATGAGAGAAAAATCATATATAACGCACAATGCAGATGAAGCCCTTCAGTCCATCAGAGGGGTTAGTTGACAACATCGTCACCAACTGTATGACTGCAGAGGAATCAAAGGTTTGGCCATCCTGTATAATTACCTCAGCAACCTGGAAGAAAACATATATATAACCATATATAACTTGAGTAACGCGTGTGTGCGCATGTGCGCATGTCAGAATGCAATGAAGCAGAAGAGAAAACCCAACCAAGAAGCAAGTGCACATATACGAAGATCACCCAAAACAAAAAGAAAAAAAAAACAGAAGAACATAAACTTCTGGCATATTCCTTATAAAACAATTGTCTACTCTATTTTGTGCCTCCAGTTTTCTCCAATTTCATTTTGCCAGTGGTTCAGCAGAAGTACTCAATGCCCCAATTCATGTTAGATCTTCGGCTCCAGTTTTTAAAGCATAAGTTAAAAAAATCCAGACTTTTTATAATGGCAGACAACTGAAAACACCCCACTCAAAGCATAAAGGAACATAAACTAAAACATAGTGATACAAACCGCATTAAGAACAAACAGCTTGCTTTCAACTTCTTTCCACTGGATTGGCAGATTAGGAGATCCCCAGCCACCAATAAATAGCTGCAGAGACAATGATATTCAAAGTGATGGAAATGAATAAGGAAAATTATCAGAACTTGCTTTAACTAATTCATGGCAGATGAATTTTACTGGTTTAAAAATGGATATCACAAGTTATCTAAGAAATGAAGTATTGCATTATAGAAGGTGCAAAACATCAAACCTACACAAAAAGTTGAGTTAAAAAAGAATGAAAGGAAATACACTTTTGGAAAGCACCTTTTGTATAAAAATGCCAGATCCTAATAGGTGACATATATCCACCAAAAGTTCAACTAGATTCATCCTGAAATGGACAAGACCATCAGGTAAATCAATCACTCTGCTTTCATCATTATACGTGGAGTCATCTACCTGTCAAGTGCCCAAGAATAGAAAATTAGAACATTAAATCTGTTAAAATATATCTCAACAACTTATCAACACAACAAAATTCATGAAGATCGCTTAGTGAAGCTATGTACTTCTAAAAAAAACTACATCGTATGGACATAGCTTGAAAGAGTGGACCTGAGAATTTAAGAGCATGCAGTGGGAGACAGAAATCATAAAAGTGATACCACCAAATGAAAAGCAGCAACAAATAAAAACCAAATAGATAAAGAAGAAACCTGAGAACGCAATAAAAGTGAATCAAGTAATGCTGAGAACACAGATGAAAAAAAGCCTTCCACATGTTTCCTACTTTTTGCGCCATCTTCATCAAGGCCAAGAATATAGCTTGCAAGAGTGGACCTGAGACAATATATTGGGTGCTCATGATCTGATTCAAAATTTCAGTTTCCCCACTAGGACGTAAACTATCAACATTCATACATACAGCCAAAAAAAATCTATGATTGTTCTCACAAATATTTTGGGATGTAAAAGTGCATGTACTGGTGTTGCCACCAATGATCACTCAGAAAGCTGCGTCTTAAATTGAAACAGCAATAGAATTTAAGAGCAGGCAGAGGGAGACACAGAGAGAGAGAGAGAGAGAGATCACACGAGAATATGAACAACAAAGGACATAGATAATGCAAAATAAATAAAACCTTGTCAACCCTAAGGTAAAATTACCAAAACTGCAATGTTGAGTCTGCAATCTCCCAATCTTCACTTGGAAATGTCACACACCTGCATGCATATTCAGCAAGTTAAACTCTTAAGCAAGTAAGCTAATTTGAGAGGAAGCAGTACACCACATAAATGCGCATAATTGTGATAATCTGAGAAAAGGGCCTTCTGAAACATGCTTATGCAAGCACCTGAATTGCAGCTCTTCAGTTTAATTATTAAATCCAATATAAATTTCAACCAGAACATTATACAATAAGTCCATAAAACCAGTTATAGTTGGAGCTTGAAAATGCACAAAAAAACAACAAAGCAATAACTAACTGAAAATTAATTTTAGCGTCATCACCTTAAGAGTGCATCTGCCAGTGCAAGGGCTTCTGGACTAGCTTCAACAATAAGGGATGGAGCCTAGCATACATTCAAAGAAGGGGAGAAGTTAAATAAGACACACACAGTTACACACGACGGATGGAGAAATAACACAAATGATAAAAACAATAAGCATATAATTGCATCATTGGCATATTTCTACAAAACATAAAAATACTTATTGTCAAGAAGAAGGATGTTTCTCTAACGTTACTTTACACAAGCGATGAAATTCATATGGGCAACACATTAAAATGATTAACAAGGGGATTTGACAATTCTGCAAAACTTTTTGTTTTTACTTATGACAATCTTTTGGAGCATAAATTCTCATTTAACACTTACAGCCTGCCCAATTTCTGACAGCAAGCATGCAAGGCCGCCAATTATTTTCTCATCTCCCCTAGAAAGAGCTGGTAAAAGAAGTACTTCCTTGAGATAATGTACTCTGCATAATAAAACCTGGGGCACCCCCTAAACAAATAGCACAGATCAAAAGAGATGGATCCTTCATATTCAAAAGACTTTACACATTGAAATTTGAGAATAGTGTAGTGCAAACTGTGTAAGATTTACACCTAGAATACTGTCAAGGTAATCATTCTAAATTCATCTATAAAATAATGAACACAAATCTTTATGAGGAGTTTTAGTTTCATATCCTAATTGAGCCAGACAAAAATGACCGTAAATAACCCATGATTGTGTTAGTCTTTTCCTCACCTGGCATAGTCTTCACAGCTATACGGATGCAACTAAGAATTTAATATTTCATTTATTGTACCCCACCTCGCTCATATCTTATTTTCAAGAGTAGCCTTGTATTGTGACTGTCATAAATGATGTGACACTTGTACCAAATAACCACAACACATAACCAACCATGCATCAACCCTAATTCATTCAACGAGGAAGCAGGCAAAACTATAGACTTTAAAGGTTCTAGTAAGCACATTTGACCATATTTAAGGACCAACAAAGCCTCAAACCTCTGAGGATAGGGCTTTAAGTCTCTCACCAGAGAAATATGCAAGTGTTTGAATATTTAAGTGCAATGTACCCTGTTCAGGTAACACCCACATAAGTTGCTTCACTCTTCATGTTTGGTCCCCAAAATATGGATCAAACAACTCTAATTTCTACAATAAATTTTATGCACAATAAATATGCCAAAAGGAAAACTCATTAAAAATTATAAAGCATCTATTGACACATGCAATCACAGTAAATGAATAAAGTTCGAATGACAAGCTATAAAAGTAGACATACCTCATGTCGGGTCACTAGTTCAATGAGAACTTCAATGGCCAGATCAAATGATAAAGGAACCTTCCCCAGAAATACAGATACAAGTTAAGCATACGCAATCTTAAGAAAACATGAATACTTCATCTAAATGCACACATTAGAAATGGAGAACCTGTAATGAGTTGAATACAAAATTTAGAAGTGGGTGAGCTGGCAATGTGCCCTGAGGAATCTCAGAGAAGCAACCTGCTCTAACCTGAATCCAAGAAAGCTTAGTCAAGTAGCATAATATCAAAAGACAATAGAAAACTTTTGATATAGCTTAATATAGGGACACAGGGGGAGGGGAGATGAAGCAGCACAAATCAATGTCACTCAAGCAAGCACAGCCAGAGACGTCCGCAGCTAAAAACTGGTGTGACCATAACGTAAGCACCATTTCTTAAATTAGAACGAGTCATAAGAAGAATTTTTTACCCAGCTCAACAAGCAGCGCAATATTTTTCTGTTCTTTTCATGCTGTTGTACATAATCATCAAAATTCTTTTCAGATTGCCTCAGCAAGAACTCAAGAACCATAGGCGTATGCGAGAGAAGCTACATAATGAAAATGAAAAGAGTGCATGGAAGTCAGAGAGAGTAAGACAGGCATTGGACAGAACCGCAGGGCATACAAGAATGTATCAGACCAAAATTTTCTAAACCTCTTGGCAATAGTGGCTTTTTTGTGATGAACTTATTTTAGAATCAGTGCGTTGGTTGTCAACTACTTCCTCTGGTAGGACAGTGAGCATCTCCAGGACAGCAATATTGCCATCATCCTGGCTCTGCAGATTCTGAAGGCTGTAAAAAAGCTTCTCAATTGGATTTCCATGCTCCACAACTCGAAGTACAAGAGCAGAGAGTGCAAGACAAATCTGTGTTAAAAGCTGCCATGAAAATAACAATGAGCCAATTAAAAACCAAAACAGAAATAAAATTTATGCTTTCTTCATGACCTACATGAGAATGTTGTAGTACTAGTAAAAATGCTTGGCATCATTATTGTTCTGAAAGAGCATGAAAATAAATTATGGATAAACAATGCACCTGGGGAGGACCAGTGCTAAATCTTTTGGCTGCAAGAAGAAGTGCATTTAGCAAAGCATCTTTAGCCCCTAACTGCAGTAGATAACCTTCATTTTGTATCTGTAAAATGAAACATGCACAGAAACGGGATATTATGTTGAAGCATCTATATGAGGTACTGATGGTTTTTTTTTTTTGTCATTAGTTCAGATTCCTCGTCAAACAGAAGATAAAGTTAGGCTTGTCATATTCATACATAGAATATTGGTAGCTAGTAACCCCTAAACTGTCTGGTCGTAAATGATACGGTAAATGCAACCCGTTCCATCTATATTGTTGCCCAAATAAATCAGATTAAATATAAAACAAAAAGAATCCCCAGATAAAACTTCAAAGGAACGAAATGCATGCAAGCAGCACAAACTTAACGTATATCTCTAATGTGGTCGAACAGAGGAAACCAATTGGAATTTGACACAAGCATTGGTCTACTACACAGAACAGATAATCCAGCGTTGACTTCACGAACCTGCCATTGCCCATAAATGTGGATGAAACTACCGTGCTAACTTCCACCACGTCTTTCTAATCCACTGATTATAATAGTAAAATGTTTTACATATACACTATTGCCGTGACCCCCACGACAGCTTCCACATACTTTTCTCAATCAAGACATCTCACAATTGACAAGCTTTTCTGAATTCTGCAAAAGCATCAGGAAAACGCATTCCCGTTTGGTGCCACTCGACTTAAAGTCTGAAGTTACTATCAATCATATCAAAGCTCAAACTACAACATCCTCACTTTTCTTCCCATCCCCCAGCAAAGAAGCCTCTTTTCTCTTAATAAACACACTAAAACGGAAGGGGGGGGGGGGAGCCTGCCCCACTATCTAAACGCGTCTAGGTTGAAACAATCACTAACTGCAAGTGCATCCACAATGCTCACAAAGAAAACTCAAGGTTACCTGAGACGAAATGAAGTAGAGCAGGAAGAGCAAGTAAAAAAAAAAAAACAAAGAAAAGGGTGAGCGGTAGAGCGGAGAATCGAAGGGGATGACCTTGCGTTTGAGAATCTGAGCCGCGAAGAACTCGACTTCGAAATCGGAGGGGAAGGAGTGGTGGTGGCGGAGGTGATCGGAGGTGAGAATGGCTGTGGCGACCTCCCAGGCAGCGTCAGTCTGCTGGAACTGAACAAGCCACTGATTGGCAGCGACGCGATTGCAGGATTGGACATCGTGGTTGAGGACATGGACGGCCTGAGCCACCTTGAGTGGCAATTCCATGGTGTTTGTGTAGTAATTATAATAAGAATTATAAATTTGGGTGGAATAGTAATTTTGGGGAATGGAGGGAGAGAAGGAGGAAAGAAGGGGGAAGCGACGCCTGGAAGAGATGCTTCATACGGGAAGCATCTCGGATGCGATCGGACGGCTACGAGCTCGAGTGGGTTCTGCTGCTGCGTGCGTGAGTGTCCCAAGTGACAGACCAGTACGCTCGTGAGGGTTAAGCCTTGTCGCCTCTGCCTCTCTGCTACCCAACCACTTTCCCACATTCTTTCCTTTTCTTATTGGGCCTTTCATTCCTACATCTCACTCTGTTCCCATCCTTTTCCCCATTTCATCTTTTTCTCTTCTCTATTATTACTCTTTATATAAAATTATTTAACTACTTAGATTATATTAAAAAAATCAAAATTAATTAAATTAATTAATATAATATTCTAAAAATATATTATAATTATATTCATTAATTCTATCCCTCTCTCTTAATTATTATTAAAAAAAATATTAATAAAAATAATTTTAAAAAATTAATAAATATATAAAAAATAGTCTTATATTAATTATCAATATTAATTTCCTTAATAAATCTTATATTAAAAGTGATAGGAGTATTTATTTATTTCTAATTTTTTTCATCAATTATTCAAAGAAAATAACTCATTCATGGATGGTTAAACTCACAACCTTACACTTAAAAGAGATTTAAAAATATTTTTTTATGATATATGTATTTTTCTATTAGAGATAATATTATTTGAGGCACTTTCATACACTAAATATAGACAACTCTCATAATAGATATTCAAATATTGATTCATATTATAAGGAGCTGACTCTTCATACTAAACCCAATTTCCATTAGTACTGAGAAGATATTTAATACTACATTAAGTTTTAATTATAAAATATATTTAACTTTTTTATAAATTAACAAATTAAATAAATTAATTCATTATAATTAAATTCAAAAATTTATATTATATATCTCTTAATTTATTTAAATTAATTAATTATTTTTTATATTAATTAATTAATTGATTTACCTTATTAAAAAAGGATAGGAATAGTATCATTAGACCGCCCCCAACTATTTGTTTTCTATCCTTTTGCCAATTGCCATTGCCATTGCCATTGCCACTGTCAAATTTTTTCTTCGTTTTAGTCTCTTGGGAGAAAATTTTCGTTGGTGTCAAATCATCTCCCATGAATTGCGATATATTCACTCTCTTTTCCTCATTCTAGTGGGTGCTGATCGTCTTTTTTAGGTGATGATATGACGCTAATTCCATTTTCTTCAGTTGACTCTAATTATGTTCTTATACATGTGATGTTCAGTAAATCACCAGCTAAAATGTAAAAGTAACGCAAGGTTAAGGGATTTATATTATTTTTCTAATATTCCCTCTGCTGTTAATTAATTATAAGGCAAATTAAACAAATTCTAATGAGTGATATAGTAATATCTTCACATTTGTAGAAAAATATGTGAACCTTCAATGTTGTCTTTGGTTAAGATTTATGACCAGTTTAGAGTATTGTCTGAAAATTAAAAGCACGTTAACTTGTTACAAAGGATGCAGGCCGAATTTAAAAAAAATAATAATAATTGCCTTCTTTTTGTCCTATATTTAACATGAAGCAATTAAAAACGAGGAGAATCTCTCAAGTTATTAATAAATCATAAAAAGAATGCTGAACTGATTTAAAATTTTGCGATTTAAGAAATTAAATCATGGTATTTTAAGGATTAAACTATAAATTTATTGTTATATTATTATATATGTATATAGTAAAAGCAATAAATTTTTAACTAAACATTTTCAATTTGACTTTTCATCACCTTCGATCGCACAAGAATCGGATTCTTTCTCTTGCTATTTGATTTTTTCCAAAAAAAAAACAGAAACCTGTGTTCTGAAATTTTTTACCCCTGAAAAAGGCGAAAGAAAGTCAACGAAATGAAAACTACAAAAGCCTTTCCAGCACCGCACAAAGACCAATCGCCCAATCATTACGTTGACTTTCTCGAGCCATCTCATCGTTCAGTTACTTGTACAGATATGACTGAGTCGCATCCCCCTTCCTCTTCGCTCCCACCGATTGCTAACAGTGGCTCGGACCCAGACTCGGCCGAGTCAAGCAACTCGCTCGCCATCATGATCTTACGACGGCGAGCCATTATTCCTTGTTTAGTTTCTTTCCTACTTGATCTTCTTCGATGAAATCAGCTGGCATATGGTGACCTCGATCTTCAGTTCTTGAACCAAAGCAAGATGAAACCAAACAGCAGCACGGTCGAGTCTGATACTCTGATTAATCATAGAGCACCGTTATGTAAGATGCAAGAAAAAGTCGAGATCACTTCTTACAGAGATGCCCAGCACCAAAACGATGAGTGTCAATTAGTTGTACCTACCAACAAAAGCCTTACCTTTTGACCTAGTGGGGTCTTTTGCCCCTTTCTAGCTTCCCATCAGAAATTAGGAGCAGATCGAATATGGTATGGTTCAGTTCAGGATTCAGGCCACCTAAATTTTTTGTCTTCATGGATCTACCCTGTTTTTATGGGTATATTGACAAATATAATTCACAACACGTCACCTGAAAATCCCCCCAACATGTCTATTTTGTTAGTTCGAGATGTTACGTTGAATGTTGTTCTTTATTGAATTTTTCCTTATTACCCAGTAATCGGTTCAAGGGCCATCTTTATCCTCTCTATTGCTAATTACTTGGTTCATTAGAAATTTGGAACAATAATTATATGGATTTGAAAATAGTTTAGGATTTTGTTGAAAACATAGTTGTATTTCTAAACAACCAAAACGGTGGGCTCTTTGTTCATATAGCTACGGTCATCATCCATGTTGATATATATCAGGGGAATTATAGCCACAATCTATTTAGATGTTTTGGATCCGTCTCCATCAAAACATTTGTGCACTTTTTAATTTGGGCTTTGGGGAAGAGAAAATGCCAATGTACTTGTCGGTATTGGGAAGTACTGCTCTCGGCGGACTTAATAATCATGTGTGCTGTGTTCCATGGATTAGAATCAAAATGGTCCTTTTAAGAGTGGATTCCGTACTTGTTTGGATTGGCGATTTGGATCCCAATCTGTTTTTTCAATCATAATTTTACAGATTATAAGGTAAACATATGAGAGGAGTTTTATCTTAAGTTGTGTAAACTTACTTGTTGACAGCAAATCCAAATAAACACTTCTACAGTGATGACTAGTTGTAGGAAATAAGAATGACCTGCGATACTGAGCTTGGGGCGTTAGAACGGTAATAATGCTGTTATAAGCAATAAAATACGTAGCCTGATGCCAACCAAAGATCTTAAATCATTGTAGTATCATTTGCAGGCCGAATGAATGCACCACGTACATTAGCTTGCTGCTGCACAATTTATAAATCCTTATGCATATAAAATATATTAATTCTATCATTATTTAATTAATTTAATTATATTAAAAAAATTAATTAAATTAGTTAATATAATATATTTTTTTAAATATTCTATCGATCTTTTTTAATTCTTCTATCATTTTTTTTATTATTATTGAAGGAATATCAATAAGAGTAATTTAAAAAAATAGATAAATATAAAGAATAGATATTATATTTATAATAAAGATTAAATTTTTAATTAAATTTTATATTAAAGATGTGAGTAATATATAAATTTATAGGAAGTGATTCTATTCATTAACAGTAAATAATGCAACTTGCTGTATAACGCTTCCATGGATTCCTGTCTACTTTAATTTATTTAGACACAAATGGCAAGTTGGGATCAAACACGGGACCTTTTACTTATGGGTTACTGCAGGCCTGGTCTATCGATTATGTGCTTGATGAGGAGGGCTGCTTTTTAAATGCTTTTAAAAGATTTAACTTTCTCGAGTCCCAGAAAAAGAAAAAAAGCGCACGGTTTAACTCTTTGCGATGGAACTCAAAACACTAAACTTCGGTTTAACTCTTTGCGATGGAACTCAAAACACTAAACTTTTCAAGCTTTCAACGTATCAAAAGTAGCAGTGAGCAATTAGTCTAGAGCTGCTTGTGAGTTTGCTTGTAATTTGATACTATTTAAATAAGTTTAAATAAAAAAAATATTTTTTATAAATAGGTTGTCTATACTCATTAGAATCCAAACGGGTTCAGTCCAACCCGTTTAATACGGGTTTAAATAGGCTGAGGCACACCCGTGCCTATAAAAAAATAAACGGGCGTGACACGGGCTGATCATCGGGCTAATCTGCCCTGCCCATTACTCTGCCCTAATCAAAAGCCTACAAAAGAAGAGCTTTTTTAAAGCTATAGTAACCTATTTGAATAAGAGTTTATAAAATGGCTTATGAAAAAAAAATTAGGCAACTTTTAGAAAAGGGCCTTTTGAGAAAAGTTTATAGAAAAAAAGTGATTTTGAATAAATGAGTGTTTAGATAGTTATTTTTATAAATACTTTTATTATTGGTAAATTACGAAAAAGGGTATGAGTATTAAATGAGAAGAGATAAAATATGAGAGGAGAGGGGATGTAAAAAACATGAGAGATAGTGTAAGAAAAAATAGGAGAAAAGAGAGAGAGTGTAATAAAATAGATGAGAGAGGGTGTAAGAAAAAGTACGAGAGATGAGAGAGGGTATAAGAAAATATAGGGGTAATATAATAATTAATTAATTCATAAACTATTTTACTATTCCATAAGTTACTTTAATCAGTTTATCTAAAACCTTAGTTTTAAACTATAATTTGATCCAAAAGCCTGTTTGAACAAATATAGCTATTTGTTTAAAATTTTATCAAAACTTAAGTTTTGTCCAAACTTAAATTTAAAACCTATGTTTGAAAGTTTTCCAAACACCACGTTATGTATTTAGAAACTTTCCAAACTTAGCTTTTAAACTTAAGTTTGGGCAAAATTTAAGTTTTAAGAAATTTTAAAATAAACAGTTATATTTGTTTAAAAGAACTTTTAGACAAAACTATAATTTAAAACTAAAGTTTTATATAAACTAGTCAGAGTAGCTTAAAGAGTTTATAAATTAACAAATTACTATATTACTCATACTTTTTTATACCATTTCTTCTCTCTCTTCTATATCATTTCTCATCTCTCCTTTATTTTCTACCCCCTTTCTTCTCTCTCATTTATTTTTTACACTATCTCTCATATCTCATATCTTATATCTCCTATATTTAATAATCATACACTTTTTTATAATTTATCAATAATAAAAATATTTTTAAAAATTACTATATAAACACTCATTTATTCAAAATATTTTTTTTTATAAACTCTTCTTCAAAAAATATTTTATAAAAGTTATCAAAAAGTCCTTATTTTTATAATTTTTTTTAAACCTTATTTAAATGGCCTATAACCTAACCAAATAGCTGAAGTGTAGTAATTTCAAGAGTCATATATATTTGGTACGCGATAATTATTATTTGACAAGATATGTAATCCATATGTAGCACGTTGGACATTGTAATCTGATGTTATTTTAATACTACATACTGGACGAAGTAAGCCGATAGGACTATAGAGTGCATATGTTTGGGAGTGTGTGTGTGTAGGGTTTAAATGTCACAAATTAAGTTGGACGTGGAAACGACCATTTGTCATTTCCTGAATCTATTAGAAAGGGGTATGAATCAAGGAAAAGTCATGAGATTTATATTATGAGTTGGATTACAGTGGAGATATATATAAATTAAAAGCTGGAAAATGTAGTAAGGGGAGGGGTACATTATATTGTCATGTGCGATCTCACCGCGATCTTCATCTCAAACCCACACGCTTCACTCCACACACAGATATATAGAGAGAATTGAGGACCCCCACACGCTTAGGCAAACAATTTCTCTCTTTCTTTCTAGGGAATTAAGTGTAGTGTTTTTCGTATTGGCTGGAAGTGAACGTGACTCAATTCAGTTTCTTATTTGAAATATCGATGAATTAAGTAGATGCAGTTACTGATCAGTTACTGATGATAAGTTCGGCCACCTGCATCATATAGAAATGGGCCAGGGTCTAGTAATGCATGATGAGGAAGAGATCAAGTTATAAACAGGTGGCTTGATGACGACGGGAGCTAGCTCTTGAGGAACAAGTTTTCCAAATGGAGGGTTATATATATATATATATTAGTCAATGCCCTAGTGGGAGAGGAACTAGACTGAGAGTAAATAATTGAAGGTTAGGAAGATGGATAGAATTTGATGCCTTCGACAATGCCCCTACATATATATGAAACTGAGTCTTGCAAGTTGCAAATATGTTCAAATTTTACTGATATATCCGATGATGATACTACTATCTCTTTACATTATTAATTGGGCATGTGGGTGTGTGTGAAGTATGCTAGAAAGATGTTCAAGTCTTATGAATTCGGCCTTCCTCCTTCTTCGACCCATTTTTTTCTGGCTTTTTGTTCTGTTCTAAGATAATGTCTATTCCTGTTATTGAATGGGGACGATGAACAAAGTAATTACAAAAATCAGAATTAGATCTTTCAGATAGAATATCTCTGTTTTTTTTTCATACTATCAGCTGAAGTAGAGACAATTTTTTTTAAAAAAAAAAAATTAAACGGCACATTACTTTTTTTTTAAAATTTGATCCAATTAAATATTCTTTGAAGTTTTAAAGTTTGCAATGGAACCTTCATATGAGAATAGACAGACTGCATTCTGGTAACTTCGTTCAGCAAGTTCTTCTTTAGAAATCTCTAACAGGGATGCACCATAATCAAGCACCTGCATGTCCAATGAAAGACTTATTACCCTCTACACCCAATAATTGTAATTCATAGTTCATCCCTCTTCCATTTTCTTATTGATTCATACATTTCAAAAATGACAAAAATGTTTGTCTTTAGCAGACATTGTTATCTCCAAGAAAGCAAGTTAACTGTTAGAAGATTTCATGCAATCACTGTCAGTAAAACTCGACTTCTATCCGCAGGTGAATAATGGATAAAAACGTATGCTCTTTAGAATAAACAAGAAAACAACAAAGATGATTGTATAAGCCACATACGTTGCGAATGTTTGCTGGATGATTAAGCTTTTCTTTTGGCAACATTGAGGCATCTGTGGAGGAGCCAGAAGTTGATGGAGTTGAATGGCCATGTATATTTTCATGGAGAGAAACATCTCCATCAATAAAAAAGAGAGAATCTATGTTTGAATTTGGTAGAGCATCTGGTGCATCTGTCTCCAATAAAATCCTATCAGATGATACCTAAATGGAATGTGAAGTTAACATCAGTCACAGTTTAGACATATTAGAGAACGTAAGATTGATCACATATCAGAGCTTACGAACATTACCATCTTCAGCATTTTCTTCGCCTTGTTCACTTTTAGTGACATAAGTAACCCAGAGAAGGAAAAATAAGCACCAAGCTTCGAAAATTCGGGAACCATATCAGCAGAACCTAGGTAGGAATGAAGAATGACACCAGCAGGGAAAGGCCCAATGGACCTGGCAATTTTGAAATTTTAAAGGAATAATGTAAATTAGAAGCCTTAAAATAAGAGTTCACTTTAGCAGAACTAAGCAATCTGGAAAAAAAATTACATTTGAAAATTTTTAACATATGCTTGTCATTAAACAATTTTTGGAACTAACAATTGAAAGAAACAGGAAAAGATGAGATATCAATGTTCATACTTCATCAGTTCTAGAAGGTCACCAAAAGCTCGAACACAGTGGACAGATGCTGGCTTGTTCAACTCTTTTGCAAGTTCAAGCTGCTGCCGTAATACTTGAACCTGCAGAGATGTCTTAACACATTAGCAACAATGTAGCAAATATTTTCAAGTGAAGGAATGAACAGAGCATGAAGGCTGAAGCTACTTCCGATACATCTTTATTAAACCGTTGAGGAATCTACCCTCTTATTACGGTATTATATATGCAGATATAAATATATAAGAGAAAGCCAAATCAGTGGTTTCATGGATTTCTCCAAGAGAACCGATGAAGCCATCAAGAGTTCCAGACCACTGAGGGAAAAAATAGAAAAAAACTGAACTCTACAGACAGCCGAAAGAAAAGAGGATAATGAAACACTTGAGGTGATAAAACCTGCTCTGAGAAATCAATCTGCCTTCCATGAGATCCTTTGTCCACACCAATCTGAAATAAAATAAACACTCGATCATAACAATGGTTAATCACATAATACTAGAGTCAGTGACAGATGCTGCTACAGTCAATTCATGTGACACACGATATAAGAAATCTCAGCTACGCACACACGCACGCCCCAAAAGCATCCATGGATTTGTATGTAAGACTAGAAAGTAGAAACCGTTCATGCACAAGCACTAGCTACATCCAAAAAGCTTTGGATAGTTTTCAAAAAGAATTAATCTCTTTACCATAAAAAACAAAGACGTGTGACCTCTGATCATCCCCCACCTTGCTGTATAAAGATGGTGGATGATGAGAGGAGGAAATAGCCTCTTTTGGCTTGCTTTGTTAATGTTTTGAATCAGTCTCTCTCTCGATATATAAATGAATGTTTTATTTTAAAAAAAACAAAGACGGGTAACTAGTTACTTTTTCAGTCGCGAGCCTCATGCTTTCACCACTTAGTGTTTTCTTTTTTGTGAATTCTCAAATATCAAACGGTGGTCATCCAAATGAAAAAGAAAAAGTTAAACACAAACAAATAAAGTTCCCGTAAAGTCAGGAAACTCTTCTTTTTTTCATGAACTAACTTTCTTTCAGGTAACTACAGTCAAGGCATCAACGCAACCGAGCTGCAGAGAGACCGCAAAAGCAGTGTCCACAACTACAAGTGAACTCTACAATTCACCGGAATCATGGAAATTAATCAATAGAAGAATTTTAAAACGGAGAGAAAGAGGTACCTCTCCGACTGCAGCAGAGGTTGTACCATCAAAATATTCTTTCAGGGTCTTGAACCAACTGGGGCTCCTCTGTGCAACAAACCTGCACAAAGATAAGTCCCAGATCCTTTATGCTCATCCGAGTGGACTCAAGTCCTCCCCTAAGAGGAAAAGCAATGAAGAAACAAAAACGACGAGATTGATGGGTGGATACCGAAGCAGGGAATGACAGAAGGATGGTGGTTCACTCATCTCCTTAACCAAGTGCCAGTCTTTCTAGGAAACTCCATTAACGGCAAAGCAAACAACTTCAACATCTTGGGCTGCCTTGATTAATTGGGGGGTCTTACTTAAAATTCTGGAGTCCTGCAGGTGACAGTGGGCATCGAACAGTCTGATCATCACTGCCTCTCAAATTTGTGATGTCTTATATGATATCGGTGCTCCGTACCGGTTGTACCTCCGTAGGAAGGTGACTCGCAGATGCAATAACGACTTTTTTTTTTTTTTTGGTACCTAAAATAAATAAATAAAATGGAAATTTAGATTTGATTAATGTTATACCTCTTTGTTTAACAAGGGAAGTGTACAACATTTTCTCTACTCTCTCCTTCCTTCATTTTCGTTTATTTATTTGTTTTTTGTTTTCGAGATTAACAACATTTTCATTCGTCTGGTCTTGAAAAGTCAGGAGAACTTTGATTATTCGTTCTTAAAAAACTAAAAGAAAATCAGCACTGATAAATATGCCTGGATTTGATCTATCTTCTGGATTGTGCCTTAAAATTTGGGGGGAAGCGCTCATGCTATTATTTCCAGGAAAGGAAATTCTAGCATGAAAACAGAATAATCTTCTTTCAGAAAAGTTTTAGATTAATGCTGCTGTAAATGAAGATATGCTATGTTTTGGGACATGGCAGAAATGTGCACGTTAATAAATGCAAGAAAAATTTGTTACTGATAATAATTTCCGCTTCATCCATGTGCGCGCCACTTGAAGAAAGACTGTGAGACGATAAAAGGAAAGGAAAGTAAATCAAAGATGTGTGGAATCTGTAATAGAAACAGGGCCCAGATACGCCTTAAACGAAATCGACTGAATTACTTAATTAAACTAAAAGATCAACACAAATGCGACCAAAGATCTGTGGCCAATGATTTAAGTAAGTAATATTCCCCTTTCTGTAACATCAAAAGCAGGATTAAGGAACATCACAATGTTAAATGCAGAAAGTCAAATGGCCCCGGGGAAGGCCTTAAAGAAAATGAGTTGAATTTACACAAACAACTAAACGACGATGAGTCGTACAACTCAATATTGAATCACAGCACTAGAGGCAACCTAAATTTGAATTCAGGAGCTGCTGAAACTGGTGGCAATAGGGATGACGATTACGAGGATCAGAATGAGGAGAAGTATGATCCCAATGCACATCCACTTTCTGCTGCTGCTCTGGTATTTCTTTGCAGTCTGCAGATTTTTAGTCCCATCCTTGACATAGTGAGAAGCATGAAGAACATGGTGCTCAATGTCGTCCATCTTCTCTCCCTGAACTTCAACCATCACCGCCATGTCCAGAAACACCTGGTGCAGCTCCAGCAGACTCTTCTCGATCTCTTTTGCAGCATCATGCCTGCCCTGTATCTCCACCACAGTCTCTAGAACTTTCCCTCTCCCGTGCTCTTGAATTGCTTTGCTTAAGAACTCCTCTTCCCCACTGGAGATGATCTTCTCGATCACTTCTTCATCTGCGTGTT